>OX589607.1:29423431-30132302 GCA_951329385.1 Polia nebulosa | reverse complement strand
TTAGGAACTCATCATACTAAACGAACATTGGAGATTAAAGATCAAATATAAAAAATAAAAATCGAAACAACAAAAATTAAAAATCAAATATTAAAAATTAACAAATTAAAAATAAGTAAATTAACATTAAAATTTAAAATTACACAATATTTTGGTATTTGCTGTTAAGGGCGAGACATGACCTAAAGCGCGGTCACTCTAGGACTGCATGGAAAAGAAAGAGATGCGCTACGACAAATACTTGCAATTTATGGCAAAATGTGAAGTATTTTATCGATATACTGAAGATTAACTAATATAGTTTCAAAAAGTAATCCATCACTGAATGCAGTTTAGCATTTAAATTTTATGGTATATTTTTTATTATGATTTTAATTGTTATTGATCGGATAAACTGCTTTTAATGATAATTAAGAGGTACGAGTATGTTAGAAGATCTTTTTGATGCATTGAGGTATGTTAAATTATGTTTTGATTTCCATCACTATTTGCAAATAGGACTTGTAAATATAAAGTGTTTTTTATTTGTCAAAATTATTGACGGTTTAAGATCTCTTGGTTGTGGTTTTTTAAAGCAGTGAATCAGTGTATCTTTTTGATCGTTTTTGGAAATTACCGCCTTAAAATATACGTAAAAATTTCAAGTTCATAGGTCAATGGGAAGTTAAAAAATTCTTCGGAACAAAATTTTGTGACAGACAGACGCATAGACGGACAGACGGACACGTGAGTGACAGCAATATACTTAATAATAATACGGAACCATAGAAATGATAGTTGGATAGAATATACTTTATTGTACACCAAAATGTAATGGCAATTGCTGACAGCCATATCTACCAGTCAACTTTTGATGAATTGTGCGAAAACTGTTTATATCCTTCTTCTTCTAATATTATTAATGCGAAAGTTTGAATGGATGGATGTTTGTTATTAAATCACACCAGAACGGCTGAACGGATCTGGGTGAAATTTGGCACAGATATAGATTATAGTCTGTAATTATAGCCCATCTGCTACATGGACTATAATTTATAGTGGGGAAGTACTATTTTCACGCGGGCGAAGCCTTTAGCAGAAGCTAGTTATGAGTAAAAACTGGGTGACTGCGGAGATGACAACTAGTAGTATGAAAGACATTGCGCCAACCCCAAATAAATTGAGATACGGGCATGAGAGAATGATGTGCACAAATTGATTATTCTGAGCATACTTACATTGGTCCTAAAGTTTGCACTTTGGATTTTTGTAGTTCAGCATTGTGATTTTGAACACAATCAATTTCTAATATGTCGTGAGAAAAATCTCTCATGCACGAACACCCTGACTATTTTTCTCTACTCACAGTAAATTTGACTGTAACTCATTTTTCTCAAATACATAATGAAGAAAATCCCCATCACAAAAAACGAAACACTTATTTGCGTACCCCAAACGGATCCAAGCCATTGCCATTTTGATTTTAGTCATAACGCGAGCAGATTGTCGCGTCCCCTTCACAAGACAATGTCCCCTGCGAGGGGCACACAAATCTGCGCTCTTAACTGACAGGCAAGTCATGCCTAAGTATCTTTAACTTAAGATTATTTCACTAAGACCCCTTACTGAAGATGTTTAATGTTTGCGCTCGGTGTTTGCAAGACTAACGATTTGTTTAACTATTTCAGGAGAGTGAAAAATGAAATGGAATTTGGCAGTGATTTTTATGAATATTTTTTGGAGGAGAATCTGGAAGTGGATTAGTAGAGGGTTGTGATGTTATACGAGGATATTCAGTTATTTTCCTACAAAAGTATTTCTTTTGTGAGCAGATTTTTTAAGCAGAATTTTAACCCTAAGTTATTAACAAGTAATACAAGTACCAATTGAATAGAATACACAAAAACTACATAAGGGTAACTTCTATTTAATTTGCTGATCAAAGGACCAAACATTTATGCATGATTAAAATAAAAAATATCCCTACAAGAACTTTGCATCAATTAATCCTCAAAATTATTTTACTTAGCAAAACCTTACATTACAGTAAGTAATATCGTATTATATAATACCACATCTTTATTGTACACTATTACAAATTACAGCAGAAGCTTATAATTAATAAGTTGTAACCTTACCCTATGATATTACTTACTGTAATGTCTTGTTTTAACCTACTAATACAAGGAGGAGGTTATCAATTCGGATGTTTGTTTTTTTTTATGTATGTTCGGGCTTAATTCCGTCATATATAGATGAATTTGCAAAATTCTTATTTTGTTCGAAAGGGTTTTATTTCGAAATGGTCCCAATTAAATTTCGTATAGATCTGATTATGAGTTTCGGAGACAGACAACGGAACTCTTCAAAAACTGACAGCTAATCAACTGCGATTGCTGCAATCGTATGTCTATGTAGTGTTGACACAATTGAATGGGGAACCACAACTAAAAAGTGAAAAATAAAAACTTTTTTACAAAAAAAATAGAACCGACTTCCAAAAAAAGTGCAAAATAACTTAATTTCGAAAGTCGGTCTCAAAATCATTAAAGTTATTTTGCACTTTTTTTTGGAAGTCTGTTTTATTTTTTTGTAAGAAAGTTTTTATATTATAAAAGATTTAACATCTAGGCCACCATTACAGAACGCGCCACCAACAAGGAACTCGTCAATTAACATTCACCACGGACACAGGGTGAAAAATCCCATTCAACTTCCCTAATAAGAGATGGGCATCAGCAGTGAGGTCACGTTCACCAATTTCCTTGGTTTTAAATGTTTGAGACAATAATCAACGCCATTAAAACGATTAATATTCATAGCTCGGGAGAAGTATGGGGATTAAAGTTTATTTATGAAGACAGCTTCTGAAGTTTATTTGTTGTTTAGGAGTAAATAGTAGTAAGCGCCTATGGTTTTGATGTCTTTTAGTGGAACAATAATTAAATTAAAGCTCGAATTTTAGTTCTATAATTGCTTACTTGCCCATACTTTATCTAAAAACAAAATGGCTGACAAGTTGTTGAAAAAAAGGCAGATCAATGAAGGCCAAACTTACAATCCGGCTCGAAGGACCAGTAATTTAATGAGTATTGCATGTAAAGTTAACTATAGCATCAGCTAGAAACCTTTGCTTACTAAGTAGAGGTCCTAAATTGAGGTGCTTCGTAAACAAAAGCTTATTTCCAAAAAGTCAGCCTGCAGATAATAATGGTATAGTCCCACACACCCTCGCTGTGCCGATGAGCGTATACGCCCACGTGATAGGGAGCGACCCTATTGCCATTAATCGGATACAATTTCATTAGAATCCCAAGCTATTCCTACCTTCTTTCCTACCCGAAAAAAAAACACCCGAAATTTGCTATTGATTTTTGTACGCGAAAAATACAAAACATTTTCAGCTTCATTTTAAGTATGATCAGTAAATCAGCTGTAAAATCTCAAATTTCAAGTGGGTTTTATGTGTTTGGTAATAAAATGACAGCAAACATTTAAAACACACAACTTACACAAAGTTAATTTATTATACGCGTTCAGTTTATTTTCAGCAACGTATTGGTCAGATGTTTATAATTTGAAATGAATATCAGTAACATGTTAGAATGAGATCTCACAGCACAACAAAAGAACCTAAAGACCAGAAATCACTCCTAAAAATCATTCCAAAAAGGGAAAATTATGGCCGAAAAAAAGATCAAATAATTCAGCATGAAATGATCGGCGTATAGGACCGAAACTGCATCCGTCAGCTTTGGGCATTAGCGTTAACGAACCGCGCGGCGGGACCGGTCCAGCCCAGCGAGCTGCAATAAGAGGATCCTGCACCCTTCTTTGGGTATGGCGTGGGGGATAAGATGCAGCGACAACGGGCTGCAGGAAGTGAAAGTGTTTATAGATAACGGTGTTTGGACCTCAATTTATTTCTGATTTGCTTTTCTCATTTTCTTTATTTAAGTTCCTGTTTTCCAGTAGTAGATTTTATGGCATGTTTTTTGTCTAGATAGATAGATAGAATAAATTTTATTGTATGACAAAAAAGTTACATAATAGTAACTACATCTTACTTAATCATAATCAATATCTAGCTCTTGAAGTGATTAATTATATAGCACAATGCTATGTCTGGTGGTTGTGATTGTTGAATCTAGTGTATTTTTATTTCGCAATCCGTGTAACCGTGAATTAATATTTCAAGTTGGCGGTACCTGAACTGAGTTCCGATTCAGATTATCATAAGTAGCTAGGGAAGAAAAGTAAGACTGAAGCCGACCTGCCCCCCTAGCCAAATAACTTTTCTATTATCGTTTACGCTGACGCTTCGTACAAAATGTATGGCACCTGTGTAGAGAATTGTCACGTGACTTATTGCAGGTAATGTCATTGCCATACATTTTGCACTAAGCGGTAGCGTAAACGCTAATAGAAAAGTTATTTGGCTAGGGGAGGACTGGAGACCAGTAGCGTTTTCTCCACAAGATACATCAATGATACACGCCATCACCTATGACTTGTATACCACACATCGTAACTACCTAACCCACGCCCGCTCCCTCCTCTATCCCACGCCACACAATAAAAGAGGAAATTGCATTAAATTATAAGTCGGCAAGCAATCACGTTTTGTTTCCCGTCTCACAGATTTAACGGTTTGAATAAATCCCGGCGCTTAATTAAAGAAATTTAAAAGCTTAAACAGCATGCCGTTTGGAGTTCGTAGTACTTCATTGGAGCTAATTGAGCAACGCTTGACGTTTATGACTTGATTGTTTTGAACATTTAAGATAGTTTTCTTATTACTTACTAACTTTTGCCAGCAGCTTTCGCTCGCGTTGAATCAGTACTTCCACCACTATAAATTATAACCTATGTGCTATTCCTATCTCTGTATCAAATTTCATTTAGTTTCATTCAGCCGTTCGGGCGTCATTGAGTAACAAATATTCATCTGTTTTTCATAAGTATGGTTACGAGTATAAATACGCATGCTTGTAAAAAACAGTTTGTTTTTCTTGCAGCAATGAAAAGCATAAGCTTTTAAAAAAAGCAACAGGTTAGTTAAAGTCACGGGTGTCAATTAGAATGTTGGCGAAATATGGATATACGAGTACTTGAACTATAGTCAAACTACTGCCTAAGTTTTGGAGAAAACAGCCTTGATGTTATGTTTGTACAATTTAAATGCGATGCAATTGGCAAAGTAAACAGATTCTGATGAAGATTACTTCTTTACAATGAAACAATCAATACATGAATCAAGTCTAAATTATTCAAAAACTAGTTGTGCCCCGCGGCTTCACCCGCGTATAATTTTCTAATTTTTATCTTCTTAAGAACTTTCCTGAGACTTCAATAATTTGTGTAAAAGAAAAGTTTGTTAAAATTAGTCCAGCCGTTCTCGAGTTTTGCGCTTAGAAACTCATTTAGGTATTCATTTTGATTAGGGTTCCGTGCCCAAAGGGTCCAAACGGAGCCCTATTGCTGCTCACTCACGTATCCGTCTATCCGTCTGTCCGTCAGTTCATCTGTCCGTCTGTCCGTCTGTACGCCGTCTGTCACACAGGTTTTACAGCCAAACGGTTGGACATACAGTCTTCAAATTTTCACAGTATAAGCATCTTGTTGACCCAAAGCCATACAAACAATAAAAAATACATTTGGTACGGAACCCTAAATGTGCGAAGTCCGACACGCCCTTGGCCGGTTTTTTTATAAAAATACAACACCAATTTATCTCAAGCACATTCACCAATAACATCGACTCCACTCGCCATCAATATTTTAAAGCTAGTCTCACACAAAACGCACGCAAACCGCGCACTATCGCGTATCAGAAGTTTTTCATCAAACTTCTCCGGGCCTGCCTTATAGGCAAAGTTGCGCCGTGATTAAATGTACTTGCTATCTTTTACCTGAGACGTGTGCTGTATAGGTATGTGCATAGATACTTCCGGCAGCCGCCATCTTTGCTAACGTTGATTAATGTGGTATCTTTTTCAGAAAATTATGTTTTGGAGAAAATGTGAGAGACTCCTGTTTTGGTTACGTTTGGCCTTGTTTATGACTAGCAAGCTGTTTTCACGTTTATTACAGTAGGCCTTTTAAATCTCATTCACTTGTTGGTACCATTAACTTATTTAATTATTTTAGGCAAGAAGTGAACTTGATTCTAGCCTTGTATTCTAATCTTCACGAGAAATCTTATACCCTTATGATTGAAAAAGTTCAAAAAGTAGCTTTCGTATGTAGAAAATAAAACGTAGGTTTGGGTACTATTCATACGTGTATCCAACTCAATTCGTTTTAGGCTTTACTTCACTCCAAATAAGCCGAGCTTTTGACCAACTTGTAACGGCTTGCAAAATCATACACGGAACCATCGACTCTCCAAGTTAGCAGCGTTAGGGCCGCTGTGTAAAATTTTTGTGCCCGATAACGATTGCCGGTCGAAACAGCTTAAATTATTTATGGTGTCACGTTGCCGTACGCTTGCGCTACGTATGTCACCCGTTTCGCGAATGCTAAACGCACTCGACGCTCTCCTAGTCCAGTCCTGGATTAGATTTGTTCGCTGATGAATGGAAGGAGATACTGTCTGAATGTGTGACGATTTGCTAGAAGACAGAATAAAAGGTATAAGTATAAATTGTGTAGTTGTTATATTTTATTCTTGATGTGCTTTGTATAATTTTAAATGTGTATAATCAGTTTAATTGGCATTGTGTCGTTCTCACTAGTAAATAAATTAATTAATTCTGTTTATGCACGAGGAGCTCGTGGCTAAAGTAATAACAGCTGCATGGGTCGATCCATCAGGTTAAGGCTCTACGCTTGCCGGGGTTGGTCCGTGGATGGGTGACCATCTCTACATACCGAGACTCCTCCGTGCCTCGGAAAGCACGTTCAGCCGTTGGTCCCGGCTGTCAATCGCGGATCTTTGACAGTCGTTACGGGTCGTCAGAAGCACGAAAGTCTGACATCCAGTCTTACCAAGGGGTATCGTATTACCCAGTAACTGGGTTGTGGAGTTCAGATAGGCAGTCGCTCCATGTAAAATACTGGTATTCAGCTGCATCCGGTTAGACTGGAAGCCAACCCCAAGATAGATGGGCAAAGGCTAGGCAGGTGATGATGAATTCTGTTTATGCACATACAAGTATAGAGGCAGATTTAATGCCTCAGATAATTTCTACCAGACAACTTTGAGGTGATGCAGAGACAAATAGGCAGTTAAAATAAACATTTACTCATATGAATACACTTATTACATAAATGTACATAAACATTAGGTACGAACAGATAACTGGATAAAAAATTAGCGTTGTAACGATACTACTGCCAACTTCTTACGAATGTGCTGGCGAACTTTAACTATGAAGGTTACCTAGTCGATTGGTTACCATCCTAATTTCCTGGGGGAGTGCTTTCCACAGAGAAATAGACTGATCAAGAAAGAACATTGAATGAAGTCAGTACGTATCATCATGTGTGCCTATAGCTCTGATCAGAAATAACAAGACGTACTGATTAAGTTTGACCCTGCTTGTAACAATTCCAGGCCAATCACAATTAGATTAGCAAATAAACAAAACACACAACACAAAAACAAGCACACAACACACACAATACAACATACACACAGAACATATCATGTTGTGTGATAGTTGTGGAATTTTATTATTATTCCATTTATTTTATAATATATACATACAATTTACATTTTTAAATATTAAAATATCAAAATATAAAAACATTTAAAAATATAAAAAATAGTACCACACCGGTATCGGGATAGGGTCCAAGCTACCGGTGGTCAGGGCTCCTGAGAAAGGAATCTCCTAACAATACGCGCCGTGTCCAGGAGTACCGCTTTCTGTATCAAGCCCTTGATCCAGCCGCCTAACGAGAGCCTCCTTAGGTGTTCGTCGAGGCTCTCGGCTATTAAGCCATTGGCCGTCACGACTATCGGCACAATGACAGCTGTATCCACCTCCCACATGTCGACAACCTCGCGAGCCAGATCAAGATATTTTGTTTGTTTATCTTTCTCAGCTTTCACGAGGTTCTCGTCATGAGGGGCAGCTATATCAACAATCATTGTGCGACGCTCTAGTCGATCTATCACCACTATGTCAGGCTTATTGGCAACAACAGTCCTGTCAGTGATGATAGATCGATCTCAATATAACGTGATATTGCCATTTTCGAGAACTGGGTCGGGCTCATACCTATAGTACGGTACTTCAGATTCCACAAGATTGTATTTAAGAGCAAGTTGCTGGTGGATAATCCTGGCTACAAGGTTGTGTCTATGCAAATAGTCTCCGTTAGCTAGACGAGAACAACCAGAAATAATGTGTCGGATTGATTCCCTGGGACGGTGGCATGCCCGACAGATGTCAACCGTACCGTCCTTCACAATGTATTTCCGGTAGTTATTCGTCATCATAACTTCGTCCATAATCGCACAGACAAAACCTTCGGTTTCCCCGAAGAGGTCACCAAAACGCAGCCAGGATACGGACGCTAAGAGATCTACATCGGGCCCATGTAGGACCCGGTAAAAGCGTCCGTGAAGCTCCTTGCTCTGCCATACTTCCGTGCGGTCATTAGTATCCAGTACTATAGGTTTGCGCCAGTTCTCGTTATTATTATTATTATTATTATTATGTTTCGGTATTTATTTTTACACATATTATTTACATTTTTAAATATTTTAAAAGAAAACATATAAAAAACATTTAAAAATATAAAAAATAGTAGTCCACCGGTATCGGGAGCAGGGTCCAAGCTACCGGTGGTTAGGGCTCCAGAGACAGGAACTTCCTCACAATGCGAGCCGTATCAAGGAGTACTGCCTTCTGAATCAGGCCCTTGATCCAACCGCGCAACGACAGCTTCGACAGGTGGTCGTCGAGGCTTTTGGCCATCAGGCCATTGGCGGTAACGACTATCGGCACAATGACAGCCAAGTCCACATTCCACATATCGACAACCTCGTGTGCCAAGTCAAGATATTTAATTTGTTTCTCTTTCTCAGCTTTCACGAGGTTCTCGTCATGTGGGATGGTGACATCGATTATCATTGTGCGGCGCGCTAATCGGTCTATCACCACTATATCCGGCTTATTGGCAACAATAGTCCTGTCAGTGATGATAGACCGATCCCAGTACAACGTGACATGGTCATTTTCGAGAACTGGGTCGGGCACATATTTATAATACGGTACCTCAGAATTCACAAGTTTGTATTTTAAAGCAAGTTGCTGGTGGATAATCCTGGCCACTTGGTTATGTCTGTGCAAATACTCGCCGTTAGCCAGACGAGAACATCCAGAGATAATATGTCTAATGGACTCACCCGGACGGTGGCATGCCCGACACACGTCAACCGTCCCATCCTTCATAATATGCCTCCGGTAGTTGTTCGTCAAGATAACTTCGTCCATAATCGCACAGACAAAACCTTCAGTTTCCCCGAAGAGGTCACCAAACCGTAGCCAGGCTACGGACGCCAGGCTATCTACATCAGGCCCATGAAGAGCCTGATAATAGCGCCCGTGAAGCTCCTTGCCTTTCCATACCTCCTTGCGGTCATCAGTAGTAAGTACTACAAGTTTGCGCCAGTCCTCTTTAGCCATGGACAACGGGGTGAGGCCCTTGTCCACTGCGACCACCTCTCGGTGCATCCCCACGTCGGATTCTAAAAAGTATTCTCTGAGGCTGCACACCTCGCGGTTGTGGAGAGTCTTAGCATTTAAAAAGCCTCGACCTCCACACTTCCGCGGGATGTACAGTCTCATCACCGACGAACGTGGGTGATGCATCCGGTTTGCGGTTAGCAGCGTACGGACCCTCCTGTCCAGGGCGTCGAGCTCAGTCTGAGTCCATTTGAGTATGCCGAAAGAGTACATCAAAACCGGCATGACCCAACCGTTGAAGGCGCGCACCTTATTTCCGTCTGACAAAAGGCTACTCAATACCTTTTTAAGGCGGCTAAAGAAGCGCTCCTTCAGCGATTGCTTCATGTCAGTAACGTTAATGCCTAACGCTTCCGACATACCCAAATATTTGTATGTTTCGGTTGAGGAGAGAGATCTGAGGTGTATGGAATCCGAGAGTTGAATCCCTTCAGATTCCATAATCCCCCCTCGCTTTACATGCATGACTGCACATTTGTCCACACCAAATTCCATCCTGATAGCGCTACTGAAAGTTTCAGTTACCTTCAGTAACTCTATCAGTTGCAAGTTGTTGGGGGCAAAGAGTTTCAGATCATCCATGTAAAGAAGGTGAGATATGGCCTGACCACCTCTTCTCAACCGATAGCCCAGGCCTGAATCCTCCAGCAACGTGCTTAGAGGATTCAGGGCTAAGCAGAACCAAAGTGGACTCAAACTGTCGCCCTGAAATATTCCCCGTTTAATCCATATAGGCTCATCATTCCCCTGGATTGGTCGACATCCTGGATAGCGAAGGACCGTCTTCCATTGCCCCATACATGACCCAAGAAAGGTGCGTAGAGTTGCATCTATTTTGTACAACTCCAACACCCTCATGAGCCATGTATGTGGAACAGAGTCGTAGGCCTTCTTATAATCTATCCAGCATGTCGACAAATCCTTGTGGGATCGACGAACCTGTTGGCTTATGGCCATGTCTATGAGGAGTAGCTCCTTAGTACCGCGGGACCCGTTCCTACATCCATTCTGAGAGGTAGACATAATTGTATTGCTCTCAATGTGTACATTAATTTTCGCTCTCAGGATGGATGTAAGAAGTTTATAGACCGTCGATAAACATGTAATCGGTCTATAATTCTTGGGTTCCGTGGGACTACCTGTCTTATGGAGCAGGTGGGTAACACCAGTTGTTAGAAACTGAGGTAGCGACCCAGACTCTAAGGATGCCTGGAATTGAGATGCCAGAAGCGCGTGTGAGCTACTATACCATTTAAGCCAGAAGTTATGCAGTCCGACCGGTCCCGGAGATTTCCAGTTTGGTAACGGACGAACTGCTTTGGCTACATCGAATGGAGTGATGGTTACTTTTTCCATGTCTGGTATAGCTTCACACACGCGTTCGACATCACGCATCCAGCCACCCTCAGTGTGACAGACGGGCACCGACCAGATGTTGCACCAGAATGCATTCGTGGCGGCAGCATCGGGGCGGAGTACGTCAGTCACATTTTGTTCAGGTCGCTCCCAAGCTCTATATACCCACCTCTCATCGCTCTGGAACATGCGGTTCTGCGAGTACCGGTCGACCCGACGCTTATACCGCCGAATACGATTGGCCCATGCACAAACCTTCTGCTTCAGGAAGTCAATGCGTTCCGTGACACGGGACATGTATTCTCGAGGACTGATTCCAGTCCCCGAAAATGCCCGCCTCACGAAGCGCATCACACGTGGTCTTGTATTGCCCTCCCTGAAGCAGTATAGTTTGCCAATGAGTGCTCTGGCCCCATCAATACGCCTCTCGATCCTACACTGCCAGGCCGGTACGGTAGGCTTTGGTCGAGTAGCTTCGTCACAATTTGGTAACTTTACATTTGCTAAACGACATGCCGCAACAGCCCCACAATACAGGATCGAGTGCGTATCAAAGAGGTCCTCGCTGCTCTCAAAAACATTCTTAAGCAGCGAGTCTAGAGCACACACTAGCGCCCTATTTTTTTTGTGCATAGGTAACCGTGATAAACGGGGTCTAAGTTGAGTCGGACTCGATCTATACTCGCGAAGCGCATCTTCCAGTGCGCTCCTCAGTCGATCGTTGCACTGGCTACTTACTGTGACAACCCTATCATCTGTCTCCTCATCAACATGATTGGACCGCGGCAGGTTTTTATGAGAAGCCGGTGGGATTTCTTCGGAAACTGGCGGTGCCGCAGTCTGTGTCGTAGTCGAGAAGATAAGGTTGCTCAGTACCTCTGAGCGCAGCCGATCAAGTGCGGCGTTGTCCAACCTGTGGTTGCGTTGGATGACCCGCACCTGATCCGACAATCGTTGAGCTGAGACGTTGACCGTTGGTTCCAGGTCCTGAAAAAGAGACAGCATCCTACCACGATACGCAGTGAGGTTAGTTCCCCCCTCTGTAGACCCGTAATATGCGCGCATGACGTTCTCGTTCATGGATTGAGTCCATTTCATGCGCTGCACACAACCACCGGCAGCGGGGACCCGGCTCGGGGCCGGTTGGCCCCTAAGTCCCAGGCTGTTCGGTGGCCGGCCTCTCCCCTGCCGACGTACAGGTGTTGGCGACGTCGGCGGGGAGAAATACTCGTCGCTCGAGCTCGACGCGGCTGCAGCCGCCGGTAACACTGGTGATCCGAGGTCCGGCGGCGGCGAGGCGGAGCTGAGCGGCGAGTCCGGGGGTGGATGGCGTGCGCGATGGGCAGCTGCTCTTGTTATCATTATTATATTTTCATTCTTATTGGTTTATTGTTGTATCATCATTTATTTCAGTGTGACATATTATGTCATCTGTCCAATCTTGATTCATTTTTCTGTTTTGCTTAATTTTCCTTATTTATTCTGGTTATCTATAGTTTTTATTGTTTGTTTGTGTATATAGTTTCTTCTGTTGAATTTGTATTTATTTATTATAACGGACAAAAACTGTTTAGAAAAATATTAAAATTCGTGAATGAAAATAAACTTCTTGACGTTATTATTATTATTATTATTATATCTCGTGACACTCATAGAGATCGTAGAGGTGTCTCATCTAAACTAACACTTACAAAGAGGAAATGGTTGTTCGTTCATTTTACATAAATATTGGAAGTACAATCCGATTACAAAAAATATTTCACTGATAGAAAGCTTGTCTTACGCTAATTTTTATTACGGAAAAATATACGGCATCTGTATTGATCAGTATTAGAACAACAGGATCGATTGGCATAAAAAAAAATCTTGCTAACCGTACATTTTTTTGAAAATCTGAAAAACAAAATGAAAAAAAAAAGAATAGTCTTCTTAAACCTTTTTCGTGTAGCTGCAACAGTTTTTTTTTTTTTGCAACGGTTAAGATAGTTGAAAGATTCCACCCTGTATAAATGAACTAAATTATATTACTAACAAAATGTCTCGTTGTCTATAGACTCACTACATACGAGTAGTATAAAACAAAGTCGCTTTCCGCGTCTGTCTATTTCTCTGGTAACTCCTCCTAAACCACGCAACGGATTTTGATGCGGTTTTTACTAATATAAAAAACAATAAACGAGGAAGGTTTTTGTATACAATTTGCACCCTTGCAAAGCTGGGGCGGGTCACTAGTTTGGTCACATTTTGAGCCCTCATACACTCTTTCCGGGTAACATACAGCTATTTAGCCTTCAATCCTCTAATCTAAAGAGGTTTCATTCTATACAACTTTCCGTAACAAGTTAAAATGAAACTGTTAACTCAATCGACGCTCGATTATGACTACATTGTTATACAAACACTAAATTCCATCAGACAAGTTGTATCTCGGCAACTTTGTCGGTACGGTTCCAACGAACGATAGCTCCGTGTTTAACTTGTTCATTAATATTGTGTTGGCAAGAAGTAAAAGTAGAATATATTTATTCGTTTACTAGTTTCTGCCAGCGGCTTCACTCGCGTGGGATTATTACTGCCCCCCGTTACAAACTTTCAACCCCTTTTTCGCCCCCTTAAAGGTTGAATTTTGAAAAACCCTTTCTTAGTGGATGCCTACTCTTTACAAAAAACACACCCACCAAATTTCATGTCTCTGGGACGTGGGGGCGTTGCTATATCAGTCAGTCAATCAGAACTTTGAATTTTATATTTACAGATAGGTATATAGTAGGAAAAGTAGGATAGTAGTACAAATAGGAAGTAGGATAGGTTAGGATTATGGGCTAAATTATCCGTGTCTCGGGAAGCACGTTAAGTAGTTGGTCACGGCTGCCATTTGTATATCTAGACAGACTTTATGAGTAATCTGTCAACTAGACATGCCAAGGAGTATCGCGTTACCCAGACCTAACATGAGTTGTGAATGGCAGATAGGCATTATATCTGACGAAATATGTGTGCACGGTATGTGACGTGTAATGTGAGGTCGTCTTTTTTTCGTTTTTGGGTGGAAAATTGTCAATTAACTTCTTTTCCGCAGCGGGAGCGCGTCTCAGACTATTACTGACTAAAACCCATCCGTGTTCCTTCAGTTTCCTGTGCCAGGGGCCGCGGTAACTCTTTCAAGTAAACACCCGCGACCCTGGCAAACATAGGCCCGGTGTCGGGAACCGGCTTGCGACTCTCGACGCCCAGGGCGTCTCCTGCGGAGCTAGGGGCGTGAGGGTTCGAGAATTGCCTCTGCCTCACACATCCCACCTCCTCCTTCGCGAACATTACTGCTTCGCAGAAGGAGGTGGGAGCTTCCCATACCCTCTCGCTCCTTACCATGGCCGGGACCAGGACTGGACGCGAGAGATCGCAACACGTCTGCCTAGCTATTTAACAAATAAACGTGTGATATTATGTTATGTAACAAAAGCCTCTTCTTATGCATAAAAAGAATGACAGTACACAGCATGTAAGAGTCACCACGTCTTTCTTTGTCAAAATTCAGTTTTCAGTTCTTGCTTAGTAACTGTAAATAAATCTCTGAAAAGCCAGAACAACACAAAACCTATCACAACTAATTAATTCTGCACATCCGAACTCCAAAACACTGACATCCATTGTTACTCATACGCCGTAAAATCAGTTTCCAAAAAGATAGGCACCAGGCCGAAGTGGGCGGAGGCAGTCTGGCAGTGTGGCGGTAATCAGCCGCGCCGAACAATGCCCCGTCGACGCCGGATTAAAAGTTTAACACCGGTGGACAGGTGACGAGAGGACCGCGGACGGCGCCAGGGGGCGAGCTATTGAGTTATTTGGTACTTTGGCTCTTATGCTGTTGTCCTTTTGGCTTTGAGTACAGTAACGTTGTGTAATTTATAGAAGTCTTAGTTTTTAGTTCTAGCATGTATTGTAGCTGATTTTAGAATGAAATTATTTTTGTTTTAAATCCTACTAATATAATAAATGCGAAAGTTTGTATGTTCGTGTTTCAATCATGCAGAAACGGCTGAACAGATTTGAATTATATTTTTCACACAGAGATATATTATAACCTGGATTAAAACATAGGCTACTTTTTACTATGCGGGCGAAGCCGCTGGCAGAAGTTAGTTATATATAATTTTATAACCACTGTCTTGTTTCTTTTTAACCGACTTCGAAAAAGGAGGAGGTTCTATGTTCAACTGTATGTATGTTTTTTTAATGTATACTGTCTACCGATTTCTCTGTCAATTTTGGACCGATTTTCAAAAATCATTTTAATCCAAATGAATATACTCTCGAGGTGGTACCATATAAATTTTATCGAAATTAATTTTTTAATTTTTAGTGTAGGTATTTTCTTTTTTGGAAGTCGGTTGTTCTTAATGTAAAAAAGTTTCTTTTTTACATGCTTATGTTTATTAAAATTTTTGGGTTAAACTAATATTTAGTCAGTCTTGAAACACTTAATTTTAGTTACTTCGTTACAACCTTATGCTTTTTTTGTATGAGAGTTTTTTCAGGACGAAACCAAAATACAGCTAGTATCCAGCTTCCCGAGAGTGACATCATGAAATAGTATGTGACAGACCAAACGACCCAATCGGTAGCCATTTTCAACACCTTTCCAAGAACTCTATGGTAACCTGCTAATATACAAGTTTTCCTTATAGTGCCTGTGTCCAGCAGGGGCTGGCTTTCAGCTGAAATGATGATGATGATGATGATGATGATAGTGCTTGTACCTCTTCCCCGCTATCTCTCGTCGCTTACGCCCGCTCAGCACGACGCCTCCACTGATCTCGACTTTAGAATTTCGCCACTTGTCCACGAAGGACTTATTGTGTAACAGTATAATATGAAAGTTTGTTTGTTTGTCCTTCAATGTGATTAAAGGATGTACCCACAGAGTTTTGTTTTTGTCACATTTTTGTCAAGTTTCAACAAAAGTTTTATGAAAGGGGCTAATGGGATATTGGAAGGAAACTTTGGAGTTTTTTGCGTGGCTGTTATTTTAAAATTGTAAGAGTAATTGGTGGAAGTAATGTCTGGGGAGCTTGTCAACTGATTTCAAATCTTACTTTGTTTAAACGGAGGTTAAAATTGATTAAAGTTTTCAATTTCAATTAAGTCCATCCATGGAGACTCCTTAGATTTTATACGTTTTTTTTTAAATAATGATATTTTTGGAAACCTACAAATATGCGCTATATGTTACTCCATTAAATATGTACTTATGTTTCACCGATCACGCATGTTGTATGTGTCTGAAATCCAACAACAACTAAATACACAAGAAACTTCGAACAGTAAAAGATTCATGAAGTTCAGCTTGTGTCTAACTCGACTTGAATTTCTGTTTACTCGATTATTAATTTACTGAAACCATGTAATGAAATCAATCGACGACAGAAAATTTACAAGAAAATGTTATAAAAAACATTCAGATGTAGTGGTGGCCCAGTGGTAGCGGCCACCACTTGTCGTGGATTCAAACCCAGGCAGGCGCCTTACTTTTTTTAATCTAGGTATTTCATCACCACTGCTCCCAAAACTGTGAAGGAAAACATCGTGAGGAAACTAGAATGTCCTAGAACTAAAAATTCTAGGACATGTGACATCCACCAATTGGCACTAGGCTGGCGTGGTGGATTACGGGCTACGGCCCATTCCCTCTTCTAGAGAGAGGAGACTTGAGTCCCAGCCGTAGGAATATTATAAGGCTCAATAATGTTATTATAAAAAACCGGCCAAGTGCGAGTCGAACTCACGCATGAAGGGTTCCGTACCATCGTACAAGATTATACGCGTCTACTTGTTGCCATTATTAAGATAGAGCAAAAAAAGCCAAAAAAAACACGTTTCTAGTAAGTAAGCCCACTTTAATTTTTATTATTTGTTGTTCTAACGGCAACAGAAATACACATTCTGTGAAAATTTCAAATGTCTACCTATATCATGAGATACAGCCTGCTGACAGACAGACGAACGGTAGAATGCACGGACAGCGGAGGCTTAGTAATAGGGTCCCGTTGGTTATGCTTCGGGTACGGAACCCTAAAAAAACCAAAGCTTTAGCTACATATTCTCACTACCTCCAAAAAGCCAATTAAATTAAACTACAGTAATTGCCAAAAACATGCAAAACTTTGATTAACCGAGTCTCCGGTACAAAAGGCAGTAATGTTTATATCAATTAGCACATTGTTACTAATGTACCTCCCGAGGATTGAGACAGTCCCGACCCGACACTGGATAACAATAAAATCCCGACATTTTTTAATTAAAAAATACACAAAGGTTTATTTTGTGATGACGACACGACTCCGACGCGATTGGTGCTTTGTTTGATGCACCTTCTAAAATATGGATGGCTTTTAATGATATTGCAAAAAAAAAGATTTGAGAAACTTTTTTGCAATATCATCATTTATAATATCAGCCCGTAAATATTTACTATCGAGCATAGTTCTCAAAAAACTGTCACAATAAAATCAATCACGGTTGGCACAGTGGTTGGTCGATTGAGTGTCGCGGGTTCGATTCTCGCACGTACCGAATATTTGTATGGCCAACTGATAGTTGTTCCGAGGCGGTGTGTGTGAGTTTACATGTTTGTGAACGCACCCACGATACAGGAGTAATAATTCTTAATGTGATGAAACGTTTTTTTAACCCCCGACGCAAAAATGTTATTTAAACGCTATGTGTGTGTTTCTGTCTGTAGCACCCTCTTAAACGGGTGAACCGACTTGAACGCGTTTATTTTTATTTTAAAGCTGGTTTTCTAGCGATGGTTCTTAAACATGTTTTATCAAAATCGGATCAGCCATTTCAAGGTCATCAGCTCTTTTGTGTTTTTTAAATGTTCGCTTTTCTTTTAAGCGTTGGGCGTTTTAAAATTTTTAATATATTAAAGTTTAAATAAAAGAAAGAAAAAAACAAGAGAATATTGTAATAATTACCATTGAGTAACACATATTATCGCTGCCATAGAACTTCTAGCTTAGTACTGTAGTGTCGGGAGTTCTATAGTGTATCTTAATGGTGCAGGTACTTCTTAGAGTGAGGACTGGATGGCAAGACTTGATACTCTTAAGCTAGCCGCTGACTTGTGATTTTTGTCACCGTGAATTTTTGTTACCCAGTCGAGTGCTATGAAGATACATGAGAGTGCGCTGATCATGGTGACGTGACAATACGGTGACAAATAGTTCCTAGGTGACTGAATTTTGAAGGATACTGACGTTCTTTAGAATATAGAGTGTAAAATTTTCCTTGAAACAATCTTTCTGTGTATATGGGATGCACCCAGTAGCGTTTTTTTCGTTTCATTTATCTTCTTCTTATTTCAAGAGCACTTATTTCAGCAATCTGTATGAAATCCATTTCAAGATTGAGCGCGTTTTGTTGCCCAGTGACTTTTCAAGTGGGCGCATCGTGGGTGACAGTAGGTGACAGTGATAAAAAGTCACGCGATAAAAAATCCCAAGTCAGCGGCTAGCCTTATATTAAGAAAATTATCCTTTTACATTGACAACACACGCCTAACTGACTTATATGACAATCCAATTCTTTTCTTTTTCTAATTTTAAAATCTAGTTTAACTCTGCATCACCCTTTAAAAGTATATTTAAATAACCAGCCTGGCTGCTGACCAGGTTGGTATTCTCACTCGACCTCCTTTTTTTTGTGGGGTGGGAAATCATCCAATGACTTCTCCCGCTCTGGGTGGAGCGGGAGGGCGTGTCAGACTCTTACTGACTAAACCCACCACTGTTCCTTCCTGCCCTCCTCCTTAGACGTCACAATACTAACTTATACAGTTCCCTGAGAACTAGTAACAAAATGTACGTTTTTCTCATAATTCCAAAGTTTTATCGCCAGTTTAGCCTAAACCCCGGCAGCATACACATCGTAAATTGAGAATCTAGGTCCCTAGTTGTGACTGTAATAGAAAGTAATGATCTCATTTCTATCCAGCTCTTATGCATTAACTGAAATGTCATAGGTTCTTCCAGAAATTGGAAATTCTAAATTCCACACACGTTAAGAATATTCAAGGCGCAGTTATGTGCCATCAACCTTGAGTGGTTAGTTTGCGTATTCTGTGCTGAGCTCACGCAACGCGTCGTAAGTCCACCCAGTTATAGCGCTGTCTCAAATTAGATGCATTATTAATTGATTTGACAAAGAACAACAAGTATTATACTAAAACACGTAGGTATACTGAATGATAAGATTTTCTTTAAATTGGTGAAAGTTTCATAAAAAAACGCTTAATAGTTTTGCGTGATTCTCAACTTTTTATCCGCGTTAGACATAACTTTACAAATTAATTACTTATACTATGTTATAAAAATATAATTTCAAATATTTAATTATCAAATTACGAAGAAAATTGTTTGGAGTAACATAAATACTTTTAATAGAAATAAAAGTAGTCGTTTAGACGTGATGTTCAATTTAAAATCATTAGTAGTCGTACATACCTTAAGCGTGGATCTCTCCGGCGACCAGCTCGCCGGTTGAACGCGTCCCTAAGGGTCATGGCCATTCGGCTCATCCGCGGATACCGCACGGTCTCCTGTGAGGCGGCGAGCCTCCTTGCCGGACTGTCGCCATGGGATCTAGAGGCCAGGGTTTACGCGCTGCTCTGGGAGTGGCCAAACGCCGGGGCGAAACTCTGCTCCCGCGATACCTTGCGGCTCGGCGGACGGAGCTCCGGCAGGATCTCATGGCGACATGGAGACAGCGACTGTCGCAACCCAGCGCGACTGTGGCACGCCACCATTGCGGCGGTAGTGCCCCTCTTTGAGGAGTGGCTGGAGAGGCGTCACGGCGTCCTCACCTTCCGCCTGACGCAGGTCCTCACCGGACACGGTTGTTTCGGGAGGTTCCTGCTTCAGATCGGGCGGGAGGAAACGCCCGGGTGTTACCACTGCGCGGATCGCCCAGAGGACACGGTGGAGCATACTTCTACTTGGGCGGAACACCGCCGTGTCCTCGTGGATGAGATAGGTGGCGGCGACCTCTCGCGCCCGGCCCTGGTTCAGGCCATGGTACGGAGCGAGAGAGAATGGGAGTCAGTCTCCGCCTTCTGCGAAGCAGTAATACTCGTGAAGGCGGAGGCGGGACGCGTGAGGGAAGCTCAACTGAGTGGCCCTCGCGGCCCCGGTCGCTACCACCGCAGGAGAGGTACTGGGCGTACTAGGCGTAGGACGTCGCGAGACGATTTCCGGCCACCGTAGACCCGGGCCTGCGGACGGCGAGCTACCCACTGCTCGCCGTCCGCGATCAGCACCAGGCCCGTGAGTCGACGGTGCGTAGTGTTCCACGCGCGCCTCAAAGAGATGTAGTCAACCACCACTGACGGGGCCCATCGTAGCCGGTGCCTGCATAAAGAGGGGGGCGAATAAATTCTGAAAATTAGTTACCGCACCCCTGGGCACTCAGGCAGGGAAGGAACAGGGGTGGGATTTAGTCAGTAAGAGTCTGACACGCCCTCCAGAGCGGGAGAAGTCATTGGATGATTTCCCGACCCACAAAAAAAAAAAAAAAAAAAAAGCGTGGATCTCTCAAACATTTAGATCAAGATGTAAAACTAGCTATGTAAACTATATTCCATATTGGTCGGGTTTTTATTACAAAATCCCCCAATCGCATACACTAAAGAACCCACTCATCACTTTCCCCCCATCCATTGCTCCAATAGTGAGACGTTTTTAATTAAGAAAATCGGCAGCTATTCGTCGTCGTCAACGATTGCTTGACGCGCCATTGTTTCAGTCCTTCAGTCGCGATTGACGTCAGTTTTGTTTGAAAACATTAGGAGATGAGACTGCTCAAAGACAAACAGACAAAGATTGAACGGACGTATCTGCTCTGAATGGCGTTTTTTGTAATGGTGAAGTGTATTGTTTGATGTTCTTTGACTGATAATATAGAAAATTTTCAATTATGAAAGTGACATGCCTTAATAAATGACATTTTTATATTTGTTACGGGCTAAAGAAATATTTTTTGGAAAGATATATATATATATATATACACGCCTATACGCTTTCCCTTTTTATCTTCGAGAGAATGAAATATTTCAGGTCTATCGTGCCCTCCTGAATCAGAAAGTATAGGCACATAAATATTAGGAATTCACCTCTTATTCTACTCAGACTACTGCTTATCTTTTTGAATTTTTACACTTGGCTTTGCTTTGAGGCAAAGCAATCTGCTAGCTCCTTACTAAAATATACAATAAATCAGAGCGCCATTTCCATTCATGTTCCCCTTACTCAAAAGCCACGTTTAATCACAAAGTTACTCAAACAAAACGCAAACAGACAATCGCGATATAAATCACCAAACATTAGGAAATAAAACCGTGTCGCAGCGAGAGCGGCAAATTGGAAAATTCCCGAAGTGTCCGGATCCCATTGATTCAGCTACGACAATAGCAGTTCAGAGCACTAATCTTTTCATTAAAAACCGATTATTCGCTGCATGGCCCGCTGCACTAATAGGAGTAAAGAAACCCTCAACTATATTTTGCTGGCGACCACAACTTTACGGCTTTGCCTTAAGACCCATATTTGGTTGACTCAGGTGCAGTTATAATTTAGTTTTTTCTCAAGCCCCTGCAATATGCCACGCAGCCATCGCTGACGGGACGCGATGACATTTCAATTTGAATTCTTGTTGCGAAAAACGGAGATGTTATTAAAAAAAGTTTTTTTGTTCGAAAATATTTGACGGTTGATTAGAATGCCGGGGAAAGAGGGAAGTTTTTTTATAACAAATTAGTTTCTGGAAGTTTTTGCTCTTACGAGTTCGTGATGTTTCGTTCGAGAGCAGCTAACCTGCTTTCGGGCCCGTTTGCTGGGATGAGGTATATCGAGTTCGGGAACTCAATCGAGAGGAGTAGGTTAGTAGGATACTTGCTGGTGAAAATACAGACAGGTATTTATTTTAAGCACGATTTTCGATTAATTCACTGTCTGAAGAAAATCACCAGAGTTGGAACTGCTATGTCAAAATCAAATAAGGATATTACAGGCACATGACAAATTTCAACTCAACTTAGACTCTACGATAGCAACGCACCTGTAATGCGATGCCTATCCTTCAGTTTTAGGGTATCTAAACGCTTAGGTACTCTCAGATAAGCACCTAGGCATATGACCATATGTATATGGTAATAAAAAATGCAATTCTAATAAGGTACGGCTGCCTCATAATCCCAAAACAAACAACATGCGAAATATAGGTCACAAATTTTTTTCTGTGTCTCTAATCAATTCTTATATTGCCAACCGACAAAAACTCACGCAAAGTACTCGTATATTTTTTATAGATATTCCACAAATGTACGACTAAAATCCATGTGACACTGTGTAACTCGTATCAGACATCCATACAGGAACAAACATCGCAAATCAGAGATTCTTACAACATGAATGTCATAGCACTAGTGTTTACACCGGACTTCCGGCGCAAGTTTAGACCTGACATCCGGTCAAACTATCCGGCCTAATTTATTCAGGCTATGCAAACAGTATGTTGTGGGGCCAGCTACAAATACGACTCGCTTTTGTCTAGTTTGGATCCTATTTGCTATCTAACAAACGGGGTGAAACTGTACGGGTATGTAGGTTGTCGGATAGTTGCATCAGTTGGTATGGCGTGCTATTATTCGGTATGGTGTTACTAATTAAGGATTGGTATGCGTTACATTGGGTTACGGCTACGGTGTTAAAGAGGTTTTAGACGAAGTGGCAGTGGTAACCGATGATACAACAACGGTTACGATTATCATATATTATTATTGAAGTAAAACTTCTTTACACACGCTTGACTTGGGGAGTAAGCTGGTGAATGCGTGACGAGAGCGTTACGAAAAGTGTGATCGGGCGAGGCGACCGGAAGAGATGGAGCTATAGAAGTTTTTCTTCAGTCGTGTGGTCTAAATACTCGACACACTTGTTTTTTTCGTTTATTTACTTAAATAAGCTAATAATTTAATTTTATAAATATTTCAATAAACAAATTGTAAAAATAATGTGTCCTACGGTTCTTAGGAACAGAGTCCAAGATATCGACAATGTATCGAGATGAACCTAACAATACAAGCCGTGTCCAGAAGTACCGCTTTCTGAATGAAGCCTCTGATGAAGCCTCTGATGCAGCCGCCAAACGAGAGCCTCCTGAGGTGTTGGTCGAGGCTCGTGGCTATTAATCCACTGACTGACAAGACTTCGGTACAATGACCGCCGATTCTACATCGCACATGTCGACAACCTCGCGAGCCAAGTCAAACTATTATTATTTTATATATATTCAAAATGTATGGGATTTCGTCAATCTCTGCGCTATCGCTGAAAGCCTGTCAATTTGCCTAGAGCTCTAAATTCCATTCCAGAGAGAAAATTATGGTTTTAGTGCTCGTTCTCGTGGGTGAGGTTTGTTTCGAAATCGAACAACTGTATGGGAGGATCACATAAAATAAAGAAAAATATTGTAAACAAAAAAGTCATTCAAAGTTTTTAAATTAGTATGATGACACTGAAAAACATCTATCGACATTAATATTATCTATACTCTCATATCTTTATATTTTTAAAGGTTTACTCTATTAAAACCCTTTTGTTTTAGCATAAATTATTTAAGTATTGTGTATGTAAATAGTATACAGCAATTGTTAAATAAACTAGTCATTAGCTAAAAAAACCCTATGAGAATACAAAAAGTAAACCCAGAACTTGTGCGGAATATTGCCGCAAAAACATATTCACAATAATAACCATTTACCCGAAAGCTGTTACAATCCATATCAGCAGCAGAACTTATAAAACGCTAAGTAAATCCATTCCCAGCACAATCTGGAGGAAAATATCTCATTAACAAAAAGCCCACTTATAGGAAAGTTCGGCACTTACGGAATAAACCGCACATGGCGTCAATACCCCTGTATAACACATAGCCAATATATATTGAAATATTACTCTTTAATAGACATATATATCACACGTGTCTTATTATATTGGACAACTATTACCATTGTCCAAGGATCTTGGTACATCGTAGCGTTATTAGTGAAAGGATCTAGAGGTCTAGTTATAGTAGTCATAGCGGTACCTCGGAGTTATTATTTCAAGTGTTCTCGTCTGCTCAATCTCTTATTTGTTCATACTTCATTTATGTTCTGGTTTAGTGAAGGAAGGCGTGAAAGTACAAATAAATCTGCTAGTATCGATAATTTGTTGATATTTGTGTTATCAATAATGTTTCGTTACCAATTTTGTTATTTGTTGCGAGACTTCTGGATCATTTCAGGCAATACTCGATGTATTTTTCATTGATTCTAGTGACTTAGATGGGAATATTGCCAATGAAAAGAACCAGATTCAAAGTCCAGCAGTGATCACCTTACCCGGGCCTGCAGACGGCGAGCAGTGGGCAGCTCGCCATCCGATCAGCACCAGGCCCGTGAGTCGACAGCACGTAGTGTTCCACGCGCGCCGAACGAGAGATTAGTGTCAGCCACCACAGACGGAGCCCATCGTGGCCGGTGCCTGCATGCCTAGGGGTAGCGAATAAATTCTGGAAATGAGTTACCGCACCCCTGGACACTCAGGCAGGGAAGGAACAGGGATAGGTTTTAGTCAGTAAGAGTCTGACACGCCCTCCCGCTTCACCCAGAGCGGGAGAAGTCATTGGATGATTTCCCACAACATCAAAAAAAAAAAAATGCAGTCATCATCTTCATTATCTTACTGCCCGCGATCCATGTGACTTAGGGTCGGCGCAACGCGATTTCTTTTTCCATTTTCCCCTCATATAATACACCTGATTTTGAGTTGGTCTCAAGTTTAGAAAACTTATTATTTGCTTTAAAACATTGAATTTTGTTCAATTTTGCAGAGTTTAGCTTATTATTCGCACCTTATATTTAAATGTTTGCATAGTAATTCATGGATTGTGTGAGGAGTGATATGAAAGAAAAGGGAGTTAGTGATAAAGTGACGGCTGACAGGACAGAATGGAAGAAAGAAACGTGTTGCGCCGACCCCAAGTAACATGGGATAAGGGCAGGCAGATGATGATGATAGTAATTCATGGTGAAATGTGTCATAACTTTAAAAAATATATATTACCATCTTTTATACCGCATTTATTGCAAATAAATGGCTCTGACTTTGACTTTGACGCAACTCAATTCTCCAAAGTTCCCTCTATACCATTTCATACGCATTGAATTGAAACATTTCCTAAAATTGAAAACGTTAGTATACGAAAATCCTCTTCACTATAACGAAAACGAAAACAGAGCATCGCGTATAACGAATAAGTGCACCTCTATTTCGGCAGTTTTAGATACAGTACATAGTCTATTCTGGCCCATGGTGATGAAATATTGGCAACTAATTTCATAATGCCGCGTCCTATCCCAGCCCCCGAACCACAGCTAAACTACTACCCGCGTGTCGCCAATTATTTGTCAATTTTCGTCAACAATGACGCTTGATTTTCATCGCACCGGGTAGGGCTCTGTGGTTAAGTGCGATTATGTGGCAACATGCTATTAGATACGAACAATCGCGTATTGACCCACTTGTTAGATGTAGTGTAACGTCAATATAAAATTTTGTTATTTACTAACCAGTAATTGGGCCCAAATCGAATTGTGGTATGAATAAATGGACTCGAGTTCGTTAGACTGGTTTCTGACACACTGGTTTCTGGCACCTCCTTTTAGCATCATGAAGGCTGAAAGACATCCACTGCCTATGCCTTCATCAGACATCTCCACTTTGACCAGTCATGTGCTTCTCGCATCCAGCGTATTTCAGCGATTATCTCCAGGTTATCGTCAGGCATATTAAAATGGGAACAGGGAAGGGAGGCCTCTGTTTTTTCGCCTGGTAGTGGGATACTATGACTCAGATATTTATAGATACTAAAGGCACGTTAAGCAGTTTTGCTCCCGGGGGTTGAGGATAAATTCGAAAGAGTTACCTCGCCCCTGGGCATTCAGGGCAGGGAGGTACAGGGGTGGGTTTTAGTCAGTAAGAGTCTGACACGCCCTCCCGCTTCGCCCAGAGCGGGAGAACTCATTGAACGATTTCCCACCCCACAAAAATAAAAAAAGCAGTTTTGCTACCCGCGAGTGACCTATATCGTGCCCTGACTCATTTGGTTTGGTTGCGGAAGTCGGTCAGGGTTGGTTCTCATGAAACTATCTATATTCAGCTTCATCCAGTTAGACTGGTCGGCCAACATTACTAGGCAGATCTGTGTGTGCGTGTGTGCCAAATAAACTAGTTTTCTTTTTTACTTTCTTTCTTTCCTTCTTTTAATTATGGTGAGTAGTGTCGTAAAGTGCCTGCCTATGTATTTAATTTAAAACCATCTAAAACATGTTTACCCAGTCCTACGTACAGCAGATAGAGAAATGTAAATACCCCGCAATTGACGGGAACACATGTTCCCATTAAGTCAACGAAGGGACTTGATCACCCGCGGGCGATGGGCACGGCGACGGGAGCATATTAACCCACTTCGCGTTGTTGACTTACGCAAGTTGAGAGATGGTGGAACTCACCTTTTTGCTCAGAAAATAACCTGACAAAGTCCTAAAAATACTTAATTTAGGTTCAATTCATATGAAGTTCTGACCACCGTGCACTGCACGTAAACACTTGCTATGACGAAGCGTTTCCATTCACAACGACAACCTAATATTGGTGCCGATTCTCTTGTTCAATAACTAAACTAAAATTAGAGAACCGCTATCTTTTACTGAAAAGCAGTGCGAGAAAAGGACGGCTATAGCTATGAACTAAGTTAGAGATGTCAAACTAGTTAATTTGTATGGAAATATTAGTTCAACCAAATTTGACAGCTCTAATTTAAGTCCGTCTCTTTCTTGTTTTATTAAAGAGAAAAAGATAACAATAGCCTAAATTAAGTTTAGTTTGTGCACAACAGAATCAGCACCATTATCGTGAAAATTTCACCGGTATCTCTCAAAACAAAACTGTACTTTTTTATTATTAATAGCCGAGGTAACAGGTCAGTAAGCATCTATGATGTTGTGGCGCGGGAGTGTTAGAAAGATTTACACGAAACACGAAAGTCGACTGAAGGAACATGAGTGGGTTTTAGTCAGTAAGATGCATACAACCATAATCTCTTCAAAGTTAGAGTAGTCAGGCTTCTTCTGGGTAAACTCGCTCCATCTTCGACTTTGTCTTTGTCACCTCTGACCTAGACTAGAGTCAAGAGCAAACCCAACTAAAATAAAAAAATGAGTCTGACACACACACACACATCTCTAGAGCGGGAGAAGTCATCTGATGATTTCCAACCCCAAAAAAAGAGCATCTGTGTATGACGGTCTTCATCATACACAATTTCGAATAGAACTTTTCTTTTAAGTAAAAGTTCTACAGAGTTCTACGCGAATTTAAACTAAAGAAAATGGTGCCGATTCTCTTGTTCACTAACTAAACTAAAATTAGAGAATCGCTATCTTTTACTAAAAGGCAGCGCGAGAAAAGGACGGCTATAGCTAAGAACTAAGAGATGTCAAAATAGTTTACGCCTTGCGCTTTACTGTGTTTTAGTCGACATGTTTTTACGTGTACCTTTAATTTGTATGGAAATATTAGTTCAACTAAATTTGACAGTTCTAATTTACGTCCGTCTCTTTCGTGTTTTATTAGAGAGACAGAATTGGCACCAATAACTAGGTTATCATGCAACAAACGAAATTCATAAGTTTTCAGATGATTTAATTTGTTTCATCGATACAAAGACAAGCCAATTGGAACTATTGGCTCTTACGATAACTTAGACTTAATGCAACTATTGCCCAAAGTTATAGTCAAGTTACCGATGTTCTCGATTGTTCGTAAGATTTCAGAAATAAACTTTAGTGCCCAAATAACTTTAAAGTGCCCCACTTTAAAGTTATTTTTTTATTGAAAATTGCTTAGTGAAAATAAGAATGGCAAGCGGCACGGAAACTACAATTCGGTGAAAAAACCGTTTCAAACAAGTCACTTTTCAAGCAGTCTGATGCAGTTGGTGGAATTTATTTTAATTTAGTCACAGGTATGTTGCTACCAACTGCATCAGACTGCTAGAAAAGTGACTTATATCGAAATTTTTAATTGTGTATTGCCAATAAAACAGACGGGTTTTTTAATCTTCTGCCTTTTAGTGATTATACTACATTTTTTTTACAAAATGTTGTTTTGTTGTCAAATCTACCCCACTGACCTTTGATTCTATTGATGATTGCAGTAACCAAGTTCTTATTAGTGAAAAGGGGTTGCACTACATTAAGTAATCTAGCATTAATACCAGATTGACTCCTGCATGCCTTTATAAATGAAACATTTATTTTAATAGAAGCCCTTCAAATTATTTTCCTTTTTTCCATCCACCATAAACAAAGCTCGTCGAAGCTAAAAAGGCCAAACAGGTACCATCAAAATCTCCTCAGAAAGTTGTTTGTTCAGGATGGGCCGAAACACTGAATCAACAATTAATATTCAGAAAATTATAACTTGGAACAAATAATGGAGGCCATCGACGGCCTTCCGTCAAGTGCCTTGCTTTAATAATACAATACAATTTGGTATACGAGAGCAAATTGTGAATAAAAGGATTGACTGACTCATGGTGAAGTAAAATGTCAAGGGGCAATATATATTGTATTATGAGCGCTTAGGAACACTGCCAGCAAATGTGTTTTTTATTCAAGAACGCTGTTTGCAATATGGGGTACGTGCCAGTGGCTTGGCCATGGTACAGAGCGAAATGGAATGGGAAGCAGTCTCCTCCTTCTGCGAAGCAGTAATGCTCGCGAAGGCGGAGGCGGGACGGGTGAGGGAAGCTCAACGGAGTGGCCCTCACGGCCCCGGCCGCTACCACCGCAGGAGAGGCACTGGGCGTAGGACGTCCCGAGACGATCTCCGGCCACCGTAGACCCGGGCCTGCGGACGGCGAGCAGTGGGTAGCCCGTGAGTCAACGGCGCGTAGTGTTCTACGCGCGCCTCAAAGAGATGATTGTCAGCCACCACTGACGGGGCCCATCGTGGCCGGTGCCTGCATGCCTAGGGGTAGCGGATAATTTTTTAACATGAGTTACCGCACCCCTGGGCACTCAGACAGGGAAGGAACAGGAGTGGGTTTTAGTCAGTAAGAGTCTGAGACGCCCTCCCGCTCCCGCGGGAGATGTCATTGAATCATTTCACAGCCCACGAAAAAAAAAAATGCCAGTGGCTTCATGCTTGGTGGCTTCATGCTGCGAAAACAAGCGTGCTTGACCCACATTTAATTATGATATATATGATGTCCAGCATTCCGCCGCGCACAGGATGTTGGAAACTTTGGAAAGTAGATGATTCTGAAGTAATTTGTGCTGCAGTGGTCTCTGGTATAACTCATATCTGTTATAAAGAACTCAATCTGCCTAGTCTTTTTCCAACTATCTTGGGGTCGGCTTCCAGTCTATCTGGATGCAGCTGAATACCAATATTTTACATGGAGCGACTGCCTATCTGACCTCCACAACCCAGTTACTGGGTAATACGATACCCCTTGGTAAGACTGGCTGTCAGAATTTCGGGCTTCTGAGGACCCGTAACGACTGTCAAAGATCCACGATTGACAGCCGGGACCAACGGCTTAACGTGCTTTCCGAAGCACCGAGGAGTCTCGGTATGTTAAGATGGTCAACCTTCCTTGAATCAACCCCGGCAAGCGTAGGTTAACCTGAAGGATCGACCCGCGTGGCTGTTATAAAGAACTCTTAATCAAAATTTATTTGTTTCTATATCGCAATAGCAACTCATGAAAAACACAAAACGACACTGCTCAATATTAACACTGTCGTTACAACTACAACAACCAACTTTTTGACAACACCCAATAACCAAAAACAACCCTTCATACTCCACGTACCCCTACCTCGCTCCAGCTATCATCCCACTCAATTAATCCAATAGCGGGCCAGCAGAGGACCAGGCTAACTACATAATTGTTTAATCTGCATGCTGGACGTACTTTGTATTGTTGTAACAGACAGTTTTCGATAGCTCTCGCCTCACTAAATTTAGTGGGTATTGTTAGGTGTGGTCCGAGTCAAAGGTGTCTGGAGGCTGATGAAGCAAGCGGATGACTAAAGAGGAAGCGGGAGTAAGAACCAGGCATGTGAAAGCCCTGCTACAGCTTAACAGGGTCTTGGTAGACTGAAGCGAAGATGGTGGGTCGCCTTAGATGGCTTCCTCGAGAATTGGCGAGATGAAGACTGAGATAATGGAAAAAAATGTAATGAAGACTGAGCTAAATCTCTAACTCTGTTTTCTGTTTCTTGTGGTTTTTTGGTTCATTGAAACTATGTATGTCTTCAGACTCTAACGATAAATAAGGTCAAGATGTGGATTTTTATAATCTTGAAGTTTATTCAACATCGGTAGGGAAGTTGAAATATTGATTAAAATATGAGACTTAATAAAAGTTTTTTTTGAAACATTATGAGCCATTTACAATCAGCAAAAAAAGCTCACTAGAGAAAGACGACATTGATATTATTGATAAGATTGTGTTGAAATGTATGAACTGATAGATCACCACATTGTTAGGAGTAATTCAGGACGTTCCTAATTCCCGCTCTTTCGCCAAACTTGGACCAATCCGCAGCTATTAAATTACACTACCGAAGCCAACCTAACTTGAAGTTGAGCTTAAGTCACGGCTCTGTTAAGTTAGTTATAGGGTGCCGTTAACTTGAGCGCTAACTTACCTTTGGTCAGTGATCTAACTTGGCACACAAATTACACTGTTAAGTCATAACTTGCGTCGTGTGTCAAACTGTATGATAATACGTTCAGTTTATGCAATAGTTCGGTTTTGAACCAAGTTCAATACATTTGGGAGGTTAGGGAATAGTTCGTAATGTTCACTTGGAAGGTCTCAATGGGATAGAGTATAGACCACTTAGCTTTTCTCAACTTTAGATATTTAAATAAGTTTATCCAGAAGAATGCTATTTTTGAAGAGTCTGTTAGCTCTTTTTGAAAAGTCTATACCAATTTATGTGGAGTCATAACATATAGGTACGTATCTTTTTCTAAACCGAACGAACCATTTTTATTAGTCGTCATCAATTGTCACCGCTTTCTAGCTCTATCATCCTTCATACAATCCATCCATTGTTTCTTTGGTCTTTCTCTGGTGACACTGGAAACTACCTCCTGATAAGGTTTTCTAAGAATTGTAGTGCCGTTGCTTGCAGCGTTAAGCATTTGTGGTTCTGATAAACGGTAAAACTTTCAAGCTTAAATGAAAACATTGATTAAGATTGCCATACACAATTACTGACAAATTGTAATGCAGCTTGACAAAGTATAATTTTTGTGGAGTAATGAACAAACAGATAATAAAAATCACGATTCAAAAATGATTGGCAGAGAACCGTGAAAAGCAACAGTTCCTAAATAAAATACCCTGACTTCACACAGCGAACCGATAAAACAATAAAAATTAAACCAACACAATCCGCTTATCACAGCAACAATTATAACGGAAATCAAAATAACGAACACAAAGAGAAACCCAATTGATAAACAATTAGTTGGGGACCTACAGTTGACGAGAATCGTTAAATTTTAATTGTCCGGCTATTGTCCGAAACGCGGGCAAAACGTGGGCAAAACGCGGGGAACACGCGGGCAAACCGCACCGCGTCACGCATACAGAGGATTAAGTATGTCTGTATGCGTGTTTGTGTGGTTGTGTATCTTGTTGCAATGTGAAGTGGTGTGGGGGTAGACGGACGGTTTTGCAGCGGTTTTTATAGATTATAGAAAAAATTGTGGAAGAAAATAATGGATTGAAGTTGATTGTTGTTATCAATCTATATAGAATGAAAGAGAAACTGTGTTTCCAAAAACTTGACCTGTTATTGATGAATACTCGATTATGATGCTTACCTGAAACAAAAAAAAATATTAAAATTATCATAGTCTGGTGAAGTATCTACAATAAAAATAAACCGGTTACGTGCGAGTTTAACTAGCACACGAAGGTTTACGTACGATTTTCATAAAAAAAAATTATAGCGGCAACAGAAATACACATTCTGTGAAATTTTCAACTGTCTACCTATTACGGATCATGAGATACAGCTGACTGACAGACAGATTGACGGACTGACGGACAGCGGAGGCTTAGTCCCGTTGCTCAGAATAATATAATATAATAATAATATATATAATATAATATTCCACAACTATCACACAACGCCATCTAGTCCCAAGCTAAGCAGAGCTTGTGTTATGGGTACTAGACAACTGATAAACATACTTATATATTTCTAAATACATACATATTATAGATAAATTACACCCAGACACAGAACAAATGATCGTGCTCATTACAAAAAGAATCATCAAAACACAACTAGAACGTGTCTGTTCACGCCAGCTCGCGAAACTCATGCTATTTACCGCCACATTCGCGGCATCCTTTGCTTGTTTTACTACTTGCAATTAAATTTATGTTCTTTAGGAACTTCCTCAAACTTAGCGCAACAGACAGTAACTCATTCCCATACAATTTGGATAACTTTCACAATTTATATGATAATTCACAAAAACGTGGATTTTATTAGCAGCACGCGTGATTTTGTGGAGAACGCAAGACGATTTGAATTTATTTTGTTACTAGACGAAAATTATTCATCCAGTTTACTCTATAGTTTTCTCCTACATTGGTCAGATAATTCAGTTTTTATAAATTATCCTTCTTGTAGTTATTCTGACACGGTTTATGAGAAAGTTGGTTCAGCTTTATACATGTTCTAGATATTGTTCATCTGTTCACACCCGCGCGTTTGCTCGCCTTGACTTGCATAGCGCAAGTGTCTCACATGATTTATTCTTTACTACTTACACACTCTTCAGTTAACGACACTACACAGGGATTGCAATAATAGGTGGCTACAGGGCTACTCTTTATGGGGACAGGGGTTTTGGCAATTCCTGTTTATTTTTTGCCACGCGATGTACTCGACCTGATCGAAGACTACAAACTTTACATTTCGCCCGCGCGTCTGCTCGCCCCGACACCCCACACGCGCGTTTCAGCGACACTCGCGACTTCCCTCGTTTGTTTTACTACTCGCAATTAAACCGACTGAGTGACGTGGATTGTCGCCTCCCGGGAACTCAACGGAAAAAAGGGTTTTTTTCACCACAAAAAGTACTTTTTCGTTCCGCATTAGGTGTATGACGCTTTGAGGGGGGAGTGAAGAACTTTATTGGACTGTGCTTCTGTTTTGTTATTGTAGACTGCGGTTTTTAATGAATAGGCGACAAATTGTTGTGTGTGTGTGTGTGTGTTTGATTAAGTACGCACCCGTGAAAATGTTTGCATGTGAACACAAACATTACATATAGGTGAACAATATTTCTGTTTGGTAATATTTCTAGAAAACAAAAATTTTAGCTCGCACGTTTTATGTAATTATTGTAAATATTTATACCTAGCTATTCAAATTAGACTTAGAACCATAAAAAAAACTGGCCAAGTGCGTATTGGATTTCGCACATTAAGGGTTCCGTACCAAATACTGGTATTTGTTAGTAAAGTATACGTAATAATAAATAAATTATCACCAAATTTCAAGTTCATAGGTCAATGAGATGTTAAAAAATTCTTCGTAACAAAATTTTGCGACAGACGATAGACGTACAGACAATCGGACACGTGAGTGACAACAATAGGGCTCCGTTTGGACCCTTCGGGTACGGGACCCTAAAAAAAATCTAAATCGTGATCCCATAACAAAGTTGAAAAAAGTAATATGTGTGGAAGGTCAGTGCTAGTTCCTAGCTGACAAACAGGATATTCTGACAAGCTTCAAATTCAGACGACAAGCGAATCAAAACCCAATCTTAGTTAAATTAAATTACAATAACATTTAAAAACAAATAAACTGTAGCAGCAAAAATACGACTGACCTAAAGCTTGTCCCAAATGATACTAGTGTCAATACCATTCCAGCAAAAACCTTGTACACTATGCATTGCACTCAGCCCAAAGGCATACCTCGGTCAGCTCCGCAAAGCATACACTCCTCACTACCCTAGTCTCCTAGCACTAGGATTAGGATTCCGCAGCAAAGCTAGGCGAACCATCAGACAAATAACCCTTAAGCGTCCCGCGGGAAATCTCCCCGGGTCCCGCACACCGCAGCGAATTTAATATGTTACGTTTAGACAAAACTTTTGACTTCAGAACATTCTTGTCGTGAATAGTGCTGGTTATAGAGTAGAAGGAGGGTAGGTCTTACTTAGTGTTATGGATGAATCTTTGTGTTTTTTTTTCGATCGCATTAAATATCTTTTTGATTAGTTACAACAGGATATCTACTTTATTCTTGATAATTTAACTTGAAAAGTGTTCTTGATAATTATCATCACAAGCATTCGGAGTCGCGGCAAAATCGTCTCTCATCCAGCATTTAAGACAAACTTGAAAAACTGCAAATAAGTATTAAAGTAAGTTAAGATTAGCCTTAATCTAAAGGTCTTTTTTACAAGAGTATATAACTTTAATATCCTAATAGGTTCACAAGTAAACTAATAAATTATTAATAGGTATAATATATATTTTAGTGAACTTCATCATTTATCCATTTTAGTCGAAAGACGTCCGCTTCTGGACATAGCCTCCATCAAGTCTCGCCACAACGACCGTTTAAGAACGCACGCGTTTACACGCGTTACGCGTTTACTAAGACGCATAGGTACGGTCGTTCATCGGATTCCCGTGACACTAATCAGGTCATCAGTCCACCATATGGGAGGCCTTCCGACGCTGCGTCTTCCATATTTTTTTTTTTGGGTGGTGCGAAATCATCCAATGACTTCTCCCGCTCTGGGTGGAGCGCGAGGGCGTGTCAGACTCTTACTGACTAAAACCCACCCCTGTTCCTTCCCTGCCCTGAATGCCCAGACGCGAGGTAACTCTTTCGAATTTATCCTCAACCCCTAGGCAGGCATCGGCCATGACGGGCCCCGTCATGAATGTTGACAACTCTTTGAGGCGCGCGTGGAACACTACGCGCCGTCGACTCTCGGGCCTGGTGCTGATCGGACGGCGAGCTACCCATTACTCGCCGTCCACAGTCCCGGGTCTATGGTGGCCGGAGATCGTTTCGCGGCGCCGGAAGCCCCTGGCGTCTCCTGCGGCGGCTGCTGCTGAGGGCGTGAGGGCGACTCTATTGTTGACTCTCCCTCACCAATGCCGCCTCCCTCTTCGCGAGCATTACTGCTTCGCAGAAGGCTTCCCATTCCCTCTCGCTCCGTACCATGGCCTGAACCAGGGCCGGGCGCGAGAAGTCGCTGCCGCCTATCGCATCCACGAGGACACGGCGGTGCTCTGCCTATGCGTCTTCCATTACACTGTTTTTTTTTTAAATTAACCAACCTGCCTGCCCTGCAGCCGGGACCAACAGCTTAACGTGATTGCCGAGGCACGGAGGAGTCTCGTTATGTAAAGATGGTCACCCATCCACGAACCAACCCCAGCAAGCGTAGCTTAACCTGATGGATCAACCCGTGCAGCTGTTATTACTTTAGCCTAGCAGCCCTACATTATTCTTGTTTCAAGTCACAGCTCAACACAAAAACACAATAACATTAACAACCGATACATGACGCTACGCTTAAAATCCGAATCCAACTCTTTTTCAACGTCACGTAAAGGCAGTCTTCTCCGTTCTTACGTCACGTACTTCCTTAGCAACCAAATAAAATGATACATGCCTCCGTTACCAGTGCCGGATTAGTCACGTAGCAAGAGTAGCTATGCTATGGCCCCACGCGCATTGGGGGGCCCCACTTGAATCAAAATCAAAAGTAATTTATTCAAATTAGGCTGAGAGCCAGCACTTTCTGAACGTAAAAGTTCTTCATAAAGACAGTCCCCCAAAAACGTCCGCCCGTCACCACTTCCTTGAGTTATAGATGTGAAGAAGTGGCGCATCAAACTGCCCAACAATACATCTGTCTGTAAAGTTTAATGGACTTGAATCTATATAATTGTAAGCGGCAATTATTATAGCATATGTAAAACAGAAAATTTTAAATACCTACATCGTCCAAAATATAATCATAAAATTAAATTATCCGACACTTGTTAGCAAGCGTTGGACGTACAAAAACAAGTCAAGATATGTACATACCATATGAAACTCAACAAATTTCTAATCTATTAATTGATTATCCATAAATACAATATAGGCCACTGCCTATGAGCCCATCACTACCTAAGGGCCCCGCGGCCTGTGAGAAAAATAAGCTAAAAGAAGTTTTACTTTTATAGTTTTATTTTTATTTAGGGGGCCCCTTAGTATAATGCTACAGGTCCCACGCTGGCTTAATCCGGCACTGTCCGTTACCAGTATTAATACATACCTATAGCATATAATATAATATATTAGCGGGCGCTCGAAGTATCACGTAAAATATGAAGCCTGCATTAACAATTTAAAATATCCTTTAATGTCAAACGTATTGCGGGGTGTCATCGTTGTAAGATATCTTGTCATGTTTCTTACACACGATGCCGGTTTAAGATTTATAGGGACTAAGAGCGGCTTTGAATTTTTAATTCGGCGGTTTCATAATGGTGGGTTAGGGTGAAATGGTGTTTTTTATAAACCGCTTAAACGAATTCTTGACAATGTTTAATTATGCTCTGATTTAAGTTTTGTTCGGTATTCATTTCCTGCCTTATTTATAAAATACGCTTGACTAAGACCCGACTTCTTATAATTTACAAAACATACGTAATATCAAGTCTATAATCTCCGAAGGATTAGGCCGAGTTGCACATCCACATTTTGATAGTACATCAACATTTCGATAGTACATCCACATTTCGATAATACATCCGCATTTCGATAGTACATCCACATTTCGATAGTACTTCCACATTTCTATAGTACATCCAAATTTTGATAATACATCCACATTTCGATAGTACATCCACATTTCGATAAAACATTCGCATTTCGATAGTACATCAACATTTCGATAGTACATCCACATTTCGACAATACATCCGCATTTCGATAGTACATCCACATTTCGGACATCCACATTTCGACAATACATCCGCATTTCGATAGTACATCCACATTTCGATAGTACTTCCACATTTCGATAGTACGTCCACATTTCGATAGTACATTCAAATTTCGATAGTACATCCACATTTCGATAGTATTTCCACATTTCAATAATACATCCACATTTCGATCATCCACATTTCGATGATACATTTGGATAGTACTTCCACATTTCGATAGTACACCGGGCAAAAATTCAGACTCCGGGCTGATACTGAAAAGTCATGATGGACTAACACTGTACGAATCGAATCACCACAGGACCTTATGCTCAGCGCGTGGAGTATTGCTTGCGACCCACGCAGCTGTCGAGGGAATAATGTTGAGGTTATTTAAGCACCATGTGTTTCTTGGAAACTAGGACTACTTTAGTAATGAACTCGTGACACGCCCCGGCTTAGCACGGGTGAATATTATATACACAAACATTCCTCGTTTATCGCTCTCTCTGTTAAAGTAAACCGCATCAGAACCCGTTGCGTTGTTTAGGAGGAGTTATCGGGTAAACAGACGCGGAAAGCAATTTTGTTTCGCTCTAGGGTGGAGCGGAGCCTCCCGCGGGGAGCGGGACAGACTCTTAATGACTAAAACCCACCCCTGTTCCTTCCCTGCCCTGAGTGCCCAGGGGCGAGGTAACTCTGTTTCGAATTTATCCTCAACCCCTGAGCAGATTGTCGACGTGTTAGGTTTTAATTTTCGCCTAGTTCTGCATCAGATTATAATACCTATTTATAAAAAGGTCGTGTTTTAATTAGGTCGCCCAGCCTTCGTTCACGCTCTATAAAACTTTGACCTAAGCTATTTCAAAAGGCCACGAACTAAAGAAAACTCTGTAATTAATAGAAGCACTTGGAAACCGTTGGAACTTATAAGAAAATATTATGCTTAGAGGGGAAAATCTAAATAATAGAAAACCTTCTATGAAAACGACCGTTTATGGCAAAATTTACAGGGAAACCCGCGAAATTCAAATTTTCTCACGTTTTTTGTAATTTGCAGTGCAGTGTCAGGTTGTATGTTGGTCAAAATATAATTCGCGGTCACAGCGAGTATGTATTTATAGAATTATAATCATTAAACAACTCTCTCAGAATTGATTTCAAATGTCATGATTTCATGAAAATGTCATTCCATACATCAATATGAACTTAGAAGGTTAAGGTGCTTCTCCCTTAAAAATACCCAAATAAAGTTTGTTCTGTTTGAATTGCTTTTAGTTCAATACCTAGGTTTTTCTCTTGGGTAGGCCTCCAGTCTTACTTGATTCATGATTACGAGTAATTTACATGGAGCGATTACGTGTCTGACCTCCACAACTCATTTACTGTGTGACAGATAGACTACTGGTCAGACTTTCTGGCTTTTGAATACCCATAGTGAATGACAGATCTACAAATGACAGCCGAGACGAACGGCTTAACGTACTTTCTGAGACACGGAGAGCAAGGTTCTCAAGGTTCTCAGTGTGATGGTCTTTGGTCGCCCATCTATAAATCGACTTCGGCAACCCTTGATGACGTTATTATTTAGAGACGATTCCCACCAACTTAACTTATTTAAAATACCTACAACATTTAAAAAAAACGCTATACCATATGATGGAAATCAATGTTTTGGTATTTGTTAGTAAAATATACCGTAAGTAGTGATAAACATTCTAACCAAATTTCAAGTTCCTAAGTCAATGCGAAGTTAAAACAATTTTCGGAACAAAGTTTTGTGACAGACGACGGACAGACAGACGCACACGTAAATGACAGCAATAGGGCTCCGTTTGGACTCTTCGAGTACGGGACCCTAATTAAAACAAATGCTTCGTAAGTTGTCTGATGCTTGTGACAATAACGGCGTACCTACATAACATTTACAATTCGTTACTTATACTACAAGGCAAAACAAAACACCTACAAGACAAAGAAATACAGCAGAAACTATGTAAAGAACAAAAATTACTACCATATACGAAACGAAGGTAATACTTCAAGTAATTCCACTATTTGTCACTGCCGCCTCATAAATGTTTCATCACAGCCAGCCTCCTCTCCAGGGGACGTTTTGTGAACTCCCACCTTTCTGCTGCCTCACCCGATCTTATTATCGACGTGACAAAGCTCATTTTTGATTGCACTTATTAGATTGGAGATGGCTATGGTATGTTGGATATTGTGTCAAAGGATTTCGAGATCTGGACAACCAGGTTGTTTTTATAAATTGAATAAAATATGAAATGTATCGTAAAGGGCTAGTAGACAATACAAGGTGAATATTTAATCGTGACTCATGAATATGCGCAACTTATACTATGGGGCCAACTTTGTAACTCGACTAAAAAAATCAGCTGTTCCATACAAATTGCCAATCCATAATATACCAAAATGAATAATGTAAAAGTTGCTCGTATTCATGATAAATGATAAATGATAAATGATGTTTATTCAGTAAATAGGTTACAAGGAACACTTTTACACGTCAATGTTTTTTTGTCAGTTTAAGCTAGATGAGGCCGGTGTTTCCTAGCTGACTACCCTGAGAAGAAACACCGAAACAAACTCAGAGGTCGAAGTCTCTTTTAGTGTTCAAATCCATACAATGTGGACTGGTTAGATCCTATGAGAACCATGTACGTTTATGTCTGGGATGAGCTTTATGAAGAAAGCAACACACGAATTCGAGTGGACCTGTCCAGACAGTGCAAGCATTTGTCAGTCATCGCGAAGCTCAACTCAGAACTCTGAGGTGCTCAACGAACCGACGAACAATACCAAAGTAAGGACATTTGAGTAGGCCGCAAAAAATACTCAAACTGCCAGACAATCATAAAATCTACATGAATATAACGACATACATAGTTCTCGCATTCACATTATTCTATATGAGGACCATGCAGCTTAGTGTCTGTAGTGGTCTTTTGAAGAAAGAACCAAACATATTTGAGTGGACCTGTCCAGTCAGTGCAAGCATTTGTCAATAGTCGAATAGCTCAACTTAAAAACCACTAAGGAGCTCAATGACATGACGAACAATACCAAAGAAAAGACATTTGGGTAGGCCGCAAAAGTACTCAAACTGTCAGACAACGTTGAAAATTACTGTAAAAAGGAGGAGAAAATAATAATAATAACCCACATAGTCGTGAGTCCTGTGAGTCATGAGTACATCCACCCCTTTTAGTGTTTTAAACGATTAAAAAAACTGGCCAAGTGCGTATCGGGTTTCGCACATTAAGGGTTCCGTACCAAATATTGGTATTTGTTAGTTAAGTTTACGTAATAATAAACATTATCAACTTTCAAGTTCATAAGTCAATGGGCAGTTAAAAAATTCTTCGTAACAAAATTTTGTGACAGACGACGAACGGACAGACTGACACGTGAGTGCAATAGGGCTCCGTTTGGACTCTTCGAGTACGGAACCCAACTCAGCGGAAATCAGCTTATATAATTTGGTAAGCAATATCTCTCGCTAGATGCGATCCATAGGTAGGAGGGGCAGGTAGGGGGGAGGGGGGGGGGGTAGGTAGGTCCTAAGGCATTAAGTCCGCCTTTGTACATTTGTGTTGCATGAAGTTTTAATAAATAAATAAATAGGTGCAAATTATATACCCAAACCTTCCTCGTTCATCGTTCTTTCTGTTAATGAAAACTGTATCAAAATTCGTTGCTTGGTTTAGAAGAAGCAAACGGAGAAACAGACAGACGCAGACATTGACATTGTTTTACACTATAAATAGAGATAGTGACATTTCAGGAACAGAATCTGACACACGACTGTTTAACAATTGGGTTGGTGACTAAAATAATTAGTCCGTCAGTTTAGATTACCAAAAAATAATGGACACCTTATTTTCTTTTGTCACTTTAACAAAAATGAAGACGATACAGTGCGTTGAAATTTCACGTGACGTCACACTTGATTTAAGATAAGATATTGATAACATAAATTACCAACGATAAAAATCTACAATGATACAAAAATACTTAAAATTAACCAATTATACCCACTTAAAACATGCATCCTAATACACAAAATCACAACACAAAATACACATTCGCAACTTAACTTCAAAAAGAAAACTTACAATATAACGAAAGACGACGAGACAAAATAGAATTAAGAGCACCTAGAACTAACTATGGTAGGAAAAATATACTATATCATTTTATAAAATATATTTATAATGAAATACCTGATGATGTGTAATAGAAACAGCTTGTATTCATTTAAAAAAGCCCTGGAAGAATATGTCACATAATGAAGTATCTTAATTCCTTGTTTTATATAACCGCGTCACCGCGTGATTACAGAGACTGCATTTATGTACTTTTAAATATATTTTATACATATCTCAATATGTAACTGAACTGTAATGTTCTTTTTCTCTGTGGAATAAACGTCTTTAAACCGAAATTTATTGACATAAAAAAGTGTGTACAAGTACAGTGAGGCCCTGACTCCTGTGCTAGGTGGTAACACCTGTGTTGCAGGAAAAGTTAAAACTGTACCACCTTTTACTCGACATTGACTTAACAAACCCCACTCCTGAACTTTGATGCGTTTTATCTTTGTCATTTTTTATTGATTTGATCATCATCTTCCTGATCTTATCCCATGTTACTGGGGGTCGGCGCAACACATTATATTCTTCCATTCTGTCCTGTCAGCCGTCACGCTATCACTAATTCCCTTTTCTTTCATATCACTCCTCACACAATCCATCCATCCTTTCTTTGGCCTCCCTCTCCTTCTCCATCCATCCACATTAATTTATATTCATAACTCTTTTAGTTACATGTGTTTTATCCCTCCTCTTTGCATGACCATACCAAGATAAGCGGTTCCCTTTCAACTTTTCGGTGACTGGCGCCACTTTTAAACTACCTCTAATGTACTCATTTCTCACTTTATCTATTCTCGTTACTCCACACATCCATCTCAATATTCTCATCTCTGCCACATGCAATCTTTTTTCATCCGTCTTTTTCACAGCCCAACATTCTGACTCATACAGTACGACAGGTTTAATCACGGAATTATAGATTTTCCCCTTTAACTTAAGGGGCATCCGTCGGTCGCAAGTTGTTCCAGTGACCTGTCGCCATTTCATCCATCCTGAGTTGATCCTGTGCGTTACGTCTCAGTCTATATCGCCATCTCCCTGAACAAGCGACCCGAGGTACCAAAAGTCGAAGCAGATCGGTATAGGCGTTCGGTTGAGAGCTACAGGCATAGGACTGGGGAAACCGCCGAAATCGCAGAACAGATAGTCTGTTTTGGTTCTGCTCAATTTCAGGCCCACACTCTCCAGTCTTTGCCACCACGTCTCCAATCTGCTCTGGACCTCTAAGCCGCTTTCGGCAACCAGCACAATGTCGTCAGCAAACAGCATACACCAGGGAGCCTCTTCCTGGATGTCCGACGTCAGAGCGTCCATTATCATCAGGAAGAGGTAAGGGCTTAGAGCCGACCCCTGATGCAAACCGACTGCTACACTGAAACTGTCAGTGGTGCCCACTGCAGACTGGACTTGGGTATTGCATCGACTGTACATCGCTCGGATCAACTGCACATACTTTCCAGGCACATCTTTCTCCTTATGGGCCCAGCACAAAACCTCTCGAAGCACTCGGTCATATGCCTTTTCGAGGTCAATGAACACCATGTGTAAGTTTTTATGCACAGCTTTGTATTTTTCGCACAGCTGGCGGATAGCAAAAATGGCAGCCGTTGTACCCCGACCAGGCATTAAACCCAACTGGTTTTGTGGTTGTGGTTTTTTTTATTGATTTGATAAAGCAAAAAATACATGTCCAATATTTTTTGATAATCTAACTAAATAGAATTATTATTTATTACCCTGGAATCATCCCTATCATACACGCTCTCATAGAATAACACTTTGTCACTCATGCCACTACTTCAATGTTCACGCAGGCGAAGTATCGCAGCAAGACTTCCCAGTCCCACTCCATTAGCGAACCGTTTTTATTTCAATACTTTCCTTCACATCTTCCTATAGTAAAAAATCTTATGAATACAAAAAAAGTATATCTCACAATAATGCTCTGAACTTTAATATTCTTCCTCTGACACGCTTTTATTGCGCACTTTTTTCGTCAGAATGTATTACGGTTAAGATAGTTTGAAAGAAACTAGTGAATAACTCCCCAGTTCCCAGTTCCCAGCTGAATGGACGGACTGAACTGAACTATTCCGTGGAAATGCAAAGTGAGGAGTCGCTTTATGGAATATTTTCTAGTTTCTTATGAAGATAGTGTGATTACTGTTGCTTTTGTTGTTACGATTTTCATGTTTTTTGCTAACTAATTAAAGCCAAGAAAGACTCCAATGTTTTTTTTTGGGTTTTCCTCATCATCAAATTGGTTCAAAAATAAGAAGAGCGAAAAAGGACCTTGTACTTTTCTCAACGGTTTTCAATACTGTCTCAGTTCAAATATTAGTCAGATAGCCAACCCCATAAGACGAAAAAGGTTTTTATTCTACACTACCTACATCGAAATTTATTGAAAAGTACCAGGGACTATGAGAGTGAACCAATTTTTACAAATGAAATGAGCAATTAAAAAAAAAGTTATTATTAAACAAAAACACAACAAAACATTGAAAAATAACTTTAATTTCGGAATTCGGTCTTTGTATTTTATTTGTTCGTTAATGGACACCGACTTCCGAAATAAAAGTTATTTTCAATTTTATTTGTATTTTCTTTTTTTGAAGTCGGTTGTATTTTTTGTAAAAAAGTTTTTCATTTTTCACTTTTTAGTTGTACCCCAGAAATAAAACTAAATATTAAAGTTACGTTTTAATTAATAACCACAATAGCATGGAACATGGAATTTGAACATACTCGTAATTGGAGAAGACCAAAACGTCATCGTCGTTTTTGTTCAAAAAGCGCTAAAGCAAAGTATTTTGAAAATCGGTCCACGGTGGACGGAATCGGTGGACATAAAAAAAATTAAAAAAAACATATATGCAGTCGAACATAGAACCTCCTCCTTTATGCGAAGCCGGTTAAAAATGACAACCATTGACTTTTCAATGATTTATATACAATATGTCAAGAGTACTTACTGTAGCAGAAGCATAGCTGAACCAGTGAAACCATCTAACTAAGTGAATATTCATAGTACGTCGTGCAAGGTGCGAGCCCACCACAATGGTTCAATGGCGTGTTAGCATTCACGGCGCTCAATAAGCAGCGCCGAGCCGCAGAGTTGCCGCCTGACGCACTGAGGAATCAATCAACTGATGCTGACGAGTGTAATTATAAGATATATGTAGGTACTAGTACGTTTAATTTAGGGCTAGTAGGTACTGTTGACGCCATGCAGCGACAGTAGACGGCTCGAAGGTGTTACTATAAGGTAACAACGGCCGAACTTTACTACGTAAGAGCACCATTCCAAAGCTACTACAATCAATCACACGAACTAAACAGTCGATAGGTTCTACTATTTTCAACTGATTCCAAATTCGCATGACTTTTCTGCCAGCCTGCCTACATGCCGTCAGGTTCATTTTAGCAAATCACCTTCACAGTAGGCACGTATGGTTGAAAAAGCTAAATACTGGACCTCAGCTCAAGAGATATACCTACTATTATGGACATTTATTTCTATGTTCTCGCTATGTTGAATTTAGGGCTTCAGGTACGATGAATGCTTATAATTAAACTGGCGGACGTAACTGATGTCCTTTGAAAAGGTCAGTTTTGCGTACAGCGTAGTAGGTACTCGTTGCCGTTTGCAAAATATAGTCCCCAAAATTACGAAGTTTAGGTACACAAATAGCATGATTTTGAAAAGGGACGCCTTTAATTTTATCCAAATTAATACTGCCTAAATGCGCAGTTTTATGAGCATGAGGAAGTTTTGAAAGGAATATACGAGAAAACTTAAACAATACTCGTAGTTGCCGACAAACCTCTGTCCCACATATTTTCGCGTCAGCCTACGAATCCGTCAGCAATAAAGCTTGACTTCCACAAAAATAACTTGGCTCATTTTTTATCAGGAGCGATCGGGCTCTTTAGCGCGTATCCGAACGGAAAGCTCGTCGCGTCCCATCGCGTTCCGTCACTGTCGCTTCCGGACGTTCGTCAATATGTCCGCCGTCGCCATCTTGGCTAGGTGGAGCTTCCGGCAGATTTGGCGCGTATTTCACTTTTCACTGCCTCGGTCCCACTGACCGGAGTCCCGCGAGCCCGGGTTGATCGTTGTGTATTAATTGTGTTTGTTACGGTCTAATTGACACCTTTTTGGTTCGTATCTTTGAAATCTTCCTTTTGGAGTTGATGGAGTGGATGGACCCCTTTTATGAGACTTAAAGGATTCAATAGGAGGTGGTTGTTTGAGTTCTTTGTGCATTGATGTTGAAAAAAGTGTATAGATGGTTGAAAAACAAAAATGAATTGAGACTTAAAACTTCTGTTTCGTAAAAGATGACGAAATAATGACAAACTGCAATTGCTAATTGTTTGCTTAGCATAGAGAATTCATCAATTACTGGTACCGATTCTCTTATTCAATAACTAGACTAAAATTAGAGAATCGCTATCTTTTACTAAAAGGCAGTGCGAGAAAAAGAACGGATAAAAAGCTATGAATTAAGTTAGATAGAAATATTAGTTCAACTAAATTTGACAGCACTAATTTACGTCCGTCTTTTTCTTGTCTCATTAGAGAGAAAAAGATAGCAATAGCCTAAATTAAGTTTAGTTTGTGCACAACAGAATCGGCACTACTGTCTATCTAACTGACACTGGAAGACCGTTCTACACCAGAGGATGCCCACTAAATAAGGTACTATCTGGCTTTCTAGGGTTCCGTACCCGAAAGGTCCAAACGGAGCCCTATTGGCTGTCACTCACGTGTGCGTCTGTCTGTCTGTCCGTCGCCTTACACACAGGTTTTACAGCCAAACGGTTGGAGCTACAGTCTTCGAATTTACACAGTATAGGCATCTTGTTGAACCAAAGCCATACAAATCGTCAAAAATACATTTGGTACGGAACCCTAAATGTGCGAACTCCGACAAGCTGCAGAATGTTTTTTTTTCCATAAGACCTAAACGTCTTCATAGCTTGATAGCTTCCATTAAATTGCACCTTAATTCATTTCTTCACCATAAATATGAAAATTCACAATCCCAGTTGATACCTTACATCAAATCAACGGCAAACAAAATATAAATCTTAGTTACAAACTCATTTCGTGGCACGTTACAAATTGAGCTCTAAATTGTGTGCAATAAGAGTTAATGTCGTTATAACGCGCGGCATAATTCGCAACAATGCTGAGTGATACGCTTTAACAAATGAATTATTTATTCAGTGAAGAAATTAACATATCAAGAGAATGAGCGAACATTCATGAACGAAGTAAGCTTCGAGTACCGGAAATACAGAGAGTGCTTAGATCATTTTATTGTATCATTTATTTTAACTTTAATGAAACTTTCAAGGTTACTCTCTCATTTTCTAAATAACTAGTTTCTGCCAGCGGCTTCGCTGGCGTATAATTAGTACTTCCCCCATTATAAACTTTCAACCTCTTTTTTACCCCCTTAAGGGTTGAATTTTGAAAAACCCTTTCTTAGTGGATACCTACTCTTCACAAAGAACACACCCTCTAAATGTCATGTCTCTAGTACCAGCGGTTTGGGCTGTAGGTACGTTTATATATCAGTCAGTAAGTCAGTACTTTGAATTTTGTTTATACAGTTAAACTAAAGCAGAACCTTAGACTTTTATAGTCTAAGAGCAGAACCAAGGTAACCTACATAGCCTGAAGAATCGCCAAACTGAAGTGGCAGTGTGCAGCATATTGCTCACAGAGCAGGATGTTTAATGGGGCCGAAAGGTTCTGGAGTGGTGCGTCACTCTGGAAGATGCAGCGTTGAAAGTCCTCCCAAATAAGGTAGACCGATGTCTTGGTGAGGATCGCGGGTAGCCGATGGATGCGAGACAGGACCGGTCGTTGTGTCGCCACACTTGCGCAAGACCTATGCCCAGCAGTGGACGTCTTTCGGTTGAAATGATGATGATGATGAAATCAAAGGGTCTCATGGAAGGCCCTATATAGAGTGATATTTTATAAGCGATGCAAGTTGTCAAAAACTCCAAAATGTACCGATGGGATTGATTTGCCCCCGACATATCTTAAACATTTTGGTTTTTTAACCGACTTTTAGAAGGAAGAGGTTCTCAATTCGTCTGTATGTTTCTTTTTGTATGTTTGTTACGCGATTACTCCGGCTTTTTTTTTTTTTTGGTGGAGTGGGAAATCATCCAATGACTTCTTCCGCTCTGGGTGGAGCGGGAAGGCGTGTCAGACTCTTACTGACTAAAACCCACCCCTATTCCTTCCCTGCCCTGAGTGTCCAGGGGCGATGTAACTCTGTTTCGAATTTATCCTCAACCCCTGGGCAGGCATCGGCCATGACGGGCCCCGTCATTATTGCTGACAACTCTTTGAGGCGCGCGTGGAACACTACGCGCTGTTGACTCACGGGTAGTGTTGCCCAAAATCGGTCTTGGTCTTGCAGTCTTGGTCTTGTTCTTGCATTTTTGCAAGACCAAGACCAAGACCAAGACCACCTTATTGTAGCAAGACCAAGACCAAGACTGAACCCTGCAAGACTTGAGCAAGACAAGACTTAAGCCTGCAAGACTCTTGCGTCTTGCAGTTAAGACAAACTGAAATTTGGGCGTTATTAAGTAGGTATTTGGTTTCAATCCCGATTTTGAGAGAGGTTCCCCAGTATCAAAATCGTCGGTGTCGTCATAACACTAAACTAAGGGCTGCAGTTGTATCTGCAGTTGGCAACGTGCCGCTCGTCTGAAAGAACCCTAAAAGGTTGTGTTGATTAGGTAGGTAAGTACTTATTATGTTTCAACTATTTATTAAGTAGGTAGCGTGTATACTCACAAATCTGTTCCACTTTCTAGCAAAGTTCATACCTTGTAGGTATCTACCTATAATAATATTTATGCTTGTTTTTGTCTAATGTGCAGATCTAACGTTAGTACTCGTAGGTTGGTATGTGCTTAAAATTATAGCCAATAAAATTATATAAACATTATGTAGGTACCTACTTATGTTTCAAAGTTTATATTATTCTTCTATTCAGCAAAATTTAAAACTAACAGTGAGTCGAGTAGGTCTAGTAACAGTTTCTACGGCAACCAATGTTATGGTACAGACGCCAGCACATCAAGCTACTACAATCTGTCAAATTTCTTTAACAGATTTTCAACTTTATCGCTAAAGAATTAAGGTTCAAGGTTGATTGGGAAAATGTGACGTTCTGCGAATAAACTGTTGGTCGGTCGGTGTATTATATACCTACTTATTGGATAATTTACCGACAAAGACGCCACAGTTTGCAACAAGTGTATCACAGCATTTGACACTGTTTGAGCGCCGCATTCGCCGACAAAGAGTACGGACAGAGGCACACAAGATTGTTACCTATTTTGGTAGGGTTGGTACAGGAAGATAAAATTAAATGACCTTGAAGATGTCTCAGCAGTAAGTAGATATAAATTGAATGCTCTGAGTTTCTTGTATAAATACATTCATACACTGGCTCGAATTCGAACACTACAGCGTTTAAAGCTGTCGGGCGAGATGATAATTAATAACTAAGTAGGTATTGCATCTATTGAATTGCGAATATTTTGATTTCGAAATAATCATTGTTAATATCGGTAAATGATAGATAGTGACTGACATACCTTGGTACTAAAATGTGAGCAGCAAGATTGAAAATTGATATTCAAAGGTCGAGGAATGAGTTTGACCTTGAAAAAGTCATTTTTTTTTAAATAGTTCCTCGACCTTTATGAACTTGGAGGGTTGTATTGATGATTTTGATGATTATAATTCTGTAACTACATACGTCTTACAGCGCGAATCATGATCTAAACTAACGTGTTCAATAAATAGCAATAGGCTAATAGGTATTTGCAAGACTTGCAAGACTTGCGAGACTCTTGCTGCAAGACCAAGACCAAGACCAAGACTGAGAGCGCAATACCAAGACCAAGACCAAGACCAGGTGTATTGACGCAAGACCAAGACCAAGACTGGCCTAAGTCTCGTCTTGGTCTTGCATTTGGGCAACACTACTCACGGGCCTGGTGCTGATCGGACGGTGAGCTACCCACTGCTCGCCGTCCGCAGGCCCAGGTGTTACTCCGGCATTTGAGAATAGATTTTGATGATTCTTTTTTTTTTGTTAGGTAGGTAGGTCATTCTTCAGAAATGGTCCCATATAAATTTATCGAAAATTATTCAGCGCTTTTTCAAGAAATCGCCAAAAACAATAAATATGTACACACAGATGACGTTTTGGTTTCCTCCATTTATTTTCATATTCCATGTTCCATGTGATTGGCGTTAGCAATCTGGGCATAACTATAATATTTAGTTTTAATTTTTTGGGTAAAACAACTAAAAAGTATTTTTTTTTTAATTCAACCGCCTTCCAAAAAAGAAGTCGGTGTAAATAACGTAGAAACAAAATACAAACACCGACTTCCAAAATTAAAGTTCTTTTGCAATTTTTAGTGTATTTTCTTTTTTAGAAGTCGATTGTATTTTTTGTTAAAAAAATAATATTGCCAACTGTTAACGCTGATATAATGTGACTTTGTCCAGAGCCAAGGACGCTACTCGTCAAATCTCACCTAATTCCCATATTCAAGGTTGACATATTATCTACCTACATGATATTTATATTACCTAGCACCTCAAAATTAACAGGAATAGAAGCTGACCTCCATAAAGGTCAAGAATACAATACTACGTCATACTACGAAACTGACCTTTACTGTGGGTAGAGATGCAGAAACATAGAAGAAGCCACTGGAGCATATCATTCACGTGACGTCATTTTATGGAGTACTATCGTCAGCTCGCGTCTTATTTTTAAAAGAAGGTCAAGGTCTGATCCTCGACCTTCTTCCGAAAAATATGATAGGAAAGCTTGGTTAGCGAGATAATCTCCGAAAAAAATACAAAATATAGTTCTTTACAGGAAAAGCTTAAAAAGTCAAAGGTTTAAAAAGTATATATATATATATTATTCATTCGGAACCCTTTGCACACGAGTCTGACTCGTACTGGGCCGGGTTTTTTCATTAGACAGGAGGATACTGTGACATGTATTTTTGATCACCTAATAATGACCTTGAAAGTTATACGCTATTGCATGCCTAAGGACCACGAAGAGACACCTTTAGATTTTATACAAAAATCTGTAAAAATTGAACACTCAAAAACTTTACAAGAGTGTCTGTAAAGTTTTACCACACACCTATCACTAAGACGTTCTAGGTCTTGGGTAAAAACTATTATTATTATTTATTTATAAAGGTAACACCAACGACTATTTACAAATCAATATGACAGCAAGTATGTAGGTAACACATTTACAAATGGATCCTGTGCTCATCATTCCAGGGTAGAAAGAAATCTAATTTAAAATATTAACGAACGAATAAACCATTCCAACAAACTTGTGAAACCAACGCAGGGTTCGTATGGACCTACCAGTTCAGACATTTAGTTACACCGTCTATTTTAGGTTATCCTTGTTGATCCTAAGATGTTGTGGTTATAAGGACGCTTCCTTCTCTTACAACAGCTACCTGGACAAATTAAACTCAAACAATTTTACGAAAGAACAATACCACATCCACACATTCCCACTCTTCGCCCCAGACATGGGCGTTGCTAATCCAGCGTGCACCGCCGAGGCGCGGTTTTACTAAATTGAAATTTGCTGTTGTCAGTACACTCGTACCGTTTAGTATTTATATCATCCGGTTTGTTTCACTGCCGTGTTTGTTCACGGTACTTCCTGGGAGTTTCGAGGTACTGGGTAAAGGTTTGTTTCAGTAAATAGCCTTTCTTGGGACATTTAAATAGTCTTTTCCTTAGTTTTGCACGTGTGTAAAGGGCTGGCTGATGCAGATTTGTTATTCTTTGAACAACAAAAGAAAGATATGTATCCCTTAAATAGATATCTAATTTAATTTAGTTATTGATGAAATTCGTCGTTATGATTATTATTACTGGAAATTGCTGATTAATTAATATCCATACCTAATCCTGTTTTCTTTAAGAACATTTTGAACTATTTCAAAAACTAGATATCTCAATATCAGAACTGCGTAGGTTTAATAAAGCTGCGAGTAAAGACTTTAATGAATTATGCAAGCAGTTCTCATTTGATATCTTTTCAACCAAAGGCTCAAGTGTACGCAATAGGCTGAACCTTGAATTCTTCAAAATTAAAAATTAATTCTTAGTGTTAATGTTAGTTCTTACTTAAATTAATTTTATTGTAGTTTATTTCTTATGTTTGGCGGTGCCGATTTGGCGATTGATACTCTTCTTTTCTTGATATCTTGTCGTGTATAGGATCTCTTGTTGTATTACTGTATACCTAGCCGTGAAAACCTATAATTGGCTTAATGTCTCTTATTCCAGTTTACTTATTGCATTTATGTAAAGCTGTTGGTTTTCCATGTGATAAATAAATAAATAAATAATTAGCATGTAAATTGGTGCGCAGTAAAAAACTATTTTTAGGCGCTATTTAAGCAAAACTAAACTTCAAGCTTATTGAGGAGCAGTGGTGGCCCAGTGGTAACGGCCGCGACTTACAAGTTGTAGGTCGTGAATTTAAACCCAGGCAAGCGCTTTACTTTGTGTAAATTATTTCATCACCACTACTGTCAAAAACGGTGAAGGAAAACATCGTGAGGAAACCGGCATGTCCTAGAACCAAAAATTCTAAGAAATGTGACTTCCACCAAACCGCATTGGGCCCGCGTGGTGAATTAAGGCCCACACCCTCTCACAGAGAAGAGGCCTCTGCCCCAGCAGTGGGACATAAAAAGGCTGATGATGATGATGAACCTTCAAGCTTATTGACCTGTGCGAGTTCAAAATAAAGACACACCCGAACTCCCTTCATTTATAACCCAACATTAACACATTGACATCGCACAATAATTATCTCAATAGACTTCCATACAATTACACATCACACACTACTCCCTAACGAGAGGCACGGAAAGAATACGCCAAGTTCTGCTTGATCGCCTCACAAAAGTTTAATTGACTGTCATCAAAGTAATTACAACAAAGACATTTTTCCTCTCCCTATCCCCAAAGGGATATGGTCCGAAAATATATAACAAGATCAATGATTATGTATTAAAAAGTAGTAATTTTCAATCAAGAGACCGATTACTTCCACTATCCGTCACTAGGGTGGAATAGGGGCCGGGAAATTATTCTCATCCCCCTTAGGGTCCATAATGACTTGGATAGTGTGGGGTCCTTTATTAGTTTTTTGTGTAAATCATTATTCGGTATGTGTTGATTTTCTTCGAGAAATAAGTCGGGAATTCGATTTGTTATGTGGGTGGAAATTCGATAAAGTTATTAGTTGAATTTAATCAAAATCAAACCTTTGTATGTCAGGGTGCTGGTGATACATGATTATTTTCATCTTGATTGACTCTAAGAAACATTGACGTCAATAATATTTACTTTTTATTCCTCTATTCATTCAATCTTTCAATTTTTAACCGACTTCCAAAAGGAGGAGGTTCTCAATTCGTCTGTTTTTTTTTTTTTTTTTGTATGAATGTTACGCGATTTCTCCGTCAGTTGTGAACCAATTTTCAAAATTCTTATTTTATCTGAAAGAATATACTCCCGAGGTGGTTCCATATAAATTTTATCGAAATTGCTTCAGCGCTTTTTGAGAAACTGAACAAAAACGGAAATTACGTGTACCTCGATGACGTTTTGGTGTTCTCCAAATGTTTAAATTCCACGTTCCATTTTATTGGGGTTTTTAGTTCTGGGGTAAAACAACTAAAAAGTGAAAAATAAAAAACTTTTTTACAAAAAAAAACAACCGACTTCCAAAAAAACTACACTAAAAATTAATAAATAACTTTAATTTCGGAAGTCCGTGTCAAATAACGAAGAAGTAAAATACAAACACCGACTTCCGAAATTAAAGTTATTTATTAATTTTTAGTGTATTTTTTTTTGGAAGTCGGTTGTTTTTTATTTTATTTTACAGACTTTGCCCCATACTAGGAATTACTCCTGTATCGTGAGTGCTTTCATAAACATGTAAGCTCACATACACAAGATATCCAGACCAGAAGCAACTATATGTAGGCTATACAAATATTTGTCCCGTGCAGGAATCCAACCCACTACACGCAGCGCAGCAGCCGAACGCTCAACCAAAGCGCTAACCGTGTCGTATTACTTTTAAGTTATAAGTTAATCAGCCAAGTTTGATTTTACTTAAAATCCTAAGTTGTTTCATCAGTCAATCAATAAAGAAATCAAGACAATCAATTAAGATTTAGAATTCAGAAGAAATCAAATAAGACTGATGATTTCTCATTAATTTTCAGTCCCAATCCTTGATCCCATTCCCTATCTAAAACTATTCCACTACCATTAAACCCATCATTTTTCATAGTTAACACATTCACCCTTACTTGATTCAAACACATATTGCTTTACGATAAGGCACAATCAATGTTGAAACCTCACCCTTCTGTTGAAAATCTTATTTGAATTGCATTAGGGATGAAAATTTACAAAGTATCAAGAACTTGGCGGGAGCGCTACCGTGCATCGAAAATTAAAAGTTAAATCTGGACGTGAGGTGGTTACGAAATTTTATGAGTACTTTGAATAACATTACTGGGTACTTACGTAAGTACTTCGCGGGTTCGTATTGTTTGTAATAAGGCACGTGCCTCTGTGATTTATAAAAGGAAGGGTTAAATTGTCATTGCTGATGCTAAACAGTAATGGTACTGCTTTTATATTAGCACTTTTCGTACTGTACTAAGATGCTGATTGCTGATTGTGTGGCCAATAGGGTTACTACAGCTTCATTAAAAAAAAAAGGTGTAAAATTGGAACTTCCATCTGATCAATCTCATGACTGGGAAGTCAGTCCTGAAATCATCGCTCTATGATCTTTGCTGAAATAAGCCCAAAATAAGCATTCTGTCATTTAAATTAATATCATCATTCTCCTGCCCTTATCCCAATTTATTTGGGGTCGGCGCAACATGTCTTTTTCTTCCATACTCCTCTATTAGTCGTCATCTCTGTAGTCACCCCTTTTTTACCCATATCCTCTTTCACACAGTCCAACCATCGTTTCTTTGGCCTTCCCCTACTCTTATAGCCATCCACATCCATACACAAGACTTTCCTCACGACATTTTCTTCATTCCTCCGCATCACATGCCCATACCACGACAACCGATTACCACACAACTTTTCAGTCAGCGGTGCCACTTTCAGACTTCCTCTTATATACTCATTCCTAATTCTATCCATGCGCGTAACACCACACATCGCTCTTAGCATCCTCATCTCAGCTACATGCAATTGCTTTTCATTCATCCCTTTTGTGGCCCAACATTCTGAACCATACAAGACAGCAGGTCTGACCATTGTTTTATAAATCTTCCCCTTAAGTTTTAGGGGAATGCGGGAATCACAGATAGTCCCGGTGACCTGCCGCCATTTCATCCATCCAGTGTTAATTCTGTGCTTAACAGTCCGATCTATTTCGCCATCGCTTTGAGTGAACCGAGATACCGAAAATCGGAGCAGACTGGGAGAAGCGCGCCATCTAGCACTACAGCTTCAGAACTGGAGAGACCGCCGAAATCGCAGAACATGTATTCAGTTTTGGTTCTGCTGATTTTCAAGCCAACTTTCTCCAGCTTCTGTTGCCATTTCTCCAATCTGCTCTGGATCTCAGGTCCATCTTCACCGACCAGAACAATGTCGTCGGCAAACAGCATGCACCAGGGTGCCTCTTCCTGTATTTCCGACGTAAGAGCGTCCATAATCAACAGGAAGAGGTAAGGACTTAAAGCCGACCCTTGATGCAAGCCTACAGCCACACTGAACTTATCGGTGTTGCCAGCAGCCGACCGGACGTAGGTACTAGATTGTCTGTACATAGCACGAATCAACTCAACATACTTCCCAGGCAAACCTTTCTCTTTCAAGGCCCACCACAACACATCCCGAGGTACCCTATCATACGCTTTCTCAAGATCAATGAACACCATGTGCAAGTTCTTGTGCACACGTCTGTACTTCTCGCACAATTGACGGAGAGCGAAGGTGGCGTCCATTGTCCCTCGACCTGGCATAAACCCAAACTGGTTCGGGGTAATCTCACTCTCCTCTCGCAATCTTTTCTCTATTACTTTCTCCCATACTTTCATAGTATGTGACATGAGCTTTATCCCTCGATAGTTGTTGCAGTCCTGTACATCCCCTTTATTCTTGAAGATGGGCACTAGCGAACTATTGCACCATTCTTGTGGGATCACTTCTTCATACAACAACTTATTGAAGAATAAAGTCAGCCACATACATCCATCCTCTTTTAAACACTTCCATACTTCCACTGGTATGTCATCAGGGCCCATGGCCTTTCCATTTTTCATACATTGAACTGCCTTTCTTACTTCATCCATGCTAATTTCTCTCAACAAACCCATATTTACTTGTACCTCTTTGAGCACACCACTCCATTCATTCTCTTCGTTCATCAACTTTTCAAAATAAACCTTCCATCGCTCTTTTATTTCGTCATCTTTCGACAAGACTTTACCGAGTTCATCTTTCATACATTTTATATGCATTATATCCCTCGTTCTCCTTTCTCTTAATTTTGTAATCCGGTAGAGCTCCTTCTGGCCTCTAGGGCTGTCCAGTAAATTATATAACTTTTCCTGCGCCTTAGCCCTGGAAACTGCAACCGCCTTTTTTGCCTTCCTCTTCCATTCTTTATAAATTTTCTTTTTCTCTTCTTTCAAATTATCATTTCCGGTTTCTACATTCTGCCATACTTTAAAACGAAATTTTGACATTTAAATTTTTGTCATTTAAATTAATATACAGGATGAAAACTTACAGCGGGGCAGTAAGGGGAACTACCTTAACCCTTGCAGCTAGACGAAAAGGGTCTTAGGAGACTATGAAAATGTACAAAGGACAAACTAGTGATGGAAGATATAAGCCTATCGAAGTCCATTGCTGGATATAGGCCTCTTTCAAGCTGCCCCACAACACCTGGACCTCAATCATCCGCATCCAGATTGTCCCAGCCACGTTTTGAAGGTTGCCGGTTCAACTATCTGAGTTAGCAAGAAAATGGCCATTTAACACAAAACAGTTTTTTGATGCCAATCGATTCTGTTTCAAATACTGATCAAAAACTTATAAAGGGCCAACCCAGGTTGGAGTACTAAAAACGTCAGAAATTACAAAAACTTTTCCCATACATTTTGTATAAAAAAATTACACAAATATATTTTTGATGCCAATCAATCCTGTTTCTAATTCTGATGGAGTACTAAAAAATTCAGAAATCTAGAAGTCAGACTTCTTAAAAGATGTAAGGGAAAAGATTTTTGCAATGCTTAACCTGGTCGAGATAAACGCCAGCCCTTGCGCCATGCGAAGTGTCAAACAAGTGTTTGCTTCATTTAGTAGTCATTTGAATAGACAATAGAGCGGATTGGAAAAAATAAATGTAATAACTAGCACCTTATATCAAGACCAATCCATAATTGAACCAGACAGAGACCAATACGATCAAGTCCAGCAATAGAGTTCCAGACACCTCATAACTGCAACGACCGTGATGATACAGGAAAGCGAAAATACCCTTAATACCAAGCCACTTATCCCAGAGACCAGCACACCACACCGGTAGTCACATGAGAGAGACAACAATACATTTTGGGAGAAGAAAGACTGAGACAAAAAACAAATGACGCAAATCCAATTGACTTGGGTTTCAAAAAAGTCGTATAAAGCCATGGCCGCCGTTTGGCTGGGAATCAAACCCCATTGTGATCGGTGAGAAATTTTACACCCCAAACATTTACATTTATATGAAGACGCTTTGAAAGCAGTTTCAAATTGTTTTTAGAATTGTCTCTTGCGTTTTTTAGTGAGCTGAGATTTGCTTTTTCGAGTTGGTTTGCGTATTATATGATTTCAGAAATGAAAAACTAATTATGTAGTAAGACTTAATCAAATCAATCAAGATATGGATGCAGAGGTTCTGCTACAATCAATAAGTACTTTTATACTTATCCGTGGTTAGTAGTTAGATCGAAATCTGCTCTCTGTAATCAAAAACCCGCATTGAGTGAGTGAGGTGTTAAATGCTCGTGCCTGCTCTGTATGAGAAGCAGTCTTCACCCAGCAGTGGAGCAGCAACTGACTAGTATAATTAACACTTTTTTATCATTTATCAACGCCAGTCACATATTACATTCGTACAACTAAAAAATATATACATATGAATACATATATATACATATATATGAATTATGTAAGCACCTACGTGCTTACATAATGCACACAGTCACTTCCATGTGCACAAAAGGGCTCAGTCACACATTTTCACTCCATCACACTTCACATTAAAACTTCATTCAATAATTTTATATGTTTAATAGATTTTTATTGTAAAAGTAATAGTTATTGTTAATAAGTATTTGTGACTAGATTTACTACCTATCTAATAGAAAACTTTTGTGAGTACAAGGAATATTCGCGTACGAAGTAACAGCAAAACACTGACTTCTAAGTCACAGGTTTTACCTAGTTTATGAGACAAAGTTTCAATAAGTGCAACTACTTTTAAAACTAAATGACTTATGTAACTCTTTATACTTTCACAGCTTTTTCAAATAATTCGTAGCACTTCAAACCTAAGCCAAGGCGCGGCTACAATGAGTGAAGGAAACTATCCGTTCTGAAAACTGCTGAGCGGTAAAACTCACATTTCCGCCAATCAGATTAAGATCACGTCGAAACAAACACCACAGATTGTCCTAATCGTCGCGTGCCACAAAATATAACGCAACCAATCCAACGCTTTTGCATAAATAATGTAATACGAACAATTTTCGGCGAATTTCCGAAACGGCCGTCTTTCATTTAATTTATTCAAATTACCCGCGGTAGGGCCAACATTATAATTTAGTTGGATTATACGTTTTTTATAACATAATGTATGGAGTTTGATTTTAATGATGGGCGACACGATTTCTTCTGATATTGTTTTCCCTTTGGTTTGCCGGCCGGTCAAGAAGTTGCCGAGTCATAGTCATAGGTGACTTTGTAAATATTTTGTAGTTAACTAGAGACCCGCCCCAGCTTTGGAAAAGATTGGTGAAAACTGCATGAAAATCCGTTTATGAGTTTATCGTGAACAGACAGACGAACAGACGCGGTGACAGACTTTGTTTTGAGTTTTCGTTGTAGTGATAATTCATCCAAAAACCACTTGAAGTAGTCAAACTGCAGGAAAAAGGCTGTACACATGTGCAAATCAGAAAAAACAAAACTGTCATTGTTACTGCTTTTCCGACAGGGTATTTTATACCATTTTATAGCTTCAATGTTTCCCAAGAATTTTCCTAGATTGACTAATCCGGTAAGTTATAAGTATTTAGAAGTACTTGGTTATTAATATAACGTATCTACAGGACTTCAAAGTCATACATTATGAGTAATAGGTAGGTAAGTCTATACTAACATTATAAAGAGGTAAAGTTTGTGAGTTCGTGAGGTTGTAGGAGATAATCTCTGGATCTACTGAACTGATTTTGAAAATTCTTTTACCAATTTAAAGTCACGTTATTTGTGAGAGTCATATGAAATTTTTGAAATCCACGCGGACGTAGTCGCGGGCGAAGAGTTAGTTACAAATAAATAGATTGGCCCAGTCTAAAACTGTAGTTTATTATGAATGATAAACTGAAACTGTATCTATAAATATGATAATATCATTCCTGCGTATCTTAGAGTAGGTATTCTGTTTGTAGACTGACTACAATATTTACTATTCCCTCTTCCTCAATGCTGGCTAGATTAGTTTTTTCTTTGTAGAATAAACTTAGCTTGAGCAAGATAAGTTTTAAGATTGTTTATCATTTTCTTGCAGTTATACAACGTACTGCGCAATTGCTTGACTACTTTAATATTAACTATCTGAATAATATATTTTTTAATCAACAAAAAGAAAATTGAAATGGACCTCATCATCGCTTACCATCTTGTTAGATAGTTGTCTATCGCGAGCCTGCACTGTGCGAGCGGGCACCCGGTTTTACGAAGGGGTAACGTGTAACCCAGTTGCTGGGACAACCCAGTAACTGGGCTACACGATACCTCTTCCATACGACCACCTGTCTGTTCTCCACAAGGAGATGAAATAGGCAGTCGCTCCATGTGGAGAACTGGTTAGGCAGCTAACCAGTTCTCCGGACGAACCAGGCTAACCAGTTCTTCAGTCATCCGGATGCATATCCGGATGACTGAAGGGTAATATTTATACAAGCAGTTGCGAAAATGCTACCCCAAAGCGCGGGGTTGCGGAGTTGTCTTTTAAGAGGTAACAGGTCCCCTTCCATGTGCTAATGGTGATCATCATCATAATCAGCCTTTTTTAATGTCCCACTGCTGGGGCACAGGCCTCCTCTCTGTGAGAGGGTGTGGGCGGTAATCCACCACGCGGGCCCAATGCGGATTGGTGGATGTCACATGTCTTCGAATATTGTTTTCTAGGACATGCCGGTTTCGTCACGATGTCTTCCTTCATTGTTTTGAGAGCAGTGGTGATGAAATAATTTACAAAAAGTAAAGCGCCTGCCCGGGTTTGAATTTACGACCTACAACTTGTTAGTCGCGGCTAATACCACGGGGCCATCACTGCTCTTTGTGATGATGGTGATCACCGTGTGTGTATTAGTGAGGTTAAAATCCCACACTCCCCGGACTTATCCCCAAAACCCGGGCGCGTTTTGAAGGACGCCATGACAACAAAAAAAAAATGGCCAGAGCGCTAGGCAGATGACCCTACATTATGAAATTAATGTAGATGTGAATGTTTAATCGTAGCTCAAAACTACTAATTTAAAGTACACTAAACGAGGTGTTTAATCATCTGCCTTTTAAAACTTACAGCTGTAAAACATTTCCTTCCACATTAATATTTTCTCATTAACACATCAGCTGATTCTGAAACTCGTGCTCAAACACAGCACTTCCAGGCTCGGTGATAAATGTGACGTTTCTTCGAGAGACAGCACCCTTAGCTTAATATCTGAAATATTGCCGCCCTGTTGCCACCCTGTTGCCGCCATGTTGCCGCGATGTCGACGTCATTATTTACGGATCTGTGACGTCACCGCGTAATTAGCTTTCAAACACATGTTATTGGATGTTGTAGATGAAAATAATAGTGGTAGTATTGGTAAACTTTATGTGAGAGGAGAGTGGACAAATTCCAATAACAGTCTGATTTGGTACATTGATTCATGTTTCTCTATTACAAGTTACTAAGCCGCCAAAAGATGAAGCACGTGTTAAATTTATTAGTTTGTTGTATTACCAGAAGGAATGACCCAGCTTTTTATCTGTTTTCATGGTATCTATTTCAATAACAAAAAAAATCACCCACGCTTAAAACATAGCCCGCTGACCAACATTACTTCTACCATCCCATCCAATTCTAGCCTGAAAACCGTGCAGCTAACCGCCAGGTTTTCAAACAAAGAGCCCATTACGAGGCACCTAACGCCCGGCTTGGTCCAATCTGAAGCTGAACAAAAAACAGATATTAAAATAACACGCAGATGCTCAGACTCATAATTTTTGCAAACAAAAATGTCATCGGGCCGTGAGTTGGGCACCGCAGGTCACCCGTCTAGTGAGGGGATCCAGCGATGGTTATTGGATTAGGCGAATCGATTTTTGGACTTCATATTGGATGGAGGCAATCATTAGAAACATACCTTTTACGTTTTAAATATTACTATCGTCTTAAAAATAAGATGCATACAACACAGATAGTACCTAGTCATAATTTTTTACGATTTGGATGAAAGAAAAACAAACATTGCAATTAATATCATGTTCAAACACGTAAACTTCAGCTGCAATTTTTTTTCTGAGGAATGTTGTTCAGAATGATTACAACGTGGGTAGTAAAAACACACACCTGAATGTGTGCAGCCCAAATTTATAAAAAAAAATGGTAAATACTTAATGTAAATTACAAATAGTTGGTTCAGTAACAGCTATGTTCAATCAAGCATCTACTTCAAAGATCTAAAACTTAAAATTGTACATCCAATCTAGTAAAGCACCCAGCACAGTACATGCCAACAGTCGAATGCAAATCAAGACTTTTAAAAATAGATCAAGAATCGAGCATTCACATCGCTCACAACTCTCTGCAACCGCTTTACTGTCCCCGCACTATTCCTATTGTTACGTTTGTCGCTCGGACCTCCAGCGCCTTTGTCACACAACGTTCACTCATTGTTCAACCCACAACCTTACATTTGCGAACAACATGACTCTTATGACAATGTAACTATGGTGAATTTTGAGTGGAAAGTGTTTCTCGGTCAGAAAACTCGAATGAAAATGAAGCGATTCGGACCGTTTGATGCATTCTGAAAGATTCGCGCTATTGTTGTGTTATATTAATTCTATGTTTTGATGTGGGTTGAGGTTTTGCGTTTCAAAGGAGGCATCTATTCATGTCACTTTGTTGAATGGAGTCCGACGATTTTGGTGAAAAAGTGATCTTAAGGCACCATTTTTGGCGGCGTTTGTGTTTAGGGAAGTTAAATTGTTGGCTTTTGGGCTTCTAAGATTTAATTCAGTTTGTATTTAACAATTTAAAGACAGTTTCTTGTTTGCCTCTCTTCCAAATCTCAGCTTGGATTCAATAAGTAAAGAGTGACTATTGAGTAGATATTGAATAATGTAGCGATGCCAAACATAAACTTTCAGAAACCTGTCACCAGACCTGCCTTTTCAAGACAGGCAAAGTATTTCAGTGACATAGACCGATTTAAAAGACCAGCAACCTTTCAGTGTAGATTTTTAAGTTTTACCGACCACTAGTTGAATAAACTCTCGTATCTTCACTAGCAGACCTTTATAACTGGTTACATGGATATATTTTTAAAATCTCTTCATAAAGCCATAGTATGTATTGTTTCTATTTTGAGCTAGTGTCTGCAACTCTACGTATAATTACGTACAATATAGAGCCAGTACCAAGCCTTTGTAACAAGATCGTTCGCAACTCAGCCTATCGCAGTCCACTGCTGGACATACGCCTCTCCCAGGCTGCACCACAACACCCTGTCCTCCGCCTTCCGCATCTAGTCTAAATAGTCAAGATCGTTACTTTTTCATAACTTCACATTTGCCAAACATCTTTCAGTTACAGAAAATCGTGGGTACCATAAACGTCTCCTACACTACGTTTTGATCCACTATAAAAAAGCGGCAAAGCATTAAAGAACCGTAATATGGGACAAGCTCAAACAGCGTTTAGGTCGTCCTTGTCCCGTTCAATGAGAAATTCCTGCGATACCTCGCGCTCGACATTTTACGGAGGTGAGGTAAAAATACGTCCCGGCGATTAACGGGACAAGCTATGAGAGGTAGCGGGTAGTTTGTGTCAGTAATAAAGCACATTCTGACTTACGACTCGCGCTTACATGATAATGGATAGCTTAATCAATAAAAAAAATTGTATATTACCAATACTATCATTGGACATTATGGATTATTATATAAAAGAGTATTTAACATTATGAAGAAAAGAAGGAGACTATACAAGAATCGTTTGACGCGTGGCTAAAGTCGGAAATAACCGCCATCTTGTTCCTACATAATATAACTTTTTTACAAAAATTGTAACCGACTTCAAAAAAAACAAAAACATACATACAGTTGAACATAGAACCTCCTTCTTTTTGCGAAGTCGGTTAAAAACAATTCACACGAGGGTTTATTAATAACGCCTTCTGTGAATGTCATTCAGACACCAAACGATCCAAGTCTGCAGTGTAATTAGTAACCCACCATCTGCAGATCTTTAGGCTGTTGATAAAGTGATATTCTACCAGCTATTACGAGTGTCAGTTGTTCAAAATGTTTGGGATTGACCTACTGACTTTTTGGCAGCGTATTACGCCTGTCAATGTCGTACATTTTGTATAATTTGACACTCGTTATAACTTATAGTACGTCATTAACCGACTCCAAAAAAGGAGGTTCTCTTATTCGACCCGTATGTATGTATGTATGAATTTTTGTCCTCGAATTTCTCAGAAACTGCTGATCCCGGATTTGGACGGGGTTTTCATTATTAAAATGCAAATTTTTCAAGAAAGGTACATTAGGGTCTGATGAAGAACTTCGGAGATAGACAGTGGAACTCTTCAATAACTAACAGCAAATGACTCGCGGTCACAGCGATCGTTTGTCTATGTATTGTTTACACAACTTAATGGAACCACAACTAAAAAGTAAAAAACTTTTTTACAAAAAAAAGAACCGACTTCCAAAAAAAAAAACAAAAAGTCGATTCTACTTTTTTTGTCTATGCCCACTTGAAGCTCATTGCATCATCGAATACCAACTCCACAATCGCTACCTCTTATGACCCACACCCCGCTAGTTAAATTATCTGGTTTTCGCCGTTGAATTATTGAAATAATCCGTCTGTATGAAGCCGCGTAATGACGGCTCATAAATATTGCTAATAAGGAACATTTTGTACTGGAACCGAACAATTTCATTTTATTTAATTTAATACGCTTATGTTTCGGAGCGATTTTGGTGAGCCGCGGGATGTATTGTATCGTTATATGTGTCAGCCGATAACCATTTTAATAATATCAGCCCTACTTTTCCTGGCGAGCATTCATATCATCATGCTTGCTCATTACATGTGAGACATGTCAGATCATTAAGAATAGCTTTACCAAAGGTTCCCTTCGTGAACTTAATAATCCTTTTTGAAGTCGGTTAAAAATAACTTTTGTTTTGTTTTTGTAAAAAAAGGAGTGAACTATGTTTTCAGAGTTCATGTATGTTTGTGAGTTTCTTTATTCCACCATAACTTCTAAATGTGGTATAGTTAGAAGCGTTGCGTTATCCCGGGTAACGTAGGCTCATATATAAAAAAAGAAATTAAATAAATATAACAGTAGGTACTATTCAATATTATGAATGCGAAAGTTTGTATGTTTGGATGGATGTTTGTTACTCAATCACGTCAGAACGGCTGAACAGATCTTGATGGAACAATTTTTAGTTCAGTTTTTTAATTCACTTTTTGACAAGGAAGGCGTTTTTTTTAATTTTTTTTTTATATATTTTGCAGGGTCTAATTCTTCTTTGACATGTTACTGGTCCTAATAAGACAGGACTGACTGATTTTAGGTGACAACCAACAAATGGCATACTATAAAATGTTTCGCAATTCCTTCATTGCAACAAAACAAAATATTAAATTAATTCATTTATTCAAACTAGGCTGAGAGCCAGCACTTTTTGAATGTTAAAGTTTTACATAAAGGCAGTCCCCCAAAATCGCCCGCATGTCACGATCTTTATATTCAGGTATCTTAATCATGAGGAATTAAAATAATGTTGTCCGCTTTTGTAGACAAATACTCTTAAGTCAAACTGTCACAATAATAAGTATTCTTTGCAATTTTAATACATTGACTTCTTCAGAAGAAAGTTATTGGACTATAAAAGCGGTAAATTGTTTTTCTTAGCCAACATGCTTACATACATCAATGGCCAACTAAAGTATTTCACGAGAGGAGCTAAGTGTGAAAAGACGTAAGCGATTCGATTTTAAAACTATGTCTGAAGCGGTTTACTGTGGAGGAAGTTTTAATAGAATCTCTATCAAACCATTTCCTTAGAAGTTTCTTCGCATAAATCAATCTTAACTACTCCTCGTTTTCTTTAAAAATATTTCAAAAAGACTTCGTTATTTTACAATACTCGTCTTTGTGTTACTTACCCGTGTTTTTTTAATATTTATTTTTCTATTGTTTTTTATCAATTCTTGTAATTTTTAATTTATTTGAGGCACTTCCAATATTGGAAGTTGGAAGGCCTCAACAAAGTGGTCATGAAATCTAAACGAATAAAAATAATAATAGATTCTCATAGCCATCACAATGGTGCATACTACTATTTCTCCACGAGAACAAATAATGATCTTCATACGTAAGGCTATTAGGGTCCCGCAATCGAGTGAACAATTCGTTTGCGAGCGGTTGTTAAGCCCTTTTGTGAGTGATTGGCTACTGATTTGTACTTTCTGATCTGATTGTGACACAGGAATATTTTGTGTGTCGAAAGTTTTATGATTTATTGGGAAATAAATTGCTAAGCCCACTGTTAGAAGTATATTTTATGATTGAATTGTGTGATCATGGCTGATCAAGCACGAAAACATCATCAGACAACCGATTTCCAAAAAAGAAAATACTTATACAAAAAATTGCAAAAAATCTTTAATTCTTTACTTTAATTTTATTTTATTCCCTGAAATGTAATCTCTCTCTATCACTCAAAGGTTTGCTGGGATAAAACTCAACATTGAGTTAAGCCTTTGTTCATGAATTGTGTAACCATTAAGTACTATGTGAAATTTTGGTGTACAATAAAGAATTAAGAATTAATTTCAGAAGTCGGTGTTTGTACTTTGTTTCTTCTCATTATTTGACAACGACTTCCGAAATAAAGTTATTTTGCAAATTTTAGTGTAGGCGGTTGTATTTTTTGTAAAAAAGTTTTTTATTTTTCAATTTTTAGTTATTGTACCCCAAAACTAGAACTAAAATTAAACTTATACCCGAATGGATAACCCAATAACATAGATTTTAAACATAATTGGAGAAAACCAAAACGTCATCTGTGTTTCCATATTTTTTTGTTTTTGAAGATTTTTTCAAAAAGCGCTAACTCAATTTCATTGAATCAATTTACACGGGACCACCTCTGGAAAATTATCTAGCAAACAAAATAAAAAACTGGCCAAGTGCGTGTCGGATTTCGCACATTAAGGGTTCCGTACCAAATATTGGTATTTGTTAGTAAAGTAACATTATCACCAAGTTCATAGGTCAATGGGAACTGGGCACGCCACCATTGCGGCGATAGTGCCTTTCTTTGAAGAGTGGCTCGCCCTGAGGACACGGTGAAGCAGATGGTGGAGATCTGCCCCGCTTGGGCGGAGCCCCACCGTGTCCTCGTGGAGACGATCGGCGGCAGCGACCTTTCGTGCCCGGCCCTGGTCCAGGCCATAGTACGGAGCGAGAGGGAATGGGAAGCATACTCCTCTTTCTGCGAAGCAATAATGCTCGCGAAGGATGAGGCAGAACTGTTGAGGGAGGATCAACAACAGAGTCGCCCTCACGCCCACAGCAGCAGTCGCCGCAGGGGACGCCTGGGGCTTCCGGCGCGGCGGAGACGATCTCCGACCACCGTAGACTCGGGCCTGCGGACGGCGAGTAGTGGGTAACTCGCCGTCCGATCAGCACCAAGCCCGAGAGTTGATTTCGCGTAGTGTTCCACGCGCGCCTCAAACAGTTGTCTGCAAACACGACGGAGCCCGTCATGGCCGATGCCTGCCCGAGGGTTGAGGATAAATTTGAAAGAGTTACCTCGCCCCTGGGCATTCAGGGCAGGGAGGAACCGGGGTGTATTTTAGTCAGTAAGAGTCTGACACACCCTTCCGCTCCACCCTAGAGTGGGTCAATGGACAATGGGAAGTGTGACAGACGGATCAACAGACAGACGGACACGTGAGTGACAACAATATGGCTCCGTTTGAACCCTTCGGGTACCGAACCTCAAAATAGGGCTCCGTTTGGACCCTTCGGGTACGGAACCGTAAAAATCATCAAAATCCATTCACAAGTGGAAAAATCGCATAACAAATAAACAAAAAAAAAATACATACGAATTGAGAACCTCCTCCTTTTTGAAATCGGCTAAAAACTAAAAAACGGACTAAAATTCATGTGAAACTGTATGATTATTATTATTCCGTCAGTATATATCTCATTCAGCCTTTTAATGTCCCCACTGCTGAGGCACAGGCCTTCTCTCTGTGAGAGGGTGTGGACCGTAATCTACCACGCGGGCCCGATGCGGACCCGCGGGTGTCCTCGAAGTTTTTGGTAGTAGTTTCTTCACTATGTTGATCTAATAATTAGCCTCCTTAAAAAATAAACTGGTCCCACAGCTAATCGACACAGTGTCTCAAAGCAAATCGAACAAGAAGCTACTCCACCCAAGACATTTATCTACCCTCCTTTTTCCTCCAAACAACAGAGATCCTTTCATTACAGAAATTCAATCACGTTAACAACAAAACATCCACGCGATGATCATCGGTCCAATAGCATTGTTTATTGGGGTGCCCATGATTTATGCTCTTCCGCAGGACATGTCCTTGCCAACGATGGCGCAAATTGTCCCGGCATTTGTCCTGGCCTTAGTAAATGTGTGGTGATAATTCACACGGACCACTCAGTGTGTTAATGTCGGGAAAAGTCCTGGACAAAACGGGACAAATTCGTGTAGTGGGTAAACAGGGATAATATTATTTTCTCTGTTGGATATGTTCGTTAAGTTATAGCTATATTTCTTCATTTTGCTTAAATGTCAGAGGAAAACCCGACAATTGTGTTGGACCAGTCGTAAAAGATATTGAGAAAGGTCAGTTTTCGTCACAAAAACAGACAGTTTGATTTTTTATCAACGTTCAAAATGTCTCTAGTTATATGGTTTCAATCAAAGATACTGTTTGTTTTGTCTTTTTTTTTGTGGTTTTGTTTGTGTTTCTGTAGTGTGTGTGCAGTGCTGCTGTGTAGTGTGCGATTAACTGTTTTGGTGTTCAATAAAGTATTATTATATTCTGTTCTACTCTATTTAGGGTTCCGTACCGTATGTGTATGGCTTTGGGTCAACAAGATGCTTTTACTGAGAAAATTTGAAGGCTGTAGCTTCAAGTTTGGTTGTAAAACCTGTATGACAGACAGCGGACAGACAGACAGACGTATACGTGAATGACAGCAATAGGGCTAAGTTTGAACCCTTCGGGTACGGAACCCAAAAAACCCGACCGCAAAAAACAACTAATAAGTTACAAACAGTTACTTCTCAACCAATCTGATGCAGTTGTTGGTATTTATTTTTGTTTAATCTGAGATTTGATGCCGTTTAGGCTGCAAAAGAAATAGCCATAAAACATACATACTTACATATTTACATACATACCTACATACATACAAACTCTCTAAAAACATAACCCTCCTTCTGTCTTCTAGTCGAGTAAAAAACAACAAAATCTTCAACCAAAAAGCATTTCATCTAATTATTGAAAGCCCTAAGAGTATCTACATAACCTATGTAACTACATCAACCTCTCTCCAACACCTTCACTCCTCACTATTTAAAAAAGGCGTCCACTGCACATAATGCCAGTAAGTATAAAAATACACCTCGCTCGTGCTAAACGAGCTATGCTGGGGTATGGTGAGCTAAGGTGGGGTATAGTGGGCTGTAGTGCATAGGTATCAACGCAAGGACTCCACGAGAGCCCCTTCGCAACTGGGGTAAGGGCTTTCCACCTTACGGCAGTAGGGATGCGCCTAGTCGGTGGGAAGTCTTGATGCAATGAGCAGTATGAAAGGCTGTTAAAAAATATGTATAATTGTGGGTTTTATTATTGAAAAAAACTGCTGTTTAACTTACCATAATTTACATCTTTTTAAGGTTCCGTAGCCAAAAGGCCCAAATAGAGACCTATTGCTGTCATTCACGTGTCCGTCTGTCACAAAATTTTATTCCGAAGTTTTTTTAAACTTCCCATTGACCTATGAACTTGAAATTTTGAGATAATATTTCGTTTATTCAATTGTTTCATATTATATTATATTTTTAAATATTTCAATAAAAAAAACATTTAAAAATAAAAAAAATAGTATCCCACCGGTATCGGGAACAGGGTCTAAGCTGCCGGCGGTCAGGGCTCCAAAGAGAGAAACCGCCTGACAATGCGAGCCGTGTCCAGAAGTACTGCTTTCTGAATCAATCCCTTGATCCAGCCGCCTAACGAGAGCCTCCTGAGGTGTTGGTCGAGGCTCGTGGCTATTAAGCCATTGGCTGACACGTAAAATATACGTTATTAGGTATATTTTACTAACAAATACCAATAATTTGATAAATCTCATTTGGTACCTAAATGTGTGAAGTCCGACACGCACTTGGCTGATTTTTATTTCGGACTAATCATGAAAATTGCCCTGTGCTTATTGATAAATATAATCTTAAAGTAATTGACAAATCGGTATCATCATCCTCCTGCCTTTATCCCAATGTATTTAGGGTCAGTGCATCATCTGTCAAACAATCCAACCTTCGTTTACATAAGTCCAGGCCAGTGTCTACTTCTAATTAAAACGAAAACTTCATCGATATTTCCACCTGGCCGCCCCAACACTAGAGCACATCAAAGTAATAGGTACAAGCATTTTGTGCTCGAAGCCGCGCAGTACTACGCCACTAAATTACCCTCTCGCCATTATATACCCAGCTGTACAACAGTACCTGGCACCGACAAATAGTACCTAATAGGTGTTGTTACAAATACCTGGAACTGGTGTTTAGAAAATACTTAAAACTAAAATTAATGTATGTTATTTATAAGAAGTACCTACACACAGTCTAGAACTAAAAATTAAGATGACATATCACCATCATTTCAGCCGCAAGACGTCGTCTGCTGGACATAGGCCTCCCCTAAGTGTCGCCACAATGAACATTCATCCTTGTGCATCTCGCATCCATCAGCTACCCGCGACCCAAACCAGGTCATCGGTCCAACTTGTAGAAAACTTTCCAACGCTGCGTTTTCCGGTACACGGTCGCTACTCCAGAATTTTTCGGCCCCATCGACCATTTGTTCTGCGAGCAATGTGCCCTGCCCACTGCCACTTCAGTTTGGCGATTCTTCGGATTGTGTCGGTAACCTAGGTTCTCTTGCGGATATCATCATTCCTGAGTACACAAGAAGAGATTTGACAAGAAGACATGACATCTACCAACACGCATTGGGCCCGCGTGGTGGATTACAGCCCACTCTCTCTCACAAAGAGGAGGCCTGTGTCCTAGCAGTGGGAACATTACAGGCTTACTATGCTACATACAGCCACGTCACATATGCTACAAATCCTACTAGTATTATAAATGCGAAAGTTTGGATGGATTTATTGATGTTTGTTACTCTATCATATAAGAATGGCTGAACGCATCTGGATGAAATTAAGCACAGATATAGACTATAGTCTGGAATGTATGTTTATATGGTTGGGGAACTACTAAATCCATGCGAGCAAAGCCGCTGAACCGATGGTCGTTGGGGTAGACGTAATCTTGAGTGGAGACTAAGGTAGTCCTACCTTACGTTTGTCCTATTTTACGCTAGGTGGAGTGATGATCTTTGCAGGGTGGCTGGTAGCAGCTGGATGAGAGTTGCCGAGAACCGAGCTAAATGGCGTGCAATTGGGGAGGCCTGTGTCCAGCAGTGGACTGCTATAGGTTGATGATGATGAATCCGCTGGCAGAAGCTAGTAGTAACTGAAGCACATGACAATTAAGGAGTACATAATATTCACCAAACGAAAATTAAAAAAATATTATTTCATATTGCTGCCCTGAAAGACTACTTAAATGTGAAATTTACCATAAGCTGACATTCTTGTGTTAGTGGCCTAGTTCAGCTTCAGAGAATGTGGCTTGTCATTACAAGACATAATTTATTATATTCCTCGGTTTTTGTCAAGTCTAATTTAAAAAAAAAATAAGATACAGTCTTGAACTTAATTGAAGACCGCCCCGAGGTATGCTACAAAATCTAGGCCACACAATGGGTTCTCAAAACTGCTATAAGCTGCTATATATTTTGTGGGCAAAGTTTGTCATTTCAAACGAGGCGGGAAGTGTTACGATGATTTTTTATTTATTTTTATTATTTGTTGTCTTAGCGGCAACAGAAATACACATTCAGTGGTAATTTCAACTGTTTACCTATTACGGATTATGAGATTTTTTTAACACACTTCTATTAGTTTGGTTTGTCTCATGTAACGAAATATTTGAACGTGATTTTCATCCACTTTAAAACGTCGGATTGAATTGAAACTTCGCACACATATCAAGAACCAATGACAACGCATGGTTAGGATAACGGCGCATAGTGTTACACGCGCACCTCAAAGAGACGTTGTCAGCTACCACTGACGGGGCCCATCGTGGCCGGTGCCTGCATGCCTAGGGGTAGCGGACAAATTCTGAAAATGAGTTACCGCACCCCTGGTCACTCAGGCAGGGAAGGAACAGGGGTGGGTTTTAGTCAGCAAGAGTCTGACACGCCCTCCCGCTCCACCCAGAGCGGGAGAAGTCATTGGATGATTTCCCACCACCCCAAGAAAAAAAAAAGCTAAGTGACGTCATTCTAAATCAAATATGGCGGACTAGTTATTTTTATGCATTTTCATGAAATGGGTATCAAATGAAATTCTTTGCTGAGAAAAATACGAAAAATAAAAATTAAAGCGTGTTTGCAGTTTTTTTTAAGTATAGAAAATTATTCCATAAGATATCAAAATATAATTTGATATAAGAAATTTGCAAAAAATATCTTTAAACCCTAATATTGTGGTCACTCTAGTGATACACTACTCGATGTATTTCACAATAAATGAGTGTTCGAGCTACTTCGCTATCGACGTTACGGCGCCGCGTAGCAAACAACGGGCTCGTAGCGCGCTCGTAGACCGTCTACGAAACCGCTACGAAATGCTACGATCGTAGCCACGAACATTTTAATACGACCTCTATTTTTGAGGTGTAGCTTTTAATGAGGGGCACATTACACGTAAAATTACTAGGTATAAATATTATTTCTTAATTTCATCCTCTCATATACCAAAAAAAAGGACGAAAATTACTTGAAAATAAATAAAACCACCCACAAGAACAACCTTTCTAAAAATTCTGATACGGAGACCGTAATTTTTAAATGTTTCATAAAACGCGACCTCTGTAATGAGAAACTTAATTCGTTCCCGTAATAAATATGAAAAGCCGGATTAAGCATTTTTATGTCAAAGGATACTCGTTTGTGGAGAGATGACCTTGGCTTATGATTACTTAAGTATTCCTGTATTTTACGCGCGTTGGGATTGGTCAGTCAATCTCAAAAAGTGTGATGAGAAATCTTCAGTTATAAGCATCAACAGCAGAACACTTACAAACCTCTCTTCCATATTAACAACATAGGACAGCAAATCTGTCTTGAGATTTTTTTTCTTAAACTTCTACTCGTAATTGTCTAATAATGAATTATATCAGTCTACTCACCCTCTTGTTGTCTCGAAACTTCAACCAGCCACTGATGACACTGTTATCCACATCGGTACAGTCTTCCTCCTCCACCTCCAACCTCCTGGACAGCAGAGGAGAGCCTCCAGGACTGTCCAGGACCTCCCGTCTCCTCATCACAGGAGTGCATTGTTGGGACAACCTGCCCTCATTGACCAAATCACTCCTTCTGCCCAGTACTGGGGTGGCATGAGCCGAGACTCCTCCAAGAAGACCTCGTCTTGCTGTGAAGGGGCTCCCTTCCCAGGGTCTTTTGGATGTGGTCTTGCATTCTGTATGGACACATAAAGCGTCAAAGTTCGCCAGCTCTACTGACACCCTGGTCTGAAGACCGCTGGGGTGAGTGGTCAGGATGGTCTGCTTGGCGATGCTGCAGCCATGGCGATGAACTTCCTCGCGTCTCTCCATAATGAGAAGGTTTTAGAGCTTCAGGGCAGGGTCTTCTTGGTTGAAATCCATTTGTGAGATTTTTGTCCTATCTGGAAAGAGAGAAAAATCATGTTAATACATTAGTGGTTTGAACATCACCATATCATTCAATATTATAGTTTGTAAAGAGATCTGGCTTGTGGAAAAAAATGTCATTTCAGATAAGGAATGGTTAGGTAAATGCCTACGTAATTTATACGAACATAGCTCGTACATTTTCCCGGGAACACAATTTGTTTGTTTGTATTCTACCAAATTAGGTTATATACGCAACCCGTATCCTACATTTTCTCTGTCCTAAACGCAAAACTAACATTTTTACAAAAGTTACGAGCTTCAAACTACCCAATAACATTTTGAACGTTATTATAATAATAATAGCCAAAGGGCTAGTTTTAATCCAGTGTATTATGCCAATCACTAATGGTTAATATTATGCGTAAACATATAAAATGTGGTTATAAACATCAGTTTAAATTTGTTCTGTTCCAGTGTCGGTATAATGCTCAAAGTTAATCACACTAACATTATAAAGTCGATAGCTTGTGAGTGTGTGTGTTTGTATGTTTGTTACTTCTTCACGCTCAAACAGCTGGACTGATTTGGATGAAATTTGGTTCTCAAAAGTCGAGATCGGATTATAATTCTTGATTCTGAATCGGTACGAATTTCGCCGGGTCAACTAGTTAAAACAAAGTCCTTTGCCGCGTCTGTCTGTTCGTGATAAACTCAAAAACTACTGAACGACTTTTCATGCGGTTTTCACCAATAGAAAGAGTGATTCATGAGGAAGCTTAAGTGTATAATTTGTACCCGTGCAAAGCTAAGGCGTGTCGCTAGTTTAATATAATATTATGTAACTGAAATAAGTTATTGTATACAGTCGGAAGTGTGACATTTCGACAACTATTAAGTTGTGAAGGTCAAAGTGAAAGTGCTTTCGTGACCAACCCTGATGATTTGGCTTCAAGATTTGCCACTTTAAGAATTAAGTATTACGTTTTCCCTACATTAAAATAACCCACGACGCGGTCACGCTTTTATTACCAGCTTTTATTTAACTTGCAATGTGTGTATATTATGTATGTTTGGGTCAAATCTTGCCAGCTGAATTAGAACCACTTCCTTTTATCTTACGGAGTTGAATTATTACGTGGTGGTAAAAATGCATTTTTATGGTAAGCATGACCAGAATGGACTTCCAGGATTAGCTCCAGATGGAGGAACTCTTCAATGCTCAGCAGCACGGATACGAAATTTTGTGTATAAATTTAATTTTGAAAGTCGAAAGCTTGTTTAAAAAAATATATTATTAACTACAAAATTATTTAACTTGTAATGTTTGTTTGTTCAGGTCATATCTTGCAAGCTGAATTATAACCACTCCCTCTTATCCTAAGGAGTTTAATTTTAACATGTTGGTTCAGTTCTAAAGACAGTGCAGTTTGAGTATTTTTGCGGCCTACCCAAATGTCCTTAGGTACTTTGGTATTATTCGTCGGTTCGATGAGCTCCTCAAAGTTCTGAGTTGAGCTTTACGATGACTGACAAATGCTTGCACTGTCTGGACAGGTCCACTCGAATTGGCGTGTTGCTTTCCTCAAAAGCTCATCCCAGACATAAACATACATGGTTCTCATATGATTTGACCAGTACCTACATATCTTCCCAGATATAAACGTACATGGTTCTAATATGATTTGACCAGTACCTACATATTTTCCCAGACATAAACGTACATGGTTCTAATATGATTTGACCAGTACCTACATATCATCCTAGACATAAACGTACATGGTTCTCATATGATTTGACCAGTACCTACATGTCTTCCCAGACATAAACATACTTGGTTCTCATATGATTTGACCAGTACCTACATATCTTCCCAGACATAAACGTACATGGTTCTCATATGATTTGACTAGTACCTATATATTGTATGGATTTGAATACTTTATAAAAGACTTTGACCTCTGAGTTTGTTTCGGTGTTTCTTCTCAGGGTAATCAGCTAGGAAACACCGGCCTCATCTAGCTAAAACTGACAAAAAAAAAATGTTGACGTGTAAAAGTGTTGTTAAAACCTACTTACAAAAATAAAATCATTTATAATGAATTTTTATGTTTATCATGACATGAATCAACATTCAAGATTAGCTCCAGATAGAGGAACTCTTCAAAGGTCAATAGTACAGACACGAAATTTTGTTTATGAATTTAAGCATTTAAAAAAAAAACTGCTAATTTTTCTTAGTGTAATGTCACGTCACAATGTTCTTATTGAAATAATAAACTCTCACAGATTCTCTCACATTATTTTGTCCCTAATATTAACTACGGCGATGAGAGAAACTTCAGTTTTGTGAATAAATTGGGCTACTACAAACTTAAGTGGGTCAAGACGAATAATTTCATTAAACAAAATTGACATTTTAATTGTACAATTAAGGACACTTAGAAGGTTCAATTGAAAGTAATTAAAACGCGGGTATTTCAGAACTTTGAACTCTTGATCCTACATTTACTTTACCCCATTACTTATAGGTAATTATTTCATTAATTAAAACGACTCGAATTTATAATCAAATCTATAGTTTTGTTGACATTAATGAGTTCCTTCTGTCTGGTATAAAGTTCTAAAATATGAAGCAAGGAATTGTGTGTCCCAGTAGTTGGAACATTAAAAAGCATCCTACTAATATTATAAATGCGAAAGTATGGATGGATGGATGTTTGTTAGTCAATCACGCCAGAACTGCTGAACGGATCTGGATGAAATTTGGCAAAGAGATAGATAATAGTCTGGAATAGCATAAAGGCACGCGGGCGATGTCACTGGCTAGAAGTTAGTTAAATATAAGGTGATGACGCTACATATGGTTTATTGGAGTTATACTTCTTTTGGCGCGTTAGGGAAAACTGATGAGAGTATTTTTTTACGATGCGCGCGCACACCGTCACAAAAAACCAACACGCTGAAGTTAGCTAGAACCGACACCCTGAAGTTAGCTATAGTCTGTGGTTCATGAAGAATGATTATTTTCCTTTTGTAAATTTTGTGACAGTTTGTTTTTTTATCTTGTTACGCCAAAGAAGTATAACTTCTTCCGTGCGTACATAAGTACACACACACTCTTTTTTTATCTTTTTGTCAAAAAAGATAGATCTTTTGTCTTAAATAATGAAAAATGAATTGTTTAGTGCACCTGTTTTGTAACTGAAAGTTTCCAAATGCAGTAAAGTTTTTGATTACAGTTTAAACAAATTATAATTATCCCAAAAAATATTATATTCGTTCACAAAAAAACCATTTTAAAACAGTGCCAAGCGTATAAAATGTGACACTGCCTTCATTACTTCATAATAAACCAGACATTATTTCAGACAGCCTGTCTCTCCACCAAACTGTCTCCAAATTGCCTTCAAAACGGCTTTTATTGTAATAATTTGAAAGGTCATAGATCTCGGCCCATTTGTAGGGGTCCTTAATCTATGGTACATTTGAATGGGTTCCCCGAAAACTCTCTTTAATGAACTTAGAGAGTCTTCATAATTCTTCGAGGGGTTGAATTTGGATGTCGTGACCATTTATTACTTGTTTTTAATAGGATTAAAGAATGCAAAGCTCTCGTTTCTATGTTTGGCGATGGGTCATTATTTTATGCGGAGTGGTATTAAAATTGGTGCATATTTAATTAGGCGTTTTAATAACACATTAATGCACGTATTTTATGCAGGGGTTAGTTAACGATATAATTAATCAATATTTGACAATTGATCCTGCTTCATCATTCTACCTAGCCTTTTTCCAACTATCTTGGGGACGGCTTCTAGTCTAACCGGATGGAGCTGAATACCACTATTTTACATGGAGCGACTACCTATCTGACCTCCGCAACCCAGTTACTGGGTAATACGATACCCCTTGGTAAGACTGGTTGTCAGACTTTCGGGCTTCTGACGACCCGTAACGACTGTCAAAGATCCCAAAGATCCACGATTGACAGCTGGGACCAACGGCTTAACGTGCTTACTGAGACACGGAGTAGTTTTGGTATGTAAAGATGGTCATCCATTCACGGACCAACCCAGGCAAGCGTAGCTTAACCTGATGGATCGACCCGTGTGGCTGTTATTATTTTAGCCACGAGCTCCTCCAAAGCCAAGCAAAAAGCAACACAGATAGATAAGTCAGGAAAAATGTACGACCAACAATGTGTTCAAAACTACGTAGAAATAACGCGGTTTCGAGTACAGTTAGCCGTCTCAAACAGTTCCTTTACCTATCCTACTACGAACCAAAACAAATACTTCTTTGAAATTCTTCAGAACTTCAGCAGAACAAACAGTCGGAAGGTTGGTACTATAAATAATGTATGAAAACCCGTTTAAAAGCCGGTTACCGGCGGACGGTAAACGATGGTCATTACCATCATTAGAGTTACTTACCGTCGTAATGATATGCTTACTGTCAATGAATAATGGAAGGTTTGCAGCCATTTTGTACATTGTGATGGTTTTACGTGCTTTTGAGCTGGTGGAGGAAGGATATGAGGATTTCAAATTAGTTTGTAAATAACCTGTTCAAACGTAACAAAAATTTAATAGTTTCAAAAACCCCGAATGTAAAAAACAACTTAAAAGTTACATACAAGTCACTTTTCAAGCAGTCTAATGCAGTTGGTGGCAGTTATTTTAGTTCAATTACCTATTGATTTCATGCCACCAACTGCATTCATCATCAGCCTTTTAATGTCCCCACTGCTGGGGCACAGGCCTCTCTGTGAGAGGGCGTGGGCAGTAATTCACCACGCGGGCCCAATGCGGATTGGTGGATGTCACATGTCTTCGAATTTTTGGTTCTAGGTCATGCCGGTTTCCTCACGATGTTTTCCTTCACCGTTTTGAGAGCAGTGGTGATAAAATAATTTACACAAAGTAAAGCGCCTGGGTTTGAACTCACGACCTACAACTTGTAAGTCGCGGCCAATACCACTGGGCCACCACTGCTGCGCTGTGTTTCGCAGGTTCGATAGCCGCACGTAACAAATATTTGTATGGCCTACAGATAGTTCCTCCGGGTCTGGGTGTCTTGTGTATGTGAGTTTACATGTTTTGAATGCACCTACGACACAGGATTAATTCCTAGTGTGGGCAAAATTTTTATTAAAAAAAATAGTTTCCTATTAAATTAAGGCTAGATCAGCCTGATGGAAAACGTATTCGTTTGGCAACCAGATACGATACTTCAAGTGCACAAGATACCCACACAAAAAGTGCATAAAATGTAAATCATGAATTCATAGATTTGCAAAAAGAGTTAAGAACGGTCACCCACCCACAGTCTGACCGCGACCAGAACAGCTTAACCTCACAAACCTATCGATCCGCGCTCATTTAGCCATGAGTCCTCCACATAGCTATTACACTGCCGGCCACAATACTGTGCCCACCCTCAGCCGTTTAGAGCCATGAATTATGTATGGCATAATGTAGTCGAGTTGTGTACGTCTGTTTGTCACTACATTACTGTGCAGCACATTGTATTTGAGTGACGTGCCGTAACTTGACAGGTAGAGGAGAATGTTATGAGGGGTTTTGAATTTTTGTTCATGGTTTTGCTTAACAAATTACTTAAGTAAATGACGGAATTTTGTAGGTAAGTAAAAGCAATTGTGGGGGATAAGTTTTTTTTTTACTTTTTAGAAGGGTAGACAGCAACTTCCGTTCCATTACGTTTCTGTTCAAAACAATAATGTTAAACTGACAGTTGTCATTTTATAGGTCCATCCGCCAAACAGTAACATCTATTTATTTATTTATTTATTTATTGAGGACCTCCAACAAAAGATATACACAGAGAAAATACATATGTATAAAAAATGGTTCAAAATAAGTGCACTCCTTCAATGGTCGCAGCATGCTTTTGCGTATCAAACTAAATTAATATCTTATATATTGCATTCTGGTAAAAATATATCATTTCTAATAGAATCTACCTACTCTAATTTTATATTTGGGCTTCAATTTATACACACTAGAGTTCAAATAACACAAGCAATACTCATTGAATACAATGAAAACAAACCTGTACAGTGTTTGTACAGTGCGTAACTTGAAAATACAGTAAATAATAAGCGGCAAGCAATCCGTTCACCTTAATTAACAATCCCACATCAACACGAAAACACTTTAAATACTGCTTTAATTCCGCGAGACAACACAGCTGTTAGGGTGCGTTTCCACTGAAGTGGAGCTGGGCGAAGCGGAGCGGACACGTGCAGGAAACGACCAATCACAATGGTTGAAATCCTCATCGCGTCACTCGTCTTGTCCATGATTGGAAGATTCCTGCACGCCATTCTCCGCTCCGCTCCTCCCAGCTCCGCTTCAGTAGAAACGCACCATTAGGCTGACTGTCCCTAGGGCTTGTGGATAAATTCGAAACTAGGGTACTCAGGGCAGGAAAGGAACAGGGGTGGGTTTTAGCCAGTAAGAGTCTGACACGCCCTCCCGCTCCGCCCAGAGCGGGAGATGTCATTGGATGATTTCCCACCCCACAAAAAAAAAAGGCTGACTGTCCACTGAAGCGGAAAGGAGAGGAGCAGAGCAGAGCTGTCCAATATTAACCAATGCATTTGCATAAAATCTCCAATCCGCTTCTGTGAACAGAGATTTGTGTACTAGTTTACAGGTTTATCTAGGATTAACAACAACAACATTTTGCGTATAACTGAACTGATCTCCCACCACCCCCTGTTCAAATTACTTGTCACGTGAACTCGGCCTAGCTCCGCACAGTCCGCAACTCCGCTCCGTACTACCTCACTCCGCGTCATTGGACAAACACAGACCGTAACTCCACTACGCATTACTCCCTCGCTCCGCTCCGCTGCCTCACTCCGCGTCAATGAACTGGCAGCCTTAATACTGCTTTGATTCCACGAGACAACACAGCTGTTAACCAGCTTCCCCTGAACTCAAGTATCCACGTAAACCAATAAGAATTTTCCATTATGAACATCCACTGCAACGCCCACAACACCCACCATTCTTACATTATTTCATTAACGTATATAAATAAATACAAAATTCTGAATCGGCTCCGATCGGATTACACAGCAATCCACTTTGCAATGGCGAGAATTTCCCTTTAATTCACACTTGTGCAGTTTATTTGCACTGCACTGTACATCTGTACGTTTAATCGTCTGTTTTGATACGTGCTTTATTGTAAATGAGTAATTTGATTTAGTTATACAGTCCCGCAAAATGGAAGCCTGAACTGAAATGGTCGATGAATTTATCAAATCAAGTATACCATTCAGACTACCCGAAGCGTGTGTAGACTTGAATATAAATAAGTATTGGTAGGACCCAAAATAACAAAAGGTTATACCCTAAATCTTAGCTTTGACCGTGACGGTAGCTGCTGGCTAAAAATACTAAAAGGAACCTTTCTCAAAATGTCAATGTAAAAAGAACAAATCTTTTGAGACCAAAAATCGTCTCAGAAACTTCTCGGCTCACACAATTGCGATAGTTGGACAGATTACTACAAAGAAACCACTACTTCCAAACACATTACCTAACTTCGCTCGCGGTCGGGTAAATAATGTGGACAGAGCTACATCACGTGACTATTAAGCTGGTACTAAGTACCCCATTTATTTGCTCGCCAGTGTAATATCGGCGATCTTCGCGGGAAAGATAAAAGAAAGATAATTCTTTAGTTATCTTTTCAATTATCTCCTTGCTTTGATTGGCCGAATTTATTTGGTATTGGTCAGCTTTGTGGGAACTAATAGTTTAAGGAATTGTAGTGGAATGTCTTAGGAATTGGAATAAAACAAAATTGCCTTTGAAGAGAAAAAGGATTTCTACGAATATTGTAATGTTTATTGGTATAGAAATATCTATAATGTAATCTTCAAAAGACAGTCAGTTAAATCTTGAGATCCAAGTATCTAGTAGAGCAAATTCAATAAAATAAAATATCTTTGTGACCCACATAAAAATACTGATGACATTTTATTTTCGCATTTCTGCAAACAAAGCGAAGCTTGGGTCCATCAACAAACTCTATACACAGCCCAAAGAATGAGACGCATCGTTTTTTTCTCTAATACCAGACCCTTTGAACTGTCATCAAAATAATCGTTACGGGTCGCCTCTCCTGTATTCAATTTTTATACCAATTCGTTTAGAAAAGTCTTTCTTCAGAGCAGTTCCAAATGCTTGGAACCCCTTTTAATTGGAAAGCTCGAATGGAATAATTTTAATTTGAAATATTCATTCGTGGCTCCTGGCTGACGTTGGCAGTAAGTCCATAAAACGTTCTTTTGAGTGCAATAAAGAGATCGTGTTTCGTTTGCGAGCAAAACGTTATGAAAGATCTTGTGCCCACAATTTTTCTTGCAAGTTGACCTCGTAAAAATGTGGAATTTAAAATGTAGGGGAGTTATATTTGCATAAACATGCTGTGTGCCTACGGTAGTAAATATTTTATTTACGCCGTTTATTTCTACCTTTAAGACGAAGTAACCGCTCTCTCATTAACATTTTGAAATATACACTTTTAAATTAGTTACAAAAAGCTGTACGGTTTCAGCTCTATACATAGGACGACGGATAGAGAGACTTTATTCATACTACACTTTTGCTAACATGATATTTATAATAATCTATCTAGATCCAGTGTCAAGCTTTGAGCGTTAACCAATTTATCATTACACACAACCTATTACGTACTCATCCGCAAAAAAACAATCATCATCTCCTTCAATAAGCAGACCCATTCAACCACACAGAATCCCAATAAAACCATCTTCCAGGAACATATTTCCTTCACTCAAAATTCAGCTCCAACACACAACAGCGATAATCTTACAACTGTTTGGCGTCGTCAAATGAAGCGAACGCAATCACGTATTGGTTTAGGACGAGCGTGCGGGGCTGCGGGCACAACCCGCCCGAGTAGAAGATAAGTTTCTTGCTCAATAGAGCGTGCCCAGCGACGACTTGCCATTTAGCCGGGTTATTGTCTGATTGTGATGTATACGGTAGCGGTCTAATGTTGTTTTAGGCAATTTATTGAATTTGCGTTAATGTTTTGTTGGTTCTGTTATTGTTTCTTTTGGTCGGGATATTGAATTTAATCATACAAAGTTTATTCCATTCCGCGACAACTTTTATGTTATAGTTAATCTCGTTACTATTTGATCAACACCATCTTCTGGTGTTCCTACAACCTCTCTTAACAGCGGTATTCCTATCATTACGAAACTGAACAACAAAAACGTTTTATAAATCTAAAGTCATTGCTTTCATTATAGTGCACGTAAAATAATGGAAAGCAATCTAAACCAACAACGATCTCCATAAACTTTCCTCGTATCGTACACTCACATAATTCAATGCATGCACACCGTTTTATTCAAGTTAAATTAACTATTTTTCATTTCTACATTCACAGTGAAAAGTAGTATGCGATAGGAAAGTATACAATAGCTTTGATCCAATAGAGTTGAGATACAAGTTAGCTCCTCAAGCAAGTTAAACATCTGTGTATAGGCAGAGAACAGTTTAAATTAACTTTCTCGACTGCTACAGCCTGGCTCGCTCTTAATGTACCAACTTTATATGAGGAAGTTGAAGTCAAAAATTTTAAACGACATGTATATATAAAGTAACCACCTGAAGAGATTTTCTTAATGTTTTAACTCAATTGTTCCAGTCTTGAAGTTTGTTGGAATTTAGTATGTAATAAAACATGTTTCCAGTTTTATTGCAAGATGGTTGTTTGAGCAGTGGAGTTACGCTTAGTGTTTAAGCAGATAAAGTTAAACATAAAAGTTTAATGTTAGAATTGTTTTTTTTTTGTAGTCTCGCGCTTGGCCATTATTATCTTCCTATCGACAATCATCCTGATATTTATACAATTCGAATACACCTCTCTAACCCAAAGTAGAAAACATATATAAACGACATCATACTTTGAACAGATCGACTAAATTAACTTTCAAAGCTAAATGCATTTTGCAAAGTTAACTACGTGTAAATAGCAAAGCGGATTCATTCCCTAGACAGCCTTTGAGCATCCCGTGAAGGCTTCTAAGCAATGCTTCAGGTTTTAGAATCAACGACCGCTGACCGTTCACAATGTTTCAATCAGGCGGTATCGATCGAGTGCAGGTTCGCATCCCGTATGCAGCCCGTTACACATTTATAGTTGGCCTCGGGACTAGCGTGCGGTAAATATGTACCACGTGCAACTGTACGGCTGGATGATGCAGTGAATTAGGGTAAGTAATTTTTAATTGGATCAATGGAGTCTGTTTGTGGAGTATTGTGGTTGCGGGAATGCTGTTATTCTTGTTGAAGTTCAAGAGAAATAATATGACATATTAGCTTTGTTCATTACATTTGTGGGTTTGCTATGCCATGTCCGGCAGTGGACGTCTTTCGGCTGAAATGATGAAACTACTTGTTCAGAGACTCGTTGAAAATATAGGACCTAAATAGCCTCAAATGAAGATTATTGAATTCAATCTATTACAAAGGCTTATCAATGATAATAAGATTTTATTGTGTGAGCAGGGCCAACAGCTTAACGAGATTTATGAGGCACGGAGGAATATCTTTATGAGGCACGGAGGAATATCTTTCTTTTTTCTGCACGGCTCGCGCTTGACCACTATCTCACCTGATGGTAAGCGATGATGTGGTATACTGCCCAGGGGTGCGGTAACTCATGTTCAGAATTCATCCGCTACCCCTAGGCATGCAGGCACCGGCCACGATGGGCCCCGTCAGTGGTGGCTGACACTAATCTCTTTGAGGCGCGCGTGGAACACTACGCGCCGTCGACTCACGGGCCTGGTGCTGATCGGACGGCGAGCTACCCACTGCTCGCCGTCCGCAGGCCCGGGTCTACGGTGGCCGGAGATCGTCTCACGATGTCCTACGCCCAGTGACTCTCCTGCGGTGGTAGCGGCCGGGGCCGTGAGGGCCACTCCGTTGAGCTTACCTCAAGGGAGTCGGCTTCCCATTCCCTCTCGCTCCGTGCCATGGCCTGAACCAGAGCCGGGCGCGAGAGCTCGCCGCCACCTATTGCATCGACGAGGACACGGCAGTCCTCCGCTCAAGTGTGGTCTACGATGGAGCACGCTTGTCTAGAAATAACCTATTCACTCTTAACTTAAAAACCCCCAGGTTGTAGCTATCAGGAAATACAGACTATTAAGGAATTCCACTCCTTAAATGTACGCACCATGATCTTAATTAATTGATCAATATCTTAATGAATTCATATCTAAAGAAATTCGACCCGTACGCCTGTTATTATATTTTAGCCACATGCTTCACTTTGTGTTGTGTTATTATATTTTTGGCACCAGCTTCACTTTGTGTTGTGTTATTATATTTTAGCCACCAGCTTCAATTTGTATTGTGTTATTATATTTTTGGCACCAGCTTTACTTTGTGTTGTGTTATTATATTTTTGGCACCAGCTTCACTTTATGTTGTGTTATTGTATTTCAGCCACCAGTTTCACTTTGTGTTGTGTTAATAGAGGTATAAGAAGAATGTTGCGCATACCATGGACAGAACTAATAAGTGCATTCTCGACCAGTGAAACATTTAAACCAGACTCTCCACAATTTGCTACCAACGAGTCCTACGTTTCTTTGGTTACATTGCCCAGAGGCAACCAGATAACTTAGAAAAACTCTACTTGTAGTGAGAAAAGTGGACTCAAGAAGACCGCGAGGGCGTTCACCTACTCGCTGGTCAGATCAGATCTAGGAATTAACGAGACTCACGATGACCACTGCCCTGAGAAAAGCCGAAGACAGAGTGGCCTGTAAGCAGCTCGACAGTGAATTTGTGAAAGCTTTCCAGGACAGGCACGACCTTCAGTAATGAAGAAAACGAATGAGAAGAAGAGTATGGGTATTTTAGCAACCAGCTTCACAACTAGCTGTAAATACTAGTACATTAATATATCTATGAATTTAAATTGACAGTAGGTACGTACTATGATTTACATAAATGTGGTTCCATTTAATTCCATCAACCCACGTGAACGATCTGACAAGTCTGACATAAACCGTCATAATCAAAAGCCGACATCAAATAGTTGTCACATTATCATCTCAATTTCTAACGCGATTAGTATTCATAACTCGTGTACTTGTCGCTGATATGATCTGTGTGGTGTTAAGGTGTGGGATAACTGAGGGATGCTGGACATCAAATACATTTTAGAAACTTAGAAAATCTAGAACTTATTTAGATCAAGCGTTTTGAAACAGGCTAGATTTTTAAAAAGATACGCCTCGTTATTTTTTGTGAATTGGTAAATGATCACTATACTCCACAGCTCGAAGAGAACCAACAGGTATCTGACCCCCACCATTTTTAATGATCTAGACTGGAAAGGAAAAGAAACTGATAAAATTATCGAGATAAGTTAAACAAATAAATTATATAATTAACTGGTTGGTGAAGTAGCTGCTAGCTGTGCTATGCTTAGTAACTTTTTGCGGTTTTAAACCGATGCTGAATACGAGCGTTCATACAGCAAAGGTTAGACTTAGTGTTTCACTTATACGATAGCAAAATAACTTGATACCTGAATCTCAAACTTTTTACCTTCTGAATCCAAAATAGCTTTGAAACTTCAATTGTTATTGTATCAATCAACCAAGCACAAGAACTAACATGAGACTTCACAACAGATCCACTGCTCAAAGACATTACAGATTCTGAAACCGGAGGCTGACACTCAGTCAAATATACAGTACAGTTAATATACTAAATACACAGTTTAGATTAACTAACCCTCTTCCTCCTATATCTTGCTCCACGCTAACCGTAGAAGCAAAACTGTGCAGTTAATACAACGTAGTTAACTCGTATGTTAAAGGGCGCCGCTGTCGTGAATACGCAATCACTAAGTAATCGCGTATCGGTAAATATGTTGCTTATTTACGACTACGAGGCAGCGTGGCGGTGCTTGTGTTAGAGTTTGAATAGAATAGAATAGAATACTCTTTATTATGTACACCATTTAGATTACAGAACATATAAATGAAGAAAACTTTACATAGGGTGACACAATGGGTGGCCTTATCGCTAAAAGGGATCTTTTCAAGACACCCTTTAGATGGATTTTATAGAGAAAAAGGAAAGACAGTACTGTAGGTAGTCTTAGCTATACTATTTATATATAGGTACAATAAATACATAATAGATAAATATATACATTAATAAATAAGAAACAAAAAGTATAGAACCCTAGTAAAACGATTTAAGGAGAGGTAGTGAATTTGATGATAATGATGTGATCGATGTTGGAGCAAAGCTTGGTTGCCTAGAAATAACCTTTTCACGCAGGGAATTCTAATCCTTACAGCCTGGCCACGGGACATTCGCTGCAGCGAATATTCGCGCGGTGCGACCAGCGGAGCGTCTGGCGACTAAAACAAATGAATGGAAATATACTAATCATGCCACGCGTAGCGGCGACCGGCGGCGGCGGCGCGACCGGCGATATTTGCCGAGCGAATCGCAAGAGCGTCTAGCGGCGCAGCGGGCGACAGAAACAAATGTATGGAGCAGTACGGCGCTGCATGCCACGGTGTCGCGCGGTAGACGCGGCGAATAGTGCAGAAACCAGGCTGGTTAGAAATAATTTTATTTTAGATTTTCGATTAGCCGATGTTATATAATTTTGATTTCTTATTCAAATAAATAACGTAATTGTCCAAATATATGTCCCTAAATTATTAGTTTTATATACCTACACACATTATCTTAACGCCAAAAACTATTTTTCTGCAGCACTTAAAAGACGACGGCCAGACGCTCCGCTGGTCACACCGCCGGTCGCGTCACCCGTTCCCGTGTCCAGGCTGTTAGCTGGTCCTATAGTTAGATCCAATAGCTGTGTATAATTTATTAAGAGCATCTGAACTGCATCTGGTCTAACTCCTAATTCAGCACTATATTATATATACGAGTATATGACTATTTTTTGTCACACCCTGTAGCCTAAGCATGGATTTTAACAAATAAGGTATTTTGCTATCATCTTCAATGGCTAACGTGTAAACTAATTTTTCTTACATTTCAGATGACTAAGAAATTATGATATGTCAGATTTCTGTCGGGATTATGTAAGCTTTGTATAAGTATCAATCATTCTTCTTTACCCAGGCGTTAGTATTTAATCAAAAACACGATTTAAATCTGCTGTTTTTAGTAGCTACATCTTTGTTCGCATTGGGGAACAGCTGTTATTTTTTTGAGAGTTGATTTTTATATAAATGTGGTGGTGGTTTGAATTGATACCTAAAAATCTGAATGGTCGTATAAAATCAGGTATTATCGACAAGGAACAACGATTGATTGATAATAATTAATTAGGTATAAGTTTGTGAGACTCGTTCTTAGAAAGATCTTTGACTACGTTTAGTAAACAGGAAGTTAAACAGTCAGTTTTCTGTAAATAACATTCAAATGGCTAATTATTATTTTCTTGGAAAATCTATATGAATGGAATATATTAATTTATTAGTGAGTAACTGAATGAAAGGAAAAACAAAATTATGTTTACTGGCACATAAAATAAAAAGATTGTGCCAAAAGAGCCTCAGTTTAGCATAATAATAAAATAATGTATTTAATCTTGTTGGATGGTAACATGCGTCACTACCACCGACGAACTGATGCTGAATCTGAGCTGCAACCCACGGCTGCCATACACTCACAAACGTACAGGATATAGTTACTTATCCATACCATAATAAGGATGTCCATCTGTCTATCTGTTGTTACCTTTTCACGTCTTTTGATTCGATGCGAGTAAAACTGGGCACACGTAGATCATGTTCTAAATTATAAGACTTATAGACATAGGATACTTATAATTTCCGTCATAGACGCGGGAGAAGCCGCTGACAGAAGCTAGTACACATTTGAATACATAATTAAATAAGTGTTCATACACAAAGAAATGGATGAAAAAAGGACATATTTATACAAAGAATAAACAAATTGGATGCGCGACTAAGCGATTTGTACCGATCTATTTGTACCGATCTATTTGTACCGATCTATTTGTACCGATCTATTTGTACCGATCTATTTGTACCGATCTATTTGTACCGATCTATTTGTACCGATCTATTTGTACCGATCTATTTGTACCGATCTATTTGTACCGATCTATTTGTACCGATCTATTTGTACCGATCTATTTGTACCGATCTATTTGTACCGATCTATTTGTACCGATCTATTTGTACCGATCTATTTGTACCGATCTATTTGTACCGATCTATTTGTACCGATCTATTTGTACCGATCTATTTTGAAGTTGGTGTAACACAAAAAACCGGCCAAGTGCGTGTCGGATTTCGCACATTTAGGGTTCCGTACCAAATGATAGTGTAATGGTAGTTATCAATAAAAAAATCTGATTTATCAATATATTGGTATTTTTTAGTAAAATATACTTAATAAGAAACATTATCACCAAATTTCAAGTTAATAGGTCAATGGGAAGTTAAAAAATTCTTTGTCACAAAATTTTGTGACAGACGACGGACAGACGGACACGTGAATGACAGCGAAACGGAGCCCTATTGGTTCCGTTTGGACCCTCCGGGTACGGATCCCTAAAAACAATGGATCGCGTACACTTTTGGACAGAAATTAGGCGGTAAAACGACAGTTTGTAGAAAGGAAAGGGTGCTCTGTACCTTACTTGATGCGAGGGAGACCTGGAGCGAAGATACGTATGCAGTTTACACGGATTTGTTTTTTTCGAGTAGAACATAATGTAAGTAGACAATAATGTAACTAATCGAACCAGCGCAACCACAAATATACAAGGTGTTCCTGTTAATATCCCATAACTCTAGGGTAATAATGAGACCATGTCAAAGAATCAACTGGCATAAATGATTTATTTTATCGTTTTTATTTTTCATGCGAAAAAATTCGACAAATTCACGATAATGTGTGTTAAACACCCTAACGTGAAATAATTATGATCATGTCGCATTTTCTTAGCTTTAAACATGATTGATTGGTTTGAATGAAAATAATAATAATAATAAAATTTTTATTCATGTTGTCTGGTAAAACAGTAAATACATTTTTGCTTAAATCTATGTCAAGTTCACAAGTGTTATGTGCCTGAACTAGGACATCCTGTGTTTCAGGCGATATGAGGTAAAAATATTATGAAATAATCACGGTAATTATATAAAATAAAGTAAAATAGTCATTTTAGAGGTATGTAAAAAGGAGTAAATAGTATAAAAAAACCTTAGTATACTAACTTAGCTAACTAATTAAAAACAAAATGAATAGAACAATACATTCTTTATTTCATTACAGCTAGCAACTTCTCTGTATCTTCATAAGACAAACTTTGAAGAGCTACCTTGAGACTTTTCTTACAATTTCTATAATTTTGGGAATAAATATTTGCTTTTGCATTTAGTCTGTTATAGAGTAGTGGTCCAAGGAAAACATAAAATTTGGCTGTGAAAGCATGTTTTGTACTTTTTGTGGGGCAAACTATGTCTTTTCGTCTCTTGTTAGTAAATTCAGTGCTGTAGCGAAGAGCTGCGTGTTGTTTTAGTAAAATGCTCATTATGAATAATTGTCGAACTGTTAGTACTTCACAAGATTTATAGAGTAGGTTAGTGGGAAAGAGAAAAGGGCGGCAAGTAGACACCTTGAGAATCGCTCTTTGAGCTCTTTCGATGGGCAGTAATAAAGTTTTACATGCTCCACCCCACGAGGTAATGCAGTACGTCAATATTGACTGACATAGAGCAAAGTAAACTTGCCTAATTATTATTGGGTCTGCAATATATCGTAGCTTTTTGAATACGAATATCAGCTTACGAATTCTGCTGTTTAATGCTTCCATATGCTGTTTGAAGGTTAGAGTTTCATCAATTAAAACACCCAAATATTTTATTTTATTGGTCTTACTAATATTGGTACACACAAACGGGCAATCTGCAGGGACTGTACAACAATGAGCAAACAACGTTAAAGGAATATGAGAAGCTTGTTTGCGCATCGAAAACTTTATATAATTTGTCTTATCCGCATTTAGAGTTAGTGAGTTATGCTGAAGCCATTTATTAACACTATTGAAGCCGTCTTGCGCGAGCTTGTAGACTTCATGTTCCGATACAGCCGAAAAAAGAAGAACAGTGTCATCAGCGTAAGATATTATTGTGCCATGCTTTAGCTTTACATTACAAAGGTCATTTATGTATATTAGAAATAAAGTGGGCCCTAAAATACTTCCTTGGGGAACACCAAAAGACGTGTTTTTTTGGTCTGCGCTGAGAACACTGCCAATCTTCACGCACTGGGTACGGTTTTCTAAGTAGCTTTTAAAGAGTTTCAGCTGAATGCCTCTTATGCCCAGTGTCTCAAGCTTGCGCAACAGAATAGGAATAGAAACTGTGTCAAAAGCTTTGGCGAGGTCCAGAAAAATTCCTACTGTATGGTTACCCTTGTCAAGTTCTTGAGCCAGATAGTCAGTTAGATGGTGAACGGCATCGGCAGTTGAAAGTTTAGGTCTAAATCCAAATTGTCGATCCGACAAAATTGATTTGTCCTCCAGATATTTGAACAACCTTTTGTTTATAATTTTTTCTAATATTTTAGAGATAGAAGGCAGTAGAGAAATAGGTCTATAATTTGTTACTTGCTCTTTGTTGCCTGATTTATATATAGGGACAACAACTGTTTTTTTGAGGCACTCTGGAAAAATACCCAGAGATAAACACATGCGAAAAATATAAACCAGTGGTGGTATTAAAATATTCCTGAACTGTTTAATAATTTTATTTGATATGTTATCCCAACCAACTGCACAGTCGTCTTTCAAAGTCATGATGATACTTTCTACCTCAGTCTCGTCAGTATCTAGCAGTGCAAAGGATGTTAAGGTGGAGCTGCCCGTAATAGGACTGCTCGTTAGATAAGGCGATTGACCCCGATTTTTTTCTGCAAGACACTTTCCAACATTAACAAAGAAATTATTTGCTATGTTAGCAGATGCCAGCTGTGACGAGTGCACTTGTAATAAACCTGAAGATGACTCATTTTGTTTCGAGGAATATGTTATATTTTTAATACATTTCCAGATCTTTTTACTATTTGTTCCAGCCTTTTCTAATGCAGTTTTATCGTAGTTGCTCTTAACTTTTTTGAGTAGATCATTACAAAAATTACGATATCTTTTGTATGACAATTGCAACATAGCATTATCTGGGTGAGATTTAGCTTTCATGTGCAGTTTATCTCTATGTTTCATACAGCGGATAAGACCTGTCGTGATCCAGGGTTTTATGTTGCAATTTTTGTTGCTCAATTGCGATATAACCGTATTTTTCTGAATTGCATGTCGTAAATTTTCTATTACATACAACATACCAAACTGCGGGTCAGCGGAATTATAGACTGGATCAAACTTGATGACGCGCAAATCTTCTTCAAGTTTATTTATATTCAATTTCGAAATTGTGCGAGTGTTTTGCTTAGGTAAGTTACAATCTAGAGTTAGTAGGGCAGCATTATGATCGGTTATTGTCGAGTTAACAACGAGTGCAAGTGAGGGGTAATTTGTTTTAAGCATGACATGGTCCAAGCAGGAGCCACTATGATGTGTAGGTAAAGTGTGTGCGGGGAGCAGGCCGTGATATGCGCATAGGTTGAGGTAGTCCTGAGCAGATGCATCAGTACTTCCTGGTAGAATATTGATATTAATATCTCCAATTACAATCGTGTTTTTGATGAATGACAGGTTCTGCAAGCTGTCATTCAGCGAGTCAGTAAAATTGCTAATATTTTTGAAGGAGGGAGGTCGATATAATGCTAATATTGCAAAGTTTGATCCAATCTTAACCACCAAACTGTTGCAGTCGTGCATATTAGGTTCCTCAACAGAGACCTTCAAATGATTCCTTACATAAACTATCACCCCATCATTTTGATTGTAATTTCTATTACTTTTGTACATATTATAACCCGGTATTAGTGGAATGTTATATTGCTTGGCAAGCCAGCATTCGATTAAAACAATAACGTCACTATTTATGTTTAACCGTTGTTGAAAGGTGCAAAAGCTATCAAAATTCTTAAAAATACTGCGAATATTTTGTGTTAGTACGGTAAATGGAGTTTTGTAGCCGGAAAGATATTGTTTGCAATTTTCAGCTTCACAAACTTTTGACTCAGATACAGAGAAATTATCTAATTCGTTTTTATTTTCCGAGTAAAATGATTTACTCGGAAAATAAAGACTCGTCATACGGGTGACAATATTTAACTAATTGAATTATTATTGATATTATCTTCGAAACTATGTATTTTTGGAACACTTGTTCTAGGACATTTTGTGTTATTTTTACTTATAGCATATAAGCTTAGAGTTATGGGGCATCAAAACGAACACCATGTATATTGGCCTAACGATCAAGGTCCTTAGCTACCGAGGTTTTTATCGACTTTTCCCACCACCGTAAACCAATACAATACGAAAAAAAATTTCCAACATTTTAGAGAACGTTCACAAAACTATTGTATATTCCAACGAAGCGTTAGCCTGTTTGTTTAATTGTCCGTCTGTTAGTTTTCAGTTAACCGCCGAAATGTTTCAACGCGCAATGAAATACGGGAACTGGACTAAATAAACCTAAAAAGTTAGTTTTCACCTATATTCAACTGTTAAACATTTATAATGTATCTGATATTCGTGACAATGATATTTCCCAAAGGATAGGTAGGTAGACGATAGAGATCCTCTTGTCTCTTGTCGAGAATAGCGTAGTGGGTGAGAACGCAAAAATCAGTGGAATCAATTCCTTCACGAAACACATTTTTGTTAGGGTCTTGCTTTTAATTTGGACAAAAACATACTCAATTCTTGAAAACACAATGTGGATGGAAAAATAAATCTTTTTGCTACAGTTGAGAGTAGATACTTATAACCACAAGGAAAACAATCACTGCAGACGCCATTAACTTGAACATAACTCCTAGAGTCAGAACCCATAACCATATTTCACGTAAATGAACCAGAAAACGCAAAGAAATATGTTATCAATTAATTGATCTCACACCAATCTTTGATTCAATTAACGAACCAATTGATTGGGAAATACTTTCAATTAACTGTTAGGCAATGGATTACCGTCATCTGGAAGGTCGTTGTCCGGCCGGAAGTGACGCAATAGGGTCGTGCGCCGGACCGGAAACTATTACAAGTGACCCTCGCGACGTACTGTGGACTATGGGGTTTTTGTCCCTATAATATAGGATATATCTAGCAATATGATGGGTTTTGTGAGGGTTATGGCCCATATGGTATGGTTCCGGATTTAAAAAGGATACAGAGATAAGTCAGTGATACATAAAATCGGCTGATATTATTCGCATTACCGTAAAAATCATGGTTTCGCAGTCAGCAGGACACGGTGATTTTTACAGATGCGCGCTCATTGGTAATTGCAGATTGTGAAGGTGACTCGCAAACAGAAACTCTTTACTGGCCATGTTACATATTTAACCTTTAGTCCCGATGACAACCCGGGCTGTCACCGGGCTTCTTCGGCAACCCATGGTTAACGTTTGCTTGGAAAAAAATTTAACCTCTTAGAATCCGAAACTCAACTGAGTTTGAAAACAAAAAAAAACCAGCCTCCTACCTCTTAAGATCCGCGGACAAACCCGGGTTGTCGAAGAAGCCCGATAACAACCCGTGTTGTCATCGGGACTATAAGGGTTAACATATCTACTTACATATGTTGTTCCGAATTAGGGCCAAAATAAATGATGTGCCAAAAAATGGTAATGATGGTGACCACGGCAGTTATTTATTTTATTACTTTAACATAACAAGGCCAAGGCCAATTATTACATTAAATAAAGGCATGTTATAAACATAACATAAGAACAAAATAAGAACGAAATACAACTACACCGCAGTCATACACTCATCTCACAATACTCCAGACATACAGACAAGATTTTCTTCCATTGGTCCGCGAATACGTCACAATCAGGACATATAGTATACACACTAAATACACTTTTTTTTTACCATTACGAATCTGTTTGTTGGTTGTCAAAAGTGTTCCGCTTGTAAATTATGAAACAAAACACTATCGGAACTTCATATAATCGGCCATTTTTCCTGATCAAAAAAAAAACTGGCTAAGTGCGTATCAGATTTCGCACAACAAGGGTTCCGTACCAAATATTGGTATTTGTAAGTAAAGTATACGATAAAATAAACATTATCACCAACAAAATTTTGTGACAGACGACGGACGGACAGACAGACAGACGGACAGACGGGCACGTGAGTGACAATAATAGGGCTCCATTTGGACCCTTCGGGTACGGAACCCTAAAAAATGGACAATTGCGAGTCGGATTTTGCACATTAAGTGTTCCGTACCAAATATTGGTATTTGTTAGTAAGTAACGTAATAATAAACATTATCACCAAATTTCAAGATCATAGGTCAATGGGAAGTTAAAAAATTATTCGTAAAATAAATTTGTGACGGACAACGGACGCACACACAGACAGACTGACACGTGAGTGACAACAATAGGGCTCCGTTTGGACCCTTCGGGTACGGAACCCTACTAACCTCTAGCATTAATAAAGACTAGTCGTCTTGTCAAAACGATTACTTTCATACTCCACACGACCACTCACCGACAATAACCGTCACCTTCACACCTTGCCTCAACCCTCAACTATCAGGGTACAATCTATTCACACATAACCCTCTCTCCGTCACGTCGGGTAAGCCGGAGATGGGCGCGTACCGGATGCCACCTCTATCATTTTCCCGGAGCGATATTTTCGGATACGTACGGTCGCATTTCGACTTCTATCTTCTATTATTCATTTTATTTAGGTTTTATTGAATACAGTTTGCGGTTTGCAAAGGAATGAATTTAGATTTGGGTATAAATATGTATTTTTGACCTTGACATCTTTGTTTACCTACTTTATTTTACTATAAAAACTTTGATAGTCGATATGGGTATATGGAAATGTCTTTGACAGTTGTTACGGGTCTAACTACCAGTTGTAGCAGGAGGTATTGTATACCCAGTAAATGGGTGGAAGACATACAGGTAGTTACTCTTTTCTTAGTTTATCCAGTTCTACTGAAATCTAACGCAAACACAGTTGGAAAAAGGACAAAATGATGATTTACTCGATATATAAAAGTACCAACAGATGGTCGATTGGGTCGAAAGGTTCTGGAATAGCGAACGTGTACCGGAAGACACAGCGTTGATAGGCCTCCCACAGGGTGAACCGATAACCTGGTGCGAGTTGCGGGCTCTATGTGTGATGATGATGATCAAATCACATCAAAAGATTCTGAATTAAAAAAAAAAATCAACAACATTCATATCATGGATAACACATGTCACTATTAATGTTTCACCAATTCTTAAACCAAATATCGCAATTCTACAAGAAAAGTAAAGTAAACATCTACATCGGAGCAAAAATAATTTTCCAGCTTGTATGAAATTAAACCGTAAAAGAGCATGTCCATAACAAGGCAGCATTTCTTGAAAAACAAACGAGACCAGAGACAAATGCTAACGCGCTAATTTCACCAAATCACAACGAGCGTGTGTCGAGCATGTTTTGTGTTTTTTGTGATGGCAACCCTGAACGTAGTGTTGCCATCGTTCTCTCACATTTATGGATTTATCATTTTTTTATATTGTTAACAAGTTCTGTCGCCGCGCCATGCAAGAACTGTCATCAGAACCCTGACATTTATAGAACTACATTTCCATCTGAGATTTAAATTTATTAATTGAAGTTCTAAGAAATCAGAGTGATTTTATTAGGTTTCAGGTTTTAGGTTTTGGGGTTCTCAGTAGCAGCCTGGAGTGTGGACTTGTGCCCGTTTATGGCAATAGACTGACTCGTTACCTATTTTCATTTGACACAGGTGGTGAAATGTGAGTGTCCTATTGATACACCTCTCCCCAACCCTTCGGATAAAATTATACCTGAAATATTGTAAGAGGGAAGGAGTAGTGATCGACTTACAAGTTGTAGGTCGTGAGTTCAAGCCCAGGCAGGCGCTTTACTTTTTCTAAAAAATTTCATCACCACTGCTCTCAAAACGGTGAAGGAAAACATCGTGAGGAAACCGGCATGTCCTCGAACCAAAAATTCGAAGACATGTGATATCCACCAACCCGCATTGGGCCTGCGTGTCATGGCCCACCCCATCTCACAGAGCGGAGGCCTGTGCCCCAGTAGTGAGGACATTAAAAGGCTGATGATGATGATGATGTTGTAATCCGTGGTAATTAGCAACTGGGCTTACCCTATAACTGTATAAATGTCCCTTTGTGTCTTTTGGCCTCGCTTTGTTCTGTCTCCTGCTTGATAAGTAGAATTTCTTTGTGGTTCAAAACAGTTTAATCGTTTCATCGCTACTCGTCGAGCTTTATTGCGTCGGCGTTTTACAGGTGGTCGCCACTGCTAATTATGGTTTTCAGGAATAACGTAGTTTCCAAAAAAAAACTAACAAGTCCATCAGTTAGATTACGAAAAAATATTGGACACATAATTATGTTTTCTTTTGTCACGAAAACAAAAAATGAGGACGTTACAGTGCGTTGAAATTTCGCGTGGTGTCACGGTGTGCGACACTTTTTATCATAAAATGACGTAACGAGCCCCCACTGCTGATCTTTGATGCGTTTTATCTTTGTCATTTTTTATTGGTTTGGTAAAGCAAAAATACGTGTCTAATATTTTTTGATAATCTAATTTACAGACTATTTAGAAATATTATTTTCATACCTAGGACACCACCCTATTGCAGTCGTTGGGATAGTGTGGCGAGCATGTCCCATAAAAAAACTCTTCGAATAATAAACTTACTTGGTACTGTTTTGCGGTATGTATTCCTGTCCACTGTCTTCACTTTTCACTTCCAACTATCACATTTATACCCAAACTCCGTCAGCAAAAAAGATGGTTACGTAAAACACCGTAGATTAGTTAAACGCCAGTCCCAAAAAACTTTCAAATAATTCTTGGCAACACTACAGACGGCTGGCAACTCTCTGGAAGACCGTCATTTTTCATGTTGAACCGGCCAATTTATGCGTCGCTTAATTACGTGTTTCGTTTATGTTTTATGGCTCGCTTACAATTATATGCATTGCGAAGGACTGTTATGATATTACGTCGGAGAATACTTTTTTTGTTTGAGAATTTTAATAGTTTCGTTGTGCTTTTTTGGCTGGAGAGTGAGCAATGAAAGTGAAGTTGTGTGGGTACGGTGTTTGCTTTTTTTTTTTCGTTTGAGTAGGAAAATGAGCTAAACTTGTATTGCGAAGAGGTGGAATTGTTTGTTTATATAAGGTTATTGGTAACTCGACGAATTCCCGGCAGGACGTGACAATGTGACGTATTTGCAACAATTAAGCACCCGTGCTTTATTGTTGCAAATAAGTTTTATTCTTATGCCTATGTTTTCAATTTCACATTTCAGTTTTAAAGAAAAAATTATGTTTAGTAACGAATTCTGGGAAAATAAATTTCGGTTGCTTAAATTTTTTAAAATAGGTCACACTATCGAGTCCTGCCAGGAATACGACGAGTTATTACCAACTCTGTATATTTGTAAAAGGTTATGTCCCCCTACTATGATCTGTCATTGCCATCATGAATCCACTGTGAACAAGTGATAGTGCTATTTGTCCTGTATAGCTTTTTTTTTTTTTTTTTGGGGGGTGGGAAATCATCCTATGACTTCTTCCGCTCTAGGGTGGAGCGGAAGGGCGTGTCAGACTCTTACTGACTAAAACCCACCCCTGTTCCTCCCTGCCTCGAGTGCCCGGGGGCGAGGTAACTCTTTCGAATTTATCCTCCACCCCCGGGCAGGCACCGGCCTTGGCAGGCCCCTTCACTTTGCTGACAACTCTTTGAGGCGCGCGTGGAACACTACGCGCCGTCGACTCTCGGGCCTGGTGCTGATCGGATGGCGAGTTACCCACTACTCACCGTCCGCAGGCCCGGGTCTACGGTGGCCGGAGATCGTCTCGCGGCGTCCGAACCCCCTGGCGTCTCAGGCGGCGGTTGCGGCTGGGGGCGCTAGGGCGACTCGGCTGTGTTCGAGTCTCCCTAGCGTATGCCGCCTCCCTCTTCGCGAGCATTACTGCTTCGCAGAAGGAGGAGACGGCCTCCCATTCCCTCTCGCTCCGTACCATGGCCTGAACCAGGGCACGGCGCGTCCTGTATAGCTTCGTCTCTTTCTAACAACGGAATCGTGATGGCAAATCGTCCTAATCCAACGACGATTTTTTTCCAAAAAACACGTTCTAGTGGGATAGGTCTCGGGAGTAAAACTGCAGAAAAAAAACAATATTTTAAACGTATAAAAGTAATATAAGTGCAATAAATAACTTTCTTCCAATTGCATACGATGCTATTCCCTAAAAATTGCATGATATAATGAATTTCTATGTCAATCTTCACTAATTAAATGGTATAACAAAACAAAACCCACTGGTTAGTAAACGATTCCTTTTCCTTTATGTAAGGGACTGTAATAAAATACACCTGTCTTTAAATAGTACAGGAGCCCAACATTCTCAAATAACACACATCTTCAGTAAGTCAATCTATCCATTCACGAATGCGTTTATAAGTATTCCTGGCGTGGGAAAGAGACAAAAACCTAATCCTACCGATGGAGTTATCCTAATCGATATTATTAATATCTCAGGGCGAAATATTCGGAGAGGTTTCTAAGGAATGATGGGTGCGCATTCCTACCCCTATCTTATTCATGTACTCGCTGGACCCATGTGTGTGTGTTATAGGATTATACATACGGAGTATGTATGATTATGGTTTCATAAATTTGGTTTGGCTCCTTGACTATCTGCAATCAATAATGACTTTGGTAGGTATGTATGTGTATGTGATATCGATAATGATTGAATCGAGTATTTAAAGTTTACCTACTTAGAATTCATAGGATGACTTTTAATCCATTGGCAATGTTTTAGTTAGTGAAAGTACTCAATAATTACACAAGACTTTTAACAAGGGACCAACATTAAATCGAGAAGAACAATTTTATTACCCGTTCGCTACATTTCGTTCATCGAATTCGGTTGAATTTTTTTTTCATATTCTAGAGTTTAACTAATAGTAAAAGTATTTTATATTCCGATAAACATTTATCTCTTTAATGACTGAGAATGACAAAAAGAAGCCAGTTAATTAAAATTATATTCAATTATTTAAATAATACTAAATTAATTTGTTATATACGAAATCTTCCGAGGTCAATGCGGCTGACGAGAGATGTGAACAATGGAAGAACACACACCCTACCCCTCAACACTATCTGTCCAGTAGAGCATGGACACGAACTGCCGTGGGCAATCTAGAAATCTTTTAACCGATAGCGGGCCGAGATTTCATAGACCCATTCCAAACATAGTGCCAGTATGGAGCCCCTTTGCAGGATATGACCCGCCTTATTTCCTCTCCATCATACCCAACTACCTGCACCTTCCAGGATCTGAACGTGGCCTTTGCCACGTTCAGATCCTGGACGTGGCAAAGGCCACGTTCAGTTCCTGGTTTTTTTTTCGACCAGTATGTGGCTACTCGGATAGCTTTCTATCCGAGTAGCCACATACTGGTCGAAAAAAAAACCGCCAAGTACGATTCGGACTGGCACATGAAGGGTTCCGTACCATCGTACAAGATTATACGCGTCTACTTGTTGCCATTAGTAAGATCGAGCAAAAAAATCCCAAAAAAACACGTTTCTAGAACTAAAATTAAAGGGACCTACCCTTTTTATTAGTTGTTGTTATAGCGGCAACAGAAATACACATTTTGTGTTAATTTCAACAGTCTAGGTACCTATTACGGATCATGAGATACAGCCCGCTGATAGACGGACGGACGGACGGACAGCGGAGGTAATAGAGTCCTGTAGATTACCTTTCGGGTACGGAACCCTAAAAAGAATGAGTATCGACACGAAAAGAAGAAATCTATTTTTAGCTAAGAGATTGAAAAGACTAAACTTGTTCAAGCAATTTAAAGCGTGGTCCTTTCAATGTAAAGGCCAAACCGTTCCTCATTCAAAGCACGCCCTTGTACCACAAACCGCCGCTCTTAGATCGTTCACTCAATTATTAAGAGCGACGACCAAACTGACTGACACGCGATTAATTATTAGTACTTACCCCAAATACAAGACAATGTGAACGGAAAACTATCCATCACCGGGTACTGAACAGAATTGATAGATGTTTAACCTTAGGGTATTTTAATAGGGGACCCTGGGTAATTTGACTGAAGATATTTTTATAAAGAAACTAAAAATGTCTTCTGGGTCATAATTAGCATCTAGGAACTACTTTTGGCATTTGATAGAGACGATATTTGGTAACATCAATGTTTTTCAATTTTGTTTTCATTTTTAGGGTTCCTTACTCCTAACAAGGATAAGGAACCCTTATAGTTTTGGTATGTCTGTCCGAGGCATAGCTTAGATATTGTTAGTATCAGCAAGCTGCAATATAGCATGGGGTTATGTAGGTATTAATCACGCCAAGAAAACGAAACAATAAAATTTTGAAAAAGATGTTTTATATAGTAGCTACCATTACCCGTACATGTTAAATAGGGGTAAACGATCTAAAAAAAAACACGATGGTAGTTTATCTAATGAACTTTGAAGGAAAACTATCACGGCTAAGTTAGCTCTGTTATTTTAAGAGTAAAAGTCACCCAAGTTATAAAATGTACCTACTTGGAAAATTACGTACAAAACTCAAAATCCTTACTTCACAATTCGTGTTGTAACGGGTCTACGGAACTCTATACTATGCGTGGCCCGAAACGCCCTTGACTGGTTTTTTTTTATGTGAATAGGGAAGCGAAACCCAAAGAAACGATGGATTGATAGTGTCAAAAAGAAAATATCTGGAAAGGGAGTGACTACGCACTGATATGGCGTCTAATAGTGTTATGGAGAAAGAAGACCAGCTGTGCTGGTCCCAAATAAATCGGGAAAAGGGTAGCGTGGTAATTTCATAAATCTGATTCTAATTCAAAGGTAGCTTCTTGGATTCGATATCCGGTTGTAAACCAACATAATTAATATTTTTATCATGATTCTAAACTGATGACTGTGTACAAGCGTGCTATCAACATACCAACCACCAAAATACCGAACCCCACCTCACATGTTCCCGTGACCACATTTCCATCGCTCACCTATTCTCAACACAATCGATATTTAGCGCGCGTACGACAAGATAATCGATACGAAGCGATCGAGTGGAAGACGTACGCAGTCGACTACGTGTGGTTGACTGATTGCACCCCTGGTCCCCTGGTCCCCTGCTTTAGTGCTGAGGGTGGCGTCTTCTTTATCTTGTTTATATTCCTGGTTTTTGTTAAAGGACTGGTCTTGTTTGCGTGTTAATGCCAATAGTTCTTTCTAGAGACTATCTTCTGGTATAAGAAGGTGGGGCGTCGTCAAGCGTCTATGAATCTACCTAACCTTTTCCCAATGTTGGGGTTGACTTCTAGTCTAACCGAATATAACTGGGTACCAAAATTTTACTTGGAGCAACTGCCTATCTGACCTCCATAGGCCAGTAGTTGGGTTGATGACTTAAAAATTCTAATTAGTAATAGTAGTAGTATTGGACAAGTATTTTTTTTTCACGTAAAGAAAAACGGAAGACTTTTACTCAAAAGTGTCGTAACAAGCCCCCGCTCCTGAACTTTGATGCGTTTTATCTTTGTCATTTTTCATTGATTAAACAGAAATATTTTTGGAACGAAGTTCCTTATTTTATTACCCTGGAATCTGGCCTATTAGGTTACACGAAACAACCTTGGCAAGACTGGTTAACTGACTTTCATGTTTCCGACAACGCGTTATAACTGCCAAAGATCTAAAATTGACAGCCGGGATAGTAAGCATCACTCAAGATACTCGTATATGTCAAAAAGATATGCGGATAGGTAGTTGTAGCGTTGTTTGTCTACTAAGTACATAGCAACCACATCGTGGGGAAACCGGCAAGTCCTACAACCAAAAATTCGACGACATGTGAAATCCACCAACCCGCCCTGAGCCCGCGTGGTAGATTACGGCCCTCTCCTAGTCCCTCTTCTAGAGAGGAGACCTGAGTCTGGGGCCTAGCATAATCAAAATGTTCCCATTGAACATTATAAGAGTGATTATGCTTATGTTATGCTTAGCTACCACACACTGAAATCCCAACTTATTCGTCGGCCAAGCCTAGTGATTATGAAACTGTATTTGACCGTTCTTAGATATAGATACTGGATGAGATGTCAAATCATTTCGACGTTTGTTTTGCTTTTTGGAATATTAGTTCCCAACACCTGAAAGCCAGAGTGTCACAGTGGCGACCACCAGAAAAAACGCCGAGCCAATGAAGGTCGACAAGTCCCAGAGAAACAATTAAACTGTCTTGGGTTCCGCAACGAAATTAATCAGAAAAGAATAGCGCGGGAGTCGTAATAAAAAAAGGAGTTAATAACTCCTTTTTTATATCATGCCAATATTTTTCATGCTTGTACTGCTCGATTTGACTTTCTGACCTAAATAAAGAAAGGAATATTTAAGTGTTAATGGACTATCCCTAAATCACACACACACATCTACTATGAAAATTACTAGGGACGTCTCTTAAAACCACACGTCACGCTATCCCAAAAAGAATCGATAGTTAATGCGTGCAGTTAATCGATACAAAGTAATCGAGTGGAAGACGTGCGTGCGGTCGCCCCTCTAGTCGTAGGGTTGTAGTAATAAGCTTTATTGTTTTATTAATACAAGTCAATAAGTTCGGTGTTAACATGACTTAACAATGAATTGTGGAGCTTCTTTTTGAGGTTTGTACGTCGTGTTTGGTACTGTGTTTTATCCGATTTCATATTTGTGAATCTTCGCGTGACTCAAAGGCTGGCTTTTACCTTGGACGGAGGATAAGTATTGCCATACGACGTGACTTTTCGGCGATATATTTTAGATTATTTTAACTAAAAATTTCTTATTTTTTGTTTAAGTGTATATGTTTGTAGTTAGTTAGTTATTTAAGAATATTTTTTGGTTTATATAAATAATTAAAAGTGAAGTGGTTTTTATTTTATATAAACAGAGTGTAAAGTGCTTGGACGATTTGTAACATTATGTTTCTTAAATACTGTTATATGAGTGAATGATAACTAATAAAAGAGAAGTATGGAGCAAGATACTCGTACGTTGCGCCGACCACAAATAAATTGAGTTAACAGTAGGTTGGGAGCAGTACCGGATTAAGCTAGCGTGGGCCTGTAGCAAATTCTACTAAGGGGCTCCCTTAATCGAAGTCTCTTATTTTACCGTTTAAATGTGCACAGAAAAAACCTTTTTACAAAAAAAAAAACAACCGACTACCAAAAAAGAAAATACACTAAAAATTAAAAATAACTTTAATTTCGGAAGTCGGTATTTGTATTTTATTTCTTCGTTAGTTGACACCGACTTCCGAAATTAAAGTTTTTTTAAATTTTTAGTGTATTTTCTTTTTTGGAAGTCGGTTGTTTTTTTTTTAAAAAAAAGGTTTTTTTTCGCTTTTTAGTTGTTATACCCAGATCTAAAAACCCCACTATCATGGAACGTGGAATTTAAACATACTCGTAATTAGAGGAAACCAAAACGTCATCTATGTATACATATTTTTCGTTTTGTTCAGTTTTTCAAAAAGCGCTGAAGCAAATTCGATCAAATTTACCATAAAAAATATACCCTTACCCAAATATACCCTTTCAAACAAAAAAAAAATCCAAATCGGTCCAGCCATCTTCGAGTGATCGGGGGATATACATAAAAATATATATATTAAAATAAAAAATGGTCCCGACGAATTGATAACCTCCTCCGTTTTGAAGTCGGTTAAAAAAGACAAATAACGGGACCAAAAATTACGTAGCACAAAATAAATTGGTCCCTCGACACAATTTAATACAAAATTCTCTTCGATATAAATTGTCGATAAGTTGCTGACCAAAGTTAAGTATTAAATAATCTTGTCTGATCAGTTAGATAAGGAAGTTTGATAAGTTACTTATTGAGAACTTCTGTGGTTCCCGGGTGAGTTAGTTTGGATGACTTTAGCGACAGACTTTAACTATTAGATAATTTGATTAAAAAAATGAGACTGCAGGATTAATTCGACTGCAGGCTGCAAAAAAAGTTGTTTTGTATTTTTATTGATAAACTTATTTTTCAACTGATGGTAAGCGATGATATGGTTGACGATAGAGCACGTTTGCCTAGAAGTAACATATTCACTCTCGAATAAAAACCCCCAGGTTATAGCTTTCATAGACTCTGGCAAAGAATTTCACTTCTAAAATGCTTCTACTTGCTTGGTTTGGGGGACGATGAAGGCATCAAATGTTTTCAAAAAGCAAAAGTTTGTCTTAAACAGTCTTGGCCCAATCTGTACACAGCCTAAGTGAGACATCATTACAAGCTGCCAATAACACGCGTATTGTCGCCAAAATAATGACGTCATAACACGATACAACTGTGCCAACACACCCCCGTATCATCACATCCCTTTGCCAAAAATACTAATACGTACTTTAAAAAGGTGACGTGCAGATAAGTGCATACAAATTATTATAATTACTAGAGGGTGCAGAGTTGGCAGTCGGCGGGAAATAATACAGTCTGGCGATACGGCTTCTGTATCAAATAACGGGTAGTACCGAAGTAGCGACGAGTTGGAAGCTATTTTGTATTCATCGGGCTTATGTTACTATCTGCTCGCTGTTCTCTGAGGGTTGCTGCGGAATTCTGATGAAATCATTTCCTTTACTGATGTTGGCCAGAAGTCATCATGAAATCAGTCTGTTTGAGAACAAAGGACTTTCAACAACTGCATCAATTAATGATCAGAAGAATTTATTATAATGATCATAAATGACGGAGGGATTGGTGATCACATACACACATAATATCAAGCCTTTTTTCCATGGGAGTAGGCAAAAACTACGACCGCTACCTGCTACGGTTGTGATGATCATAATTTTAACTGAAAGACGTCCACTGCTGGTCATAGGACTCCCCCAAGTGTCGAGGCAACGACCGGTCCTGTGCGTCTCGTATCCCGCAACCCTCACCAGGTCCCCGGTCCACCGTATGGGAGGCATTCAAATGCTGCGTCTTCCAGTACGAAACTCCAGAACATTTCAGCCCCATCGCTCTGCGAGCTTTGTGCCTTACCTTCAGTCACTTAAGTTTGGCAGTTCTTCGGGCTATGTCGGTTAACTTGGTTCTCCTGCGGATATCTTGAAACTCTGAGCATAGCCCTCCCCATTGCCCTTTGGGTGACTGTAAACCTTCTGATGAGGTCCATTGTGAACGACCACGTATTACATAATTGATGATCCGTTTTTTTAATTACACTTACTGGATGCAGGTATTATATTATATTAATTATATTCCACAACTATCACACAACGCCATCTAGTCCCAAGCTAAGCAGAGCTTGTGTTATGGGTACTAGACAACTGATAAACATACTTATATATTTCTAAATACATAAATATTATAGATAAATTACACCCAGACACAGAACAAATGACCGTGCTCATTACACAAACATTTGTCCTGGGTGGGAATCGAACCCACGACCTCCGGCATAGCAGTCAGGGTCACATACCACTAGACCAACAGGCCAGTCGTATACGTACGTACCTACTCCTACATTCTTAGTCCTATTTACCTAACTATACGAAGTTGCTTGCTTGGCAAGGCGAAAAAGTATGCACGACTAGCTTCTGCCAGCAGATTTGCCCGCGTGGAACGACAAAGTTTCATAAAAACAAAATCCCCCCTTTTCACCCCCTTAAAGGACGAATTTCCAAAAACCCCTTCTTAGTGCTCCCCTAAATTATAAAAAGAAGCCGTGTGCAAAATTTCACGTTCCTAGTCCCAGAAGTTTTGGCTGTGCGTTGATACGTCAGTCAGTCAGTCAGTGTCTCCTTTTCTATATATAGATAGAAGATAGATAGTAATGAGAATCATGGCATATAAGCATCTCATATGTTTATTTTACTTACATGAAAGAATATGAAAACAGTTTCAACTAAGTCATGAGCGATAAATGACAGACGTGTCACCACAGGGATTCGTGACATTGTCAATGTCAATCGTTAAGAGTAACCCATAGGTTGCGAGTGTTACGAGCTCAACACACTATAACTCTGTCAAACCCGTTGGGAATCTGTAGTGAGACGGTTTGAAACGGTATGGCTTGAAACTTAACGCACGTTTAAGGCATTTGGCGTAGTAAGTTATGATCTTAGGTAAGAAAATTTAATTACTATATTCTATCTTATAAGTAATCAAATAGCAGTAGTAGGTAGTAGTAGTGTTTTCTTGTAAGTAATACAGTAATTTACTATGGACTGTGTTTATTGCTAGGTAGTTTATTGTCACCTACATTCATCACTAATAGTGTTCTAGTAATAGGCTTCTTTGATATTCAAAAGTTTTAATGGACCATCATTAAAGCGCACTTTTGAATTAATAATATTTAATAGTAAATTCATTTATTTCAGGCTAAAAAGCCCATAAGTTTAAATACAATTTAAGATTTTGTTGACTTATGAATTGAAATTAAAAAAAGACAATAAATTTAATTTAAATAGAGTAGAAATATCATAAAAATAAAAATTTGAAATGACAATAAATCAAATCAAATTAAAACAAAAATAAGCGAAATAAATGATTTGACTTTGAATAGTTTTACCAATTTTTTTTCTTGAGCTCGAACTAGCAATCAAACCGAATACTTACCTTAGAATATCAAGAAAATTCGTAATCGTTATAGGCCCAAGAATACTTTGTGAAATAGTTACCTAAAAACAAAGGAATCAGTTTGAAAATCAAATTCCTCTCAAAAATACTTGCTACGGAGCTGGCATAACTTGAATGAATGAAATACAAACATTTATCTTACTGAATAATGAATTAAAATTACAATTTTATTAGTAAGACCTTAGTCTGAGCTAGAACTATGTACTCTATTCATAAATTCCTGAACGAAATTTATCACCATCGCCGCAGCGCGAAGGAAAATGTCTGCGGAACTTACTCGTAGGCTTTAATAATAAATTGTTAAAAGTATATGCTACTGCGATAACTAATGTTTATTTATGTATTAGGTAGTTGCTATCTGAGAATTGTGGGCATACAAGCATAACGTTCCCACTGGTGGGATATAGGTCTCCTCTCTGTGAGAGGAAATGGGCTTTAATCTACCACGCGGACCCAGTGTGGGTTGGTGAATATCTCACGTCTTTGAATTTTTGGTTCTAGACATGCCAGTTTCCTCACATTGTTTTCCTTCACCGTTTTGTGAGCAGTGATAATGAAATAATTTACAGAAAGTAGGTATAAAAATTAAATTGTTCTGAGCGAAGAAAAGGCTACCTCATATCTAGCAGTAGAAACGATCTTACAGGGGTATCGTGCTACCCAGTAACTGAGATGTGGAGCTCAGATGGGGAATCGTTCCATGTAAAATACTGATACTCATCTGCGTCCTTGTTAGACTGAAAGCCAACCCTAACCTACTTAGCAGGGTTAAGGCTAGGGACAATGCTGATATCTATCTATATACAGGGTGTAAAAAGACACATCACATAGCCGTCAACTACGCATACGGTACATCTAAAAAAACACATCACATAGCCGTCAACTACGCATACGGTACATCTAAAAAAACACATCACATAGCCGTCAACTACGCATACGGTACATCTAAAAAAACACATCACATAGCCGTCAACTACGCATACGGTACATCTAAAAAAACACATCACATAGCCGTCAACTACGCATACGGTACATCTAAAAAAACACATCACATAGCCGTCAACTACGCATACTGTACATCTAAAAAAAGGAAGCTTTACGCAAAAATTGTTGCTGGGTAACGAGTTTTATTTTTAGGTATGAAAAAAATAACTATTTTTTATTGCGCTCAATGTAATGCGAACCCAGGCAAGTAGAGTTAAGCCGTGCCCCTTCGCTTTAAGCCACGTAGGTACCTGTCGTCTGCGTTTGTTGTTCATTGCGTTTTTGTTACTGAAAATGCGTAATTTCGAAAATTCGAAAATAAATCTGAAACTGTCTTTTTACACCCGATATAAAAAAAATCAAAGTCCTGACTGACTGACTGATATATCGACGCACAGCCTAAACCTCTGGTCCTAGAGACACGAAATTTGAAGGGTGTGTTCTTTGTGAAAAGTAGGTATTCACTAAGAAAGGGTTTTTACGAATTCCATCCCTGAGAGGGTGAAATGGGTGTTGAAAGTTTATAACGGAGAAAGTACTAATTCCACGCGGGCAAAGACGCTGGCAGTAGCTTAGCTTCTGCCAGCTAGTCTTCTATATAATTGAAAATCAATTGCCAGATGTATGTAAGCGCATCACTTCAGAACGGCTGCATGTATTTGGCTAATTCTTTTTTGTTGTCTTCGTGATTGTCGGGAGAGGGTTTGTATGAAAAAACATATATTGGGAAACGGAAAAAAAAACATTGCACTGTGTGAACGCGGGGCGGGCGCTAGTATCAAATAATGGAAATTAGTGTCTTCCTATCTGTTATTAAAAATCTGTTTAGGGTTCCGTACCCGAAGGGTTCAAACAGAGCCCTATAACTGTCATTCACGAGTCCGTCTGTCTGTCTCTCTCTGTCCGTCGTCTGTCACACAGGATTAACAGCCAAATGGTTAGAGCTACAGTCTTCAATTTTTTACAGTATAAGCATCTTGTTGACCCAAAGCCATACAAATAGTCAAAAATACATTTGGTAAGGAACCCTAAATGTGCGATGTGGCCGGTTTTTATTTAAACGAAGCGCAACACATGGTAATCATGACCACCACCATAATAGCTACGGCCAGTAACGATAGAACGGTAATTAGGAGGCCTAAGGGTAGAAGTGGAATTTTAAGCTCTCGTTCTCATAATCATTTATTTGCTTTTACAATTACGAAGATTATTCGAATTGGTTTTTAACCGACTTCTAAAAGGAGGAGGTTCTCAATTCGTCTATATGTTTTTTTTTTTTTGTATGTATGTTACGCGAATTCTCTGCCACTTGTGAATAGATTTTGATGATTCTTTTTTTGTTTGGTAGGTCTTACATCTGAGGTGGTCCCATAGAAATTTTATCGAAATTGATTAAGCGCTTTTTGAGAAATTGAACAAAAACGAAAAATACGTATATTTTGGTGTTCTCCAAATGTTTAAATTCCACGTTCCATGTTATTGGGGGTTTTAGTTCTGGGGTATAATAATAATAATAATAATAATAAGCCTTTTTATTTCCAGGACAGTTACAAAAGAAAATAAATAAATTGAATTAGTACTTAACAACTAAAAGTTTCTGTCATGGCCCCTTACGGGTATAGGCCTCCTCCAATTGCCTCCATTTTTTCCTGTTGTTTGCCGCTTTCAACCAGTTACTTCCTGTCATTTTTAAAATGTCGTTTTGGTTTCATCTAATTACAAGTATGTTTAAATTCCACGTTCCATGATAGTGGGGTTTTTAGTTCTGGGGTATAACAGCTAAAAAGTGAAAATTAAAAACTTTTTTACAAAAAAAAACAACCGACTTCCAAAAAAAAATACACTAAAAATTAAAAAATAATTTTAATTTCGGAAGTCGGTGTCAAATAACGAAGAAGTAAAATACAAACACCGACTGCCGAAGTTAAAGTTATTTTTTAATTTTTAGTGTATTTTTTTTTTGGAAGTCGGTTGTTTTTTTTTTTGTAAAAAAGTTTTTTATTAGTGTACATCTTCACAATTGGGTCCTTAGTTTCTTGGTTCAAAATCAATTTTGAACAAGTGTTACTGGACTGTACTCAGTTACAAAAGGGTTCAGTTACAAAGGATACTTATATGTTGAATGACGGCACGGTTGGCGCAGTGGTTGAGCGTTCGGTTGCTGCGCTGCGTGTCGCGGGTTCGATCCCCGCATGGAACAAATATTTGTATGGCCTACAGATAGTTGCTCCGGGTCTGGGTGTCTTGTGAAATTATGTAAGTGAGTTTACATGTTTGTGAACGCACCCACGAGACAGGAATAATTCCTAGTGTGGGGCAACATTTTTTTTTTAAAGAAGAAGAAAGAAGAATGATTCTATTTAGTCCGTAAGTCAGATTATCAAAAAAATTTGGAAACGTATTTTTTTTTTTTTTGTTTACCAAATCAAAGTTCAGGAGTTGGGCGGTTGTTACATCACTTGTACAGAGGCAAAAATTAGTACATTTTGTACGTAGGTATGACGTCACGCGAAATTTTAACGCACTGTATCGTCCTCATTTTTTGTGTACGTGATAAAAGAAAAAAATCGTGTCCAATAGTTTTTGGTAATCTAAGCCAAATAGTTTTTTTTGTCATCACCCAATGTTCGTGTTATTGCTCAATCGGGCATTCCAAACGCTTTCTAGGCAAACAAGACAGACATCTCTAACCGTCTTTAAAAAAATAGTCTCAATCATACAACATGACGTCTGGTACCCCACAAAGAAGAAAGTAATGGCAATGCCAAGGACACGATCAGTACGTCCAGCACGTCTTGCCTAATACTGTGAAGAATTGTGCGAGAAATTCCGCAAATCATTAACTCATATTTTTAGTAAAGCCGACATCAGCCTGGTTTTTCAGTCTTAGGTTGGTCTAACTTTCGCCTAGAATATCAGACAAAAGTTCGAAGGTGCATAAATATAAAAGCAAAAAAATTGAACAATTAGTGTTCGTTGATTATGAACCCAAGATTTAGGATGTGTGGAGTGCTTAACCTGTCCAATGGACCATAAAAAAAACAATAATTATGTTTATAATCGTTATTTCCACTACCGATTCCAAGCCACCTAAATGATTTACTTTCCTTTATCAACAAACTTGAAAGTCTAAGTCGTGATCGCCATCTGTTTTAAGATTCGGCAGAAAGCTGGAAGCTGTCCATCATATTGAAGTCAACCCCTTTTTACGTAAATTATGACATTTTAATCTAATCAAACTAGGAAAAGATGTCGTAAGAAGTTACTCGTACAACGAATTTTGATAAATTGTTTTTTTTTTCAAAGACATTAAATGTATATTTTTTATATCTTTATTGTTCACAACCGCTTCGGTTGAGGTCCTGGTTTCAATACACAGGTCGGTTAAAGTATCATTGGATTTATCTATCTGGAACTTCTCAGTTGCAGCCTGAATTTAGATTTGTTAAATAAAATATGGGACTTAATCATATCTGGCGATTTTTGGAGTTTACTAACGTCTGCCTATTCTCACGAAGGTAATAGGAGTGATGTAAAGTTATATGACGTCTTTCGGTGATGATAACCAAAGGCTCAATTTTGAGAAACGGATCAAAGAAAGTACCCGAGGACCAAAAAGTGTTGTAACGAGGGAAACACGACTACAAAGACCAAATAATACGTGTGAATATGAGCACGTTACCCCCTTGTCCTAGTTCACGGTCAAAGGCGGAATGGGTTTATCTCACATTAGTCCACAATCCATTGTAACAAATGAAAGTTATTGTATTTATTTTTTACGTATTTCAAAAGGAACTAACTCTTCACATGTTTTCTTTTTTGCAATTTTAGTTCATTCTTATTTTCATTGTATTTTTTTTTCTACGAAAGAATTTTTTTTTTTTAATTTTTTTCGATAATAATAAATAAACTTCGAATTTATATAGCTATATGATGTGCTAGTTATTGCAATAAAAATTGAACGGTGTAGAGTCAACATCAAATGTAGATAGATGCTAAGAGAAGATAAACATGTACCAGGAACTTAGTCTATATAAAAAAAACCCTAACGCTAGAAAATATTTTAAACATTCATACTTACTAAAACAATACCCTTAAAATTAAACTGAGTCACTTCACATCACTCAATACAGAAACACAATAATAATAAATAATTCTACATCCATAAACAACACCGCTACAGTCGCAGCAACCAAAATAATTTTTCAACTAAACAAAAATACCAAGTTTCAAATATCTCCACAGTTTCCAAACTTACGCACTTCACTATGCAAATACTTCGCGCGAGCAACACGAAGGGACGAAATCGCCACCCCTCACACGTCAGCTCGTCGCAACAACGCGACGTAAACTGAAGCATCGGAACCAGCCCTTACAGTTTTCCGCGACAGAGAGGGATGCAGATAATAAGGAAGCGGGAAATTGTTTATGTGGGGCAGAGATGGGGATAGGAACTTCCGTTTCGCACGTGGTGCGATGCGGTCAATTGCAATGCTACGGTCATTGCCACAGTGTGATCATTTTTAATCTTTTAACAGTAACCCTGTATATATGAGCTTTTTTTTCCTTATATTACTCGGGTGAGCCACTTAAGGAAAGAAAAACGGGTAAAACAGGACGGAACAGAGCTGTTGCCCATTTTCCTGTGTTGACTTTTACAATTCGCGCGGGATGATAACTGGTGGATGTACTACATTTTTTCCTGCACTCCCGGATGGGTCATAATGAACCCATTCACTGTTAGATAGGGTAAGAGAGGATATATTCACGCTTGATTTTTTTGTCGTGATGAAGATGGATAAGCCTGTCATTAGTGGTTGAAGTGATAATGGCACATCAATAGTTCATGCTCGAGGTGACAGATGATGTTCTCACTGTTTTCGGTTCATTACACACAAGTTCTCGTTTTCTTCCTTAATGCAAAGTTTTTTTTAGTTTTCTTTTTCGTTAATACCAGACGCGTGAGCGAACGTGAGTTCGTGCGAACACCAGTAAATAATTACTATAATAAGAGAGCCACACAAGCATCTGACCCCATCATTTTTTTATGATCTAAGAGACTGGATACGAAAAGACGAAATGTCAAGTGTGTGCATTGAATATGTAGGGTCATAGGACTTTTATTAATGGTCATTTAAAATGCTGTTACTTATCGAACACTTATGTAGGTTAAATTCCATCAAACTAGCAATAGCGGTCACAGCAGACAGAAATAGAACGATCTATTTACAGCCAGGAGCTCCGTGGTTACTTTCAATCTTTTATCGGAAAATTACCTCATCCCGGCATCGAAAACCTACTGGTAAAAAAGGTTAAGTATAGTAGATGAAACGGAGCTAAACAATATTGAATAAAAACAGGAAATAAGTTATGATTCTGTCTTCAAGTATAAAACTTAAATTTGGGCGTCCAGGCAAACAAGGTCCAGCAGTGGGGTATTGAATTAAGACTACATTAAATATCTAGAATAGTCAGTTTATAATATAATAAAAAAGCTTTATTTGAGAAAAAGATATATTAGCAAAAAAAAATATTCTGGTACTTAGGAACATCATATAAAGTCATTTAAAATATATGAACTTATAGATAATTGAGCAATAATTAATTAAAATCGCTAAATTCAATTTTTTCACCCAACTTAACAAATCTGCGTATATTTCGGTAACTAAATGCCAATTTGCTTGGACACATACACACACACAAATATGTAAATATCTAAAAATAATAAATAAACTTAAATAACATATTAACCACTTACATGTAAAGTTTCCGAAAATAAGCATCGTCTACAAACGAATTTAAGCTTGTAAATTTAGCTTACTATGACATAAAACCGGGCACAAGCTACTGACCATTTGGAATCATAAAACTTGAAAGATTGAAATTGTAATAAGAGTCCACTCAGTCACCATAGAACCACTTATCCAATACAAACTTCAGACAACATTGTATCAAGAAGCATGCTAGAAACACTTCACCACCAAACTCAACACAGAAAACAGCGCCAATAAACTATAGTAAATAATAGTTTTATACGCCCAAACTGCCAGTAACCCAGTAATCTACCCGGTCACTACAAGTACGAGGGTTTACAGTAAATTATGTAAAACACCCGTTACTTTTATGGGGGTACCATATGTTGAAAGTTGAAGTGAAATCGTAAAAAGTTTTGTAATACCAACTAGTTGGTAGTGTTGGATCGTATCGATGGGTTTTGTTTGGTCCTTCGGGGAGAGACGTGTAGGTTGTGTACGTAAGGACCAGTTTTGATAAGATGCACAAAGACGCGAAATTAGTTCAGCCAATTAACTTCCTTATAACTAATTAATTAATGCTATAAATGGAAGCACTAAATAGTTGTAGAATCTATATCTTAGTGTGTTAAAAGCTAGTGTGGACGCTCGTTCGGTACGGTCCACACTAGCGTTTCTTGCATCGCGACACTGTAACGATACGGAGGAACGGTACGGACAAAAGAACATATCTGGACCCAGCTTTAACTGTCCGGACACACGTTGAAAGGCAGGAGTTTCAATTACCAGGGACACTTCATGCATGGGACAATGGGCACGAGATGGAAAATTAGAGTTTGGTAGTGATGGCATTGGCTATGTAACGTTGTAAATGGGAAGTAGTTACTTGGTATGTTACATAATTATGTATGAAGGTGTAGTCGACGTGAAACTCAAAAGTCAAAGACATTTTTTTTTCAATTTTACCGTTAAAATACAGTTTTGAATATAAAAGTTTCCAAAATAAAAACGCTTATTCTGGTTGTCCATTCCAATAGGTAGTTTTTGTATGAAAAAAATAGACAAAAAACCTTTTTTCAGAAAAAAAACTAGTTTATGCCTGGCCCAGTGCAAACCTTTGATATTTTTAAATGTTAGCTTTCCAGCATTGCACAAATAGTTTAGCTATAAAACCACTTATGTCCAAGACATCTAAGACATACTCAAACACACTATGGGCACACAAAACCACCATCATTATATTCTTCCACTAAATCCCATATATTTTCACAATCCCGATCTCCTTTAAAATATCTACCCCACACGCAATAGCACAACAAATCATTGGACGATAAAGTTGACCGGTGGATTTAAAAGGACCAGATAACTCGATGGGAAGACTCTTTTGATCGGCGAAGCGTTACACTCGCGCATCGTACGGGTTCGCCTGGAGAGAGTGAATCGGCGGTTTTCGAGAGGTTGATATGAGTGACGTCATGTTCAAAGGTAATGATCGGCTTTATGGTGTGTGTGTAGGTAAGGTAATAGTGTTATCTCTATATATGACATAAAAAAGTCGCTCCGTTTGTCTGGACGCTTAGATCTTTTAAACTATGCATCGGATTTTATGCGGTTTTCAAACCCAGATAGAGTGATTCAAGAAGAAGGTTTAAATGTATAATTTGTTAAGACTTTTTGTAAGTTGGTTGAAAAAAGACGATGATTGTTGAAGAGGTCGGAAAAAATCAAGCCATTTGGGATCTTTCATCGAAGCCGCTGCTGGTGGGTTTGTTTCTTTTTATAGGCTGACAAAAAAGTTCACAATGGCATATAATTATGCCTATTGTTTAGGGATAGCTTACTATACCCATTTCAATGTTTAAAAAAAATTATACAAATTATGTGGAGTTTAGAAAGCTATTTAGACAATATATTATCTGTCCTTATCAAATGAAATACTTTAGTTACCTTAAGAATTTAATGTATATAAGAATTGCCTTTTACAACACACAATATAAACAAATATCTTATGAAATATCGTAAAATTAAAACTATCGCGCAACAAAACTTAGTGGTTCGCACTGGAACACCCGGCGGGGTGCAACGAGCGGCGGTAGGGGCGGGCGGAGGTGAAACATTCAACGTTGCAGGCTTAGATTTGACCAGTGAGTATTTTTCACATGGACAGCTGTTATCTATTACAATTTCGAGAGTAACCTCATACAAACAAATTTGTATACCTCATGAATAAAACAGCATTAAACATCACTACATAATGTGAAAAAACCCCACTGTAAAAAACAACTAAAAAGTTCCAGACAGACTTTGCTTGAAAAGTGACTTGTTTGGAACTTTTTAGTGTTTTTTACAAACGGGTTTTTTGAAAATCTTTTATTTTTTTATTTTCTACATTTTAGTGAGTTTTATTTTTGGAATCGCCTCCTTGAACCCTTTATTTTGATAACCCACTTAATAATATAGTTCGTCGACTTTCAGTTTTCTTTTTTACAATATGGCATCTGGTCGTCGCCATATAAAATTTTCATTACTGCCATGTCTTTAGTGACACTCGCAAGATTAAGACAAATCAACTAACGTAAGAATAATCAAAACCCGCCCACGCGTTTGGTATCTAGAGCGCCACAAAGGAACAAACATACATCCCTTGCGTCGAAAAAAAAAAAATCCCTTGCGTCACACAGTCGAGTTAAAATAAACTCCCCGCCGTGTCCGTATTACGCGATAAACTCAAAAACAACTAAACGGAATTCCATGCGGTTTTCACTAATTTTATACCCATGTAAAGCTGAGGCGGGTCGTAATTCATTATAAATGATCAAATTTGGTTGAGATTTATTGTATTTCAAATAATATTTTCATAATATATCAAGAGTTTACAGTCTCACAAAATCACAAGGTTTGTTACTCTCTCACAAGGTGTTTGTTACCATTGGTCGTATTATCCATGACATATCCAATACAGCATATGAGCCGTACGCAATGACACACCGAGTAATTATATGGAAAGTTGTTTGTTATCATGAGTACAATCACGTGTTTAAGTATTGGTCACTAATTACCAGTCACCCTATATACAGTTGTAAATAAAAACATCTGACATTGCACCCGGGCGGACGCTAGTGTTAATTATAAAGTGAGCTCTTGAGTGGCTGTGTAAGGATTTTTGAATGGACGTGATAAGCTGGTTTTGGCACATTTATTGTTTGATATTTTACTAAATTAAATTAGGGCCGATTTCACCAATACTAAATGCCCAGTTTTTGACGTATAAGCGAGCTTAAACGCATTTTAGCCGCTGTCATAAAGCTAAAGTTTGTTTGTTTGTTTGGTTGAACGCGCTAATCTCAGGAACTACTGGATCGAATTAAAAAAATATTTTTGTGTTGAATATTCCATTCATCGAGGAATGCTATAGGCTATATAACATCACGCTGCAACCAACAGGAGTGAAGCGTCAATGAAAAACGTGGCAAAAACGGGAAAAAAACCCTTTCGAGAGCTTTAATTGCGTGCGCTGCGGCAACGGTTAAAGTTACGCAAAAATTATGTATGACGGAATTGTTCTCCTCTTAAAGTTTTAAAAAAAAGTCACCGACAGCATATGTCGATCTTTTAAGGTTAACTCACTATAATCATTTTTATTGTTATTATTTTTTACGCTAAGCTGAGTTCAGTAAAACTTAGTTTATAGACCGAATTGTGAATTTGGCCCTAAAGTGTTTGTTCGAGTAAGCGGCATGTCGCTTGTCTTCTTAAATCATTTTTTTTTTACGGTTTAACATTTATAAGATATATTTGATAATAATTATTTGATTAAATTATAGAGTAACTATATAAATCACCTCTTAGTTTGGCATTCGAATACGACAGTCCTAGTCGTATATTGTTTCCTGAAAAAATATATAATTATTTAAAATTATTGTTTAAAATAAACTTGTCCTACTATGTATCCTACACCTAAATGTAAAAACACTAATAGGACCATCCATAAAACACCTTCCTTAAAAATGCAGTAATCCCAAGTATATCAACACTTTTAACTCAGCCATCAGCGATAGAAGCCGTGACCCGATTAGCGAGTGATGCCCACTACTATCCGAGAGTCGGGCAAAAAGTTGGGAACAGCCGAGTACAGTCAGGCACACTGTGCCTCCATCTCAAAGGACAGCCCTTTCACAAGACTCATTACATTATAGTGTGATGGTATGACAAGTTTTATAGTGAGGTGTATTGAGGTGATACCGGGTTTTGATTGATACACGATTAAAGGTTTAATATATCATAGAATTGGAATCCTGATATTCTAAATAAAGTGTTCGACATATTATATACAGGTACATGGCAAATGTTTTAAATAAAATACAACCGACATCCAAAAAAGAAAATACGCTAAAATGTTTGTATTTTGTTTCTTCGTTATTTGACACCGACTGCCGAAATTAAAATTATTTTGCAATTTTTAGTGTATTTTCTTTTTAACTGACTTCAAAAGGAAGGAGGTTCTCAATTCGTGTTTTTTTTGCATGTTTGTTACGCGATATTTCCGCTATTTGTGAATAGATTTAGATTTTTTTTTTTGGAAGTCGGTTGCATTTTTTGTATAAAAGTTTTTTATTTTTCACTTTTAAGTTATTGTACCCCAGAACTAAAACTAAATAATAAAGTTATGCCCGAATGACTAACCCCAATAACATGGAATTTGAACATAAATTGGAGACAACCAAAACGTCATCTGTGTATACATATTTATTGTTTATGTTGATTTTTTTAAAAAGTAATGAATCAATTATATGGGACCACCTCTGAAGTATGACCTACCAAACAAAAAGAATCATCAAAATCTATTCACAAGTGGCGCCGAAATGGCGTAACAAACCTACAAAAAAAAACATACAGACGAATTGAGAACCTCCTCCTTTTGAAAGTCGGTTAAAAATGAAGATCAATACGTGAACTCAACCACCACCCCTAAAAAAAAAAGAAACCCCTATTTTGCACACAAAATCACACATTTTTATAAAATACTTATCTAAATATTATTTAATAACAATAATTATTTATAACATAACTACATACAATATAATAATACAGGGCTTAAAAATACTCATCACAGAGCCGTTAACTACGCATACTGTACGTCTAACAAAGTAGTTTTGCGCAAAAACTATTGCTGGGAAACGATTTTTATTTTTAGGTATGAAAAATAAAGCCCGCCCCTTCGCTCTAAGCCACGTAGGTACAGACTGTTGTCAGCATTACCTGACCCACCCTAAAATCAAACGACTTTGGACCCTCTGCATGTAACATTAAGGTTTATTTAATTTATATGAGCTTATCAGACAACTGCTCGAGGATTTGATGAACAAATACAATAATAATATAGACACGCAAATTTGATCTTTAAAGCGTTAGCATTAGGTTATATTTTATAACTATTTGTTATAATATGATAAGTGTAATAGCTTATTTTAATGATTGAGTTCAAGTAATTCTGGTCTCGTGGTCTGTGTGTAAGACTGAGAAAAACGAGGTTCGAGATCAAATCTTGCGACAAAGATATTGTTTTGCTTTCAATATAAAATTTATATTCCAAAACTATTTCTTGTATTATTGTAAAGAACTACAGACTAGGTATACATAAACTTTTTAAAATGGTAATATTTTCACATAATTTGTAATAAGTGGGTAGTTGAAAAATAAATATTCGTATTCATTATAAAGCTGATATTCAAATGCTACTATGGAGTGATTATTTAAAATACAAAATAATTTGCACGAGGAGAAGATGTCTGCTCGTGCTGTGCAAGAATAAACTTTATGACAGGATACTATATGGTTCAAATTTTTTGAATATTGCGTCTCTAGCATTACAACTAAGATCAAATTTTTCAATGCGGCTTATAAGAGTTGTGTTGGTCTTGTGGTCACTAAAGTAGTGCGATGTTCATCGTTGTCGACGTTCGAAACCAAGTTTAACCTAAATTTAGATATTTTATTACACTTTTTTACATTTCTTTAATAGACGACGTCTTTTTAAACGGGCAGTTTGTATAGAAATAAAACTAAAAAATTGCAAGTTTAAAATGTTTATTATTTCATTAAAACACTTAAGTAAGATAAAGTAAGTAAATGCTCGTATATTTCCAAATTAATATACTTTTTATATTAGTATGCCATATAAACATTAAAAAGGCATGCTTATGCTTAAAAGTTTGTTATCGAGAAAATGAATTCATCTGTGAAATGCATTACAAATTTATAGCTGCAGCTGCCTATATGTAGTGAATAAACATGCTATTTAAACAGAAAAAATCTGTTCATAACAATAACATCACCACATAATCTGCAACATTTTAATGGTTGAACAATCAATCCATTGAGCATTTACTTACTTGGTGTGTTTAAATATACCTACTAGATGAACTAGTAGCGGAGTGGCGCACCGTCCCCTGCTATAACTTGTTGTAAGCGGCTACGCATACCGCGCACCATGTTCCAACACAAATCTTTGCCTCTCACGTGCTCCCAAGTCGATGTCACGACCTCAGCCAAGTTGTGTTTGTTTCGCACTTCCGTTGTGTCCCAATTTAAAACCATTTGACCCCATAGATTTTCTATAGGGTTCAAATCAGGACTTTTAGATGGCCAATTAATAACTGTCACACCTTCTTGAGCAGCTAACCATTCCCGCACAATGCCTGCACGATGGATGGAGCAGTTATCGTGCATGAAATAAATATGTGACGTTGGATAGGCAATTCGCACAGTCGGCAGCATGACGTCACGCAGAATCTCCAAATACAAACTGCTATTAAACCTACCACCAACTTCCACCAATTCACCAGGTCCCATGGACGACATCCAGCCCCAGGTAGCCCAGGGTTATTCTACCGCTGGTTCTACAAGGTAGCAAGCACTTCTCGTTGTAACGTTCTCCTTTCCTCCGCCATAAGATTTTACGTCCATCTTTGTCCGATTTAAATGATTTTTCATCAGTGAAGATCACAACATTTTCTTCCCAATTAAAATTTAAATATTCCTGGGCAAAACGGACCCTTTCTGCACGATGAGCAGGTGTCAATGCAATTTTCTGTGCCGGTTTATAATTCTTTATCCCAGCAACGTGTAAATGCCTTCTCACTGTTTCCACTGAAATATTGTGGTTTATTGCGGTTGCACGAATGGGCAAAAATGGATTTTCAACGTGGCTTGAAACAATAGCCCGGTGGCGTTCGAATTCGGGACTATACTTAATGGCTTTTGCTCCTGGACGAATCCGCTGAATATTTCCATTGTCTCCATAACGTCTTAGCCATAGCCTGACCGTATTTCTCTAAAACAAAAATAAACATTTTTGGAACCGTGTATGTAACCTGTTTTTTTTTTTTTTTTTTTTTGGGGGGTGGGAAATCATCTTATGACTCTTTCCGCTCTGGGGTGGAGCGGAAGGGCGTGTCAGACTCTTACTGACTAAAACCCACCCCTGTTCCTCCCTACCCTACGCGCCCGGGGGCGAGGTAACTCTTTCGAATTTATCCTCCACCCCCGGGCAGGTATGTAACCTGTAAGGAGTGAATATAATGGTAAAATAGCCAACTACGCGTTCATTCATCACAATCAATAAAATAAAATAGGTATAAAAAAACACTTACTGCTATATTAAGTCGGCGACCAATCTCTCTAATTCCAACATTCTGCTCATGTAAAAATATTATTTTTATGTTTGGTATAGTCGTCAAGTTGCGACATGATGCTATATTACAGCAAATTGCTTAAAAATACTTAACGAGTTATACGACTTACAAATTTTTAATGTGTGTTCGCAGTCACTGCTATTAGGCGTAGTGTAAATTTTGTTACTTAGATGAATTTATGATCTACCTCACGAAGTAAATATGTTTTACTTCGTATTCAACCATTCTTGATAAATATAAATTCTGTGAACTTAAAGTTTTTTAAATTACCCACCCGTTTACAAGATAAGTTATTAGGCGAAAATCATATTGGTCGTTCTTTAATATTGCAAGCAATATTGTAGAAATGAAAACAAATTAAAAAAGAAACTGATGTATAGGTGGACTGTGTTTTCGAACCCACATGCTGTTCGTCGTCAATCCAGCATCAAACCACTAAGCCACAAGAACTTGTTGGGAATACGCGAAATTAAAGATTGGGTTGTAATTATGTAGTGAGACTTAAAAGCTTTTCAACTTTAAAGTTAACGAGATAATGATCAAAATAGCTTAACAAAAACATATATAATGCCGGTGGCTCCGACTTTGTTGGGTGGGTTTACCTTAACGTTACGTGTTAAAGATCAAATTTGCGTGTCTGTGTTATTATTGTATTTTTGTTCATCGAGTGCTCGAGCACTTGTCTGATAAGCTCATATAAATTAAATAAACCTTAATGTTACATGCAGAGGGTCCAAAGTCGTTTGATTTTAGGGTGGGTCAGGTAATGCTGACAACAGTCTGTACTTGTCGGATACGTTTGATATTCATTGCGTTTCCGTAAATAGGGAATATGCATGAAAAAAATATTTATCTAACCGGTTTATCGATGAATATACTAAAATAGAGTATGAACAGTGAAAGCAGAATCTAAATTGATCGAAAATTAAACGAGATATAACAATTTTAAACAAATATATCTGTCCCTTTCTGGAAAATGCTGTTTTCTATGGCAGTTGTATGGGCGTCAGGTCCTTTGACGTCAAAGAACACGTCGGACTTCTCTTTCTAATTAACAACTTTAGAGCTTTATAACTTCGTCGCTGATGATGATATTTTGAAAATTGCTTCATATTTGTTCACTATAGCTAATAAGTCTTCAGTTGAACAAATTAAAAAATGTCATGCATATTCCCTATTGCAAATCTGTAATTACGAATATTCTAAAAAAAACGAAAATTCTGGTAATGTTTGTTTGATAAAACGTTTAGTAATAACACTTAGAATTCATTTTCGTAAAAAGTAAAAATAAAAATTGCGACTTTGACCTTCAATATCTCCAGAACCAGTGGTTTCTCAGGTATGGTCTAGTGGAAAAAAAATATCCAAATAATTGGTAGAATATGTGGCTTTCAGCTTCGGAAACTGTCTTTTTACACCCGATATATAAAAAATAACAGAAATAATTTGGCGTCGAAGTATTCCTCCACATCACTGTCATCTGGGCAAGCCGAAAACGTGCCCAGAAGACTGGCACTTTTTCATTCGAATCGACGTTTTCCTATTTAAATACTTTGGGCCCAAAACCTGGCTACAATAAATCCAGCATCAGTAGCGTCAGCAGATCCTCCACAGTGTAGGTGTATGGTCACTTGAAGCACTCCAGTATGTGAGTCATGTTCAGGACAGGAGCATCGCATTCACATTGGGTATCAGACCAGTCTATAAAACCCCATTTTGCCAATTGGTATTTGCAGCACCTACCCATACGCAACCGGTTGAGTGCTTTCCATATAAGCCACTGAGTTTCCGTCCGAGTGGCAGGTGTTCCCGGGGGTATCAAGAAGTTGAGGGGTCATCATCATCATTATCATCAGCCTTCTAATTTACCACGACTGTTGGGGCATAGGTCTCCTCTCTGTAAGAGGGTGTGGGCCGTAATCCACTACGCGGGCCCCATGCGGATTGGTGGACGTCACATGTCTTCGAATGTTTGGTTCTAGGACATGCCGGTTTCCTCACGATGTTTTCCTTGGCCGTTTTGAGAGCAGTGATGATGAAATAATTTACACAAACTAAAGCACCTGCCTGGGATTGAACTCACGACCTAAAACTTGTGAGTCGCGGCTGTTACCGCTGGGCCACCACTGCTCTACTCAGTCGAGGGGTGGTTAGTGATGTCTTCTCACTGTAGTTGGCTGATTTTAGATGGCATGTGTGCAGCGAAGAAAACTCTTCTGGCTCTTAAGCCTACCTTCAGAACTAAACAATCAATCGTAATATGAAATAACAATCAAATTCGGTAAAAAGCCTCTGTTTTAAATAAAGCTCAAGTATTATTATATTTCACCGCCACATAAAAGTAAGCGAAAATTAAATCATATTCTTCACATAACTTACAGTTTCTTTAACCATAAGTGACGTCTTGCAAGACACACAGCGTTCTTGGCAAGAACATAAGCAATAAATCTTGCGTCGCCATCTTGTTTTTACACAACTTTTGTTAAGGACGCGCGGACAGCGCCAGAATATTTAATGGGTTTATTTAAATAAATTATAATTTGCGAAGACGTGTCCTTGAGTCGCATGACCTCATGCTGTCGATCTGGTACCTATTATTATTATTACAGTAGTTTTTATTTATTTCGATGTAAGTCTCATTTTTCCCTTGCACGCAAGAGAATCAAAACCTATACAGTACTTCTCGCTGACCTAGAATCATGAAATTTGACAAGAAACTAGGAAAATAGTAACTACAAATAAAGAAAAAAGTCCGAAAATAAATTTGCAGTGTTACCACATTTTTTTTTTGTGATAGCAAACTTGCAGTTGACCACAACGACCATTGACAGTGACATCTGTATCTGTATAAATAAAATTCAAAGTCCTGACTCACTGACTGACTGATATTTTAAGCCACAGCCTAAACCGCTGGTCCTAGAGACATGAAATTTGGAGGGTGTGTTCTTTGTAAGAGATCCACTAAGAAAGGGTTTTTCGAAATTCCACCCCTGAGAGGGTGAAATGGGGGTTTAAAGTTTATAACGGGGGAAGTGCTAATTCCACGCGAGCGAAGCCGTTGGCAGATGCTAGTATGTCATACAGGAGAACACTTTTTCAATTAAAAAGTTAAGTTTGTTATCAATTCTACTTATCTTTTCGTCGGAAAATAAAATAAATTTACGATGGTACGGAACCCTTTGAAAAGTAGCCAATGGCACACCGCGATAGTGTAATATTCTATTAGTGTAATCATTTTCTCAATAGGATCAGTACATCCAGACTTTACCTTTTACAAATATATTTTATGATGACTTTCTTCTCTATCACAATAGTTTAGATTTCGGTCATCAAATCCAAAACTAAATTCAATGAATATCCTCCAAGTGCTTTGTACTCACACACACATACTATAGCACCGGATTCGAACCAGCATCCGACTCTGCGACCGTTACCCTTAGGCCACGCCGCCATGCCGCTTTAAATTTCAAATTGAACTAACCACGCATTGCATTGTAAATTGCATCCATTTTGTCTACGAGTACATCTGCCCTCTGGGACTATCTAATTGTTTATAAATACAACTACTATAAAATCATTTGGAGGTAAGTAAATATTTGTCTTAGAATCAGCCACTTACATTGTAATACACAAATAAATTCATATTATTCTAATAAAAAATAATACATTTTGATGCAATTGGGCAAAGTTTTGAGAAGGCATTTGTTATTGCACTCTCTGCTCAAACTCGCCTGGGCCGCAATGACAAATACCCACGTATCAAACGACGTTTCAACTAGAATCAAGTTTTTTTATGTCACAAAGCATAATATACTTGCTGACTTGCCTTTCCACTAAAAAATAAACATGGTCACACAAAACAAATTATATTCCCCATAACATAAACAATGTTTTTCTACCAATTTATATCATAACACGCAATTTCTAAACTAATAATTAAAATACGCAAAAGCGTTCACTTTCTCTTTCAACATGTTTTGTCCTTTTCTGCCGTGAGATGCGGGTGGCCCAGGACGGCCCACGGGCGGCCAAATGAAGCGATCGCGTGTCCCACCATCATTCTTCAATATCACCCTGTACTTGCCCTTTGTATACAGGGTGCGTGCGGATGTCCGGACCGAGGGTAGTCCAGTTTGCATCTTGCAAGCTTATTTAGAAGTTATTTTACGTGACTGTGGTTCCTGGAGGGGTGGAGATGGATTTTCGGGTAAATGCACCGGAATGAAGATGTTGCAGACAGGTTTTGTTTTATATTAAGGGAGCCACTAACGCATTCTTAAACATTTTTTTTTTGAGTCATTCTATGTTTTTACAGAACTTGCTAAATATCTAAATATGTAGTTAGTAATTCGATGGAAAATTCTATCAAAAATTTAATATTGTACCTACCACTTGTTATCGTTTGGATTTAAATCAAATCTGGTCGTATTATAGAACAACCTGTATATAAATTGCGGCAGGTACGCGAGCCGCTGACGTGCGACGGTTAAAAACGAATTATAACGGAGCACCCTGTAGCCGGCCATTTGTCATGAGAGCCAGTGACGTGACCGAGAATGGCTAGCGAGTCTTATAGAGTTTTTGGGCAAGAATCGATTTTAAAATCGAGATTAACACAACGAATTTTTGTTTTCAGCTTGGTTATATTTTCATAATATCCATAAGTTTTATGAATTCTGGTGATACTGAAATATAATCTGATTTGATCTGATTTTTTTTTTTGATCGCTCAGTCACGCGTTGATCAAAACCTAAAAAGGGTGATTTTTGTTTTTTGGTAGATTTTGGATTGGTTTTTGAGGACCGCAGTACAACGCCTGTTTGGATTATGATAGATTTTCTCTGAAAAAATGCCACTACCGAAAAAAAAAACTAAAACAAAATGCCAAAAATTTTATTTCTGGCGAAAGTTGCCGACAGCCAAAAACTAAATTTCGTCTAACTATAATCACACTACTTCAATTACTTAATTAATTAGTGTCTCCCACACCTATTCGAATACAAACCTTTCGATTTTCTACCTCGTTATGTCCCATCCCTCGCCCTCGGGCCGCAGTAGCGCATAGACCAAGAGACAGGCAACTATTAATTTACGAAATAGCGAAACAAAGAGCGGATCTGACGGCGTCATTAATTGTGCCAACGATTGATGATTGCTCAATGATAGACCTGTGAATGATATGCGCGCGTCATAGCATTAATTTTGATTCGTTTTGATTGATTGATCGAATTAATCAGCCGGAGTTTGTAATTAGAAACTGTAGTTTTACAGAAGGGAATTTGCCTGGTTCAGGGAATTATGTAAAAGTGAAACCCCCCGCTCTGAGTGGAGGGGAGGACGTGTCAGACTCCTACTTACTAAAACCCACCCGTGCCAGGGCCGCGGTGAATCTTTCAAACTTCAAGATACTTAGTATAAGTGTCTTTATTTGAAGAAGTATTTAATCTATGCCGCAATTAGAAAATGTGATTAACCGAAATACATATTACAGCAACTTGGTTGGACAGTTTCTCGGTAAAATAGTAGAAGATTTTTTTTATTTTGTTAGTGAAATCAGTAACGCCGACTTTTGTCAACGTTTAAATAGCTCGTTGTTGAGGTTCGATTTGGCTTACAGCAATGTTTGCCAGCCAAAGTGTGGAACAATCTGCATACGTCTGTGTCCGTCTGTGTCTTACCACCTGTCAAACAAGAGTTAGACAATAAAGAGATAGAGAACATCAGGGCAAGAGTAAGCTGGCTTGTCCTGAGCAAGCTCGTTCCATCATAACCCTTACTCATTGGTTTTAATCAGACGAGAAAAATAATGTTTCAGTTTTCTTGATTCGTTTAAAAGAATGAAACACTAGCTCCCAGCCTACAATGTAATCCAGATGAAAACACATTTTTTCCAGTTACCGCGGACTTAAACAAATAAAGTTAAAGTGTGGTTATCTGGCCTAACTATCAGCTAAGTCATTTTTAATTACCTTGGTAATTGGTTTGCGTTAGTCGTTAGTTACCGCGGTGGAAATAAATCTGAAAGGCTTTGTGTTGGCTATTGATGTCGGGACCCTATTGACGATATCCGACTTTTTGTGGATTTTTTTCAGGTTTGTAGTTTTATGATCAGCTTAGCGGTGAAGTTTAAAATGGTGAAATGACTGGTTTCATTGAATACCATTTAGGATTGAGTTCTTGATCAAATTAATTGATGTCTGTAAACTTACTAACTTTGGATTGGAACGAAGTGTGTAAATTAGATTAGAAGAATTAGAACTGATTTATTCTCTAAAATAATTGTACTCTTTCGCATTAGGCCCAATGGCTTGTAATAATAATTTTTACTTAGATAAATAAATAAATAATTTATTTATTATACAAAAAAAACATCAAATATTGTACTCAAACACGTATACTAAAATATAATTAATTAAATGATCTCTAAAATGGTGAAAATTTCATAAAAATAGTCTTTATATTTTTTGCGTGATTCTCAATTTTTATCCGCGTTAGACACAACTTTACTAAAAAATATAATTTCAAACATTCACATATTACGACGGAAATTGTCTAGCGTCACATTTTTTTTTTTTAAGAAATAGGACTACTATTCTCATGTAGGACTCAATTAAAAACCCTTAGAAGTCGTATAACTGCGCCTTAAATGGCTGATGATGATGATGGTGTTAGTTTACACAATTTCTTTACATTCTACTACCATAGCATATGATGTACAAATATTTCTGAAGTGTTACATTAATCTAAAGATAATGTCATGAATTTATTTCAGTTCATAGTATGTCAATTATCTATTAATTAATATGCTTATCTTTTTTAGTCACCCAACAGCTTGTAACAAGGCGGTATTACAGCTTTTTTTTGCATTCCAAATTACGTATTTACTTACCTAGTTTTAATTTCAAATTCAATTATTCCTTTGCCTTCTCTGTCTAGACTCTTGTTTTTCATTTTAAAATCAGTTCGGATTCTGCTGCCGAGCTGGAAGCTCCCCTATATCATTTGTCATTTCCTACTCTTCAGCAATTGACAGTTACCAGTTTGTAAGAGTTTCTAAAAACAGTTAAGTGCAGTTTTTATTACCAGGCAGATTCAGGCATGTGTCCTGGCAATAATACAATTTGAATATGTACCTAGTCACAGTGAATGGTGTACCTAGGTACGTATTTAATGAGTGCTTCATACAATCTAGCGTTCTGTAAATATTATAATATACGTCTTAATTCGTCGTGTGTTTTATCTTTAACCAACTCTTCCTCCACTTGACCACATCGTAACTCCACATGGTCCTCCACAACGTAACAGGCTCAAGCTATTAGGAGTATACATAATTAACGACACAGATTTCTTATTACAAAGCTTCGTTTATGATAATTTCACTTCACACATCGCCTTTTTTTAGGTAATATGTAGAGATAAACACAAAGCTTTTAAATCCTGGAAAATACAGTGTTTTAAAAAATGGAATCTATTTATTCCTCTGGCACCAGTTTCTCCTACTCAGCGTAAGTCAATTGACCCGAAGAACTATATCCAGCATACCTAGAATAGACTCAAAAGAGACCGAAACTAATTAGCTCTCAACAAAAAAGAAAAAAGGCAAGCAATTTGGTTCGATTCGGGAACTCTTCGCTACAGAGCTAGGAACCGTTCAGAATGTTCAGATAGTAAATCTCAATACCTACACCCAAACGCGCTCAGACTCCTGGCGGGACGCCAACGCTTGGATTATGATAATGCTGGATACGGTAATAATAGGCTTAGACGAAGAATTAAGGCGTTTTATATCCGAGAATTGCGGAGGTTTATCCTTGATTACTACGTCCTGGAATTTTTCGGCTTCTTGCCAGAGTATGGAGCTAGGTAATTGTGTGCTCATTAGCAAGTTCAAAAGGAGTTTCTTCTTGAATTGTTGAGTCTTTGGTTTTTTACTTTGAATGTCTCTTAATTTTTGTACTTGAAGTGGGTAAAAAAACAGAAATTAAAGTGACATACCCTGGACATCATTCTTTTGAATAAAAAGTTGAAGTTAAGTGGGATAGTATTGGCCCAAAAAAAGAGAAAATACTGTCGAGCTATCGATATGAAGAAGACTGTTGATTTATTAGAAACTGCCCTTGCTTAACATTTTATTTTTTCTAAATAGTGTAACAAACATTATATTTTTATCAACATCTCAATCCAACTCTTCCTAAACTTAGAAATCTAAGACTAAACTCAAGTTAGCGCTCAACCAACGTCGAAATCCTTACAACACCGCGGACGGCGAATAGAGAGCAATTCTTCAAACACACAATAAATTCCCAACCTTACTTGAACGGTATAAAGTCCAAATTAGATCAACAACACAAAGATAGCTGGCAGAATCAGATCGAGTTAATGAAATAAATGGATTATATACCCATTGTGGGCAGTTACAATGCAGTTTTTATTGGTTTGTTCAAGTTTATGATTTCCATTTGCAATCAACAGTTTTTTAATAAAGCTCTCTCTTGAATGCGATCACTTATTGCAGAAATTCAAAATGCCTTCAGCGATGTGGGCAACAGGATAATGAGAATGGTATTAATGGTGGCTTAAGGCGCTATTAACTGCCAATGACCTTGAGTCGTGCCGTTGTGGTTAGATTGCGTGTTCTGTGCTGAGCTCACGTAACGCGTCGTACGTCCACCCAGTAATAGGACTCGCCCATCAAGGAGCGCTGTCCGAAATTAAACGCATTATTATTTTTTTATACATAAAACTACAAGTATTGTACTAAAACACGTATACCAAAATATAAATAATTAAATGATCTTTAAAATTGTAAAGATTGAAAAGACGCTTTATAGTTTTTGCGTGATTCTCAATATTTTAACCGCGTTAGACATAACTTTACAAATTAATTACACTATGCAATAAAAATATAATTTCAAATATTCAAATATAAATTACGAAGGGCATTGTTTAAAGTAACATTTATCTTTTTTCAAAAAGAAATAAGACTACTCATTTAGACGTGATGTTCAATTAAAAATCATTAGAAGGCGTATAACTGCGCCTTAATGCAATATTTTTCTTTGATGATGGTAGCGTTTTGAACAGTTAAAAACCAACTCATCTAGACCAATAAAGATACTAACGTTGTGTTTCCCGGTCAATTCTAAAATAAACAAATTAGCACCACTATAACTCAACCCTCCATAACATCCCAAAATTAAATTAATTTGAAACATCCACTAACATTTCCATACCGCACTTCAAAGAATTTAATATAGCGGAACGCGTGACAAGCGGGGGTGGGGGGACCGAGGTTACCTCGTAACCCGCGCGCTGTCACACGTCACTCATCATTCGTCACGCGTGCGGAACACACGTCAAAGATATTGCGCTCAGATTGCGTTTAATTTCACTGGGGTGCAGTTACGTGCGGCGTATCGAATTTGAGATGTTTGTTTTGTAAATCTGAGCTGGGATTAAGTTTGTTGGGCGTTGATTTGGTATGCACAGGTAATCGAAATGTTTGTTAACAAATTTATTTATTTTACAGGTATGGTTTGTCTAACAATATATTTAGAAAATAAAAATCTTATTATAGACACCCACTTCTGAAATTAAAGAAATATTGCAATCTTTTTGTTTTTTTTTTGGAAGACGGTTCTATTTTTTGTAAAAACATTTTTAGTTTTCACTTTTTAGTTGTGGTTCCCCATTAAATGGTGTTAGCGATACATAGACATACGATCGCAGCAATCGCGCGTCGTTTTCTGTTAGATATTGAGCAGCTCCACTGTCTGTCTCCGAAGATCTTCCATGAAAAATATGCATTTGAATAACGAAAACCCCATCCAAATCGGATCAGTAGTTTTTAAGAAAATCGCGGACCAACATACACGCCACACATACATACGTACAAATTTATAACAGAACCTCCTTTTTTGAAGTCGGTTAAAAATAAAGATATTACTAACAGGGCTTAACAAACGGTAATAAAAGCCTACCTACCCTCTTCAAAAATTATAAACTCGGCACTTAGTCTACTTTGCAAAATTAGGAAATAGCAGTTTCAACAAAAACGCCTACAGAATTAAAGTCTTAGCTATCAGCAAATCAATTGCCGTAGTAAAACAAAAAGGTCCTTTTAGAGAAGCGTCTCATTCATTGAAGCCTCTCCGAACCATTTGCTAATTGGAAATCTAACAAAACGTTATTTCTTGTCGCTATTATAAAAATATTTTAACTCAGTAAAGAAAATTGTAGTTTTGAATCTCTCTTTGATTTCTTTCGTAGAATTATTTAAGCTGTTAAGACGAATAAAGCTGTGTTTTGTTCTTATTGCGATGAAATAAATATTTTCAAGGAGCTTTAGTGGCTAGTTGTTTTTATTCTTCAGCTTAGCGCTTTTCTAGGGTTCCGTACCCGAAGGGAAATCCCGTTAACCAACGGGACCCTTAACTAAGCCTCCGCTGTCTAACCGTCCGTCTGCTGGCTATATCTAATGATCCGTAATAGGCACACAGTTAAAATTTTCACAGAATGTGTGTTTCTGTTGCCGCTATAACAAAAAATAATAAAAATAAATTTAAAAATAAAGTTCCAAAAAAGCCAAAAAAACACGTTTCTAGTAAGGGACTAGAAACGTGTTTTTTTTGCTTTTTTTGCTCAGTAATGGCAACAAGTAGACGTTACAATCTTGTACAATGGTACGGAACCCTTCATGAGCTAGTCGTGCACTTGGCCGATTTTTTTTTTGGTCTGTTGCCAGGGTTTGCGTTACGAAAGGACGCTACTTTCTGATTTTGCATATTATAAATGTTTTTGAAATTTGAAAATTCATTGCGTTTCGGTACTACTGCAATGTTAAGTTTTTATAGTAATCTCGGGTTACATGAGGCTAGTTTTTGAATCAAGGATAGCAAAACTTTTATAGTTGGTTAGCAATCTACTCACTCTGGGTTTGTACAGGATATGACTTGATTGCTATCCTAAATTCAACAACTGATCTCTACCCAGGAATAAGACATCACTCGAAAAAACCCAGAGATATAGTAAGGTCCAGGTTTACTAACGTATAGAGTTGAAAACTCGTGAGAGGGCCGATCTCGCTCGGAGAAGGAGCCGTCGGGTATGCAACCGCCTCTATGCCTAAAACGCTGAAACCCCTGTACAATTTAAGGTAGACGGGGCTCCGGGGTCACATGCTCTAAAAATGGGGACTAGCCCAACAACTCACCCTAGGAAAACTCTTTACAGTCTCCTCAGAGGTGTGCCCTAACAAGCTTTGTGTAGAGGCTTCTGGGGTGCTTTTTAGAAAGGTCACGGGACCCCCTCTCATATTCTGATGGCGATCACCGGGGTGGCTTTAGTCATGTAAAGATCCCACACTCACTCTTCTCCAAAAATCTGGGCGCCATTTGAAGGTTTCCCCACAATAACAAAAAAAATGGTTGAAAACACGATAGTAAACCCTATACCTAAGGATTACAGGTCCATATGAATAGAAACTAATTTCCACTAGAGAGGCCGAACAACATTTTGCCATCCTATATCATTCCAAGAACTTCTCAAAATTCCACATCTGAAGCTGTTCTTTCTCCGATAATAACTTGCCCGTACTCTTTGACGCAGGCTAAGTATTTACTATCAGTGGGGATCAGTGACAGATGAGCGATTGTTGCAATTTATCACAAGCCGCGTCGCACCGCGTGCCCTATTTAGTATGTGGCCACGAAGACCGCTGTTTAGCTACCAAGATCTGAGATCGCTTGGAAAAAGACGTTTTTTAGGGCCGTCTTTATTACTTAAGAATCAATCAACTTCTTTGATATCCATTGAACAAAAAAAAAACCTGGCACTCCAGGAGTACCGTCAGAAGTAAAAACAAAAATGCCCAACGCGCTTCGCGACCCGCTACGATTGCTACGATGCGCACTCTCGTAGCAAATCGCGTAGCGGTGTCCTTGGCGCGCGAGTTCAATTGTATTTTCACATCTCAAACTGCCCAACGCGCCTAAAGGAGTTTTCACTTCAAAAAAACTGGCCTAGTGCGAGTCGGACTCGCGCTGTGATGGTTCTGTACAAACGTTTAGGTACTTATGTAATCACAAACACAACTTTGCCAATATAAAACTTTTACATCGACAGAGGTCACGGTCAGTATATCAACTGCAAATAAGTAAATCATCGCAAGAAGAAAAAATATAGATGTCGTGAAAACAATAAAATTAAAAATCTGTTTTAACCGACTTTCGAAAAAGGAGGAGGTTCTATGTTCGACTGTATGAATGTTTTTTTTTTTATGTATGTCCGCCGATTTCTCCGTCACTTGTGGACCGATTTTCAAAATTCTTTCTTTATCAGAAACAATACTCCCAAGGTGGTCCCATAAAAATTTATCGAAATTGCTTCAGCGCTCTTTGTGAAACTGAACAATAACGAAAAATACGTATACCTAGATAACGTTATGGTGTTCTCCAATTACGAGTATGTTTTAAATTTCACGTGCCATGTTATTGGCGTTTTTAGTTCTTAGGTATAACAACTAAAAAGTGATAAATAAAGTTATTTACAAAAAAAAACAACCAACTTCCGAAAAAAAACACTAAAAATGAAAAAATAACTTTAATTTCGGAAGTCGGTGTCAAATAACGATGAAATAAAATATAAACACCGACTTCCGAAATTAAAGTTATTTTTTCATTTTTAGTGCTTTTTTTTATCTTGTGCTAATAAAGCCCTTTCATAACACATGATATGGTCGCTTCACTTTAAAACTTGTTCCCAAATTCCTTGTATACGGAGCCTTTTCTTTTGTGATGTAATTGTAAATTTACGGTTTTTAGATTTTTTATTTTTTTTATTATTGATAGGCACGCGTTTGACCACCATCTCACCTGATGGTAAGCGATGATGTGGTCGAAGATGGAGCACGCTGGCCTAGAAGTAACCCATTCACTCTTGCCTTAAAGACTCCCAGGTTGTAGCTATCAGGAAACACAGACTCCGGTAGGGAATTCCACTCCCTAGCTGTACGCACAATGAATGTTTTCTCAAAACGGTTTGTGCGTATGGATGGGAGTCCACCATGAGTAAATTATTTTCCTCCAAGCATGTTGCCTCACCTTATGTCAATGTTCTACTCCTGATTGCGAATACGAACAATCCGCACATCATATCCTGTGGGAGTGTACTCTGTGGCAAACTGAGCGCAATATTACGTTGGATAGTATTCAGCCTACGTCTAGAGTTGTCTATTACACGGACCTTGTGGAAACTAGAACGAATTTCCGTGCGTTCAAGCGTTTTTGCCATACCTATTATTGGAATCAAGTGTAACAGCTCACAATTTTAGGACCCATTAATATTAGTATTTTTAACCAGTGGTGCTTGGCAACTGGGCTTACCCCAGTTGTAAAAACCCCCTTTGTGCCTAATGGCCTAGTTTTGTTCTGTCTCCCGCTTGATTAGGAGGGAAGTGGAAATTATGTTTTTGTTACTCCTCCGCTGTCTTTTCTGATTAATTTCATTGCGGCTTACAGAAGTTACAATGGTTTGGGAATAGTGTGGCGGGCTTGTCCCAAATCAAAAAAAAAATGTCCACCATGAACCTGTGGCACTTCGCCGTACGTCTTGTGGTCCGTTGATGAAACGGGCTTGGCGGAATCAAATTGTGCCATTCCGTCGCACACTCCCCAAAATGTAACCGATAGAAAACCGACAGGTTAGCAACTCGGCGTCTATGTTCTAGACTTTTTCAGATTTTTCCCAATGCCTTATAAGTTATAAGGCATTGCTTCTTGCCATTCATGATTGTAGATCAACGAGAACTATCATACAGGTTTTGATTCCCTTGTGGATGTCAAAATATTATGCGGCTATATTTTATTTTATTTGGGAAACAAACAGATACAATATCATAAGAATTTAGTACAACAAAATAATACATAACCCAAACACAGTTTCCACACATTTTATATACAGTTTCGAAAGTTACGACGACAATATGTTTTTTTTTTTTGTGGTGGTGGGAAATCATCCAATGACTTCTCCCGCTCTGGGTGAGCGGGAGGGCGTGTCAGACTCTTACTGACAAAAACCAATCCCTGTTCCTTCCCTGCCTGAGTGCCCAGGGGTGCGGTAACTCATGTTGAGAATTTATCCGCTACCCCTAGGCATGCAGGCACTGGCCACGATGGGCCCCGTCAGTGGACAACATCGCTTTGAGGCGCGCATGGTACACTACGCGCCGTCGACTCACGGGCCTGGTGCTGATCGGACGGCGAGCTACCCACTGCTCGCCGTCCGCAGGCCAGGGTCTACGGTGGCTGGAGGTCATCTCTCGCCGGTTCCATTCTCCTTGGTGGCCGGGGTAGATGACGGCCCTGTCCGTCAGGTCAGCCTATACCACGCGACGGAGGTAGGGCGGCACCCGGTGATACCAGAGTGCCTCCACTATGCAACTCCAGGGCAGGGTGTTGAAGGCATTGGCGATGTCCAGAGACACCGCCAAGACGACCCTACCCCGGGCCACTGCATCCCCCGTCGTGAGGGCACGACGACTATATGTATCATTACTGTATCTTTTGATTGCGTTATTTTATAAGTTTGATTTTTTCACATCTCTAAGGAACTGCAGACTTGAGTAGTATTTAATTTTAATTTCAACTACATATCTCAACACGTTCCTGAGAATAACGGGATCCTATAAAGGTTCCCTTTTTTCCTTTTGAGGTAAAAAAAACCCTAAAAAGACTTGACTGTGTTCCTTATTTGAACGCATTGTAATTTTTTACTTTGAGCACTATTTCAACTGCTAGGCCCTGTTAAACTATACAGTCATAGCCAATGTAGTTGCCAAATTTTCATGTCACTAGCTCATAAACTAATTAGTTTTAGAATGCTAGTTTCTGTTGTTCAACTATTTCTATAAAATATGTGTAACAACGCATTTCGTGGCTCCACTGCAACCGTATGTGTGTCGCTCATGACATGTGGCTTGAATCGCATCGCACCTCCTCCGTGTAAAAACATATCGCCCTTATCTGTTACCATATGCTTTCAAGATAAAATGATATAAAAATCTTTTTGTTCCAATTTTACCTATACAGCATGTAACAAAATCCCTGTCCGATCCAATAAAGTCGTATTCCTGGTTTAACATACGTACTAGAAATCATCGCTTAGCATCAGGTGCGATAGTGGTCAAACGCGTGCCTATCAACAATAAAAAAAAGAAAAACACTTGAGAGGTGTCAAAGGACACCCGGATGGAACGAAGTTCCTTTCGATAAATTAGCGAAGGAATTGTAATATAATTTTATTTTTTTAAAGTTATACTATTTTTTTTATTATTAACAAATATATTGTAATATTAACCGTACTGCCGACTCAGTCTTATGTAAAAATGCTATTACGCACAGACTCAAAAAAAAAAGTGTGTGCGTACTTACGTACGCACGTAAGAAGTTATACTTCATCATCTCATCTCATCTCATCTCATCTCATCTCAGCTCATCTCATCTCATCTCATCTCATCTCATGACTCGACTTGACTCGACTCGACTCGACTCGACTCATTACAACTAACAACAACTATAGCAAAAAGTGTGGTTACAACTTTTGGTCCTAATTTTTTCCCTCTTGCCCCCTTTCGCAACGCGCGATAAGGAACTTCGTTCCAAAAATAGTAAAAAAATGTAACTCATAAAAACTAAAAGTAATAGTTTTGTATTTTAATAAAATATGCGAAATTAAACACTAAATTTGGTTCATTTTCATAAGTTGATAACACTCCACCGGCCGGCGAAATCGTTTCATTTTTACCTATTTTTATTTCATACGATACCGCCCTGCAATAGCTGCGCTGTAGGCACTCTTTAACAAAGAATCAAAAAGACCGCCTCGCTCAGGCGGCTTCGTTGACACAAAACTGTAGGTGAACTTTGTCGTGCGCTCTGTGTTGCCTTTGACAAGTTTTTCTTTTTTTTTAATGAATTATTTTCATTGGGGAAAAATAATAATCTCGTATCCATTAAATGATTACGTATATGTGTACGCATTACGAAACCAAATAATACCCTTCAGGACAGTGGGATTACATGCTGTATCTTCTAAAAAAATCTTTGTATTTGCTTTGGTTTCCAACTATCCATAATTAACAACTAAATATAAGTAAAACCACAAGTTATAATCAAGCGAAACTTGACACCGGCAGCATGCTGAAAAAATATTATAATTAAGACAAAAAACTTAAGAAATAATTTAACAAAAATCCTTCCTAATTATGAACTTCAAAAATATTAAGCAAAATTTTTAATTTTTTTCCCACTCTTTAATGGGCCTGACCCAGTTGCGACTTTAACAATTTTTACATTTAAAAGTCCACATCTTTAACTTGTTTCAGAGAAGTTCATAAAACTCTGAAAAGAATGACTCCATGAATGATTGATAATGAAAAACTCGTGCCTCCAACTCATTCTCGTTAACTTTCACGACGAGCTTGTTCTTGTATTATTTCTTTCTTTCTTTTCGTGAGTACGGCGGAATGAAATTGAAAATTTTGTTGAATCAATCTGTTAAAATCATACTTTATTCCCGTTAGGTGCATACCTACTCGTACTTGTTTATCGTATTTTCACAGATGGCTACTATATTATGCATAATCAGTCTGTTTAACCGACATCAAAAAAAAGAGGAGGTTCTCAATTCGGATGTTTTTTTTTATATATATGTTCAGGCATAACTTCGTCATACATAGACGGATTTGCAAAATTCTTTTTTTTGCTCGAAAGGGATTTATTCCGAAATGGTCCCATTTAAATATCATTTAGATCTGATGATGAGTTTCGGAGATAGACAACGGAACTCTTCAAAAAATGACAGCAAATCAACCGCGATTGCTGCTATCGCATAAATATGCATTTTAACACAACTTAATGGGGAATCACAACTAAAAGTGTTTTTTTTTTACAAAAAATAGAACCGACTTCCAAAAAAACAGAATAGTGTAAAATAACTTTCGACTTTCGGCAGGCGGTGTAAAAAACCGAAGAAACAAAAGCAGAAACACAGACTTCCGAAATTAAAATTATTTTGATTTTTTGGACGTCTGTTCTATTTTATTTGGAAGTCGGTTCTATATTTTTGTAAAAAAGTTTATTTTTATTTTTATATATGTTCCCGATTACTTGAAGATGCCTAAACCGATTTGAATTAATTTTTTGTGGTGGTCCCGTTTAAATTTGGTGAAGATCTAATGAAGAACTTCGGAGATAGACAATGGACCTCTTCAATAAATAATAGCAAACCTTCCGGAATTGCTGCAACCGCATGTCTGTTTATTGTCTACACCACTTCATAACATAACATCACGCTGATACACTCTGAAGGGGTACACAGCTTTATACAATTCACCCTGATTTACCCTACTTTCACCAATTATGTGTTTTTGGGACTATCAATGTGGGCATTACTTTACTATTTAGTTTTAGTTAAGGGGTACAACAACTAAAAAGTGAAAAATAAAAACTTTTTACAAAAAAAATACAACCGACTTCCAAAAAAACAAAAAAAAATGCAAAATAACTTTAATTTTGGAAGTCGGTGTCAAATAATGAAGAGGCAAAACTAAAAACACCGACTTCCAAAATTATAGTTATTTTGCATTTTTTTGTGTTTTTTTTTCGGCAGTCATTGGTATTTTTTTGTAAAGAAATTTTTTATTACGTTCCCACTGCTAGGACATAGGCCTACTTCTGTGAGAGGAAATGGGATTGAATCCACCACCCGGGCCCAGTGCCGGTTGGTGTGTCTTCGAATTTTTAAATTCTAGGACATGGCCGGTTTCCTCACGATGTTTTCCGTCACCGTTTTGAAATCAGTGCTGATGAAATAATTGACATAAAGTAAAGCACCTGCCTGGGTCTGAGAAGATATTTCCCTTTACCTTTTAAGAACAGTTTTTTTTTTTTTTTAAAACGTTGCCCCACAATAGGAATTATTCCTGTATCGCGGGTGGGTTCACAAACATGTAAACTCACGTACACAAGACACCCAGACCCGGAACAACTATCTGTAGGCCATACAAATATTTGTTCCGTGCGGGGTTCGAACCCGCGACACGCAGCGCAGCAGCCGAACGCTCAACCACTACGCCAACCGTGCCGTACAGTGATGATAAAAAAAAGAAATCTTTTTGTTGTTTCTCAAAATCTCTGAAATAATTTACACAAAGTTGCCAGCCTGGGCTGGTGACCTTCGACACGTAAGTCGAAGCCATTACCCCTAGGCCACCACTACTCATGGGTACTATTTTGTGACCAATTAACTTTGTAGTACTTAAATCAAAGAAGTAAAATGTTTCAATCCTTTCATAAATGAATAGAACAAGACAGTCAGAAGACTTTCTCCCACACTATATCACCAAGAAAATTTTATTTCAAACTTTCTACAGGTCACATAACATCTTTTTCTGTTTTAGAACCGAACCCAAGCCCATAATCTCCGTTGCCAAGCCATCAATAAACCAAAAAAAATAGAAAAAGCCGGCCAAGTGCGAGTCGGGGTTCCGTACCATAAACTAAAAAGTAACAAAAAAAAAACACGTTTCTCGATCGCATGATCGGTAATAGGTAGACAGTTGAAATTTTCACACAACGTGTATTTCTATAGCCGTTATTTTTTTGTTTTGGGACAAGCCCGCCACAAACCACTGTAACTTCTGTAAGCCAGAATTAACAGTGGCGACCACCAGAAAAAACGCCGGCCGCCAGCTTTTTTTTTGTTTTAAAAAACGTTTCGGGGACACTAGGCATTATTCCTGTGTCGTGGGTGCGTTCACAAACATGTAAACTTACATACACAAGACACTCAGACCCGGAACAACTATCTGTAGGCCATACAAATATTTGTGCCGTGCGGGGATCAAACCCGCGACACACAGCGCAGCAGCCGAACGCTTAACCACTACGCCAACCATGCCGTCAATGAAGCTCGACAAGTCCCACAGAAACGATTAAACTGTCGTGGGTCCCGCAACGAAATTAATCAGAAAAACACAGCAGAGGAGCAAGACAAACAAAATTTCCACTTCCCTCCTAATCAAACGGGAGACACAACAAAGCTAGGCCATTAGGCACAAAGGGGGTATTTACAACCTATATCCGTTATAACAACAAATAATAAAAACGGCAACAGAAATACACATGTTGTGAAAATTTCAACTGTGTATCTATTAAGGATCGTGAGATACTGCCCGCTGACAGACAGACGGACAGCGGAGGCATAGTAATAGGGTCCCGTTGGTTATCTTTCTGGTACGGAACCCTAAAAATGGAAACATATCATTCTCGGGCGAATCTTAATTATTAAGGTATGATTTCGACCCTCAAAGTTAAGTGACCCCTTTCCACCTCGTTAAAATTGCGAAGTCTTATTAAGTGTCAGTTTAGGGGTTGCCCTAACTTCGGCTTTACGAATAAATGAGTCAACGGCGCAAATTATCATAAACGGTGGCTGATTCATACATTTTTCATGCTTAAATAATAATTACTTGTAACCCTTTCGTACGATGTAGAAATTTTAAAAGTTATTAGGAGAATATTCTGGAAGGTTGGGATGGAGGCATCATAGTGAGCGGTGTTAACCTACGATACGCCGACGATACCACTCTGCTTGCAACCTCAGAAGAAAAGATGGCAGTACTGTTGGATCGCCTTGAAGCAGCGAGCCAAGAGATGGGTCTAAACATCAACTGCAATAAGACGAAAGTCATGATTGTGGACCGTTTTGCAACTATTACACACTCCAACTACCTTGACCAATACGAACGTGTCAACCAGTTCGTCTTTCTAGGGTCATCCATAAATAACAAAGGAAATTGTGAACCGAAGATCCGACAGCGGATTGGAACGGCCAAGATTGCGATGACCCAACTCAAGAAAATCTAGGGAGACAGGAATATTTCAAAATGCACCAAAGTCTCCATAGTTCTATGGATCAGAAAGCTGGACCATAAAAGCAGCGGATAGATGCCCTCGAGATGTGGTGTTGGCGCCGTCTACTACGAATACCATGGACAGCTCGTCGAACGAACGCATAGAGGAGCTCAACCTTACACACTCTCGAGGGCTCTCTGCGATGTATCTACACTGTATTTTGGCCACATTGCTCACAGAAGCTCCGGCAATCTAGAGCGCCTTATGGTCACCCAGAAAGTGGAAGGGAAAAGGCCTAGTGGCCAGAGTCCTAAACGTTGGACAGACCAGATGGCATCAATCCTGGAGATGTCAGTCAGCATGGCACTCCACGTGGCAGAGGACAGAAGCCGATGGCGAGAAGCCATCAAGATGCTTCGTTGAAGGAGTCACGATCCTCAGTAATGACGGAATGACTGAGAAGGAGGAGGAGGAGAATATTGAAGTTCCTGTCACATGTTCTTACAGTGTCTTAGAACCTCTACTAATAAGTTCTACAAATATTTGAATAGGTACGTCTAGTGCCAACTGGCTTTCATTCCCAACATTTCATTTCAATCTTATTAAGCTTTGAGATCACTGTCATACGTAACGATTAAGGTTTTTGACACTAATTTACCTACTTAAATACAGATATCACGCTTGTTATCCGTGCAGAGTAAGTTGTGCACCTCATTTAGATTATAGCACCTAGATAAATTAAAAAATATCTAGTCCCGGCTGTATCCCTCCACTCCTATGAAACTGTAACTTAATGAACCGACACGTGACTATCCTATATGAAAAATTCCCAAAAAAGCTTTTAAATTCGCCGTGAAGCCATTCACTTCAATGTCAGCTATACTTTCAAACTTTAAATAAAAGCCAAAAGCTGCTTCGAAAAGGCTCACTATGCCATAACTTAGTTAATTCCACACTGTGGAAAAATAATTGGCTAAAACTCCGCACTACCCGCCAGTACTAGAGCATGCCAGTAGCTACTCATACACTACTACTATACTGGTGTAGATAGGGCCCCGGCAAGCTGGCGGCGAAATAAGACAATCCTTTTGCGTCACATCAAAGCGAATATTCGTTGGCGGCAGATTTCGCACAATTCAATAAATATAATCGGCCGTGTGTTATGTGTGGCGCAAGTACGAGTATACCCCTGAACGGCCACGGGCATACCAGTATGCCGAGCCAGATTACGCGGCTTAAACCTCTATTATTAAATAACTAAAGATCTTATATCCTGTGGCATGGTGCACATGCATTCTTAGATAGTTATTACATAGTGTTAGAAAAAAAACGCAACACAAAACGCAACGCAAACGCAGAAACGCAATTTTAAAAAGCCGTTATGTTGTTTTGATTTCGTAATTTGAAGTTTTGAGTGTGAATAATAGGAAAATATGATATCGGACTCTACAACTCCAACGCAGCAATTCTATTGCTTGTCTATGCATAGTGCAACATGCAAAATTTCATGTAAATTGATACAGTGGTTTTAACAACTACCCACACACACACACACACACACTATTCCCGACAAATCGTTGATAACAGAATTTCAATAAAATTCAACTCTTGAATTACAAGTATTGTTTACATGTTATTCTAAGGTCTGTTTATTCAACAACCCAAAAAAGTTTACTTTAAGTGCCTCGCTCCAATAGAAACCTCAGCAAGTTGTTTTTTATGAGCCCGGTCGTAAATATGTCAAACTGCGATAAGAGGCGCGGCCGTTGAGGGGTTAATATTTTTGTTTTATCTTTATCTTTTAGTTTTGTATATTTTTAGTGGGTTTGTGGACAGCCTTCAATTAGATCAGTGATATTAGTAAAGAGGGCGCCGCGTTGGTAAGACCTCCACGAACCCTTGTTGCTGAGGAGTTTCAAAAAGCGCGGGCTCTTAGCCTAGTTTGAATAAATGACTTTTGATTTTGCTTTTTGCAAGATATACCGAAGACAAGATGAAGGTCGCTGGATGTGACAAGCACTGGGCCGGTCGATGTGGTGATGCGGCGAAGCTTAGGGCAGATCTATGTCCAGCCACGAACGTCCTTTGGCTAAAACGATGATGATTAGCTTTGTCCGTGCTGGAGGTGAGATCCTTTCTAAAATTATGAATGTATGCCAGCTGCTGTGCTACTGTAACCACGTTGCCACGTCAAATCACATAAACGGCACGGTTGGCACAGTAATAATAATAATAATAAAACCTGGCAACCCACTGGCAACTCAAGTCATATTTTTTCTAATCCATTTATAATCGCAAAAACCCATTTTTTACCCAAAATCGGACTTAATATTACCGTACAGAAAGCAAACTGAAAAATTACAACAAAACCATTGATTATCATCCAAACAAATAAAGTAAACAAAAAAGAAGAAAATTAAAATCAAGAAATCACAGAATGACGTCTGTCAACGACGACAGACTATGTTTACAGGAAAACAATGAAAATGGTATGAAATAAATAAAATGTTGACCAGAGCAGCTGCCCGTCGCGCACGCCTTTCACCCCCGGACTCGCCGCTCAGCTCCGCCTCGCCGCCGCCGGACCTTGGATCACCAGTGTTACCGGCGGCTGCAGCCGCGTCGAGCTCAAGCGACGAGTATTTCTCCCCGCCGACGCGGACGTCGCCAACACCTGTACGTCGGCAGGGGAGAGGCCGGCCACCGAACAGCTTGGGACTTAGGGGCCAACCGGCCCCGAGCCGGGTCTCCGCTGCCGGTGGTTGTGTGCAGCGCATGAAATGGACTCAGTCCATGAACGAGAACGTCATGCGCGCATATTATGGGTCTACAGAGGGGGGAACTAACCTCACTGCGTACCGTGTCAGGATGCTGTCTCTGTTCCAGGACCTAGAACCAACCGTCGACGTCTCGGCACAACGATTGTCGGATCAGGTGCGGGTCATCCAACGTAACCACAAGTTGGACGATGCTGCACTTGATAGGCTGCGCTCAGAGGTACTGAACAACCCTATCATCTCGACCCCGACACAGACCGCGGTACAAGCGCCCGCTAGGGGCGCAATCCCAGCGCGGGCCATTAACGTAAGTGATGAGGGAGATGATAGGGTTGTCACGGTAAGTAGCCAGTGCAACGATTGACTGAGGAGCGCACTGGAGGATGCGCTTCGCGAGTATAGATCCACTCCGACCGAACTTAGACCCCGTTTACCACGGTTACCCATGCACAAAAAAAAATAGGGCGTTGGTGTGTGCTTTGGAGTCGCTGCTTAAAAACATCTTCGAAAGCAGCGAGAACCTCGTTGATACGCACTCAATCTTGTATTGCGAGGCTGTTGCAGCATGTCGTTTGGCCAACGTGAAGTTTCCGAATGGTGAAGGAGCTATTCGGCCAAAGCCTACTGCACCAGCCTGGCAATGCAGGATCGAGAGGCGTATCGATGGGGCCAGGGTACTCATCGGCAAACTACTCTGCTTCAGGGAGGGCAATACACGACCACGTGTGATGCGCTTTGTGAGGCGGGCATTTTCGGGGACTGAAATTAGTCCTCGAGAATACATGTCCCGTGTCACAGAGCGCATCGACTTCCTGAAGCAGAAAGTTTGTGCATGGGCAAACCGTATTCGGCGGTATAAGCGGCGAGTTGACCGGTACTCGCAGAATCGCATGTTCCAGAGCGATGAGAGGTGGGTATATAGAGCTTGGGAGCGACCTGAACAAAATGTGACTGACGGGTGCCGTCCGGATGATGTTACCACGAGTACATTCTGGCGCAGCATTTGGTCGGTGCCCGTCTGTCACACTGAGGGTGGTTGGATGCGTGATGTCGAGCGCGCGTGTGACGCTATACCAGAAATGGATAAATCCACCATAAATCCATCAGATGTAGCCAAAGCAGTTCGTCCGTTACTGAACTGGAAATCTCCGGGACCGGACGGACTGCACAACTTTTGGCTGAAATGGTACAGCAGCTCACACGCGCTCCTGGCATCTCAATTCCAGTCATCCTTAGAGTCTGGGTCGCTGCCTCAGTTTCTAACAACCGGTGTCACCCACCTGCTCCATAAGACAGGTAGTCCCGCGGAACCCAAGAATTATAGACCGATTACATGTTTGTCAACGGTTTATAAACTTCTTAAATCCATTCTGAGAGCGAAAATTAATCTGCACATTAACAGTAATTCAATTATATCTGCCTCTCAGAATGGATGTAGGAACGGGTCCCGCAGTACTAAGGAGCTACTCCTCATAGACATGGCCATAAGCCAGCAGGTTCGTCGATCCCACAAGGATTTGTCGACATTGGAGTTGCCCAAGCGTGTAAATAGCTGTGGTTCTCTGCAGGGTGGAGGACAGTGTTACGGCCAAACACTTGGATTGAATGCTGGCCCAAAATTGCCTATATTTGTCTGTATAACTTCAAGTTAGGAGTGGTTGGCAGTAGACGGCGCATGTGGCCCAACTCTAAGCTAGTAAGAACAAGCGGTACCTGACTTTCCTGCGGCAGCCACGCTGGAACCCGACGAGTGGCCACTCGATTCTCTTCACACCAACACTCCTGGTTATTCTTGTTCACTAGTTACACGGACGCGGTAAATATGGGTTATTTATTATTCCCGGAGAATCCCCAACGTTTACGGGATATTACTCAGGATTTTAGTGTATTTGCGGGGACGATGTTAATAAGACATTAATTTAGTCTGCGGTGAGATGCGCTCGGCGTCGCGGCGTATAGCGCACTGATTGCCTATGGTTCCCGCAAAGCCGGCCACACACTTGCCTCACATGCTAAAGCAAGACACACACGTCGTGATAACACACCCCATCCAACCTGCAGAGTGGCGGCAACTCGCCACACCAGACATGCTGGATAGATTATAAGAAGGCCTACGACTCTGTTCCACATACATGGCTCATGAGGGTGTTGGAGTTGTACAAAATAGATGCAACTCTCCGCACCTTCCTTGGGTCATGTATGGGGCAATGGAAGACAGTCCTTCGCTATCCAGGATGTCGACCAAATCAGGGGAACGATGAGCCTATATGGATAAAACGTGGAATATTTCAGGGCGACAGTTTGAGTCCACTTTGGTTCTGCTTAGCCCTGAATCCTCTAAGCACATTGCTGGAGGATTCAGGCCTGGGCTATCGGTTGAGAAGAGGTGGTCAGGCCATATCTCACCTTCTTTACATGGATGATCTGAAACTCTTTGCCCCCAACAATTTGCGACTGATGGAGTTACTGAAGGTAACTGAAACTTTCAGTAGCGCCATCAGGATGGAATTTGGTGTGGACAAATGTGCAGTCATGCATGTAAAGCGAGGAGAGATTATGGAATCCGAAGGGATTCAACTCTCGGATTCCATAAACCTTAAATCCCTCTCCTCGACCGAAACGTACAAATATTTGGGTATGTCGGAAGCGTTAGGCATTAACGTTACTGACATGAAGCAATCGCTGAAGGAGCGCTTCTTTGGCCGCCTGAAAAAGCTATTTAATAGCCTTTTGTCAGGCGGAAATAAGGTGCGCGCCTTCAACGGTTGGGTCATGCCGGTTTTGATGTACTCTTTCGGCATACTCAAATGGACTCAGACTGAGCTAGACGCCCTGGATAGGAGGGTCCGTACGCTGATGACCGCAAACCGGATGCATCACCCACGATCATCGGTGATGAGACTGTACATCCCGCGGAAATGTGGAGGTCGAGGTTTTTTAAATGCGAAAACTCTCCACAACCGCGAGGTGTGCAGCCTCAGAGAATATTTTCTTGAAACCGACGTGGGTATGCACCGCGATGTGGTCGCAGTGGACAAGGGACTCACCCCGTTGTCCATGGCTAAAGAGAACTGGCGCAAACCTGTAATACTCACTACTGATGACCGCAAGGAGGTATGGAAAAGCAAGGAGCTTCATGGGCGCTTTTATCGGGCCCTTCATGGGCCTGATGTAGATTTCTTGGCGTCCGTGGCCTGGCTACGTTTCAGTGACCTCTTCGGGGAAACTGAAGGCTTTGTCTGTGCGATTATGGACGAAGTTATCTTGACGAATAACTACCGGAGGCATATCATGAAGGACGGGACGGTTGACGTGTGTCGGGCATGCCACCGTCCGGGTGAGTCCATCAGACATATTATCTCTGGTTGTTCTCGTCTTGCTAACAGCGAGTATTTGCACAGGCATAACCAAGTGGCCAGGATTATTCATCAGCAGCTTTCTTTAAAATACAAACTTGTGGATTCTGAGGTGCCGTATTACAAGTATGTGCCCGACCCAGTTCTCGAAAATGACCATGTCACGTTGTACTGGGATCGGTCTATCATCACTGACAGGACTATTGTTGCCAATAAGCCGGATATAGTGGTGATAGACCGATTGGCGCGCCGCACAATGATAATCGATGTCACCATCCCACATGACGAGAACCTCGTGAAAGCTGAGAAAGAGAAACAAATTAAATATCTTGACTTGGCACACGAGGTTGTCGATATGTGGAATGTGGACTCGGCTGTCATTGTGCCGATAGTCGTTATCGCCAATGGCCTGATGGCTAAAAGCTTCGACGACCACCTGTCGAAGCTGTCGTTGCGCGGTTGGATCAAGGGCCTGATTCAGAAGGCAGTACTCCTTGATACGGCTCGCATTGTGAGGAGGTTCCTGTCTCTGGAGCCCTAACCACCGGTAGCTTGGACCCTGCTCCCGATACCGGTGGACTACTATTTTTATATTTTTAAATGTTTTTTTATATGTTTTCTTTTAAAAATATTTAAAAATGTAAATAATATGTGTAAAAATAAATATACGAAATAATAATAATAATATACCGCACAACTATCACACAACGCTATCTAGTCCCAAGCTAAGCAGAGCTTGTGTTATGGGTACTAGACAACTGATAAACATACTTATATATTTCTAAATACATAAATATTATAGATAAATTACACCCAGACACAGAACAAATGATCGTGCTCATTACACAAACATTTGTCCTGGGTGGGAATCGAACCCACGACCTCCGGCATAGCTGCAAGCCAGGGTCACTAACCACTAGACCAACAGGCCAGTCAAGTAGTTGAGCGGTTGTTTGCTGCGCTGCGTGTCGTGGGTTCGATTCCCACACGGAACAATTTTTTGTTGTTCCGGGTCTGGGTGTCTAGTGTATGTGAGCGTAAATGTAGCTGAACGCGCTCACGATACAGGAGTAATTCCTAATTTATTAGTAGTAGAGATTTTTTTTTTAACTTTGTACAAGGTGGCGCAAAATTAATCACCCAATTTTGTTTTTGAATAACTTTTTTACTTAATAAAAAAAAAATATTTTCAGTGACGGAAATCTTTATTTGAACCTTTACAATTTTTCTGTTAAGTGGAAAAGATGATATCCGTCAAGCGGCTGCCGCCAGTGTTACATTAGATATATAATACACATTTGTTCCCGTTTTATCGCATTTTCTGACACAGTTTCTGATAACTGTTCGCATTACTGTCAAATATCCTGCTTAAGGGCTGCGATTGTCTGAGGCTTGTTGGCATAAACCCGTGACTTCAAGCAGCCCCAAAGAAAGAAGCCTGGCATGAAAAAAAAAACAAAAAAATCACGCTCCGCCACCACCATCGACCGATTATTGGTCAAAAAAATCGACACAATGAAGCTCTTGCGGAGTATAGTGCTCCATTGCTTGTCTGTATGTATTCTGCAGCTGTCTAGTTTACAAATGTCATATATTATTGACGTACGACGCCATTAGCAAAAATATAGCATCTTCCGATAGGGCGATTAATTTTGCGCCAACTTGTATACATGGTTGTTTTATTTCACGAAGGCAGGTTGTGTAGAAGATTCACGTCCACATTGCTTCTGTTTGCGTAAGCTGTTTTATATGACACCGAGCGCTGCAAGTTTACACTCTTTTTTTTTTTTGGTAGTGTGGGAAATCGCGATGGGCAATAGCGTGAGCAAAAGCTCAGGACAAACTATACGATACACTGGACAGTCCAGCTGGCCAAAAATGAAAGGGATGAAATGATTAAGGATAGATGGAAGATTGATGAATAAGGAAAATATCTGGAGTGGTGTTGTAGAGAATAAACCAATGAATGAGGGGTTAGTGAGAATGGTCAGTGTGGATGAAGAGAGAATAGCAGTGAATGGAATGAAGAATGGTAAGGCAATTGGTCCAGACGAAATACCAATTAAAGTGTGGGAGTCGTTACGGGTAGATGGATGGACGTGGTTAACTTTGTTCTTCAATAAGTTGTTGCTGGAAGAAGCCATACCTGATGAATGGTGCAACAGTTCGTTGGTGCCCATCTTCAAGACACAAAAACAAAGGTTGGAGTGCAACAACTATAAAGGAATAAAGCTAATGTCACATAGTATGAAAGCATGGGAAAAAGTTATTGAAAAGCGGCGGAGAGAAGAGAGTGATATCTCACAAAACCAGTTCGGTTTTATGCCTGGTCGGGGTACAATGGATGCCATTTTCGCTATCCGCCAGCTGTGCGAAAAATACAGAGCTGTGCATAAAAACTTGCACATGGTGTTCATTGACCTCGAAAAGACATATGACCGAGTGCCTCGAGAGGTTTGTGGTGGGCCCTTAAGGAGAAAGGTGTGCCTGGGAAGTATGTACAGTTGATCAGAGCGTTGTACAGTCGATGCAGTACCCAAGTCCGGTCTGCAGTGGGCACTACTGACAGTTTCAGTGTAGCGTTCGGTTTGCACCAGGGGTCGGCTCTCAGCCCTTACCTCTTCCTGATGATAATGGACGCTCTGACGTCGGACATCCAGGAAGAGGCTCCCTGGTGTATGCTGTTTGCTGATGACATTGTGCTGGTTGCCGAAAGCAGCTCTGAGGTCCAGAGCAGATTGGAGACGTGGTGGCAAAGACTGGAGAGTGTCGGCCTGAAATTGAGCAAAACCAAAACGGAATATCTGTTCTGCGATTTCGGCGGTCTCTCCAGTCCTATGCCTGTAGCTCTCAACGGAACGCCTATATCGATCTGCTCCGAATTTCGGTACCTCGGGTCGCTTGTTCAGGGGGATGGCGATATAGACCGAGACGTAACGCACAGGATCAACTCTGGATGGATGAAATGGCGACAGGTTACTGGAACAACTTGCGACCGACGGATGGCCACCCACGACTATTAGAGCAGAGAATGATGTTAACAAATTCAAAAGAATGCTAACAGACTTTATGGTAAAAAAAGCATACTATTCCATTGGTGAATTCTTAGTAGACAATTTAAATACACGTGAATAATAATTGGGTATGTCGTGTGAGACAAGTGTCCGATTTATTTTTAGTCAGTAGATGGCATGCAGTTTGACTAGAATACTAAATTAAGTAATGCAATGTATAAAAATATATATTTGAAATTTTTATTTTATTTAATTATCCAATATTTGTATGCCTATGAGGTTGAACATAGCGATCCTGACATTAGAATAAGACCATATAATATTGTACCTATGTTTTACAAATAAATAATTTGAATGGCCTTTAAGTTAAAGGGGAAAATCTATAAGTCCGTGATTGGGTCAGAATGTTGGGCTGTGAAAAAGACGGATGAAAAAAGACTGCATGTGGCGGAGATGAGAATGTTGAGATGGATGTGTGGAGTAACGAGAATGAATAAAGTGAGAAATGAGTACATTAGAGGTAGTTTAAAAGTGGCGCCAGTCACAGAAAAGTTGAAAGGGAACCGCTTATCTTGGTATGGTCACGTAAAGAGGAGGTATGAAACACATGTAACTAAAAGAGTTATGAATATAAATGTGGATGGATGGAGAGGGAGAGGGAGGCCAAAGAAAGGATGAATGGATTGTGTGAGGAGTGATATGAAAGAAAAGGGAGTTAGTGATTATAGCATGACGGCTGACAGGACAGAATGGAAGAAAAAAACGTGTTGCGCCGACCCCAAGTAACATGGGATAAGGGCAGGAAGATGATGGTAGTGTGGGAAATCATCTAATGACTTCTCCCGCTCTGGGTGGAGCGGGAGGGCGTGTCAGACTCTTACTGACTAAAACCCACCCCTGTTCCTTCCTTGCCTGAGTGCCCAGGGGTGCGGTAACTCATTTTCAGAATTTATCCGCTACCTCTAGGCATGCATGCACCGGCCACGATGGGCCCCGTCAGTGGTGGCTGACACTAATCTTTTTGAGTCGCGCGTGGAACAATACGCACCGTCGACTTACGGGCCTGGTGCTGGTCGGACGGCAAGCTACCCACTGCTCGCCGTCCGCAGGCCCGGGTCTAGGTCTCTCGGTGGCCGGAGATCGTCTCGCGACGTCCTACGCCCAGTACCTACGCCCAGTACCTCTCTTGAGGTGGTAGCGGCCGGGGCCGTGAGCGGCACTCCGTTGAGCTTCCCTCACGCGTCCCGCCTCCACCGTCGCGAGCATTACTGCTTCGCAGAAGGCGGAGACTGCTTCACATTCCTTCTCGCTCCGTACCATGGCCTGAACCAGGGCCGGACGCGACAGGTCGCGCGCGGTCGCGCTGGCGAAACTAACTTTTCTATAATTAAAAAAAACTAAAAACACGCTTTAAATTTTGTATTCTTCCCAAACCATGTTTCATTTGATAACAAAAATTATAAATATAAATTACATTAAATAACTAGTCCGACATCTTTGGGTGTCCGCCATATTTGATTTAGAATGACGTCACTTAGCTAACCATGCATTGTGATCGGTCCTTCATAAGTTTGCGAAGTTTCAATTCAATCTGACGTTTTGAAGTGGGTGAAAATCACGTTCAAAGATTCTGTTACATAGATACATACCAAGCTAATAAAAGTGTGTTAAAAACAGTACAATCTTCGTGGTAGAACAAGTCTATACTAGAAGTCAGAATCTTTAGACCCAGTAATACTCTAGAGTCTAGACACATCTTCGGTTATTCTTCGTATTTGCAGCCAGTATTTCGCGATCGCTACCTCCTATGCCTCAAACAAACATTTTTATATAAAAATCCGTGTGTATGTCGGACCTGCATCCAATATCCGAGTGTCCGTTGAGTTTAGGAGCGAGTGCGACTGACGGCCGCGATTATTTTGTACCGCCGACGTTTGAGGAGGGCACGCTATCATACGCTGCTGTTTTGTGGTGTAGGCAGGACGGCTGAGAGGACTTTATTTTTGAAATTACGGGTAAATTGAAGAGTTTGCAAAGTGACTTGTTGTTCAGGTGCTAATAAGTAGGTCATGATAAGTATTTTGATAGTTATTTTGGAAAGAGAAATCTTTTGCTTTCTGAAGATAAAAATTAGTTCAACAAAGAGCAACACGTTTAAATGTGTTTTGCTCCTCAATATATTATGTGTCATGCAGGAGCAATGGATAAAAAATAGGCACTCATAGGGGCATACTGAAAATTTGTGGATGGCTACTTACAATATAAGAATGAAAAAAACAGTTATGGAATTAGAAAATGGAACAGTTTGGAAACATTGTACTTTTTAATTGGCGAGACTGTCATTTGTTTTTTCATTGTAGCGTCCTTTCGAAAATTGTGTGTCGCTATCACAATGAATTTAACTCGTGAACATTTTCGTTCAATGATTTTTTTATAATTTTCGCTGTGGCTTGTCAACAAGAGAGTTGCCAGAGAATTCAATTGGCATTTTGTGACAAAGCACCATGTCGCAGTCTGTATATTCGTGGTTTGGAAAATTTAGACGTGGACGTCATCATCTCGATGACGAGGTACGTGAAGGTCGATTGGCGACTGCGGTTACAGAATCTAATACTGATACCGTACGACAACTTATTGAAACTGACAAAAAAATTACTTGTCAGCAAATTCGTACTTTGTGAGGCATTGGAATGAGCCAAGGACAAAACATTTTACATATGCATCTGAAGGTTTGGAAGCTTTGCACTCGATGAATACCGCATGACTTAACTGAGGACCAGAAACGATTGCATGTCCAGTGGTGCTGTAAAATGATAAAAAAGTTCAACGGAGGACAGTCATTGGCTGTCTTTAATATCGTGACAGGTGACGAAACCTGGATGTACTGCTTTGAATCCGAAAGAAAAATCCAGTTGGCAGAGTGGGTCTTTCCTTTTGAAGATTTGCTGAAGTTTAGGAAAAGTCGAAGCATTGGTAAAAAAAAAATTGTTGCTTCTTTTTTCGGCAAATCAGGACATTACACTACAGTACCGTTCGAAGATTGAAAATGGCAGTGACTGCAGATTGGTACACAACAAAAAAGATAAGTAACCAGCACGCACATTACAAAACTATATCGCTACTGTTATTACGAATTGTTACGTACTGCACACAAACACACATCGCAATCGTAGAGTGACACCTACAAATATGTATGAAGCATAAATTTAAAAATGTCGATATCGGTTCAAATAGCTAAGGCACACAAGCATTGGACTGGGAAACCAAACGTCCCAGGATCTAATGGTGTCTGGTTGTCGCCTTATTGTATTTTAAATACTGTCATGTCTTTAGTAGCACTCGCAAGATTAAGACGAATCAATAGAAACAAGAATTAAAAAAAAACGGTCCACGCATTTGGGCGCAAAGGAACAAACATATCTAGGTACATAAATACACACATAGGCTGATAAACACAATACCCTCCCTTGCGTCGTGCAGTCGGGTAAAAAAACATAATTCATAACAGACACAGCGATAAGCTTCATCTGAAACTACCGACGGCATAATTACCGCTGCACTCTTGAGCTCTAACCGAAGAACACAGTTAACTCTTGCTCTCAGCTCCGGACTAGCACTTCTACAACTTTTCAACTTAAACCACGTTTTAAAGAACCAGCAACTTAAAATATATTAATAAAAACTGCAATATTTAATGAAAGTGGAATTCCTAAGCAGGACACCTTTATCAAGAGGGAAGTTTTCTGCATAATTTTACCATAATATTTTACATATTTTAACAGTGCACTTGAGTCGATGGCAACTACCAACCCCACCGGTGCGCGGTGGCCGCAACCTCACATATTTGGGACTTTGACATAAAATACAGCAACCTACTAATATATTCACCTATGGGCTTTTTCACCTAAAAAGGATAAACCACAGGCAGCTGGGGCAGACCGTAATTTAGTTATTTTTAGAAAATATTAGTGACAGTATGTTAGCATAATTCGACTAGAAGTTCTCGCGGTTTTACTTGTGAGGAATTTACATATTGGCACGTTATTATGTAGGAAAACCTGAGGCCTTAAAAGACGTACCTAAGTGACTAAATAATCCCTTTACGGGGTGTGTTTCCTTGCCAAAGGACTACATTTATTAACACAGTAACATGCTTCTTTAAAAATATTTTGCAATAGTAAGCAAGCACAGTCAGGAAACCGGGATGACGTCATTCCACTTAGTTTCCTGACAGTGTAGCAGTTTAGCCGTCAGTTTAATAGAAAGCCTGAGACCTCAAAAGACGTACCTAAGTAACTAAATAATCCCTTCTTTACACCCTTTTCCTTGCTTGGACTACATTTATAAACACAGTAACATGCCACTTTAAAAATATTATGCACTAGTAAGCAAGCACAGTCAGGAAACCGGGATGACGTCATTCCACTTAGTTTCCTGACAGTGTAGCAGTTTAGCCGTTAGTTTAACCTATCGCTATGTTGACAAGCGACGTCTATCAACCGGAGCTCTCCTGAAATCTGCGATGTGATCTATCGTCTGACGTCAATCGAGAAAATCGGCCTGCTTCCACACTGACGTCGATCAATCGAACAGGGGTCCAATTCTGTAACTTTGAGTTAAGCAACACGCCATCGACACTCTATCGACACACAACAGACATTATTTTGCCACTGTTGCTGGTATTCTGCAAAAACTTCAAAATGCTAATGACATATTATAGTAGACCAGACTACCATTTATAACAATAGTCTTATTATGGCATTTCAATGGCACTACAGTGACAAGTCGACGACCGTAAATAATTTATAGAATACCAAATGTCAATGACTATTCTATTGAGACACCACTGACACACTATTGACAAGTTAGTTATTTTACAGAATTGGGCCCCAGAATAGACGGTCGAAGTCGGTTGAGTTTGACGATAGCGGTAGGTTGAATTAACAAGGTACTTGAAATAGAAATCAGAAATACCGAAGGGAGTTAGAATTACTTATTTTTTAAGTGTTTTGTAATATAACTTACGAGTCAATCAGCCTAGCTTTTTACCAACTATCTTGGGGTCGACTTCCAGTCTAACCGAATGCAGCTGAATACAAATATTTTACATGGAGTGACTGTCTGTCTGACCTCCACAACCCAGTTACTGGGTAATACGATATCCCCTGGTAAGACTGGTTGTCAGACTTTCGGGCTTCTGACGACCCATAACAACTGTCAAAGATCCACACGATTGACAGCTGGGACCAACGGCTTAACGTGATTTCCGAGACACGGAGGAGTCTCGGTATATAAAGATGGTCACCCATCCATGGACCAACCCCGACAAGCGTAGCTTACTACTACTTTATCAGTGTAAGAATTATCGTAACCAGCGTCAGACCACTTCCACAGATTTCCTGTTGCAAACAAACAAACAATTTTAACTCTTTGTAATGTTGTTTTAGATGACTTCAACAATGTTTACGATACAATATTAAAGAAAGTATTAAAATAATTGTAAAATTATGATAAACTAGCCCGTGGCTTCGCTCCCGTGACCTATCCCGCGGGAACTGTTATTCTTCCCGCAATAAAAAGTAGCCTATGTTACTCGCTGATAATTTAGCTTTCTATTAGTTAAGAAATGGTTAAAATCGGTCCTGTAGTTTCGGAGCTTATTCGGTACAAACAAACAAAAGAATCTTTCCTCTTTATAATATTAGTATAGATTACCCGAACGGAAAATAAGCAGAAGGTAACATCCTACTTAATATTATAAATACAAAAGATTGGATGCATGGATGTTTGTTACTCATTCACGCCAGAATGGCTGAATAAATCTGGATGAAATTTGGCACAGAGATAAATAGCATATAGGCTATAATTTATAGATGGGGGAATTAGTAATTTCACATGGGAGAAGCCGCTGACCGGAGCTAGTAACTTTATAAAGTTCTTTTATTACTGTATCATAATAGTTTACACATTAATACGTTGATTCGTAACGTAAAAATTCGCTAGGATATTTTTATGCTGATAATTTAGGGTGAAGATTAGACGTTAACTCAAATTATGTTGTAATTTTCATTCATAATCCGTTTAGGCTCTAAGTACCGAGTTTTCAGCAAATAAAAACCTTTTATTTTTCTGACCTTGTTTGAGTGTTTAATTTTTAACAATGAAACTGTTTATTTTCCTTATTTTTGTGCCTGAAAAAGCAATTAACGAGATAAACAGGATGGGACCGAGGCTGACTTCAGTACCATTATTAACTTTTAGGACCCCACTCGTATATTAAAATTATTGCTTGAATAAAAATGAGCCAGAGTTGGTATCGTTTAATACCTAAGTAAGTCCTGCATAATAAATTAAAGTAGTTAGTATTGTTTTTTCAAATTTCATATAGCCCACTTCGACTGTCAAGACCGATCTAGTGATACCTCATTTGTTAAAATCCATCCAGCCGTGTAGGCTACAGGGCGTGCCAAAGAAAAAGACATACCTATGTACAAACATACATACACCCTCTGGTTAACCATTACCCTCCTTCTAGGGCACTCGGGTAATAACTCATTTGTATTAAAATAAAAAACTTTTTACAAAAAAAAATACAACCGACTTCCATAGTCGGTGTTTCTAGTTTGGTTTCTTCGTTATTTGACACCGACTTCCGAAATTAAAGTTATTTTGCATTTTTAACCAACTTCGAAAACTCCTCCTTTTTCGAAGTCGGTTATCAATTCGGATGTTTGTATTTTTTTTTTTTTTTTTTTTTTTTTTTATTTTTTTTTTTATGTTCGGGCATAACTCCGTCATGTATTGACGGATTTGCAAAATTCTTTTTTTGTTCGAAAGGGGTTTATTCCGAAATGGTCCCATTTAAATTTAAAAAAGATCTGATTATGGGTTTCGGAGACAGACAACGGAACTCTTCAAAAATTGACAGCAAATCAACCGCGATTGCTGCTATCGTATGTCTATGAATTGTTAACACAGTTTAATGGGGAACCACAACTAAAAAGTGAAAAATAAAAAACTTTTTTACAAAAAAATAGAACCGACTTCCAAAAAAAGTGCAAAATAACTTTTATTTCGGAAGTCGGTGTCAGAAAACACAGACACAAAACAGGAACACCGACTTCCGAAATTAAAGTTATTTTGCACTTTTTTTGGAAGTCAGTTCTATTTTTTTGTAAAAAAGTTTTTTTTTGTATAATCTATAGAAGTCGGTTGTATTTTTTTTTGTAAAAAGTTTTTTATTTTTCACTTTTTAGATGTTGTACCCCATCAGAAAACTAAATTAATAGTAAAGTTAAGCCCGAATTGGTTGCCCCAAAAATAGGGAATTTGAACACAGTTGGTGAAATTAGGGTGTATCAGGGTGAACTGTACTAATCTGTATACCCCGTATCTGTACGAGCGTATCAGCGTGATGTAATGTTGTGAAGTGGTGAAAACAATATACAGACATGCGATTGCAGCAATTCTGGAAGGTTTGCTATTATTTATTGAAGAGTTCCATTGTGTATCTCCGAAGTTCTTCGTCAGATCTTCACCAAATTAAAATGTGACCACATGTGAAGCACCAGCTTTCAAATAAAAAGGTTATGAGGTAACACACATAAAAAAAATACAGTCGAATTGAGAACCTCCTCCTTTTTTTGAAGTCGGTTAAAAAAGAGTGGCACACCGGGAGTGCCGACAGAAGTGTTCAAACTTGAACAAACATGCCCAACGCGCCTAAAGAAGTTTTACTTCAATCCGCTACGTGATCCGCTAAGCTACGCGTCGTAGCACTCGTAGTAGAGCGTAGCGGTGTCGGTGTCGGTGGCGAGTTCAATTGTTTTTCCCATCTTAAGGGCCGTATCGTATCTTAGCATAGAAAATAAAAATTAAAGAATCCTATGTTGCGTTTGTTACAGATAGGATAAGGTATTTTTAACCGACTTCCAAAAGGAGGAGGTTCTCAATTCGTCTGTATTTTTTTTTGTGTGTATGTTACGCGATTTCTCCGTCAGTTGTGAACCAATTTTCCAAATTTTTTTTTTATCTGATAGTATATACTCCCGAGGTGGCCCCATATAAATTTTATCGAAATTACTTCAGCGCTTTTTGAGAAACTGAACAAAAACGGAAAATACGTGTACCTCGATGACGTTTTGGTATTCTCCAAACGTTAAATTCCACGTTCCATTATATTGGGGTTTTTAGTTCTGAGGCATAACAACTTAAAAGTGAAAAATAAAAAAAAAATACAAAAAAAACAACCGACTTCCAAACAAAAAATACACTAAAAATTAATAAATAACTTTAATTTCGGAAGTCGGTGTCAAATAACGAAGTAGTAAAATACAAACACCGACTTCCGAAATTAAAGTTATTTATTAATTTTTAGTGTATTTTTTTTTTGGAAGTCGGTTGTTTTTTACGTTGTTAGAACAGGACTCAAAATGTTTCGTACCTATCCAAAGTAGTAAGCAAAAGTGTCAAAAACGGCCGTTTCTGGTACTTTTGCCTACTACTTTGGATGGAGTTTATTTTTGTACGCTTCGCTACGTTTTTTTATTCAATGAGGGCGCCACTTGGCGGCTATATACGCCTTAAAAATGAACAACGCGCCTAAAGAAGTTTTCACTTCAAAAATACGTACTCAACCTTCATCAACCACCTAACCTAAACCGTTTTTCCTCTTCCCAAAATCCAATATCACCTACCCTCAGTACCACAAACTGCTCTAAAAATATCCCGTACATAGTCACCGCTATAGAGCCAAGTACGGCGCGGCAAGTGAAAATGCTCGTCGATCTAACTAGCGAGTAATCAGGCCGCTTTGATCCGGTATCAAAGGAATAGCTCCAATCAGCGGGTCCTAGTAGGTATGTGCTGATTAAAAATATCTTTGATTTTAGGCTCAGCGTCCCTGTGGGAATGTATTGTGTGATGTGTGTCGTTGAAATTGGGTGAGCTTTCCTTTGTTTTCAGTGTCGTAAGAAATGATCTAAAATAATGTAGCTGAAGTTTTCGGCGAGATTTTTACGAGTGAAGTTCAGCGGCTGTTTTAATTATTCGTAAATTGATTCCTAGTGGATATTGTGATGTAGTTTTGGGTGTCAGGTGTCAACGCAACTGGGCAATATGTGAAATAATTGAAACAGGCGCAATCTCCGTAAAATGGATCTTGAATTTTATTGTAGTATTGACTATCGCAGTGAAGCTGGCAATAAAAGGCTGACTCAACACATTTGCTGCTCATCATCATCATTCTCCTGCCCTTATCCCAATTTATTTGGGGTCGGCGCAACATGTCTTTTTCTTCCATACTCCTCTATTAGTCGTCATCTCTGTAGTCACCCCTTTTTTTACCCATATCCTCTTTCACACAGTCCAACCATCGTTTCTTTGGCCTTCCCCTACTCTTATAGCCATCCACATCCACACACAAGACTTTCCTCACGACATTTTCTTCATTCCTCCGCATCACATGCCCATACCACGACAACCGATTTCCACACAACTTTTCAGTCAGCGGTGCCACTTTCAGACTTCCTCTTATATACTCATTCCTAATTCTACACTGAAAAAAATAAGCAGTAAATAATAATGAAAAAGCATTACTCTGAACTGCTTTTAACAGTTCCATATGAGCCTATCGTTCAAAACAGTATTTTTTACTGATCCGAAAACAGTTAAAGCTTGTGGCAAAATGCTACCGTCATGACGGTAAATTTTAATGTTTTATGTGGATTAATTTGTTACTGTTTTATGGGTCACAAAATAAAATTGTTAAAAACAGTAAAAAATGCAACTGTTCAGAACAGTAAAATATAGTACTGATTAAATCAGTAAAAAATTGTAATGATTAAAACAATAAAAATTTGTACTGATTAAAACAGTAAAAAATGTACTGTTTAAAACAGTAAAAAAATGTACTGTTTAAAACAGTAAAAATATGTACTGTTTAAAACAGTAAAAAATGTACTGTTTAAAACAGTAAAAAAATGTACTGTTTAAAACAGTAAAAAATGTACTGTTTAAAACAGTAAAAAAATGTACTGTTTAAAACAGTAAAAAAATGTACTGTTTAAAACAGTAAAAAAATGTACTGTTTAAAACAGTAAAAAAAATAACCGTTTATAACAGTAAAATTTAGTACTGTGTAAAACAATAAAAAAAATACTGTTTAAAACAGTAAAAAATTACTGTATAAAACAGTTAATAAATGAAATGTTTAAAACAGTTAAAAATAATGTGAATACACAGTAGCGGGTACTGTAAGTGCCCAGTTAAAGGTAACGTGAAAGACAGTACTTTTTAATGTGCATCCGCAGTAGCCGGTAATGAATTTCACAGTTAAATGTAACGTAAAGGACAGTACTTTTTAATGTGCATGCGCAGTAGCGAATAATGAATTTCACAGTAAAAGTTAACGTGAAGGACAGTACTATTTAATGTGCATGCACAATTAAAGGTAACGTGAAGGACAGTACTTGTTAATGTGCATAGACAGTAGCGGATTATGACTTTCACAGTAAATGGTAACGTGAAGGACAGTACTTTTTAATGTACATGCACAGTTAAAGGTAACGTGAAGGACAGTACTTTTTAATGTGCTTGCACAGTTAAAGGTAACGTGAAGGACAGTACTTTTCAGTGTGCATGCACAGTACTTTTAAATGTGCATGCGCAGTAGCGGATAATGAATTCCACAGTAAAAGGTAACGTGAAGGACAGTACTTTTTAATGTGCTTGCACAGTTAAAGGTAACGTGAAGGACAGTACTTTTCAATGTGCATGCACAGTACTTTTAAATGTGCATGCGCAGTAGCGGATAATGAATTCCACAGTAAAAGGTAACGTGAAGGACAGTACTTTTTAATGTGCATGCACAGTTAAAGGTAACGTGAAGGACAGTACTTTTTAATGTGCATGAACAGTTAAAGGTAACGTGGAGGACAGTACTTTTTAATGTGCATGCACAGTACTTTTAAATGTGCATGCGCAGTAGCGGATAATGAATTTCACAGTAAAAGGTAACGTGAAGGACAGTACTTTTTAATGTGCATGCACATTAAAAAGTACTGTCCTTCACGTTCTTGTAACTGGCCACTAACCGTACTCACTACTGAGCATGCACATTAAAAAGTATTATCCTTCACATTACCTGTAACTGTGCACTTACAGTAGCGAGTACTGTATGTGTAGAGTAGCAGGTGACGTGAAATAAATTTAAAAAAATATTTTATTTACGATATTTATTATAAAACAATCACACATATTAAACTTGTAAAATTCTTATGTTTACCACAAACCTTTTTATATCTAAAATTTAATTTAAAACCTTTGTTGTAATCACACTTTATATCCAATTACTACATATTTATTACATTAACGGAATCACTTGCCTTTCCCACACACACAGCTATATAGGATGACTGGTTATTAGTAACCGATACTTAAACACGTGATTGTACTCATGATTACAAACATCTTTTATTATGGGACCAAACCTGAAATCGTGCAAAAAACTGCTTTTCAGTACATTTATGTTGGCCTACTGACTGGTCAAAATGTAATGTACTGCCTATTTATTTTCGCGATTTCAGGTTTTGTCCCATAGTAAAAGTTGTTTGTTATCATGAGTACAATCACGTGTTAAAGTATCGGTCACTAATTACCAGTCACCCTATATACACCCCTCACATACACCCACACACGCCTACACATACATACATACATACACATGCATGTCTGCTGTCTTTTACACTTTTTGTGTTACTTAGGATCACTTTTTGTTAATATTTTATTTTTAAATTTTGTATTTTTCTGTACAGATTACTAATCAGTGACACTGTTTACACTTGTTTTAGGTTGTGAATATTAACAGAATCCATTTGGCTGAACCCTATCTTTTAAAATACAGGCTAGTCCTAGTTTAAAAGATAGTCTACTATTTCATCATAATGTAAATATTATTTTCAAAGAATGTATACAGTGCAAAGTGCTAGGTTATTGTGAAATAAACTTATTATTATTAATATTACGACAGTCAAAAATTTAAGTACAACATTTAGAATTAAAACGATAGTTAAACAATATAATATTGAAAATGTTTCTAATTAAATAAATTCAAAACAGTTTTGTTCTGAAACACCTTTTGAAGAAAAATCGAACTATGGTTTGAGTCTGGGGTAATTGCTACTGAAATTAGTCTGCTATAAATTAAATATCCACCTACACTAAATTCAAATAAAATGCCAACACAATATAATATGATAACACTGTGCTCAACAACTGCAAATTATTAATATTTTGTGTGCATTAACGGGGCAAAATGTTGTGCTTTAGAGAGGTGAGACTATAACAAATAATTAGTGTACCATGAGGAACAATTTGTTTACTGATATCAAAATTTGTGTGAATACTGTAGTTTTAAAGTTATTTGAGAAAAACAGATTTGCTGGAGTAACGTTGAAAAATTACCCTGGTAAAATCGTTTTTCAAAAATTCGTTTCAGCCCGGAACAAAATACATGAATATAGCTTTTGTTGCGTGTTAAATGTTTGTAAATAGAATTAAGATTTTGCTGCGGTAACGTTTTGGGATTACCCAGATCTCGAAAACGGCTCAACGCAGAAGTTTGAAAAAAATAACAATAAGAAACCTTAATTTGTTTAAACATTACTTTTTGATTTGGTTGACGTAAACCAATGTAATTAAATGGTTTCAAAAATCAGAAAAACGGATTTGCAAGTAAACAAAAACACTTATAATCAAATAATATACCCGTGGTAGACGCTTATAACGTCAGGAATTTTAGATTTTGTAACTTTACACGATAAGAAGATAGAAACAAATTTGATTGATTTGAGACTGATCGTACTCTAGCGATGAAATACGCAGTTCCCAAAACATAAAGAAACATGGTATACTTTAAACAAATAAAATGATTCATGAAAATTCGTTTCTGTAAATTTCAGCATTCAATTACGGCTATAATGAAAGTTATATCAAAAACAAGAATATGTTATAAATTCTCTAATAAGCCGACCAAATTGAAAAGATAACTTAAAAGCGATCGCACCATACGTAAGCGCAATCATCTTAAATGAACGTCATAATATTGATGTTTTGCTAGTACAGTTGCATACAAAAGTTTACTGGTCGGAGTAGCAAAAATAATAAAAAGGTAAAATTCATTATTTTGATTTAAAAATCAATCCTATATAAATTATATGTATTGCTTTGCCTAAGCATTAACGTTTTTAAAGAAAAATCATAAGTGGAGTATTTACTTAATTTCAATATTTGGATACATAATACTTTTCTGTTAGTACCAATGTTTAAAACTTAAAATACAATGTAATAGTTTGTCCAATTTTCCTTAAGAGGTAGATAGGTACGAATATCCTGGGTAAGTTGGTGGGCTACATTCCACCTGGATTCACAGTATGGCATTTAAATATGAGCTTTGTAACGTGTTACTAATTTAACGCGGCGTAACTAAGTTAACGTGGTGAGCAGTGGTGGCCCAGTGAGTGGTATTGGCCGCGACTTACAAATTGTAGGTCGCGATTTCAAACTCAGGCAGGTGCTTTACTTTGTGTAAATTATTTTTTCACCAGTGCTCCCAAAACAGTGAAGGAAAACATCGTGAGGAAACCGGCATGTCCAAGAACAAAAAAAATGAAGACATGTGACATCCACCAATCCACATTGGGCCCGCGTGGTGGATTACGGCCCATACCCTGTCACAGAGAGGAGGCCTGTGCCCCAGCAGTGGGGACATTAAAAAAGCTGATGATGCACGTGTTACTTAGAGTGGATATTTCAACATTACATGTGACTGTCACAGGTGATCAACGCATGAACCACGCATCGTCAACGCGTCGTCACTTCTTTAAACTTAATGTTGAATCCACTTAAGTGACACTACATAAAGCCCACATTTCAATGCAACAGTGTGAGTTGAGATAGAATGGAGTAGGCGTTGCGTCGGCGTAATGTGCGAAGACCTTAAAGGATATTCAATAATAAATTTAACGAAATAGGTATTATCGTTTTGTCTATCTTTCTTGTCGTTATGAGGGCCGGTATTGTGTCTATCCTGTAACAATTGTATAAAATCATAGCGTACTTAACTACTCACAGATAAAGAGTAAGTAAGAAAACGCATGTAGCTGTTGCACCGCACGCAGCGATGCGCGCTGCTCTGACTAGCATCGAGAACGTTATAAAGTTTAGCGTGGCGTTGCTATATAACTAATTATAATGCTAAATAACTAAAAGTATATACAGGGTGGAGAAGACAATACGACAATAAATGAAAACACAGACAATACTAGTTCATAAGAATAAGTTTAAGCTATCAAAAAAATCCTAACATCGAAAATAAAAAAATAAAAATTTCAAACAAACTAAATGGCATAAAACTAGAAACGAAATAGAACACCATTTATAAATATTACTTCACTAACCTGTCGTAAGAGCGGCAACAACGCGCGGTCCTGTAGCGACTTGATCTTTTGGCTTTTAATTATGGATTAATGCTCAGTAAAATTACACTAAATCACAGATTATTAACCAAATAATCAGGCATCTCTCAACGGCGTGTTATTTATTAATCAAATTATTAATCACGATCAGGATGTAGGTATGAGTCACTAAATTTTTCGTTTTTCAATATGGCCGCCATGAATTCGAATACACAAATTGCACCGACGTAAAAGGTTATTTCTAACGTCTGACAAAAGGTCCCCATTCGCAGCCATGTGTTTTAATTTATTAAAAGATATGATTATTCTATCTTTTAAATCATCAACAGTATCAACAGCTGTTGAGTACACTTCATTTTTGATATGACCCCACAAGAAAAAATCCAGTGGTGTAAGGTCAACGCGTTGGCCAGTAAGGTCGGGGGACCTGGCTGGCCAACGCGTTGGTCCATAACGGCCAATCCACTGCTGTCCGAACATTTGAGACAAACGCTCTCTAGCAGACACCACTGAATGAGCTGGTGCTCCGTCTAATTGGTACCACATCTGCCTGAACGCAGTTACCGAAAGCTCATCCGTGTACTCGCAAACAGGTCCATTGAGGAGTTCTAAAAACTTTTCAGCATTTAAATTTCCATCAATGAAAACCGGACCGATAATAGTATTTCTATGAATGCCAGCCCAAACATTCACAGTAAATCTGTACTGGTGCGAAGTCTCCCGTCCTAGACGCGGATTCACGCGGCTCCAGTAACGAAGATTCTGTCTGTTCCATAAACCGTTCCTTGTAAATGTACTTTCATCAGTCCACATCACATTGTACAAGAAATCCGGATTCTCGAAATGTTTGTTTTCAATCCAGCGACAGAAGTTTTCCCTAACTGGTTTGTCTCTAGGTAACAATGCATGCAATTTCTTGTATTTATACGGCTTCCGTTTGTCGCGTTTTAAAACTTTAAGAATAGTTGTATGGTCAACACGAAAATGTCGACCTGCCCTTCGCGAACTACACGTTGGGTTGCGTTCAAAATAATTTAAAATTCGTTCCTCAAGGGTCACTCTTACACGTGGAGGAGCACTATCCACATGCGGGATTAAGGATCGATTTTCTCGCATCCTCTGGACAGCTTGGACAATGGTGCGCCCGTTGGTCGGACAAAATCGAGTGTTTCCAAACCTCTCTCGGTATGTCCGTATAGCCAAAGCGGCGTTTCTTTGACACTCCCCATAAATTAAAATCATGTCGGTGTACTCCGAAGCTGTGTAACTGTAGCGCGGCATGATTATTAAAAAAAAAAAACACGAAAACAATAAAAACTAAGCGTCTAATTTCGCACAATTCACTCACTGTTTAACTAAATACCTAAAACGTTACGTGTCCTGTCACTAAAATAAAGCGTCCAATTTCGCACTAATACAGTCGTAAATGAATTTACAAATTTAAACACGAGCGGCGGGGAAGTCCCTCATCAAAGGCGCCCGCGCGCGGCGCGAACGAAAGTTAGCGGCATCTGAGGACGCGTGACTCGTCACAGGATCGCGGCGGCCGGCAACACACTAACATAAATTTGTTGTAGCAAATTTCTTCAAGAAAGTGAAGTAACAAACGAAACTAGATTTATCTCTTTCGCACACACTAAATTTTTTATTAATATTATGAGTGCATTGCAATTTCCGCATTCGTTACTTTCTTATCCAACTCTGATGACACGCTTTATGACTCTTGTTACTCAGAGTTAAGGTATAATTTTCACTAAATCAGATGAAAATACTAATTTGGCGAAAGTGTTAAAGTAGCGAGTTGGCAACGTGGCTTTAATGTTTTGATGTTTATACCGATGTGGGTCGTTAACCTGACAGTGTTTCCCTATTATCAGATACATCATGTAGCAAATGTTAAAAATCGAAAATAATTTCCTGTTACTAAACTACTGGATATATTCAAATGATTTTTTGTATGTAGACTGAGAACGTCTTGAGGTATGCGAGGTTTAATTTAATGTCGTATTGTCATCACCACTCTGTATATACATATATATATTTGTATTGATTTCAAATCACACTATTAATTTATTTACTCAGGTTATTACTAACCTTTTTAAAGTTACTTTGACTTTAAGTAATTGTGATCAATTAAATTGTTTTAAACTACTATTAATTAACATGATTTCAATTAATAAAACAGAAAACTAAGAGAAATTGTGTAATGGTAACTGCACTTATCAAATTAAAAAATTCGGCTTCACGAATAAAGTTTTTTTGCTTAACTGTACAGAACATCGGACACTAAGCTGCTAACTTTTCAATTTGGTCGGCTTATTAAAGAATTTCTGACAGATTCTTGTTTTTGATATAACTTTCATTATAACCGTAATTGAATGCTGAAATTTACAGGAACAAATGTTCATGAATCATTTTAATTTGTTTAAAGTATGACATTTTTCTTTTAATGTTTTGGCAATAGCGTATTTCATCGCTACCAGCGAATCCCAAAACGTTACCCCAGCAAAATCTTAAATAACTTAAGAACCATAGCACACAAATTTTGCTATTTACAAACATTTACCACGCAACAAAAGCTATTTATTCATGTATTTGGTTTCGGGCTGAAACGATTTTTTGAAAAACGATTTTGCCAGGATAATGTTTCAAACGTTACGCCAGCAAAATCTGGTTTTCTCAAATAACCTTAAAACTAAAATTCACACAAATTTTGATATTAGTAATCAAATTGCTCCTCATGATACACTAATTATTTGTTATAGTCTCACCTCTCTAAAGCACAACATTTTGCCCGGGTAATGCACATTACTCTTTTAACTTTAACCAGATAAACTGCTAGCAGACCTAATGAGATAAACCTCCTAGTGTCTTAAGAGCCATTTTACAAAATTCTGCGAAAAGCAGTATTTTTGCAATATATCGAGCTCGATATTTAAAGAACAAATCTGGTTAAATAAACAAAATATGTTAAATTAAAGTACTATAGCCATAAAGTTAATCGTTAGTTAGCTTTTTTGATTAAACAAAAGTTTAATTCTAATAAATAATTTTAATAAGATTTACTCTAGATGTACTTTCATTAAAAATATTTTTAATTTATTCTATAAATATCGATTTTTGAAAGAATTTTGGTGACCTGAACCCTAAAAAGTTCATTATGTTTTTATTTATCAACTGACTGGCCTGTTGGTCTAGTGGTTAGTGACCCTGACTGCTATGCCGGAGGTCGTGGGTTCGATTCCCACCCAGGACAAATGTTTGTGTAATGAACACAATCATTTGTTCTGTGTCTGGGTGTAATTTATCTATAATATGTATGTATTTAGAAATATATAAGTATGTTTATCAGTTGTCTAGTACCCATAACACAAGCTCTGCTTAGCTTGGGACTAGATGGCGTTGTGTGATAGTTGTGGAATATATTATATATTATTTATTTTATTTGGAAACTTACAGCCAAAAAAAAATTAAAATTTTGTTTTTGTTGAAATCTGGGCCATATACAAGCTTTCACTTCTAGAAAAGAATGAAACTAGAATGCTAACAACCGTGATGTCTACGAAAGGATGTCTACGGAAACAATTGTCTTCTGCATAGTAATATTGTTCGAACCTGTGGCGCTTCCTTTTCTCTTCAAAGTGTAAAATAAAACTTTGACACACTCATGCAGCAGATATTCTCTTCCTTTTTAAGTGAACTGGTCCAATGATGTGCGGCATAAGGAGTAATACAACGAGAATAATCGTTTCAGGATCTTTATCTGTCAAGCAACAAGAACGAAAATTAGTGACCATCATTTTTTATCATCGAGGTGGACAATTGAATGAATTTTACTGATATCTTTAAGTGTCTGGAAATGTATGTTGTATCTATGTCGCACCCATCTGGTTGAATTTGCCATTCAATAGGATGCTTAGGCCGTTTATTAAACGCAACGCGTAAAATTAATTCAATTAAATGGCTAAGCAGATAGTTAATTCAACTAGGATCACTCAACGTTTAACAACCTGACATGTTGAAAGTCAGCCCTTTGAAGATGACTGACCAAGACTCAGCCAAGTGATTCAAAACTTCAAGTTAAAAGAAAATTGATGATAGATGGGGCTTGGCGCGGACTGACTACGATTTGAGATAGCTTCAAATAAGGTTGAGAATTGAACATAATAGTTGTGTTGACGATGCGGATAGGCATTTATTTTACGGGTTTTCTTTAGATTATGCAGAATATACACAGTAAATTAAATAATTGTTCGGTCAAAGTTTTAATAAAATGCTAATTCTATTCAATTCTTAAAAAAAATATATTGTTATCGCTGAAAATACAGAGATGTTCGACGCCAAAGTTTATTTTTGTTTAGCAATTTCCAAATTATTTATTGGGAATATCAAACTATTTTTTACTATTCTATTCGGTTACAATTTTTCTTTAAACCCTTCTCTATCCACTGTATTTCTTGCAAAGGATATTTTCATTGCATTACGTCATACTCGCCTATGCAAGAAACCAATTTTTTTGACTATTGAGGTAATACCGCGCCTTAAGATATAAAATCACAAATATCTCGAAAACGGTAAAACCGATCGCAAAAATAATCAAAATTTGGGCTCCCTTTAAAAAACCCCGTAGAAAGATCCATACCATCTAAATTCGTAAAAAAAAATAGCTACGGGTGCTACGACGGTCAGTGATGGTGATGCGCGAGTTTAATAGTTTACGTAGAAAGATCCATACGATCTAAATTAATAAAAAAAAAACAATCAGCTACGAGAGCTACGAAGGTCGGTGACGGTGACGCGCGAGTTCAATAGTTTTTTCCCATCTCAAAAATGCCCAACGCGCCTATAAAAGTTTTCACTTAAAAAAAAAAGTGTGTGTGAACTTATGTACGCACGTAAGAAGTTATCACACACACTGCTACATAGTGATGTCGTTGTCGTTTAAAAATTTTGATAGAAGTTGAATAAGTTTAGGAGAGAAGTTAGTCAGAAGAGAATAGGAAAGGGGATTTTGATTTTAGAAAGCATGTGATACAAGTCGAAGGATTGGGAATTCGAGAGATTAAAGTTATTTTGCACTTATTTTGGAAGAAGGTTCTATTTTTTTTTTTTTAAGTTTTTTATTTTTTTGTTGTTGTTCGCCATTAAACTGTGTTAACAATTCATAGACATACGATAGCAGCAAACGCGGTTGATTTGCTGTCAATTTTTGAAGAGTATATTTAAGATGCGCGCGCATCACTATGACACAAAATTCACAGGTTGAAGTTAGCAAGAACCGATCCACCCTGAAGTTAGCTATGGTCTGTAGTTCATGAAGAATGATTGTTTTCCTTTTGTAAAATTTGATTGAGACAGTTTGGTTTTTTATCTTGTTTTTTCTCAAACATTCGATATGGGCATCGTGTAAATTAGTTTTTGGGGGTGCCGATTGCTAATCTGACATCAAACCTACAGCCTGAAGTTAGCTAGAACCGATACCCTGAAGTTAGCTATGGTCTGTGGTTCATGAAGAATTATTGTTATCCTTTTGTAAACTTTATTTATTTATGCACACACAAAAATCATGACAGTTGACAGTTTGGTATTTTATCTTGTTAAGCCAAAGAAGTATAATTATTTTTATTTGTTATGTTTAGGTATGTGTTGACTTTGAAATTGGCAGGGCCCCAACCAATTAACTGACTAGACATCCAAATAACTGGCTGATTCAACTAGTTGACTGTGACATACCTGCAGAAAAATACAGTATAACATAATGGCAATACCTATGAAAGTATGAATATAGCAAACTTACCTTGTGCAAGTTTATGTAGTTCTTCTTTAAATGGTGATCATCTTGATAAGGTTTTAGATGCTTGAGTAATTTGCAGCATTAGTTTATCCAATTAATGTTAATTTTAAGGATAGCAGTGATTGAAGTCAGCAGTCACCTGAAATTAAGACATGCAGTTGCGAAACCTTATAAGTTTACGACTAAGGTAATAGACACTCTTAACAGTGAAAGAAAAATTTACCAATTCATGTCCACACGAACGCTATAAACGGGATTTTTTGTATATAATTCTCATTTTCATTTGAGAGAACACGTTTCTGGTTGGTTCTTTGCCACTTTTTTGCACACAAGGCAGATGGAGTGTTCGGTTGAGAGCGTCTATACTTGGCTTTTAAATTTGCCACTGCGTCATAGTATTGGCCGTGAGCTCGTTTTGTATCAGTTTTTGGTTTGATGTAATAACAGTGTAGATTTTTGAAGGAAATAACCATTCTGAAAAGAAAAATACCAACAAAGCATTAAAACATAAGACGTGAAGTGCATTAAAAGTGCCAAAGCTTACTTACTTATTAAGTTAAGCCAACTTAAATAAGTTTTTGCTGTTACATTTGCCTTGGGATCATGTCTAAGGATTTCCATGGAAATTGCTTGTACTAATATATTTCTATATTGTTCTCCTGTCCAAAGACATAGGTCTTTTCTTGATCATGTTGCAATTGACCATCTATGGTAGTTGCTAAGAGCGAACAAGACCCCAAAAATAAAAACATGTCATTCATAGTCTTATAGGTATGTATAAAATAACTAAAAAGTGTTGTGTGGTTGGTTAAAAATACACAGTGGCTTGATTTTATCATGTGTACCATTCAGGAGACTGGTATTGGTGATTTTGTAGTACAAATAAAAAAAACCAGCCAAGTGCGTGGTCTTTGCAGATTTAAGGTTACGTACCATGAGGGAAATCAATATTTTGGTATTTGTTAGTAAAATATACGTAATAATAAACATTATCACCAAACAAGTTCATAGGTCAATGGGATGTTAAAAAATTCTTCGGAACAAAATTTTGTGACAGTCGACGGACAGACAGACAGACGGACACGTGAGTGACAGCAATAGGGCTCAGTTTGGACCCTTCGGGTACGGAACCCTATAAATCTACTTACAAATTGGCCCCGTGAAAAAGACACAGATACTGATGATCGTGAAAACAAAACAAACTCAGAAAATATTATCTTTTGAGACTTACTGAGACTGTCTGTTAACTTTTCCTCTTCCTTTTTGGAATAACTTTTTTGAATTTTGTGTGCGGTCACAACGCGGGAGTTAATGCCGTCACTTGCACATTATCTAATAATAATAACGCACATGCAGCCATTTCATTTTCTGAAAATAGTAAGAAAAAAAACTTAAACACTACATAGGTACCTAATAATATCGTGACACTCTTTTACGGAACTTACGGTGTAAAAGGTCGTAAAATATAACTACTTGCATAACATCTGGTAGCTTGTAGCTTGGTAGTTAGGAGCCTTTTTGGCCTCGCAGTCGTTTTTTTTTTAGTATTTATAGTTACTAAGTTCTTGTTGTGAGGTACAAATAAATATTGTTTCTTTCTTTCTTTTTCTTTGTACACGCGACATTTCTGCCACTCACTATATAAAGGCATCGACACTATCGTTATCACTTTGTTCGTGCGCGAATATTTCTCGAAGGATCCGGTGGGCGGGGCGCGGGCCGCAAACATGAATCGAAGTCCTCGTATCGCTTCGTCCCAGGTTTCCACGGTAGATTTCACTGCGTCGTCTCCGTAACATAGGTAGACCTCGAAGGGCGTAGTCATCGGATACACTTGCGCACTCTTTTGTAAATGAGCACAATTTTAGCTACCGCGTGGCTTTTGTCATCGCTACCTACTGGAACCACTGTTTTCCTAATCGTTTGCGCGCGCGTGGCGTTTTTTCGGCGGCATTTTCTCGAAGATAACACTCGGTGATGGACGCAAACGGTGAATAGGTAACGGCAGTATAGTCCAGTAGGTACACAAATTACTCGATCCGTGACTAGGTAGAAGTAGAACGTTGAACACAGTTCGCGTGGATTTCGTACACACGCGTCCGTTATTTTTCCGATTCGTAGGTAGGTATTTGCCGTACGGATACGCAGTGCGTGACACGAGTTGGGCGCAATTTATAAGGGGGTATTTTATTTCTTCAGTAGGAACTAAACGAATTCGGTAAAACAATATATATTGGTAACAGCACAATAAACACTATAAGTCTGGATAGTTAACGTTACGACAAATTATGGCGTCCGTCGCACGATCGCAGCGTAAGTACGCGGTGGTGTTTCTAGATGCGTACAATCATCGGCACGATTCTTGAGCGCTGACCTTCACCTGCGCAAAAGTGAGTTATTGGGTCCCTTTGGTGGTATGAAGTGAGGCGTGGGGCGGCGAAAGTGCCGTGATTGGACCGTAGCGCATCGCGTCATAGCCGTCACTCGGGATTTGTTCTATACTCTTGTTTACGTACCTCACGACGACGAGTACAATTCCGGCCAATTTAATTGACACCAATTTTTAAACTGCATCATTTTAATTTATCTGGTAAGGTAGAGCTCGAATATTTTATGTGATTTTTATTAATTAGACCTTTGTAATTATAATAAAAGGTGATATTTATCGAAAGCAAAGCGGGGAAAAAAATAATTAATGTCAGTTTGTAATTATAGCAAAACTATTTTTGATTCAATTATTTTATTTGTACTTGTATCGAAATGTACTATAAATAAAGTTTTTATCTACACTAATATTATACAGAGGAAAGATTTGATTGTTTGTTTGTTTGTATTCAATAGGCTCCAAATATACTGGACATATTTCAAAAATTCTTTTACCAGTTGAAAGCTGCCTTGGTCCTATGTGACATAGTATTCTTTTTAGGTAGGTATAAGATGCCAAGGTAAAACACTGTTTTAAATAGACAAGCCAGAAAACTGATTTACCATGTAAACTGTTTTATGAAAAAGGAGATTGAAGAAGGAGTCAGAAATTAAAACAAGTTCAAAAAAGAACACCGGAGGCTACGAACACATCTGTTTCTTTCAACCATAGAACCAGTAAGAAATTACGTAGGTAACTTATAAAAAATAAATAATAAACGGGTGTGCGTTTTATTTGTCATAAGTGTACGATGCGCAAAGCGATCCCATAAAATTTGATTCGCGGTCGTAGCAAGTATGTATCTGTAAAATTATAATCATTCAAATCATCAATACAACTCTCTCAATTAGAATTTATGAAAAATGTCATGATTTCATGAAATACTTACATTTGACATCAATTTAACTGAAATACTTGTATTGATGATTTTTATGATTAAAATTCTATAAATACATTCTTGCTACGGCCGCGAATCCAATTTTGACCAAGATACAACCTGACACTGATCTGCAAATTGCAAAAAACGTAAGAAAATTTGAATTTCGAGGGCTACCCTGGAGCATACACCATAATTTCACTTTGCACTGTACGCTTTGATATTCAATTATTCATAATTAGTCATGTTGTTGTTATAGCTGTTGAGGACGCACCTATTATATTACTTAGTGCTTTGTGGAGTCTGTGGGACGCACTTCACTCATTTAAAATAATAATAATAGATTTTGCCAACGCCAGTCGCCAAGTAAAAAACATCATCTGATGATTTTTAGAATCAATACACAAATGAAAATCCATTTATTTGAAAAAAATATCTTTGTTTTTAACAGACGAAAAAAAAAGAGGAGGTTTTTAACATATGTTCAGCCCTCACTTCGTTATGAACATATTTTGATGATTATTTTTTTGTTAAATAGGGTATACCTCAAGGGTGGTCCCATGTCAAGATGATGGGATCCTGATAAAATTGAGAGAAACCCTCGAAAATTGTGGACACAAATAGTGTTCCTGTTTACTTTTCAAGTATTTACGTTTAGGAATAATCACAAATCATGAAGCTGAGATGATGATGGAAACCATACCTTTCCTAAACAATTAGTAGTTAGATATAAAAAGATGATATGGGCCACAAAAAATCTTTAGAAAACTTAAAAAAAAAATTAAACCGACGAAAAAGAACTAAACATAGAAAAAAAAATAAACCTTAAGTCTTGAGTATGAGCTTATTTATAATAATGATATGTGAAAATGATAACCATCAAACAGTTTTTAAGTAAAATAATAATATATTTTTTTAGAAGAAATCGAGTTACTCGTACGACTTGTTCGATAAAACAAACCATTATTTTAACCTTTTAAACAATAACTTTTAATTAACGTCTGTTCGCGATAAATTAAAAAAATAGGTACACGCTGTATAATATTTAGAAGTTTTACTCATTGTTTTCTGCACCGGTCGACGTCATGACGTCGGCGCCGGCTGTCGCTGAAAACCAGCGCTGGGGCTCTGTCTTGCATGGGGTCATGGCACTTAAGCTGAGCGATGGCCGTTTTGCGTGGATGTGACGCATTTTTTCCCCCAGTTTTTCTTTGTTTTTGTGTTTCTCTGTTTTTTGCGTCATGTTTACCGTAAATAAACGTATTTTCTTTCTTTTCTTCTTTTCTTAGGTACTGAACGGATTTTCATGCGATTTTCAACAAAATACAGAGTGATTCGTGGTTGAAAGGTTTAGGTGTACCTACATAATTTGTACCCGTGCGAAGCTGGAATGGTTAGCTAGTATTACTATTAAGAATTTTGTCAAGGACAATGGGTCGACAGCTTTTAACTTGCAATGTAGGTAGGTATGTTTGTTCGGGTGGAATCTTGCAACTCAAATTAGACCCACTTCCCAATTTCCGAATGAACTGAAATTTTGTGTACTTATGTATCTTTGGTGACAATATAATGATATGGTACCATGACGCCTGGTCTGATGATGGAGACAGAAGATGGCCTTAGGAACTTCTGAACTAAACAAGATAAACTCATCGAGTCTGGGTTCGATTAATTCGTCTTGCAGTAGCATTTTACGACCAAATTGTATCCAGGGTCTGATGATGAAGCTGGAAGGTGGCCACAGCATCTCTGTGGTAAAACAACGTGACCCCAACGAGTTTGGGCTCGATTTATTCGTCTTGAGGAGCACTTTACACCTAGATGATATCCAAGGTCTGATGATGAAGCTGGAAGGTGGCCAAAGCTTCTTTGTGATAAAACAACATAACTCCACCGAGTTTGGGCTCGATGGATTCGTCTTCAGGAGCACTTTACACCTAGACAATATCCAAGGTCTGATGATGAAGCTAGAAGGTGGCCACTGCATCTCTGTGATAAAATAACATAACCCCACCGAGTTTGTACTCGATCGTTCGTCTTGAGGAGCACTTTACATCACATCATAATATCCGTAGAATATTTTAAAGCATCACGCCTTCTCTAAAATACCCTACTTACTATAAAGTAAAAAAAAAGTTAAAAGTAAAAATTATTAAAAAAAACAAGCTTATTTGGGACTCAAATCTGCCCGCGCCTTTTCCCAACTATCTTGGGGTCGGCTTCCATTCTAACCGGATGCAGCTAAATACCAGTATTTTACATGGAGCGAATGCCTATCTGACCTCCACAACCCAGTTACTTGGGTTATACGATACCCCCTTGTAATACTAGATGTCAGACTTTCGGGCTTCTGACGACCCGTAACGATTGTCAAAGATCCACGATTGACAGCCGGGGCCAACGGCTTAAGGCGCTTTCCGAGGCACGGAGGAGTCTTGATATGTGAAGATGGTCACCCATCCATGGACCAACCCCGACAAGCGTACCTGAGGGATCGACCCGTGCGGCTGTTATTATTTTAGCCACGAGCTCTGGGACTGTGAACTAAAAAGTTAAAAATAATAATACCTACTAATCTTTCATTTGTACATTTACACTTGAATATTTAGAACACAGTTACAAAACATAATGTTGTACCTACATGGTGACAATCAAAACTCGAATTGCAGCCTCCTAAACTAGGCAAAAAGCCTGTGTTATATGAGCCCACGGAATAGAATTTTTTTCTATCCCGTGTATGAGCCAATGTTCCTCCAGGAATATCAATAAGTTTTAGTACCTAAGTATTTGGCTTCTAGCTAGTTAGGTAGGTACTCACCTATATTCTTAAAAGCTTGAGGCACAGAAGTATAGTAAGTAAGTACCTAACCTCTAACCTGTAACGGGTAGTGCCTCAAGCTTTTAAGAATATAGGTAAGTATCTACAAGCCAAATACCTACTTACTAGAATTTATTTTTAACTTTTTAGTTTTTTGTCCCAGCTATGAGCTTGTTTTTAAAAATATTTTTTGATCAACAAAGTCCTCCGCCGCGTCTGTACCTACGCGATAAACTCAAAAACTACTGAACAGATTTTCATGCGGTTTTCACCAATACACCGAATGATTCATGAAAAAGGTTTAGGTGTAATTTGTAGCCGTGCGAAGCTGGGATGGGTCACTAGTATTACTATAAAGAGTTTTGTCAAGGACAATGGGTCAGCTGCTTAAATTTTTAAATCAAAATAAGATCATTAGTTGCAGCTTTAGATTCGTTGTAGGAAGCAAAGATTATTCTCAGTTAAAATAGGGTGTAAATTTTGTATATTTGTAATTTTTTTTCATTATTCGTAAACAATAAACTTGCCTAAGAATAGGTAAGTACCTAGTTTAAAAATAAAAATAATCGTGTGCCTCATTTCATAAAAAGCGTCTAAATGGGCCTCTGCGAGTTGGTTTCGGCCCCTCGTAGCTAGGTACGCTTTCCAAAGACCCGGGACCTCAGGGTCCCGAAAAATGTAAGCGAAAAAGTTGAAACAAAGAAGACAATCTAGATTTTATTTGTTTTCTGTACTTACCTACATTTTTGATTATTATTCAATATGATGTACCTAATGAAGATTCTAAGCGGTGTACGTACTATTTAACCATTATGTCTTCTGGCGATTGATAGGTATTTACCTACCTCTTTTTAACGCATAATAGTAAAACAAAAAATTAAGTACAAAGCAATACACAACAATGAAAAACAATACAATTCGATGAGGTAAAGCACAAGGCATACGGTTAGTCCATAGATGGGTGATGGGCCGTAAGCCATGACAGAGCCCTAGGTACTGGGCGGCCTTTCCCGATCCGTCTATCGTCAACGCGAGCATGGTCGAAAAGCTTGTTGTTTCCCTTGTTATAGGTACTTACCTACCTATCTACACAAATACGCGATAACAATAATTTGTTAGGTGGTTGGGAGTTTGGGAGCTGTGCGCACAATGAATGTGTTCTTAAAACGTTTTGTGCGTGTAGGTGGGATGTCCACCATCTACCGGTGGCGCATCGCCGTACGTCTTGTGGTCCGATGATGGAACGGGTTTGGTGGGATTAAATTATGCAATTCCGTCCGCACACTCCCCAGATGCAACCATTAGATATGAGAAAATGTATGTTTTTGAAATACATAAGACGAAAGTAGTTTATTTGAAATTTTGTACAATGTCGTAGTCTTCATCGAGTTGATTACAATTTGAATAAAATGTATCAAATATATACAGGATTTTTTGGGAATTTTCTATTTTTTCTTAGAGAAAGTTGTTCATTTCCATGGGCAGAACCGGTTCTTAAAATATGACCAAACCTTACCGTTACACCCTGTATATAGGGTGACTGGTAATTATTGACCGATACTTAATTAAACACGTGATTGTACTCATGATTACAAACAACTTTCCCAAAGAAACTTTTTTTTTTATACGTATTCACTTTTTTCACAATAACAACAGTTTGAAATTCGCGCGCGCGTGAGGGCAGTGACCGCCGCGATCAGCTGTAAAGAAACAAATAAATCTGCCCTTATTGACAACCACGGCCTCCAGTTCGTTCGACGACAAATTTTTAACTCTGGAAAGTGTTATTATAAATTTAGAAAGAAAAGAACAGTTTGTGTCTATAACACGAAAAGAAAAAAGTAGGCATGGGTCATATTATCATCACACTAATATTATAAAGGCGAAAGTTTGTGAGTGTGTATGTTTGTTAATCCTTCACGCTCAAATGGCTGGACTGATTTTGATGAATTTTGGTATGTAGATGGCTTATACCCTGGATTAACACATAGGCTACTTTTTATCCTGGTCTACGCGGGTGAAACCGCGGGGCGCAGTTAGTTTATTTATAAAAGACAAAGTTTGATGAACACAAGTTTTATGATTATACCAGCATGACACAAGAAACATACAAGTAACTACGTCACACTAATATTATAATGGCGAAAGTTCGTGAGTGTGTATGTTTGTTACTTCTTCACGCTCAAATGGCTGGACGGATTTGGATGAATTTTGGTATGTAGATAGCTTATATCCTGGATTAACACATAGGCTACTTTTTATCCTGGTCTACGTGGGTGAAACCGCGGGGTGCAGCTAGTATTTAATAAAATAGAAAATTAAGAGATGGTGTAACTGGCTTGTTCAACCCATTTAACCCCACCCCCCCCCCCCGGGTGTTTCCACTGCGAGGATCGCCCAGAGGACACGGTGGAGCATACGGTGGAGGTTTGCCCCGCTTGGGCAGAGCACCGCCGTGTCCTCGTGGATGCGATAGGCGGCAGCGACCTCTCGCGCCGTGCCCTGGTTCAGGCCATGGTACGGAGCGAGAGGGAATGGAAGCCGTCTCCTCCTTCTGCGAAGCAGTAATGCTCGCGAAGAGGGAGGCGGCATACGTTAGGGAGACTCGACAACAGCCAAGTCGCCCTAGCGCCCCCAGCCGCAGCCGCCGCATCAGACGCCAGGGGGTTCGGGCGCCGCGAGACGATCTCCGGCCACCGTAGACCCGGGCCTGCGGTCGGCGAGTAGTGGGCAACTCGCCGTCCGATCAGCACCAGGCCCGAGAGTCGACGACGCGTAGTGTTTCACGCGCGCCTCAAAGAGTTGTGAGCAAAGGGAAGGGGCCTGCCACGGCCGATGCCTGCCCGGGGGTGGAGGATAAATTCGAAAGAGTTACCTCGCCCCTGGGCACTCGAGGCAGGGAGGAACAGGGGTGGCTTTTAGTCAGTAAGAGTCTGACACGCCCTTCCGCTCCACCCTAGAGCGGAAGAAGTCATAGGATGATTTCCCACCCCACGAAAAAAAAAAAAAAAACCCATTTCACCCGAAGAAATACTACTAGTCACCATCAGTATGATAGGAACTTATTTCTTTTGTCCCATAAAGGTTGTTTAACATCCATTTTCATGAACACACACCCTAAATTAACTGTTTTATTCATTTGGTGATATCGTTCAAACCATTACAATTCACTGCTACAGCACGAGTACTTTTTCGGGAACCATGATCAGTTAGTTTTACTGTGTAATCTGTTGAATTAACTGTTTTATTCATTTCGTGATATAGTTTAAACCATTACAATTTACTGCTACAGCACCGGTACTTTATCGGGCATCATGATCAGTTAGTTTTACCGAGTTATATGTTAAATTAACTGTTTTAGTCATTTGGTGATATTGTTCAAACCATTACAATTTACTGCTACAGCACGGGTACTTTTACGGGAATCATGATCATTTAGTTTTACCGTGCAATCTGTTAAATTAACTGTTTTATTCATTTGGTGATATTGTTCAAACCGTTACAATTTACTGCTACAGCACGGGTAATTTTTTGGGAATCATAATCAGTTAGTTTTACCGTGCTATCTGTTAAATTAACTGTTTTAGTCATTTAGTGATATCATTGAAACCATTACAATTTACTGCTACAGCACGGGTACTTTTTCCGGAATTATGATCAGTTAGTTTTACTGTGCTATCTGTCAAATTAACTGTTTTAATCATTTAGTGATATTGTTCAAACCATTACAATTTACTGCTACAGCACAGGTACTTTTACGGGAATCATGATCATTTAGTTTTACCGTGCAATCTGTTAAACTAACTGTTTTATTCATTTGGTGATATCGTTCAAACCATTACAATTTACTGCTACAGCACGGGTACTTTTACGGGAATCATGATCAGTTAGTTTTACCGTTCTATCTGTTAAATTAACTGTTTTATTCATTTGGTGATATTGTTCAAACCGTTACAATTTACTGCTACAGCACGGGTACTTTTTCCGGAATCCTGATCAGTTAGTTTTACCGTGCTATCTGTCAAAAATAACTGCTTTAATCATTTAGTGATACCGTTCAAACCATTACAATGTACTGCTACAGCACGGGTACTTTTGGGGAATCATGATCAGTTAGTTTTACTGTGCTATCTATTAAATTAACTGTTTTAGTCATTTAATGATATCGTTCAAACCATTACAATTTACTGCTACAACACGGGTACTTTTTCGGGAATACTGATCAGTTAATTTTACCGTGCTATCTGTTAAATTAACTGTTTTAGTCATTTGATGATATCGTTCAAACCATTACATTTTACTGCTACAGCACGGGTACTTTTTGGAGAATAATCATCAGTTAGTTTTACTGTGCTATCTGTTAAATTAATTGTTTTAGTCATTTAATGATATCGTTCAAACCATTACAATTTACTGCTACAACACGGGTACTTTTTCGGGAATACTGATCAGTTAATTTTACCGTGCTATCTGTTAAATTAACTGTTTTAGTCATTTAGTGATATCATTGAAACCATTACAATTTACTGCTACAGCACGGGTACTTTTTCCGGAATCATGATCAGTTAGTTTTACTGTGCTATCTGTCAAATTAACTGTTTTATTCATTTGGTGATATCGTTCAAACCATTACAATTTACTGCTACAGCACGGGTACTTTTACGGGAATCATGATCATTTAGTTTTACCGTGCAATCTGTTAAATTAACTGTTTTATTCATTTGGTGATATCGTTCAAACCATTACAATTTACTGCTACAGCACGGGTACTTTTACGGGAATCATGATCATTTAGTTTTACCGTGCAATCTGTTAAATTAACTGTTTTATTCATTTGGTGATATCGTTCAAACCATTACAATTTACTGCTACAGCACGGGTACTTTTACGGGAATCATGATCAGTTAGTTTTACCGTTCTATCTGTTAAATTAACTGTTTTATTCATTTGGTGATATTGTTCAAACCGTTACAATTTACTGCTACAGCACGGGTACTTTTTCCGGAATCCTGATCAGTTAGTTTTACCGTGCTATCTGTCAAAAATAACTGCTTTAATCATTTAGTGATACCGTTCAAACCATTACAATGTACTGCTACAGCACGGGTACTTTTGGGGAATAATCATCAGTTAGTTTTACTGTGCTATCTGTTGAATTAATTGTTTTAGTCATTTGGTGATATCGTTCAAACCATTACAATTTACTGCTACAACACGGGTACTTTTACGGGAATCATGATCAGTTAGTTTTACTGTACTATCTATTAAATTAACTGTTTTAGTCATTTGATGATATCGTTCAAACCATTACAATTTACTGCTACAGCACGGGTACTTTTTCCGGAATCATGATCAGTTAGTTTTACCGTGCTATCTGTCAAATTAACTGTTTTAATCATTTAGTGATATCGTTCCTATCATTATAACGTACTGCTACAGCACGGGTACTTTTTGCAGAATAATCATCAGTTAGTTTTACTGTGCTATCTGTTAAATTAATTGTTTTAGTCATTTAATGATATCGTTCAAACCATTACAATTTACTGCTACAACACGGGTACTTTTTCGGGAATACTGATCAGTTAGTTTTATCGTGCTGTCTGTTAAATTAACTGTTTTAGTCATTTGGAGATATCGTTCAAACCTTTAAAATTTACTGCTACAACACGGTTACTTTTTCGGGCATCAAGATCAGTGAGTTTTACAGAGCTATCCGTTAAATTAACTGTTCAATCATTAAACGTTACTGTTTTGCCTTTTAATGTGTTAAAAACATTTCGCTTTACTGTATAAAGTCAATGAATGTTAATGAAATCGCTTTAATGTGCTGTAGTAAGAAATTATTTTTTTCAGTGTATCCATGCGCGTAACACCACACATCGCTCTTAGCATTCTCATCTCAGCTACATGCAATTGCTTTTCATTCATCCCTTTTGTGGCCCAACATTCTGAACCATACAAGACAGCAGGTCTGACCATTGTTTTATAAATCTTCCCCTTAAGTTTTAGGGGAATGCGGGAGTCACAGATAGTCCCGGTGACCTGCCGCCATTTCATCCATCCAGAGTTAATTCTGTGCTTAACAGTCCGATCTATTTCGCCATCGCTTTGCACGAGTGAACCGAGATACCGAAAATCGGAGCAGACTGGGAGAAGCGCGCCATCTAGCCCTACAGCTTCAGAACTGGAGAGACCGCCGAAATCGCAGAACATGTATTCAGTATTCATTCATGTATTCAGCAACACATTTGCTGCTAAATACTGAAAAATATCAGAGGTTACATCCGCATTCTAATGGAAAACAAAGTAACTGTATTCTGTATCTAAATACTAAATCCTATTTTTATATTATAAATGTGAAAGTTTGGATGTATGGATGGATAGGCTATAATTTATAATGGAGCAAGTACTAATTCCACGCGGGCGAAGCCGCTGACAGAAGTTAGTGCTTTCTAAACTTGAAACTGGCTAAATGCAGTAAAGGTGAGAAGCCAAAATTACAAAATAATAATAATATAGCTAGATAAGTGAGGAAACCAGCATGTCCTAGAACCAAAAATTCGAAGACATGTGATAGCCACCAACCCGCATTGGGCCTGCGTGGTGGATTATGGGCCACACCCTCTCACAGAGAGGAGGCCTGTGCTCCAGCAGTGAGGACATTATAAGGCTGATGATGATGATGATGCTAGATAAGTGGCAGTAAGTCCTATGTATAAAAACTCTTTACCGTGGAATTCTTATTTTAATTTAGCTTAATTAATTTTTTGGTGGGAGTGACAGAGAAATAGTCAAACGGTTGAATCAAAGCTGTCAACTTGCGTCTCGCCCAAAACATTGTTGACTACGAGATTTTTATGGCAGTAAGTAAAATACTGGAATACAAGTATTTTCGGCTTCCAGTGTAACGTAGTGGCGTTACAATCTTAGTTAAAACATAAACATACTGAAAAATCCAGAGACCAAAAGTCGTGGCTCGGCCACTAGGCCACTCACCACGGCGGCTCGCTCCACGCCGGGTATCCGGTTACCCGCGTGGCCTCAGCAGGCCGTCTCCGAGCCGGCTAGACCACCTGCCGGCCGACCCATTCTGGCTCCTGTCGACCCTGCGAGCCGGCGCTGCCGCTTGCCGGCCAACACCTCCGGGGGCAAGCGCAACGTGGCTTCCCCAAAACACCAAGGCTGAGTCAGGGCAGTAGCGTGCTATCTCCCGGGGAATGTTAAAAGATTGTGACTGCAAACCTACCCACACCCTTTCTCTATTTCAAATATATATTTTTAACGTTGACCGAGGTACGTGTTGTCTTTTTTTCATCCCACGTAGGCTCCTTACGTCACACCAGTCTAATCTCAATTCAGTTAAACCACAACAACCAACACCAATCAGCACCAACACCAACGTAGTTGGGAACAGGCCGGTAATGATGATGAAATAGGCTTCAGTAACAGAAGGCAAAGATCTCTTGATCTACCAAACAATGAACGCAATGGCCCTCTAATTTCCAATACGAATTTATCCAACAAACTAAAGTAAAAAAGAACAACCGCCGGCGCCGCGTGTTGTTTATAACGAGCCGACGTCAAAATGACGGCGTGACGTCAGGTGCGCCGGGACGCCTATGCTCAAATATTCATTGAATTTATGAAGTGAGGCTGTGAAACACGCGGGTTTTGTAGCCCCAGTATGCTATGGAAAGTAAGTGAATGTCTTTTTTTTTGTGGGTGGGAAATCATCTTATGACTTCTCCCGCTCTGGGTGGACCGGGAGGACGTGTCAGACTCTTACTGACTAAAACCCACCCGTGGGCCTTCAGTTGTCTTTGCCAGGGCAAGGTGCCTCTTACGAACACTCCCGCGACCCAAACATGTGAAAGTCTGAAATGGGGATCTTCCCAATTTGGAAGAAAAACCAGCATAGGCAACAAAATTTCTTGCAGTATGAAAACTAGCACCAGCTGAGTACGGGGTTAAAGTAGCTCCAGCTGAGTACGGGGTTAAAGTAGCTCCAGCTGAGTACGGGGTTAAAGTAGCTCCAGCTGAGTACGGGGTTAAAGTAGCTCCAGCTGAGTACGGGGTTAAAGTAGCTCCAGCTGAGTACGGGGTTAAAGTAGCTCCAGCTGAGTACGGGGTTAAAGTAGCTCCAGCTGAGTACGGGGTTAAAGTAGCTCCAGCTGAGTACGGGGTTAAAGTAGCACCAGCTGAGTACGGGGTTAAAGTAGCTCCAGCTGAGTACGGGGTTAAAGTAGCACCAGCTGAGTACGGGGTTAAAGTAGCTCCAGCTGAGTACGGGGTTAAAGTAGCACCAGCTGAGAGGCCGCTAGTAGTGGCGTTACTTAAAATTAAAAGTTTATTTTTTAATTTTAAGTGACATGGTACCAATCTCGACAGCGGAAAGTCGCTAGAAAATTCAATTTTAACCTGTCGAATATTTCCTATATATTGTTTCATCCACAGCACGCAACAGTTTTCTTTTACATTTTTACAGCCTTTTTTATTAAACTCGCTAACCGCTTAGCTTAAAAACTGATTATTCAAAATTGTAATTCTTCTTAAAAAAAAAAATAAGTACCTGCTATAAATAAGGCAGTCTGCAGTCTTTTTCGCGACTCTACTATTGTTAATTATTAACATCCTAATAATTCAGAAAGCCTCGCTGTTTTCGCGGCCACACACGACTGTCACACATCTTTGCTGCTCGGGGGAGCAGAATAACATATTGAGTTATATTTAATAATCCCTTTGTATCGAGAGTGCTTCGACTGTACTTTCTACAAATGAGCTACCTACTTAAAAACAAAGAAGACTTTGTTTTTCTACATACATGTGCAGTTTCCTTGTTTAACAAGAAGACGTTTTGTTTGTTTATTATTTTGTTAATGCAGAATGCTTTGTCTGAATGGGAAACGGGGTTGGTTCAGTTACTATAATCATTAATGATAACACCTAAGGAAGCTCTCGTTAGGCAGCTGAATCACGGCCTTGGTTCAGAAGGCTGTACTTCTGGACACGGTCCGTATTGTTAGGAAGATCCTTTCTCTGGAGCCCGGACCGCTGGTAACTTCTTAAAACTATGTTACACTAATTGTGTGTTATATGTATGGCATTAAATTTTCCATTTTGACAATTTTCGCACTGACTATTTGTCAAAGGAAACATTAAAATATGTTTAAAATCGACGATACATTAATGGTCAATGTATATAATATGTTTTCTCTCTTAAAAATCGAATAGTAACAACATCACGCCTGTACCACGTTCCACGAGGTGTAAGACAAAAGTATATTTTACAATACACAGTTATTTTCACTTCAAGTCCCATATGATAGGAGGCGAGCTTATTGCCAGAAATTCCAGATAAAAAAAAAATACTTCGGCTGACACGGGAACACAAAACCAAGTTGTCATATTTAGCAGTGGCGCTCGCTGTCTTTAGTGTCATTTGCTTAAACCAACTTTAAAACCAATGTTAAACATTAGTCTAATTCTCCAGATTCCTCCGAACTATGTCAGGCATAGAACGGTGTCAAGCTAAGCAAATAAAGCCGGTGGCACACGATCGTGCTTTCTCGGCGTCGTCGTCGCGAGCGCTCGTGTGTGATACTGCTATTGCCTGCAGTGACACGGAGCTTAGAATATATAGTTTGTTTAGGCGATAAGGAATTACAGTTATGATTTATGTATTAGTAAGAATGAAGTTTTACATCGTATAGTGTTAGGTTCGTCAAAAAAATTCTTACATTCTACCATAAAATCTGGTGTTAAGGTGCACAGTCTTATTTGAAAAGTCTGATGGGTCTGTAATTTCAACTAAAACCGTTTTAAATTTTCAGTATATTATTATGGGTAGGTTATTTATGCAGGACATAGCAAACAAAATAGTTTAAAAGGTATAAACCAGCGCTGTGAAATTTGGTAAGAAGTATGACGGCCCACGGAAACATAAAAGTTAGTAACGATTAATTAATTTATTTGAGACTATTCACATTCAGACGTATGTAGAAAAAGACATTCAATTGAAAACTGCTTCATTTCTTTGTTTTATTGATGATTTGTTATTTACAGCCAACTTGCAAAATAAATGTCATTTAAGCTATTTCACAAGAGTATATTCAAGTACAAAATGCCGCGTCCACCCACTTCCCATTCTTCTACACACTGCAGTGAGCTGTGACGTGGCACCGCGCATCACGGTTGGTTCCGCACGTTCGAACAACAACTTCGACTAGTTACCGCTCAAATACTAAACTTGCAGTTTTATAATATTATGCTTGTAGGTTGTAGTCATACTTTGCTATATCTAATACATCATTGTTTTGTAGAGACGCGTGTTTGTAAAGCTGTATGTTAGATTTGAGCTACTGGATTGCATTTTGCTCTCACTGAAATGGATTCAATGATAGGGTGATTATCAGAGGTCGGAATTAGGTAGAGTTATTTATGTACTTGTATCAAAATGTTGATATTAATATGGATCTGCCCGGGATTCACTGAGGATCGTAAGATAGATAGATATTGTGAGACTCCAAAAATGTGACGATAACATATGAAGTTACTGCCCAGGGGTTGGAAACAAAGTTACCTCGCCCCTGGGCACTCAGGCCAGAAAAGAAACAGGGGTGGGTTTTAGTCAGTAAGAGTCTGACACGCCCTCCTGTTCCACCCAGCGGGAGCGGGAGATGTCATTGGATGACTTGGGAAGTCAGGGAAGGCCCACAAAAAAAAAAACTTATGAAGCTAACGAACTCTACTATCCTACTAATAATATAAATGTGAAAGTTTGGATGTATGGATGTATGTTATTCTTTCACGCAAAAACTACTGAATGGATTTTGATAAAACTTTACAGTAATATAGATTACATATCAGAATAACATATAGGCTTTAATTTATAATGATGGAAGTTCTAATTTCACGCTGGCGAAGGCACTGGCAAAAGCTAGTACTTTTATAATATTTATGTTGTGGCAAAAATTAAAAAATTAAGAAAGCAGACCACTTCATATATGCCTTAGGGGTAGCTGATAAATTCTTAACACAGTTACCGCACCCCTGGGCACTCAGGCAGGGAAGTAACAGGGGTGGGATTTAGTCAGTCAGAGTCTGACACACCCTCCCGCTCCACCCAGAGCGGGAGATGTCATTGGATAATTCCCACCCCGCCAAAAAAAAATTACCACTTCATATGCATAACAATTAAATCTGATAGGCTAATATAATATTCAGGGATATTTTGTAGTTTGATATTCATTGCATGTATACGGAACCCCAAAAAAAAAAGCTGTCGACTGTCAAAACCACATGACGTTATGGGCATCAATCTGTGATGGATTGGTCGCGTCTATGGTTTGAGCGCGCACAGATTTGTTTTACATTCATATCTATAGCTATGTTTGTAGTGTGCAATAGGTTTTATCCGCCACGTGAAACTAGCTGCAAAATAGAACTTGTAGTTCGTAATAAATAAGGATTTGTGACGGTATGCTTTACACTTGTGGTGCATTGCATTAAATTACATTACTGGTCAGTAATTGTGCCACTGCAGAGCAATTTTGTCACTTTGTTTTCGTTTACTGTAAGTTATGAGTTTATAGTAAGTATAACGATAAGGAACTCATGGCTAAAGTAATAACAGCCGCACGGGTCGATCCATCAGGTTAAGCTACGCTTGCCGGATTTGGTCCGTGGATGGGTGACCATCTTTACATAACGAGACTCCTCCGTGCGTCGAAAAGCAAATTGAGCCTTTGGTCCCAGGTGAGATTGTGGTCAAAAGCGCGCCAATCAAAAAAAAAATTTTTTAATTTAAAAAAAATTAAATATCTAGGGGTCTTGTTTTGGGGAAAAACTAGAAAATAATAATAGTAAGTTTTTCAAACTGCACCGTGCGAAATACGGAAGATCAAATAAGAAGGATGTCAAATATTTTTTTATAGATATAGTTCTGTACCGTACTTATAGGTTACAGGAAAATCTATAAGAACTCTATGGTATAAAACAAACTTGTTAAAAAAATATAATTCGTTGTTTTTCCTACGCAGAATATTTGACTGATTTTAATAACCTGATACGATGTTCCGCAGCTCAAACACAGGAAAATCGCAAGCAACAACCAGTCTATTAAAAACAAAACAACTTGAAAAAAACATCTTAAAATAAAACCCTCCTCAAGAGCACCCGCCAAAAATGAAAATTAAAACGGGCTCTCGTGTAAATAGGTCAACTTTGCAACATTTCATTTGGCGGGTTAATAACCGAGAGATCACATTATAAAGCAGTAGATTCAGCAGCGATTACACGTAATAACACCGCAATAAATATCGCGAAGCCACTTCAGGTAACCCTCGAGTGGGACGGTGGTGGTGTGGTCCATTGGACAGGCGGTAGCGGTGATAAACTAGCAATATTATGAAACGATACAACAAAATGGAACACTTAGCAGGTTATAATAATAATCACTTTATTTCAGAAATTCCATAATTTGTTACTAAACATTAACATTAATAACTATGTATACATGCAGGTTGGACAAATAATGGACGAGCGTGCAATCAAATTTTCCCGCAAGGCCCCGGACTCTGCAGCAGCGACGCGGCACGCTTGCGTCTAATCGCTACGAAGCCATCAGTGTGCGCATCAGCAAACATTCCCGACGTACTGCAGAAGCGTGGCAGCCCCAGCAGCATCCTGAATGCATTGTTGTAATGAATTCGAAGAACATTGATGGCTTTACAACGCGTACAACCCGTCCAGAGGCTTCACGTGTAAAATGTCTGACAATGTGATATATTGTTTTTTTTTTGTTAATGCAATTTTTTATTTTTTTAGGGTTCCGAAAACCCAATTAAAAAACTGTACCCTTATAGGAGCACTCGTGTGTCTGTTTGTCTGTTCGTCTGTCACAATTAATTTGCTCCGAATCTACTGGATCGATTAAATTGAAATTTGGTACATACATGAATATCTTAGACTCAGATACGAACATCATCATCATCATCATTCTCCTGCCCTTATCCCAATTTATTTGGGGTCGGCGCAACATGTAACGAACTCAGATACGAACGTGTAACGTAAATTAATTAATTTCAAAAACGGGAGTCACTTTTGAGGAGCAATTCAGAAAATAAGAAAATAAAGTTTTTTGAAATTGAAAAGGCACATTGTGAACCCTAACCCTTTGAAAATTATGAAAAAAAAAATAGTTTCGTAGTGTGCCGTAGTTGTACTGTAGTCTGACTAGGCCGGTTTTTTACACATCCGAATGAACGTAAGAGAAGTTAATACTGCAGTAAAAATACTAGCCCGTATAGAGTGTAGCGCGGCTAAAATTTAAACATTACATCTGCCTTCTTCGCTGGATGAGTTCTTAAGAACGCCCATTTATTTCACCGGCTTATAAGGGTCCATAACGTCTATTCACCAGTCACGAAATTTCTGATGTGAAAACTCAACAACATAGCCTGATCTGAAAATTGAACTCGACAACGACAACAACGACAGTTCAATTTTCAGCATGCTCAGTAAGACGGTTTGGGTCCACTAGACTAACGAGATAGTCCAACTAATCAGTTCTCATATGACTTCATTTATTTAGAGTTCATACACTACTGGGTACAGGTACAGAGAGATTATATAGGTATGCATCGTTAATCTGTTGGAAGTAAAAAATTCAAAAATATATCCTCATTCAGAAACGAATTAAAATACACATACATATATAAGCCTACCTATTAATATAATATTTACTTAAATAAATAAGTAATTATTTATTTCATTATGAAGTAAAAGAAAAGAAGAAAATGAGATTAACTGTTTATTTGTTTTGAAAATAAATCCACAATTTTCGCTAATCGACTGGTGGACTGAATATGAAAGGAGGAATGAACAAAATCAGAAGTATGAGAAGGACAGAGTAAGAGAAAATTGTAGGAAGAACGCAGATTCCTGTGAAGAGCATAGATATTGACAGTGAGTAACAAGATAGTATAGTTTCTTTCCTTCGTCCCCGCTCTCGCTCGTACCTTGGCCCACACCCTGGCACAGTCCGCTCAACACGATAATTCACCCGGTAATTAGCACTCGTCGTATTCCAACAAAAATGTCCGTTATATTCCAACTGTTTTGTGAAATTATTTTATATTTATGATCAGTCCGCGGTTTTATCTTAACAAGGATCTTACTTGACCGCAGTCCTTGTGGAAAACTCACTTGAAAATTATTTTAATTTCTTTAAACCTTTTTATATTTTATGTGAGATTTTGCATAAATACAGCTGCATTTTTGCTAACGACGAGACCTCCCCAGGAGTGGGTGGAAATGGCAGCGGAGCTGGCAGAGTGTATTTGCTGTTGCTGAGTTTTCGTATTGTTATACCCCACAATTAATACTATTTTTTTTTTTATTTGTTAGGGACAAAAACAGTTACATGCAAAGCTTAACTAAAAATTCATAAATTAGCACAGTACTTAGAAATACATTTATACATAATCTATTCCATATTTATGTTACTACACATGTAACCCACACCATTGTCCACGAATTCACAAAAAAAAAGTTAAAAGAAAACAGACATAGAGTGTACATAATATACTTAAGAATTTTGTAACTCTATTGCTCTTGTCATGAAACGATGTTTGGAAAGAGTAAATATGTCAAGCTTCATAAAGTGAGTGTTGTACGCATCAAGAGGCGACGAAGAGGCACGCGCACCGCACCCCGGCGTTAGTCCTGCAGGTGTAGCATGACTAATTCTATCTCTATTCTACCAAGAACAGACAAAGTTCTTTTTAACCGACTTTCGAAAAAGGAGGAGGTTCTATGTTCGACTGTATGTATTTTTTTTTATGTTAGTCCGCCGATTTCTCCGTCAGTTGTGGACCGATTTTTAAAATTCTTTTTTATACGAAAGAATATACTCCCGAAGGTAGTCCCATATAAATTTTATCGAAATTGCTTCAGCGCTTTTTGAGAAACTGAAAACGAAAAATACGTATACCTCGATGACGTTTTTGTTTTCTCCAATTACGAGTATGTTTAATTAAATTCCACTTTCCATGTTATTGGGTTTTTTTTTTTAGTTTTAAAAACTTTTTCCAAAAAAAAACAACCCACTTCCAAAAGAGGTACATGTACTAAAAATATATACACTACAAATTAAAAAATAACTTTAATTTCGGTAATGTCGGGTTTAAGTCGGTGTCAAATAACAAAGAATTAAAATTCAAACACCGACTTCCGAAATTAAAGTTATTTTTTAATTTTTAGTGTACTCTATGTACCTTTTCTGGAAGTCGGTTGTTTCTTTTTGTAAAAAGTTTTTTACTAACTTGACATCTTTTCTGCCCGAGCATCATGCTTTACATTGTAGACTTTTTTCGACTGAAGAACATTTCTTCTCTTCAGTTTTGACATTGCCATGCTTAGGACGGTAGAAACCTTTCTACAATCTGTCATTTTGTCTATGCTTCCGTCGACAAAACCTGTTTCTATAGTGATCATGCTACGCGAGCTGCACGAATTTGTGTGGAATAGTCGAGGCACACGTACCCCACGAAGCATGACAGATCTAGGCACTGGTGCTAATAAACCTAATGAAATAATAGTATCTACCAAACGGCAGTAGAATCCTGGATCTTCACTCATAGTGTAACAATATTTTGCACAAACATCTGTATCCAAAAACACTCCCAAATTCAAATTCAATATTTTATTTCACAGAGGGTAGGCCTCTGTGAAATAAAATATTGAATTTGAAAGTTCGAAAAGATGGGCACTAATAAAACGTCAGAATGCACTAAATAGTTGTTTCATAAAAAAAATGGCACGGCATTAAATTCCACGGTTGCTCTTTTAAAAATGATTGATTAAAACAATGTTTCCCTAATACACTGTTATTAATATCCTTCAATTTTAGGTTCTACAAAGTAACCTACTGTCAAAATTATTGTAACATACAGTTCGCTTTTACCCGCTGTAATAACAGTAGCGCTATCCTACTTATATTTAGATACGGCTAGTATTTTGGTAAAACATCTTGATAAAATATATGTAAACTTCAATGGCCTTATTTACAAAACACTGATTAGCAGGTTTTTTATTTATGTGGGATTAGCTCAATTGTATTTCAATAAAATGGCCGATTGCTTCTTAATTATTATATTTAATCTTTACAAAAAAGTACACGTCTTTATCTTAAACTCCAAGTTCTTACTCGTTCCCTTTACCTTCCTTATTCTACATCTTCAACATTAATTCGCTATCTCTTTCACTCCTTGACTATTTCATACAAGCGTTAATCTCTGTCACTCTTTATGCTTCACATCTGTCATTCATCTTCACGTCCCGTTTCACTGTCCGGTCATAGCGTTCCATTCCTACATTTATTCAATATTTTCTATGTAGAATTTAGATTTCTAATCAGCTAATCTGTATGTAACGCGTCGGGTACCAACGGATAAGGTAACAATAGATTTTCTAGTCTGTTTCTCCGGTAACTGACGCGACTAAGCATATGTTTAGCAATTTTTGGCTGCAAATGTAATTTGTTGTTATTGGAAAATCTTTGCTATGAAATATTACTTACTTCTTTTAATCTAAAGTGCCATAATTTTTTTTGTTCTAATCATCATTTGTCCGAATGATAACTTACACGAACTTAATGTCACATAATATCACATGCCATAAAATTGAAATCCCTAAATACAATATGTCCTAAATCCGTTTGTCATAAATATTACAATCAATAATGTACAAAAGACTTAAAACCGTTTTAAATAAATGTTATAAGTCCGAAATTCAGATTATCTAATGTTTGTTTATCGTAACAATATTTTTAAAACTTTGTTTAACAAAGCTTTTGCTATGAACTTCTCTCAGGCGTTACGTAGACGAGGTATATGCAATACGAGTTATAGAGCTATTCTATCATGAAAATAGCATTAATGTATCTACGTTTAAGTAACATTTTTTTTTGTAATTAAATGTAATTTGATTTTGTATTACAATTGTTTATTATTTTACCAAATCAAACTGCTAGAATACATAAATAGTAAAGATGCAAAAGCAATAAATGGCTTTTGTCACGGCTCCGGCGCTGCATGTATTATAGGTACATCACTCAATAAAAAAGTTGATTGTGAACATGTGGTTTTTATTTCCCTATATGAACATGCAAACAAACATACACCATGCATGCAGCAAGCATGCAGCAAGCAAGTGAGCATGCAAGCAAGTACACAGCATCCAAGCAACCAAGCAACATGCAGCATGCAAGCAAGCATGCTACATGTCGCATGCAAGCAAGCATGCAACATGTCGCATGCAAGCAACCATGCAACATGTCACATGCAAGCAACCATGCAACATGTCGCATGCAAGAAACCATGCAACATGCAGCATGCAAGCAAGCATCCCGAATGCAAGCAAGCATGCGACACATAGCATGCATGCGAGCATGCAACATGCAGCAGGCATGGTTTCTGTCACGGCTCCGGCGCTGCGAGACTCCGGCGGTCCCACGCGAGCTTATCGTCGCAGATGGTTTAACGCTCACCACCGCAGCTTTGTCTTGCCGGCCAGCCTCAGCCGCGGCGGCGAGCGTTACAACCACCTGCGCCTCAACTCGTGGGCTGCCTCGCCCCTCCGCGCCTACGCGATTCTAAATTACACTCTAGGGGTAGGGCAGACAAGACTGCGTGGAGTCGGATTTACAGCCATTCTTTTCTGTCACTAAAACCTAATTTTTAGGAAATGTTTTAGGACTAACAATTTTTATTATAAATGAACATTCGGAATAATACACATTATATGATACAATACTTAGGACATATGACGTTATTTCATTCAAAATTAGGAGATTGAATTATTATAGTACTCGATATTATGACAGAATAGTTTTAGAAGTAAAAACAATTATGTAAAACAAAATTACGAATTTTTGAACATTATGGTTACTTACGAAGCAAACATGTTATGGATAATGATTTTCGGACAAACAATTTTAGGAGAAAAAAGGTAAAGTACCATTTAATTAGCTACCTATCTCATGGATCTAGTGATAGCAAACACAATAGCTGCTAAGCACATTGCCATTTTATTTTTTTGGGGTTTTGGAAATCATCCAATGACATCTCCCGCTCTAGATGGAGCGGGAGGGCGTCTCAGATTCTTACTGACTAAAGCCCACCCCTGTTCTTTCCCTGCCCTGAGTGCCTTGGGGCGCAGTAACTCTGTTTCGAATTTATCAACAACCCCTGGGCAAGCATCGCCATGACGGGCCCCGTCATGATTGCTGACAACTCTTTGAGGCGGGCCTGGTGCTGATCGAACGGCGAGCTACCCACTACTCGCCGTCCGCAGGCCCGGGTAAGCACATTGCCCTGGGTTCTGTCCTCGGGTCGGACAAAAGTATTATTAGGGTTTTCCACTAGGAAAGTCTAAATGAAAAACCCTGAGTCTGTCTTATGGCGTGCGGTTAGTGACAATAGGAGATTTATAACACGAGTTTTACCAACCTATCTGAGTATTTGTACACTTCTACTTATCCGATCGAGGTTTTTAGGCGTGATGTTATAATTATGTATGTTTTCATAAAAACCTAATCAGTCAGTGATTAAGAAATTGATAAATCTAGATTAAGAATTAGAGATTGACGCACATTACTTGTTGATTCCAATCAATTTTGTAGAAATGGGTGATTATGATTAAAAATAAATAAATGATGCCATCACCTACATAAATATGGAGACAAGTCATGAAATTAATGAAAAAATACGATACTTGAGAGGCTTTATTTAGTAAAAAAGCCGGCCAATTGCGGGTCGGGCTCGCGCACGAAGGGAATCTATAAAAACGGGAAAAAAATCACGTTTGGTGTATGGGAGCCCCCATAACTATTTATATTATTCTGTTTTTTAGTATTTGTTGTTATAGCGGCAACAGAAATACATCATCTGTGAAAATTTCAAGTGCCTAACTATCTCGGTTCATGAGATACAGCCTGGTGACAGACAGACGGACAGACCGACAGACAGACGGACAGCGGAGTCTTAGTAACCCTTCGGGTACGGAACCCGAACAAATAACCATGTAATTAATCACAGATCAGGTTTTTTAATTAAACATTTTCTACCCGGCAGAAGAGTCATAAGATGATTTCCCACCCCCCAAAAAAAAAAAAAAAAACCCGGAAGAAGAATAGATGTGGGTGATGAAGTACAGTCCTGAGACCTATTGCTGTCCCTCACGTGTCCATCTGTCCGTCTGTTCTCCTGTCCGTCTATCTGTCTGTCCGTTGTCTATCACAAAATTTTGTTCCGAAGAATTTTTTAACTTCCCATTGACCTATGAACTTGCTTGGTGAGAGTGTTTATTATTACGTATATTTTACTAAAAAATACCAATATTTGGTACGGAACCCTAAATGTGCGAAATCCGACACGTACTTGGCCGCTTTTTTCAATATCCAGCTGAATGTTGGGGATGAGACCATGAGACGTATGTTATCTTGAAATTAGAATCTACTAATCAGTAGTTAAAGTAAGCATATGATTAGTGAGTTTAATAAATACGGCTGGAACTATAAATCAAGTTCGGTCAGCAAGCAATGAGTATAGTTAGATCCAGTCAGTTCCCGATGTTGCCAGTCACCAAAGCTGCTGGAAACGCCTGAATGAGAGATGGACTACATCTGGAGGAATAGTAGGAAAGGAGGCCTATATTAATTATATACATATTATTAAATAATAATTATGATGAAAAATTATTATCTGCTTAGCCTTTGCCAACTATCTTGGGGTCGGCTTCCAATCTAACAGGATGCAACTGAATACCAGTATTTTACATGGAGCGACTGCCTATCTAATCTCCACAACCTAGTAACCGGGTAATACGATACCCCTTGGTAAGACTGGTTGTCAGACATTCGGGCTTCTGACGTCCCGTAATGACTGTGAAAGATCCACGATTGACAGCCGGGACCAACGGCTTAACGTGCTTTCCGAGGCACGGAGAAGTCTCCAAATCCATGGACCAACCCCGGCAAGCGTAGCTTAACCTGATGGATCAACCCGTGCGTCTGTTATTACTTTAGCCACGAGCTCTTCATGAATGATGAAAAATGATTATCATCTTTATTATAAAGAACCCTAGCCAGTTCCTGTTTAATATGTTATGTCTTGAAAAGTGCCTAGCAAATAAAACTTAACAAGTAAATTATAATTTAGTTTATTCGCTACTTACATAATAAATGCATAATTTAATCCTTATATCACTTATCAAATACAAGAGTCCACAAATAAGCAAGTTTTATCAAAAACCTATTAATAAATACTTAATAGCTAGTCTTGCCGAAGATGTAGTTGCCAGCGGCGTTGACATCCTCAGATGAGAAGTATTCCTTGAACAGCTCCTGGAACTCGGGCCACGTGACCTCAGACTTGCCCTTGGCCATCTTCTGGAAGGCCTTGACAGCCTCGTCCTTGTCTAAGCCAAACGAAGCGTAGACTGAAGAGAACTCCTCAGCGTCAATGGATCCGTCGTTGCTGGCATCTTCAATGGTGAAGGCGAACTTGCAGTACAGGTTCTGCCATTCGAAGGCCTGGTTGTTGGAGAACTTGTCCCACATGGCGATCCATTCGTCCTGGCTGACTTGTCCATCCTTGTTGTCATCAGCAACATCTTGGATACCGCTCCAGATCTTCAGTAGGGTCTCTTCAACGTATTTGTATTTCTCATCTCCTGCTTTCCAGCCTCGAGTCTTGGTGATCCTCTCGACAGCTGCTAAGAAGTCATCCTTCTCGATGTTGCCGCTGCCGTCAGTGTCGAAGAACTTGTTGAAGACGTGGAGAAGCTTCTTCTTTCTGAAGTCGGACACCATGGTTGCTGATTGTCGTGTGTTGTACTGGTAAATAGTCTCGGTATCTCGCAAGGTGCTTATATAGTCGTGTAGTGAACACGCTGCGGTGATACGTGGTCATGTTTGTGTATGAATCATGAGATAATAGTGATTAGTCAAGTTAAAGTGAAAGTCTCGTTGAATTAGATTGTGAGACATGTCTGTCTGTCTATATTTTAATCTAAAGAAGTTTTTAAACGCTCCATAGTTAAATAACGGTAGACATCCATAACTTACCGAGATCCCTCCGTGCCTTTGAAAGCACGTTACGCCGTTGGTCCTAGAAGTTTGGGTTCAAGACTAAAAAAATCGAATTACTCCGTCAGTTAAATTAAAATTATTGGACACGTATTTTTTCAAATTAAGACTATATAGTGCGTTGAAATTTTGCATGACGTCACATTTGAGTTAAAATTTGTACCACTTATTACTCAACAGTGACGTAACAAGACCACACTCCTGAACTTTGATGCGTTTTATCTTTGTCATTTTTCAATAATTTAATGAAGCAAAAAATACCTACTGTCCAATATTTTTCGATAATCCAACTTGCGGACGAAATAGATTTTTTTTACCCTGATATCATCCGTATTGCTACGGGTAGTCAGAAACCTAGAAGACAGACAACCAGTCTAATCCAGAGGGTATACTCAGTAACTGGGTAGCATCATATACCTAGGTATTCGCCAGGTCATCAACAACAACATACGGTCAACATACAGTTAAATTGAAGGCAAACACAAACTCAGGAAAAAGGCAGACAAATGATGAGGTACCAAATAGAAATTGTTCGAATACTCACCTAATTACACCAAACAACAAGTTACGTCCAATAAGTGCGACAATCGTCCCAAAAGTCATGGGGGAATTATAAAATGGTTAGTAACAGTAATTGTCACAGCCGCACACTGTTGTGGAACAGTTATTGCAATGAGCTCCCCAGCGGAGCCATCGTAATATGGTTTGGGGTCATTAAAGTGCCGTTGTACGAGCGGAATCTGTCCCAACTTTATTTTATGGTCTAAAAGCTTCTGATAGTTTTTTGTGGCAGTTTCTCTGTAGTATACTTACAACTTAACAAGACAGATAACGTGAGACTATTTTTTGGTAACAGGTTCATTTTTAACCGACGAAAAAATAAAGAGGAGGTTCTCAATTCGACCGTATATATATTTTTTCAACTTAAAGTTCATGTATACATTAGGAAATTCTGTTATAAGAGTGCCTGTCCTGTAATAAACTAGCATGAGTACTTTTCAAAAACCATTAAAATAAAGTTTGACAATGGTGCCGATTCTCTTGTTCAATGACTAAACTAAAATTAGATAATCGCTATGTTTTACTAAAAGCAAGTGCGATTAAAGGACGGCTATAGCTATGAACTAAGGTAACTAGTTTACGCCTTGCGCTTTACCCTTTAGTATGGAAATATTAATTCAACTAAATTTGACAACTCTAATTTTTAAACCTAATTATTTTAGAGGCAGGAATACGTATGGTTTTCCAAGAAAGCATTTGGTTATTCTTGAGACCCATAAACCCTGGATATACAACGCCATTGAAGCTAACTAGCCGACACAAGACGGAGATAGATGGCATATTAATGGATGAAATATCTATTATACATTACACCCCATGTCCGACAGCCATATGGATCACGAGCACCCTCTAATGGGGCTGCGCGGTGCAATATATCTGGAGAACCAAATTATAACGCATCTGGTTTTTGCTTGAGAGAACACTTTTTTTTGTTTTCGACGGAATACGAATGCATTACAAAAGTATTTCCAGGCGGTTTTGATATTTGACTGGTAGGTACAGAGCTGCATCCAGTTAGACTGAAAGCCGACCCCAAGATAGTTGGGAAAAGGCTAGGCAGATTGAGTGATTGATTTGATATTTGACTAAGATTATTTATTGTTTCACTTTTGATATATTTCAACCATAATTTCTGCGACTAAGATTCTGTTTTTATTCTCCTCATGGATTTAAATTTACAATTTTCAGATTGATTCTCAAGGTTCTTCCAAGCTTTAAGTTACAATGTGAATGATAGATAAATTCTATGGTAGGTATACCATTTTTTGGAAACCCTATTGATTGCATGGTGACATTACCAGTTACATTACCATTACACGATACAGTACCAGAGACGGATCTTTCAAATTTCTTCCTTATCAGCTTTGGATCGCATATGTCGCTCGTAAACCTAACATATTATAATCTAAGTGCAGGCCCCTTAAAAAGCAACCGTAAAAAAAAACAACAGACAAACTCGTACTTTCAACCTAGTGATATAATTAAAGTAATTAATACTGATTCTTTAGATAACACTGACGTCCGCCGCTATCTCATCAACTGCAATGCAGGGAAACACTCGGTGTTTGTTCTCTTATCTTGCTTATATATACACCAAATTTATATCTCATTACGTGCACTCGAAAAAGAATTGTGCTGAGTATTTTAACAGGCGCCGGCGGTTAGTTTGATCTTGGCTGGAGTCACATGGTATCATGGTAATAATGGCGAGAGTAGTGGTGGCCCTTTTACGTGTAGAAAGAGGTACGTCGTGGGTTCGAACCCAGGCAGGCACATTCTGCCAGGGTCGTGGGAGTGTTTGAAAGAGTCACCTTGCCCTGCCACAGGCAACTGAAGGAGGACGAGTGGGTTTTAGTCAGTAGGAGTCTGACACGTCCTCCCGCTCCACACAGAGTGGGATAAGTTATTTGAAGATTTCCTTCCACAAAAAAGGCTGACACTTTACTTTTTTTGTGGGTTTGGGATATCATCCAATGACTTCTCCCGCTCTGGGTGGAGCAGGAGGGCGTGTCAGAGTTTTACTCACTAAAACCTACTCCTGTTCCTTCCTTGCCTGAGTGCCCAGGGGCGCGGTAACTCTGTTTCGATTTTATCCGCGACCCCTTGGCATGCATGCATCGGCCATGACGGGCCCTGTCAATGGTTGCTGACATCTATTTGAGGCGCGCGTGGAATACTATGCGCCGTCGACACTCGGGCCTGGTGCTGATTGGACGGCGAGCTACCCATTAATCGCCATCCGCAGACCCGCCCCTACAGTGGTCGAAGATCGTCCCGCGACCCCCGAATCCCAGGGCGTCTCCTGCTGGGGGCGTGAGGGCGACTCCGTTGATTCTCCCTCACCCGTTCCGTCTCCTCCTTCGCGAGCAATACTGCTTCGCAGAAGGAGGAGACTGCTTCCCATTCCCTCTCGCTCCGTATCGCTGCCGCCGATCGCCTCCACGAGGACACGGCGGGGCTCTGCCCAAGCGAGGCAGAACTCCACCGTATGCTCCACCGTGTCTTCTGGGCGATTGACACAGTGGTTACACCCGACCGTTTCCTCCAGCCTTATCCGACACAGGAACCTCCCGAAACAGCTGTGTCGACCTGCGGAGGTGGTGACCTCCGTCAGGCGGAAGGTGAAGACGCCGTGACGCCTCTCCAGCCACTCCTCAAAGAGGAGCCTTACCGCCGCAATTGTGGCTTGCCCAGTGCTGGGTTGCGACAGTCGCTCTCTCCATATCTACTTTGTGGCCCTAAAGTGACTCCCATATTCCAAATTAATTTATTTAAGGTACACGATCGTGTTTGGGCCACAGATATTCATGTGTGTACCAAATTGCAACTCTATCGGTCAAGTAGATTCGGAGCAAATAGGCTGTGACAGACGGACAGACAGACACACGAGTGATCTTATACGGGTTCCGTTTTAACATTCGGACTTTGGGAACCCTCAAGATTATTATTTTGTTAGTAGTTCGTGGGGATAACCGACAGTATTTAGGTAAAACTCAAAAAAGTACTTTTCGTAAAACTAATGGAAATTAATAATGAGCCCCCGAAATGCTCGATATTATCACTCACATATCAAATTATAACGAGTGTAAGCAGAGCAGATAATGTTGTGACAGATATATCACATTACTCAACGTACGCCCCCGTGACATATTATGACGTCATCATACTGAGAGGTTGGATGGAGCAACTCTACTGATAACGAAAAAATCTTTGACACAAGGTTTTTTTACCCGACTGCTCAAGAATGTTTTTCGAGAGTTTGTATGTTTATTTCTTTGGCGGCCGTCAAAAGGTGTAATCGTATTTTTCTGTGACGTGGTCCTGTGGGGTATCAAAAGAAAGGGCCCGAATATACGATTCCAAAAATATAAGTCACCAAAAAGTAGGAAATAAAAATTGAAAATTTTCAAAAAACCCGATAGCAAGACGCAACAAAAAAGTTCCAAGCCTGTCACTTTTCAAGCAGTCTGATGCAGTTGGTGGCATCAAGTCTGTGATTGAATTAAAATAAATTATTCCACTACTACTCCGCTTGCTCTACTAGTTTCCGTGCTGGTCCCAAAAACTGGGTTCTTTTTTCATTTTGACTCCGCAAGCAATTTTATCGGGCTTATTGTTCTCGAACATGACTCACTGTAACTTCTCCCCTGAGAAGAGCTGAAGACAAAGTGGACGGCCACGACCTTCAGCAATGAAGAACGCGAAAAAACAGCCTGCATAATAATTGTATTGTAATAACTGTAAGTTTTCCTAAAATGAATAAAATTAATAAAAAGTTTTCCTGTCGTAGGTCGGCTGAAAGAAATTTTGGTTGAAATAAGCAGTGCCTTTGTGCTTCTCTATCTGTATTTGTTGTTATTTTCTCTTATTAATAAATAAACTTGGTTTAAACAAAACGCTAAATTTAAGTGAAACGGATGTGGTTTGAAGAATTGAAGGAATTATCTTCGGCTTGTCAGCCGATAACCGCGACATTTAAGCACGTGTGTGAGGTGATTCACAGTTTGATAATATGCAAAATAGGTAGGTATAGAGTAGTTATTTAGCAGTAGATTTAGTAATCATTTATGGATTATAAAGTTTTATAACAAGTTCCGCTTTCTTTACAACAAATACACCATTTCAGGCGCAGTAATACGACTTCTAATGGTGTTTAATTAAATATCACGTCTAAACGACTAGTGTTATTTCTTTGAAAAAAATATATGCTACTCTAGACAATTTCTGTCGTAATATTTGAAATTATATTTTTATAACATAGTGTAATTAATTTGTAAAGTTATGTCTAATGCGGATAAAAAATTGGGTATGACGCAAAAACTATAAAGCGTAATTCTATAAAACCTTCACCATTTTAAAGATTGTTTAACTATTTATGTTTTAGTATACGTGTTTTAGTATAATACCTGTTTTTTATGTCATCTTCCTGCCCTTATCCCATGTTACTTGGGGACGGCGCAACACGTTTTTTTCTTCCATTCTGTCCTGTCAGCCGTCACGCTATCACTAACTCCCTTTTCTTTCTTATCACTCCTCACACAATCCGTCCATCCTTTCTTTGGCCTCCCTCTCCCTCTCCATCCATCCACATTTATATTCATAACTCTTTTAGTTACATGTGTTTCATCCCTCCTCTTTACATGACCATACCAAGATAAGCGGTTCCCTTTCAACTTTTCTGTGACTAGCGCCACTTTTAAACCTATTTTTTATGTATAATAAATTAATAATGTGTCTAATTTCGGACAGCGCTCCTTGATGGGCGAGTCCTATTACTAGGTGGACGTACGACACGTTACGTGAGCTCAGCACAGAATACGCAAGCTAACCACTCAAGGTCATTGGCAGTTAATAGCGCCTTCACAAACCTAACTCTGCTTCTGGTTGGAGCTAGGCTGGCTATGTTAGCCAAGACCCCCACGCACAACGGACCAAATGGGAGTATAAGTGCGGACCACGAAGTTCCTATACTACTAATGCTACCAATTCACAAAACCATAACTTGACATTAACTACACACACACATGAAAGGGCTGTACTGTGTTGAACTTATGTTGAACTTCTGAGGTAGCACTGGGTATGAAGAATTGTTGTGAGAATACTTTGGTACCCCTACCACAAGTTAAATCTTTCCTTGGGTACCAGAGGGCCTAGTGTGAGTTTTAATCGTTCGCTTATGTCAAATCGTATTGATAAAAACCGGTTAAATGCGAGTTTGAGTCGCACATGGAGGGTTCCGTACAATTTTATTATTTATTGTTATAGCGGCAAAAACAATCATCAACAGAACTCAATATAAATATACACTATTGTTACTCTTACTGTACGTAATCTTTGTGAATGAAGCTGTCCGTAAGTGTTTAATTGTACAAATGTTATAGTTCAATAAACAATTTTGTTTATCACTACATACCTACTAGAAAACAATAAGTGCCCCACCGTGTCTGTCTGTTTGTTCGTGATAAAGTTGGGCGGACCGCTAATTCTGTATACGATTCAATGAACAAAAAAAGTAGCCGAAGAAGACTGGACTGATAACAAAGTACTATTTATTATATTTCGCGGCAAAAACCTAAAATTCTGAAAGAAATCTTTTTCTTATTTAAAGTGATGTTGTTTTGGTTACAATATTCGAGAGATTCGACAACAGATTGCACAGAAAGACATTTTAACTGATCCGAAACTTAACTCAGATATTGGAAGTTAATTTCCCGTACCTAAGCCAGAGAAATGAATGAATTTATGATTTTAAAATAGAGTGCCCCAATCCTGCTGACAAGACAAGTGTCCATGTCTTGTAACATTAGGTAACATATGAGTACCTACAGCTGCTCACAGCTGAAGGTAGCTGACGGGCCGCGTGACAGATAGGATGCATCGCTCAAAACACGCTCCCTGACATCTATACAACGTTGTAGAAGAAGGTGAGGGGAAGAGTGGATGCGGCATCTGAGCGAATTATTTATTTACAGGTGCATGAACAACATTACATATTGGAGAATCCAAAGCGTTACACAGTCCAATCTTACTATCTGAAAATGTAAATTTAATAAAACAGTAACACGTAAGATAGTACATAATTAGATTATGTTTATGCAAGTAAAATTACATAGGTACATACAAAAATTATGAAATAGAATTTAAAAAGAAAAGTGAAGATACAGACACACCAAATCAAAAAAAAAGTTTAACACTTAGTAATAAAACATATGTATATTTTTTTTTTGTATTATTGATAGGCACGCGTTTGACCACTATCTCACCTGATGGTAAACGATGATGTGGTCGAAGATGGAGCACGCTTGCCTCGAAGTAACCTATTCACTCTGACTTAAAGACTCCCAGGTGAGGAAACACTGACTCTGGCAGGCAATTCCACTCCCTAGCTGTCTGCCCGGGGGTTGAGGATAAATTCGAAACAGAGTTACCTCACCCCCGGGCACTAAGGGCAGGAAGGAACAGGGGTGGGTTGTAGTCATTAAGAGTCTGACACGCCCTCCCGCTCCACCCAGAGCGGGAGAAGACATTGCATAATGAATGTTTCTCAAAACGTTTTGCGCGTATAAGTGGGATTTCCACCACAGGTGGCGCATTGCCGTACGTCTTGTAGTCTGATGAACGGAACGGGCTTGGCACACTAAATATGAAAATCAGAACTAATCGGAAGAGTGTGGATGCAGTCATACATTTGCGTAAAAGATAGAGAGCCCAGTGGTAACAGCCGTGACCATGCCGTAGGTTGTGAGTTCGAACCCAGACAAGCTTTTTATTGTGCGTAGGTAAATTATTTCGTATTCACTGCTTTCATAAAAAAACATCGTCTGGGATCCAAAATCCTTAGAAACCCAAATTCGAAGACATGTGACCTCCAACAACTCGCATTGGGTCTGCGTGGTGGATTACGGCCCAGTCCCTCTCACAGAGGGGCTGTGCGCAGTAGGACCATATAGACTGAAAGCTTGTATTGAGAATAATTGCCAAATTAAATACGTTATCATATTATTTTTATCCCATTCATATCCAACTCCATCTTCTTACATCCGACCAGATAATGCGATAAAAGAGAGTTGTAATGACGCAGGGCTCCGGCTGGTCTGGGGTACGCCACTCATTTGCCAAATTGTCCAAACTCATAGAATTCTTTATGGCCACTTCTATCTAGAAGCCTAGAGTAATGACCGCCATTACACTGTTGCATCTCTAATGGGACTTTTTATGGAATCCTCCAGATGGTGATTGTTATGTTCTTGAGTGTATACTGTTTTGAGTTGAGTGCTCATAGATTACATCGGTTTTTAAGAGACTATGAATCATACTTTTTTTTTAATAAAAACGTTGCCTCACTCTAGGAATTACTCCTGTATCGTGGGTATGTTCACAAACATGTAAACTCACATACACACGACACCCAGACCCGGAACAACTATCTGTAGGCCATACAAATTTTTGTTCCGTGAGGGAATCCAACCCGCGACACGCAGCGCAATAGCTGAACGTTCAACCACTGCACCAACCGTGTCGTCAATTTAGTACACTGAGGCCTCATAGTATATGAGCCTGATTGTGACCACACATGACACAAGATAAATCAGCATTATTGAGTCGCTGTTTGCTCCTGTATAAGTGCATAAATCGCTATATACACGTTTCTACAATACTCGTATTTTAATTGTACAGGGATAAATGGTGCTAAAATCGATAATTTAGAAACTTATCATACGACTTATTAATATGGAAAGTACTTCCCTTATCAAGGAGTGACGTACGTACGTTTACTTCGATATTAGGTGAGCAAAACTCTTAAAAAAAGTCACACAACAAAAATAGTAACAAAAACTTATTATTAAATCAAAATGTCATGAATGATTCTACTATAAATTAATTAACTCTAAATATTTTTTTCTTAAACTAATGCGAGTGAGAATGGGAATGTTGGGACAGGCTGCAGATGTAGCATCCGAAGATAAAGTTCCCTGGAGCGTCCTGGTCTTCAGTCACGAAGTATTCCTTCCACAGCTGCTGGAACTCCTCGAAAGAAACGGTTTTCTTACCCTTGGCCATCTTGTGGAATGCCTCTACAGACTCTTGCTTATCCAGACCAAAAGATGCATAGACAGAAGAGAACTCCTCAACGTCGATGGCACCATCGTTGCTGGCATCTTCTAGCTCGAAGATAAACTTGCAGTACAGATTCTGCCAGTCCGCAGCAGCAGACGGGTTCTTGGCAAACTGGTCCCACATTGCAATCCACTCATCTTTAGATATTTCGCCATCATTGTTGGAATCACCTCGACTTTGCAGACCGTCCCAGATCTTCAGAAGAATGTCTTCTACCTTCTTGTATTTAGCATCACCAGGCTTGTATCCTCGGAACTCGGAGATCTTCTGTATGGCTAGTTCGAAGTCCTTCTTGTCAATGCTACCACTTCTGTTGGTGTCAAAGAAGGCGTTGAATACATGAAGTAATTTCTTCTTTCTGAAATCGGACACCATTTTGGCAAATTTTGTTTCACACTAATCTAATACTTAGGGCAATGGCTTTATATATTCTTTCCAACGATTATTCAGACCGATATGCATACAATAATCTGCAGGTAAATCTGTATATTACATGTTATAAAGGCTATCTTGACGATATCAGAGGAATTAGAAACGGCGGGAAGTTATCTGAGTGTTATCACGCGACGGATCTCGTTATTAACGATTAAGTCGTTACTTTCATCACGTTGTCGTTAATCTTTTATAGCGGATCGTTACGTCAGTGCGTTATCTTAAGAAATATAATTAAGATTGGGAGTTTCGTTACTATGTAATACACAGTCGCTAGTCTCGAGTGCTTAGTTTTTAATAATATTATTAAGTACGTAATAAAGTCAATGCCATTTCTGTCTGACAATAGACCTATCACCGATTTCTGAATTAAAATTGAAAACCTTTTAAACTTAGGTAAGAAGGGTTTGACACTTTCTTTACTGCAAAAACATACTCATTTCAGAAACGGGTTCTCAGTTTTAAACTCCCTACGTGAGGTCCTCCATCCAAAACAGACTTTTCTGATAAAATCAGTCTAATGGTGCAATTTTGAGACAATCTCCCAACAACCAATGACATTAAAATTGCGTATAAATTTTATTTTAATCAAAACCTCTTTTAAAAAGGCACCGCGGCGTTATCGATCGGTAATGTGACAATAGGTTTTTAATAATAATAATTAATATTAAAAAGATAAATAAACAATTAATATTAATTATTATTAATTTATTAATACTATTTTTTTTCGCACGGCCTCTCTGATGAGGTGTAGAGCTGTCATAGCTCTACACCTCATCGTGTTAAACACTTTATAATAAAAAAATCACTTTCCCTACAATAGTGTCAAGCCACCAGTTACCGCTGATCTGTGTTATACGGAAACTTGTTTTGTGGTTATCGATCGAATTAGCACTTGTCCATTTATTAATTTGTAACCTGGTTCGAAATTTTTGATTTCAATGTCTACTTTTTGTAATACGTCCAACATTTTGCTCTTTTTGTGTTATGTCTAGTTTAATATTCTCATGTAAGTGAATAATGTAATTCTTTTGAGAATAAATTATCTCAAACCTCATTTTATTTAAGTGAAATTGACTGATTAGCCTTCTTACCTAATCAGTCTTCTTATGGTATGTTCATCTTCTCTAGTAAGTAGGTACACCTAAATTAATGCCCATTTGTTTCCGACGCATAATAGTATTCCAGTAGTGCTTTAGTCTTTACATTAGGTGTCCAGTAATGTGAGTGAATCGAGTATTTACCGTATATTGTATACCGTATATTGTTTACCGTATATAACTACAGGGCAACAGGGGATAAATCATAACACAAAAACTTTTGTACGCACATCCCACGTTCTATGATCATAGCAAAGCCGCGACGTCGGCGATCTCCCGCTCGCAATACATCAGCTTACGGACCAGCTCAGCAGAGACAAAGAAGCACACGACTTTTGTTTCTTCCGCGGTTTCGCCCTAGGGCGCAGGGGCCGCGGGGCCGGCGAGAAATTGTTTCGTGCAGGAAAGTGACTGTGTGCGGATTACTGCGTTCGTTTGTTTTGTTTTAGTCTTGTAAAGGATGTGCTTTGTGGGAGGTTTGTTCAAAAATATGAAATTGCCATAGTCTTCATATACGTAACGTTTAATATTGTTTTGTGTAAAAGTACCTATGCCTATGGTCATGGTGCCTGATGATATAAACCTAAGCCATGGAAGTATAAATAACCAGTAAATTCGGTCGGAAGGAGTGTAGGCACTCATACCAAGTGCCTACAATAATCCTCCCGACCGAATTTCGATCACGGTGGCTAATCTCAACGGAGATTATCCAAGTACGCAGGAGATATTATATTGCACAAGCGTGTGCGCAAATACAGGTGAAGTCTCTGTTCCTTTAGAGCGGTTGCGCACTATGTCCGATCCGAATCCGATACTTATCCGTGAAAATATAGATCCAGAAAACTCAGACCGAATTCGGAGATTGCTTTACGCACTGCCTCCGATCCCAATCCGTGATTCAGACGTCATTTTACGCAGAGCCTTAGCAGAGTGTTCACGTCGTTAATCATTAGTCCTTTCAATCGACGTCAACTTCTGGCAATGCTATTGTACGTACGAAGACCTAGAAAGACCTAAAAGTATTTACCCCTAAAGTTAAAGTCAATAATCCCTAAAATCACCACATCACTTTAATTTGGAAATCCCCCAAAAAAACACTTTTAAGTTTTGTAATATTCTTAGGTATTTAAAATTTCGTTTTCTTCTGTTTGTGGTGTTTTGTCTTTTTATAATCATACATTTGTATAAACTTAACATTTTAATGAATGGGATAACCTACATGCTATGCAAGTACCTAAGTATTCTTACTAACGAGGAATAAGGTAGTTTTCTATCAAAATCTAAATGGTCCGTCAGTTAGATTACCGAAAAATATTGTAGGTACACGTATTTTTTCTTTTGTCTCGTAAACAAAAAACTGGCTAATTACGAATCGGATTTCTCACATTAAGGGTTCCGTACCAAATATTGGTATTTGTTAATAAAGTATACGTAATAATAGTACACCCAAGTTCATGCGTCAATGGGAAGTTAAAAAAACTTTTTAACAAAAAATTCAACCGAAGAAAAAGAACTAAAAAGCAAAAAATAAATAAACCTTTTAAGTCTTCAGTACTGAGCTTATTTACCTACATAAAATATCAAATTTTATATAAACTAATTTTGAGTCGGCGCCAAACAACAATCTGATTATTAAATACCTAAATTTTATATGTACGTAGAAATGAAGAAGGCTAGATGTATTATATTTTATTATTTGGTTATTTTATTATTTTATTTTTGGATTTTTTTTTTTAAATTTGATATTTTATGTAGGTAAGTACAGAAAATATCAAATTTTACATAAACTACCTATTTTATATATTTACCTAAATAAGCTCAATACTCAAGACTTAAAAGGTTAATTTATTTTTTGCTTTTTAGTTCTTTTTCGTCGGTTGAATTTTTTGTTAAAAAGTTTTTTATTTTATGATTTTTTGTGACTCGCATCATCTTTTAATACTCTGAGGCTAATTTCTAATCCTTCATCATTTCTCTTGGTACTGAGCTGATGATGTAACCATCCTTCCATGAGGTTCCCAGGATATTGACCAGTTGAGGTTACCTCCAATATTCCAAAGATGTCTTTTCTTCAAAGTATATTAAGTGGTATCTGTCATTAAAACCAGTTTTTTATATCTAACTTCTATTGTTAATGAAAAGGTATGGTTTCCATCATCAGCTCAGTTCATGCTCAGTTCATGCTCATGATGTGATGATTCCTAAATGCAAATACCTGATAAAGTTATGAAGAAGTAAACAGAAACAATATTCGTGCCCAATTTTCGAGGTTTTCTTTCAATTTTATCAGGATTCCATGATCAGATCCTAATGTCCTTGACATGGGACCACCCTTGAATCTATGAAAAAAAGAATCATCAAAATCTATATATGTTCTACGACCACGCCGGAGCGTATTTTCACGGATAGGTAAGTATCGGATTCGGATCGGGCGTAGTACGCAACCGCTTTTGCTCTCATAGTCCGATGCGACGGCAATCCGACTCGACCGAGGAGAGATGAGGACCAACGGCTTTACGTGCTTTCCAAGGCAAGGAAGTGATACACCACCAACTTCTAAACTCTGGGCTGCTACTGAGTAATTTCCAATGGAATTTTTAATTCTTAATAGCACTTTTGCCCACAATAACAAAAATAAATATATAATCGTAACCTAGACTGGATGGTCAAGACAAGTAGGTGTCTATCTACTTATAATGATAACGGTTACTTCTTTTTCTTTCTAAAGTAGAAAGCACGTCCAAAAAAACTTTTAATACCTAAGTATTTCACCTTTTTTTTGCTGGGTTGGGAAATCATCCAATGAACTCTCCCGCATAGGGTGGAGCGGGAGGGCATGTCAGACTTTTACTGACTAAAACCCACCCTTGTTCCTTCCCTGCCCGTGTGCCCAGGGGCGCGGTAACTGTTTCGAATTTATCCACGACTCCTGTATGTTTCCGAATGCATACAACCCTAATCTCGTCAATCAAAGTTAGAGTGAATAGGCTTCTTCTGGGTAAGCTTGCTCCATCGTCGACTTTATCTCTGTCACCTCTGACCTAGACTAGAGTCAAGAGCAAACCCATATATAATAAAAAAATAAAATTCATAAACGAAAATTCATAATTATAAACGTTCAAAAGGCAGTGTGGAGCTAGCAGTAATTTGTCAGTAACAATAAATATTAGATCGGCTAATGTGTTCTGCCGGTCCCTCATAGATAGCTAGCGTGATTTACGACGTAAATCGTACATGTTTGCTGTAATCATGCTATCGCAATTTGCGATCACCGCTATGTGGGTAAAAATATTGATTCCGGTGTTGGTTGTGTTGATATTAGTTATAACAGAACTTCACACCTATATTTCTGGTAGATGTTGTACACACACAATTAATACCAAGTAATACTCGTACCTATAGGTGGCCAATCTACTGTGTATAACTATGCTGTATTTGCTGTCCTGCAACCCTGTATCCCAAAACATGAAGCACGAGTGACCTCTGCCACCGACGACGCCCTGTAAGTGGCAAAGTCAAAAAATCAGCCTAGCCTTTTCCCAACTATCTTGGGGTCGGCTGCCAGTCTAACCGGATGCAGCTGAATACCAGTATTTTAAATGGAGCGAATGCCTACCTGACCTCCACAACCTAGTTTGTGGATAATACGATACCCCTTTGTAAGACTGGATGTCAGACTTTCGGGCTTCTGACGACCCGTAACAACTGTCAAAGATCCACGATTGACAGCCGGGACCAACGGCTTAACGTGGCCACCCATCCATGGACCAACCCCGGCAAGCGTAGCTTAACCTGATGGATCGACCCGTGCGGCTGTTATTACTTAAGCCACTAGCTGCAAGTGGCAAAATAATGGACCAAAAAAAATGTAGTACACTGTCGTGCACTGCAGCGACATGAAGAAGGAGCTGGGTACAAAACCAGACTCCGGGCGACAACTGAGATATTCTTAGAAAACGCAATGATCCTTTGTCTGAAATTAGAATCCAAGACCCCGCGCTCTACAGTAGAGGCGCTGAGTGATATCATAATAGGTGCTGAATCGGTTTAAGAACATTATTGAAGTAATATATCTTATTGGCGCAGTCTAGCTAAGAAGTATAACTACTTTCTACGGTAAAGATCCTGGGTTCTAAGCAAATATGTATAGTTATTATGTAAAACGAGTAGCAATAACTGTACTTCACTTGCAGAACCCAAATAACAGCAAGTAGAGCCACGGCCTAAAGCTAGCTTGAAACAAAATTGCGCCTTTATTTAATAGCCACCTATTAGAGTCTAAACACCAACATTATTTCCACCCCCAAAAATATTCGTTCACCATTGAACAATAGGTACATTTCATAATTATTTAAACTACATTTGAAACGCGTTTGGAAGTTAACGCAAACGTAACGCACTAACACGAGTTAATGGACCAAAACGTTTACGTACTTAACGCAGTTATAAATTATTTACAGCTAAAACGTAAACGCGTAAGTTAAGTGATTTATATTACGTTTACGTTATCTGAATGCGAATATTCGTGGTAGACCTTGACTGTATTATCGGTCGGTTGGCAAAAACTTATCACGAATTTGATTCTGTGTGCAATATGAGGTTCATATTTATTTGTTTTTTTTTTATTTGAACCCCATTCTGCGTCTCCATAACTCAAGTAGCAGATCTTCCTGCCCAGGGGTTGAGGATAAATTCGAAACAGAGTTACCTCGCCTCTGGGCTCTCAAGGCAGGGCAGGAATAGGCTAAATCATCCAATGACTTCTCCCGCTCTGGGTGGAGCGGGAGGGCGTGTCAGACTCTTACTGACTAAAACCCACCACTGTTCCTTCCCTGCCCTGAGTGCCCAGGGGCGCGGTAACTGTTTCGAATTTATCCACAACCCCTGGGCAGATGGGAGCCCCCATAAATATATATTTTTTCTGTTTTTTAGATCACCATCTGTGAAAATTTGAACTGTCTATCACGGTTCATAAGATACAGCCTGGTGACAGACGGACGGACAGCGGAGTCTTAGTAATAGGGTCCCGTTTTACCCTTTAGGTACGGAACCCTAACAATTGACTATCGCGTACCAGTCTAGTTAAGAACCGATACTCATATATCGCAGCGATAATCAAGTTCCGAAAATCACGGTGTCTCCTCGACAAAGCCGCCGATACCTATCGTTAACTACCGTAGGTATAGTCTTGTTTGTGCGGCAGGCTCAAAAGTGCGGCACATGCGGGTAGTATCGACTTGATTGACGTCACTCCCGGGACACAGCAAACAGTCTGTTACGTTATGAATATTCTGCAAAGTGGTTTTAAGTTTCGGTGGTGGGTGTTTGGTTACAGTACCTACCTAGAAGGTTACTTTTTCATAGAATGTGGAAACCACGTCGGTTTAGTAGAACGAAAGATTTCTTTTGAGATTAGTAGTTATTAAACTAGTTTAGTAACTAATTTTGTTCCTTCTTCTATTTTTTATGGTGTAAAATAAAAAGGTATCCTTTTACAAAACTCTATCAGTAGTTCAGTACTTATTATTTTTGTCCGATGTAACTAGTGTTCGAGACCTACAGAAACCAAGGGCTAGTTGGTGATTTTCAGCAAAATTACATGTGGAAGGTGACGAGAGGGGTCTCCTCACCTCTCACGTGTGGGTTATATGCAACAGTGCAATTTGCAATATACAGGCGGTGCAATCATGACAGTACCCCTACACATTCATTATAATATTCACAAAAAAGGACCGCATTAAGCAGTGGCTTTAAAAAGAGACCAAAATATTAAAATGCAGTCATCCGTAACACTATCGAGCTCACTAAACGTCCGCATTTCAACAGATCGCCACAACAAATAAGCTAAAACTTTACAACGGCGGGTAGTTCACTGCAATGCCGACCTGTCTCCCCCACCCCCCGCAACCCGCTCGCGATATACTCAACAATAGGCCTTCTGCATGCACGCCGTCTTTCATTTGATATTTGTATTTCAGATAAGTTATATTTTATACTGGATGTGGCTAAAATTACTAACATTATGTATACAGAGAGTATGCAAATACCTACTAAACGATTGAAAACGACTTTGAAACTACCTCTACTACTAACTACCTGATAATCGTTACCATTCTCTTGCCCTTTTCCCAATTTATTTGGAGTCGGCACGGCTGCAGGTCTTGTTCTTCCATAGAAATACATTGAATCTTTTTTTATTCCGAGTGAATCCTTCAAAAGGCGCCTGACTCTTTGAAAAAAAGGAAGGGAGAGTGGGATTTCCGGTGATCTCCTTTCTATGATTAAAATACCACTACGGAACGAGGGGTTCCGGACTGGTCTGCGCAATGCCTGTGTTGGCACAATCCTGAGGAGACTGTTATGCGCGTTGGGCATTTTTGAGATGGGAAAAAACAGTTGAACTCCCACCGACACCGTTACCGACGCCGACACCGACACTACGACTACCGACGCTACGAGTGCTACGACGCTACGCGTCCAAGCACTCGTAACGGATCGCGTAGCGGTTTGAAGTGGACTGTCGCAACCCAGCGCTGGGCACGCCACCATCGAGGCGGTAGTGCCCCTCTTTGAGGAGTGGCTGGAGAGGCGCCATGGCGCCCTCACCTTCCGCCTGACGCAGGTCCTCACCGGACATGGCTGTTTCGGGAGGTACCTGTGTCGGATCAAGGCGGAGGTGACCCCTGCGTGTTTCCACTGCGAGGATCGCCCAGAGGACACGGTGGAGCATACGGTGGAGGTTTGCCCCGCCTGGGCAGAACACCGCCGTGTCCTCGTGGATGCGATAGGCGGCAGCGACCTCTCGCGCCGTGCCCTGGTTCAGGCCATGGTATGGAGCGAGAGGGAATGGGGGGCCGTCTCCTCCTTCTGCGAAGCAGTAATGCTCGCGAAGAGGGAGGCGGCACACGTTAGGGAGACTCAACAGAGGCAGAGTCGCCTTAGCGCCCTCAGCAGCGGCCGCCGCAGGAGACGCCAGGGGCTGCGAGACTATCTCCGGCCACCGTAGACCCGGGCCTGCGGACGGCGAGTAGTGGGTAACTCGCCGTCCGATCAGCACCAGGCCCGAGAGTCGACGGCGCGTAGTGTTCCACGCGCGCCTCAAAGAGTTGTCAGCAAAGGACGGGGCCTGCCACGGCCAATGCCTGCCCGGGGGTTGAGGATAAATTCTAAAGAGTTACCTCGCCCCCGGGCGCGTAAGGCAGGGAGGAACAGGGGTGGGTTTTAGTCAGTAAGAGTCTGACACGTCCTTCCGCTCCACCCTAGAGCGGAAGAAGTCATGAGATGATTTCGCACCCCCCAAAAAAAAAAAAAAAAGCGGTTTGAAGTGAAAACTTCTTTAGGCGCGTTGGGCATTTTTGTTCAAGTTTTCACTTCTGTCGGCACTCCCGGAGTGCCACTCTTTTTTTTTTGTTGGTGGGTAATCAATTAATCATCCAATGACTTCTCCCGCTCTGGGTGGAGCGGGAGGTGCCAGCCTATTTTTTTTTTTTTTTTTTTTTTATGTTTGATAGGCTCGCGTTTGACCACTATCTCACCTGATGTTAAGCGATGATTTGCCTATTACTGAAAGGGGGCTCCCCTGAGCCTCACTGTGCACCGCAGCACGTGATCACAGTGCCGCCATACTTTCTAGAATCACTCGGTAGGCAATCAGAGTCTCCAATCTGAGCGTCCGAGATTCCAAAATCTAGAACATTGAACCTACCTAACTACCTAAGACAAAGTGTTAGTTAAGGATTTAATAGGACCACTGATGAGTTCCTTTTCCTGCTGCGTTATTTATATTATTTTCGCAGCCTATTCTCAGATAGGTGTTTTTTTGGCCTCGCACAGGTCTTTTCTATATTTATATTATGTTGTTTACTTTTGTTATTATTTTATTAATCATTTGATGTATGATGTCATGCATTAAAATTTTATGTTTTATTTTGCGAGGTACAAAATAAACTTTTATTTCTTATCTTTCTTTTATTTCTTTTCTTTCTTTCTTTCTTTCTTTTCTTTCTTTTCTTTCTATTCTTTCTTTTGATTTTGACAAACGGAAAGACTTTTGACGCATGCATTCTGACACACACAACACCAAGGTATATTTACGTAACTATGAGGTGAATTAATAGGAGTTTAAGTAAATAGAGAGATAAGAAGTCACTACGTCATCTTCTGTATAAATATAGCCATTACATAACCATCAGTAGGGCACGTTATCAACTAGCCTTACACCAATAACATTCACTTTCGATTACAATCATATTAAAACAAGGTAATTAATATCCGTCTAACAATATCGAATCAGACGTCAGAGCAATTAAAGTGATAAAATAGTGCTGTTCTGTGCTCTCGTACATTTCGCACTACAGAAAGAATAGCTCATATTAAAAGTACCCAAACATACAACACCCCCTTAAAGTATTTTTTTTTGCCTACCTTCGCATTTAGTCAGTCACCAATTTTTGCCGAAGCTGAGTACCAGACATTTCTTCAGAGAGTTTCCTAATAGACGTAACGGACACACACGGACTGTGCACACCGCGCCGCCTGGGTAACTGAAGGAACAGGGGTTCGTTTTAGTCATTAAAAGTCTGACACGCCCTCGCCAAAAAGTCATTGGATGATTGCCCAAACCCACAAAAAGAAAGTGTTGCAGAGCATGCATGAAGATGGAGGAATCGGTCGCGCACGTGCTCCTTGAGTGCACGGGCGTCGCCGTTATACACATACGAGCCTTAGCCTTTTTTTTTCTTTAAAAAAAAAAGGATTACCGGATTCCCTCAAAGACGCCCTGAATAAACTGGGAGACCTAATCTACTTCTGGAAAGAGGTGGACTGGTTGGAATGCCGCTTCAGCCCACGCACATTGATCCGCCATGGACTGAGTACGGAAACCAGATCACCAGATGGATACATAGATAGAGTTTCGTAATTAAAATTTGAATAACACTGACCATTCCTGTCATTCAAACCAAAATCTCATGGATTGCATTTGCGACCAACGAACGAGACTACTCGTACATTTGTCACACTCCTATAATTCCAACCATTTTCTTTTGCATTTTTCTACCTACTATCTAAAGTAATTACTGCTTTATAATCTGTGTTATCTTATCAATGTTCATCTGTTTGCGTGTGTTTTTTGCATGGGTGATTAAATTATTTATAGCAAAATAATACAGGCTGTAAAAAGACATCACATAGCCGTCAACTACGCATAGGTACTGTACATCTAACAAAGTAGCTTTGCCCATAAATGATTGCTGGGAAACGACTTTTATTTTTAGTTATGAAAAAAAAAAAAATTTTTTATTGCGCGCAATGTAACATTGCGAGCAATAAAAAATTGTTTTTCATAACTCAAAAAATGTTTAATAATAAAATATTAATTGTTTCTTGCCTGGGCAAATGGAGTTCAGCCCCGCCCTTTCGCTCTAAGTCGCGTGGGTACATGTCGGATACGTTTGATATTCATTGCGTTTTACAAAGGCGTAATTTCAAAAATTCGTAAAAGAAATTGAAAATTCAGGTAATGTTTGTTTGGAAAAAAGTTTAGTAATAACACTTTGAATTCATTATAATAAAAAAGGAAAAAAAAAACTGCGACTTTGACCTTCAATATCTCCAGATATTCAATAGAACCAGTGGATTCCCAGGTATGGTCTAGTGGAAAAAAATATCCAAATAATGGGTAGAATATGTAGTTTTCGGCTTCGGAAACTGTCTTTTTACACCCGTTATGATAAACTAATTCTTTAGGCTGCTATGTAGTCGTACATGATCTACAATTATCATTGCTTGGACAAATCACGACAATTTACGGTTTAGTACCCTCTCTCCCTCTCAAACTGCTTCGGACTATTCAGGACTAGCGAATCGTAAGCCCCATTACTTGATCAATTTTTATTCGTTCCCAAATTCTCTTGTCACAAAAAAAGTCGCCTCAATTTCCCGATTCCACACTAATAACCTCAATATCTAAGTGACACATATCTCAAGACGTTACACGAACACGAGCCCGCAAGTATGTCGCGCGTTGCATGTCGTCTCATCTCGCCCTACCTCCATGTCATGTATTATTTTTAATCCGGCACACAATGCATCGCGACCTCAGCGCACACGGCCCGGCTAATCCGAGACGCGGAGCTGTGCTCATTGTTTCACGATGCGGAGCTATGGGGGTTGGTCGGGATTTGTAGTTTATAGTTAATTCTAGAGTTGCTACTTTTTACTTCCTCGTAAAATATGCTAAGCACCATGCACTTAAAACAACAGCAATACAGTTCTGATAAATCCATGTAACTTATTTAGTAAACACGATATTTTTTTTTAACAATAATATTTGGTTTTGCGATATCTGATGCTTGGTTATAGTATACGACTATGTTGTAAACGAGTAACCTAAGCAATGAACAGTTTAAATAAAATGCAAACGTTGAATATGTAATTACTGTAGCTCCCCAGGGCTCCAGTAAGGCCTGGCTCCAGGGGTGCTCTTTAATTTGGGGGATTGTCTCACTCGCTGGCTACGCGAGAGTGTGGTGTATGAGAGTGAGTGGCTAATATGAGGAGTGTGATAAAAGAAAGGGATAGACTGAGGATTATTATATTAATTGGAAAATAGATACATGTGCCCACTTCAAACGGGCGAACTCCAGTCTGACATCCCACCTATGTTTCTTAATATTAGACCGACTCCTAAATATTCTCAACTGCCAGCTAAAGGCCGGTGCAGACCCGCTGAGTTTAGGCTGTGTCTACAATCGCCACAGTACCTACCAACACATCAACCCAACAACAGCTTACGATTTCCTTGGCTTAAATACACTTTACGTTAATCACCACGCTTTTTAAAAGCAACTGCTTTTATGCTCCCACTCTATTTCTGCGTGAAGCTATCTTAACATTTCTCATCGACACTGGTGTCAGGGCCTCACTCTGCTTATACACTTTTTTATGCCCATAAATTCATCGTAACTTATTTATATCTTCTTATCGATGCTAGACTTACAACTTCTAGCACCGATTTACAACGATAAACTTACAACAGAACATTGGGCACGCACCCCTCATGCATTGGCGCTCACCTCAGCGCTGCACAGATAACAGCGTCCCGTCTTATTCACTGCATGCCTATAACTTATCGTTCTCTAGTTACTCGTCATACTCTAAAGCGTTATAATACTGCACATCTACCTGACGGAGCGAGCGTGTCCTCATTGTTGGGAGCATGAATACGATGTCGGAATAGTTTCAGACTTGTTAAAAATGCTTTCATAATAATGTTACATTCGTTCTTATAAGGAACTAAAGATTTGTAGTTTAAGATGATTTAGGGGTTTTTACACAGACATGGGGCAGTTTAATTGATTGGGTCATGGGTCGCCGGAGTATTCGAAAAGTCACCGCGATCATTAAAAAAAAAAAAACAAACCGAAACGCAAAAGGCAATTGAAGGAACACGGTTTTGGTCAGTAAGAGTCTGACACGCTCTCCTCAAAAAAAACCGGCCTAAAGCGACCCGGACTCGCGCGCAAAGGGTTCCGAAGAAATCATATTTTTTTCAGGTTTTTTATGCACTACCTCCTCCTTATAGGTTTTCCTGTAATCTATGTATAGTATAAGTCAAGAACTACTTTCTGTATTTTTTCAACATTTTAGGCCTACAGTGGTTTAGGAGATAAGTGGGAGGGGGAATGGTAATTTTTCTTAAATAAGTAAAATTATGTGCCCTTTCATTTGATGTGTCGCACGGCACCGTTTGAAAAACTTTGTTTTTTAATTTTACGATTTGCACTTCAAAAGTGACCCTCATACACCAAATTAATTTATTTAGAGTACCTACGCGTTCGTGTTTGGATCACGGATATTTAAGTGTGTACCAAACAACTTTATCGGTCCTGCAGGTTCGGAGCAAATTGGCTGTGACAGACGGACAGACAGACAGACACACGAGTGATCCTATAAGGGTTCTGTTTTTTCCTTCGAACTTTCGGAACCCTAAAAAAAAGGCACGTATTGCAGAAATTCATTCAAAGACTAATAATTATTATAAAAAACGGTTCATGGTAGACATCCCAACCACACGCATAAAACGTTTTGGGAACACATTCATTGTTCGTACAGTTAAGGAATGTCTCCATCGTCGATCACATCATCGCTTACCATCAGGTGAGATGGTGGTCAGTGGCGCGAGCCTTTATAGGGTCAAAAAAATAGTAACAACCAATCGCATAAAAACGCCTTTCAACGAATTTTAAATAGATGTCTATTGCTTTAATCTTCTTGAGCTAGGTTCTGTAATAAAGGCCGTAGAATTTAATAGTTTTCGTCTGCAATGTTACGTGTAGCGGGTTCGATTCACTTATGGAACAAAGTTTTATTTTGGCTGGGTGATAGCCGTCCATTACACGGTAGGTTTTGCTGTCAGTTTAACACAGTCAAGGTTACTCACTCGTCTAATACAGTGTCTCATGGTTGCAAATCTCGATACTTTGATTTTCATCAGTCATGAGTATGACTTTTGGAATTGAGTGAGGCTTGCATGAGCGAGTAGTACTCTCAAGTCTAAAAACTATATACATAAAAGCACCACGCACAGAAATGCTTCCGTGGAAGCCTTTCTCATGTTTTGTTGCACTGTTTTAGGAGTCATTTAATAAAAGCTATCCTGTAGCTATAATTATTGTAACAGAGGACACGGTGGAGCATACGGTGGAGGTCTGCCCCGCTTGGGTGGCGTACCGCCGTGTCCTCGTGGAGGCAATCGTCGGCAGCGACCTCTCGCACCCGGCCCTGGTCGCAAGCCATGGTATAGAGCGAGAGGGAATGGGAAGCTGTCACCTCCTTCTGCGAAACAGTAATGCTCGCGAAGGAGATGGCGGAACGCGTGTGATAGACGCAACGGAGACGCCCTCACGCCTCTAGTAGCCGCCGCAGGAGACGCCTCGGGCATCGGTAGACGCAAGCCGAGTCCCGACCACTGTAGGCGCGGGCTTGCGGACGGCGAGTAATCGGTAGCTCACCGTCTAATAAAGGACAGGCGCGAGTCGACGGCGCGTAGTATTCCACGCGCGGATCAAAGAGATGTCAGCAGTAACTGACGGGGCCCTCTAGGGCCGATACTTGTCTGGGGTCGCGGATAAATTGGAAAGAGAGTTACCGCGGCCCTTGGCACAGGCAACTGAAAGAACAAGGGTGGGTTTTAGTTAGTAAAATTCTGACACGTCCTCCCGCTCCCAGAGCGGGACAAGTCATTGTATGATTTCCCACCCTCCAAAAAAAAAGTATACTTATTGTATAAAATCCTCTGAATCACCGACCGGGCGACCTCACTGCATGAATACCTAATTAATTGCTTATCAAACGAATTGTATTTTATGGCTTAACAAAGAATGTGATTCACAGACTTAACTCAACTGCACTAATCTTTATTTAAGCCGTATGTGGCACTTGGAATTATGTTAAATAAGCGACCTGGCCCTGCTTCGTACGGGTACAAATTATACACCTAAACCTTTTTCATGAATCACTCTGTTTTGAATTCGTGAAAATGCATGAAATTGCGTTCAGTCGTTTTGAGTTCATCGCAAACAGACAGATAGACAGACGCGGCGGGGACTTTTATAATATGTAGTGATTGTTATCGTCAAGTGCACTTATTAAGCCATGTTAACACATCAAAAGACTGATGGATATCAAAATTATTATGTTGCACTTGTAAAGCTAAATCGCTGAAAATGTAATCATGTTTATTTTAAAGTACCGTAGAAATGACTTCCTCAGTGGTCGCAGGTGCTAGCGCTGAGCATGAATTCCTGGGTTCCAACCTCGGGTCGGTAGTGATCACTTATGGCGATTTTCCATCTGGAATGCATGTTTGATGGCAACAGGCTTGCCTTCTACAACGCATGGGACTTAAGCATCACTGCCGAAAGAGTGTTCTATAACAAGTACACAGCTCGGAGCTCTGGAGCTCATGGCTAAAGTAATAACAGCCGCACGGGTCGATCCTACAGGTTAAGCTACGCTTGCCGGGGTTGGTCCATGGATTGGAGACCATCTATGAATACCGAGACTGCTCCGTGCCTCGGAAAGCACGTTAAACCGTTGGTCCCGGCTGTCAATCGTGGATCTTTGACCGTCGTTACGGGTCGTCAGAAGCCCGAAAGTCTGACAACCAGTCTTAGCAGTTACTGGGTAATACGATACGTATTACCCAGTAACTGTGTTGTGGAAGTCAGATAGGCACTCGCTCCATGTAAAATACTGGTGTTCAGCTGCACCCGGTTAGACTGGAAGCCGACTTCAAGATAGTTGGGAAAAGGCTAGGCAGGTTGATTGATACGCCTCTGTCTCACAGCTCACTCTTTGGAGAATATAACAATACTCCTGTATTCTCCGTCCTTCCGTGTTATAATAATAAACATGATTTTTTTTCTTTCTTCTTCAAGAAAGTATTTACTCTTCCACAAAGGTGAATTACAAACTAGCCTATTGTCCCACTGCTGGGCAAAGGCCTCCCCATATCCTTACAGACATTCTTTTCTTGCACCACCTCAATCCAGCCTTCGCGGTGCGCGTCCTGTCAAATCAAGTCAAGTCATCTCGCCACCACTTTCTGTGTCGGCCTCGGCGACGCCGTCCATCCTTTGGCACCCGTTGCGTGGACTTGCCCAGCGGGCGCCATGCTTGCGGCCGACGGGACCCGCCCAGCCCCATTCGAGCCTGGCAGACTTTTTGCCCACATCTATTATCCCGTTTTTGGAGCACAGCGTGGTGTTCCGTACCATTCCTCTTTGGCACACCCCAAGGCAGAATTTTTGCGACTTGGCGAGTGATCAGGTCTAAACACCGTAGGTAAGGATGAAAACTATAATTCTTAAAACTTAAGTTGTTATGTGGTGTGGAGGTCGTCATGGTGTGGTGTGGATGTCCTTATGGTGTGGTTATAATCCGGTAGTCTGGCTAAGTATATCCGTAGGTACTAGTAATCATTGTATTGCTATGCTGGGCAATCTTCCTCTTCTATGACAAGTACATAATGAACAAGTTATGGTTCCCAACCTTTTTTGACCGGTGACCACTTTGGTTTCTTAGTTGTTAGCAGGGACCAGAAGTCCAGAAGGAAATTTAAACATATTAATCTAAAAAAAACTTATATCGTAAATTCAAAACTAGTAGCACACCTCTTAATCAAAAGTAATGAGCATTGTTATTGAAAACAAAACTCTTCCGATAGATACTTAAAATAAGTTGTCAATGTTGCTTTTCAGTTGAAAAGTTTGATATTTTTAGACCTTTCGCGGACCATATTTTAGCCCTTGCGGACCAAAGGTTGGGAGCCAATGCTCATGAAGTAGAGATTGGAACAAAAACTCCTTACTAAAAATCATAGCAACTCTATTTTAAACGCTGCAATAGTAATTACCGAAATAGGCCCGTGATTGCTCTGAACGAACGCTCGCCGTCACAGAATGCACTCAGAACGTGCCCGGGTATGCCTGCATTACCTAAGTGCACGGAAAGTGCTTAAAAGTATTTAAACGCGCAATATCGTCCTTGAGTCGCGAATCATTTGTCTAGCGAGGGTTTGGGGAACGGGATATTTATTTGTTGTACTGGTTACATGAATTCAGTCAGAACGTAGATGGGCAAACTTATTTTGAAAATCTTTTGTACAATGTAATGTGAAGTAGGTATTTTTTTTTACTCCTCTTTCTGTGTTTTCATAATTATACAGTTTGAGTCTTTATAATGTGCACATATCGAAATGAGGGAATCTATGCTCAATTTTATCAAAGGAAAATTATAAAAAAATATCTAAATAATTTTATGTTTTTTTAAATTGATGAAAAAAAACAGATTTATGCTAAAAAAACATGTTTATTTTCAATTTAGGGTAGCTTTTTTCACAATTTTCATTTTATGAGGACGCTTATTTACTTCCAAATATGGATCATTTGTTTCATCGCGAAAGATCATTTAGTTTAAAAGTTAGGTACAGCGTTTTGTTTCAGTTTGTTTTTTAATACAAAAAAAATTGGTTTTTGTTTTTATATTTTCACCGTCGATAAAATTAAGCATAGAGATCATTTCAATATGTGCACATTATAAAGACTCACACTGTAATATCGTTCTACCTCGTTGGTCTCGTGGTACTACTCGCTCGGGCTAAAAGTGCTGTTAGGTTTTTCCATTAGGAATTATAGCAGCCCGTATTTTGTAAGTAGGTGGTGGACACCTCCGTGTCTCAAATTCAAGCACGTAAAGCCGTTGGTCATGCGCCTGATATCTCCCATTTTATGGCGTCACTCCCTATAGGATCTCAATATACTTGTAGAGATAGCAGTCAATATGAAGATGCTGATTACATTAACCTCTAACATCCACAGGTTTTTTTTTTTTTTTTGGGGGTTGGGAAATCATCTTATGACTCTTTCCGCTCTGGGGTGGAGCGGAAGGGCGTGTCAGACTCTTACTGACTAAAACCCACCCCTGTTCCTCCCTGCCCTACGCGCCCGGGGGCGAGGTAACTCTTTCGAATTTATCCTCCACCCCCGGGCAGTTTATCCTCCACCCCCGGGCAGTTTATCCTCCACCCCCGGGCAGAACATCCACAGGTAGCAATCGCCCGCTACCACCTTCTCCAATTGTATGGCGTGCTTGTCCCACAAGAAGTGAAATGTGAAGTAGTTAATAGCTCCTGTTGAGTAGTTGATAGAATCTAAATTTTTAATTCAAGAACAGCTACAATCCGGTTTGGCTTTTCATAAAGGGCTTGCTCATCAATAAAATAACAAATTAATTTTCTAAAAAATATATTTTTCATCAAATAATATAATTCTATAATACATTATTATAAGTTATATATTAGTAATAGAGCTCGTACAATACTCACACATTACAGTAAACAACGTTAATCAGTTAGAGCATACGATTTGTGTGTCTTTGGACATACGTAGGACAAAATTAAATGATAGTAAGTACTTAGTTTAAAAGATGCACGTCGAATTTAATAATTATGTATTATTAATGTAGTCGAGACTTGCTGCATAATATTATTTAATTTTCTAGAAAAACCGGCCAAGTGCGTGTCGGACCTCACACATTTAGGGTTCCGTATCAAATGTATTTTTGACTATTTTTATAGCTTTTGGTTAAGACACAGGACACTTCGGGTACGGAGCCCTAATAAAAATGCATCGATAGCTAAATTTCATCGCATTTTATCGATGTATGTGAATGCAGACTTAAAGACTACGGTTTTCCTTATAAGAACGTTTCTTCGTCTTCTTTACTGTCTGTTTTATATCTGCTTAACCTATCTGTTACCAGCCCTTTGTGCTCGATAACTAGTGCTAATAACAACATTAGTGCAGTTACTATTCATTATATTATTATTTTATTGCCAAGCTGTGGAAGGCAATTTGCGATTTCGTCAGTTTGTGTTAACAGCAGTATAAGAAGTTTCGGAAACTGGTTATATTAGAAAATTTAATAATATTACACAAAATAAGACATCGTAAGTGCACACAAACCAAATATTACATATAATTATGCTATAAATAAATAATTTATGCTTGATATGAAAAGTTAAATACAATTATGAGCAATTTTTTTGCAAAACATCCAACAGTGTATATTATTTGATTACTTTTCTATTAAATATATTAAAATTATATTTTTAATTTATGTTAACAATGAGGCCACCTATTGAGTGGAGTCTTACAATCAGTTACAGTCATATTGTAAATATGATTTAAAAACGTCGACTTGCAGCTACTATTTTCGTATTCAGAGTTAAATACGTTATTCAGTCAAACTAAATTAACTGGCGAAACTCCACAGAAACTAATAACGATAAAATATTTCCAACTCATTTTCAAGTAGCTACACTACCAGCGGCCTTACTTGTTTTTTTTTTTTATTTGTTTTATCGTCAATACATATACTTACACTTCTGCAGAGTTTCACCAGTAAAATTAATTGGAAATTGTATGCAGAGATCTTTTTATAATTATATTAGCAGTGCCCTCTGTGTGTTAAAAATAAGACACAAATATTTTCATGTTGAACTATGCGTTATAAATAATTCCGTCACTATACGTTAAACGTATGTAGCTGGATTTACGCTGATCAAATAAGTCTCACACCACTTTGTAAGGAAAAAAGGTGGTTATCAAAGATATCGCAATCAGATGCGTTATCATCATTCAAGATTGCCAGTAAAAAAAAACATTTTTATTTAGTTTTAAGCGAGCGGTTGAGAAATTTACACACACAACAAGACAGCACATACAATGTGTCTTTATGGAAGAAGACATTATGCTGCGTCGATGCTAAATTAGAAAAACAAATAGAAAAGTGCAGATGGACGATGACGAATCCAGACATATTTTACCGACATTATAATATGCGAGTGTTTTACCTTGAACTTCTTATAAGTAGATACCCCGACAAAATGAAGTAATGTAGTTGAGTATTGTTCTGTTCCTTTCATCTTGTCTGTTCATATGTGTGTACATAAACTGTTCAGTAAATAAATAAAGCAAAGTTTTAGGTTAGCGAAAGGGTACATACTCGCACCCCAAGACCTAACAAGTGGTACTAAACCCCCAATCAGCATACTCGTCACATCAGAGCGGTACCCTTTCACCTGACGTAGACCTGCAGCTGCCCCGCGAGCTGGCACAGCATCTTGAGTCCCGGCAGGAACGACGCCACGGCCGCGAAGTCGGCGCCCCCCGCCAGCGACGTCGCCACCTGCAGCGCGGCCGCGTGGTTGCCGGCCTGCGCGTACTGGCAGCACGAGTGCAGCGCCGCGCACGCCGTGTCCGACAGCTGCGGGACCACGACATCAGTGAGCACAGTTGTGACACGCGCCGGATAGCTGCGTGGGCACTTCCACTTGTTCTTAGGCTTCCCAAAGGGTAACACGGGACCCTATTACTAAGACTCCGCTATCCGTCCGTCCGTCTGTCTGTCTGTCTGTCCGTCTGCTACCAGACTGTATCTAATGAACCATGATAGTTAGACAGTCGAAATTTTCTATTGCCGCTATAACAACAAATATCCAAAAAAACAGAATAAAATAAATATTTAAGGGGGCTCCCACACAATAGGATAGGAATACAGATAGGCAGCTATCCGTGGATGACACCACGAAATGAAATAGAAGAAAACCGGCCAAGTGCGAGTCGGACTCGCGCACGAAGGGTTCCGTACTACTACTATCTATAAAAACGGCAAAAAAATCGTTTGTTGTGTGGGAGCCCCCTTAAATATTTATTTTATTCTGTTTTTTGGTATTTGTTGTTATAGCCGCAACAGAAAATTTCAACTGTCTAACCATCATGGTTCATTAGATACAGCGTGTTGGCAGACGGATAGACAGACAGACTGACGGACGGACAGCGGAGTCTTAGTAATAGGGTCTCGTTTTACCCTTTGGATACGGAACCCTAAAAACAAGTGGAAGTGCCCACGCAGCTATCCGGCGCGTGTCATAATTGGGCGTGGGCACTGTTGTTGTTTGTTGTGACAGAGTAGCCTGCAAGCAGCTCGTCAGTGAACACGTCAAAGTTTTCCAGCAGGCCTATTCACTAACACAGTTGACATCAATTTGATAGGCACTATGCAGTACATTGCTGCTTTGACGTATAGGAAAACAAAAATGTACTACGTATTCTAGTTATAATCGATGCCCACCGAGCAATGTACTGCAAAGTGCCTATCAAATTGATGTCAACTGATTTAGCAAATACACCTGCAGTATGGGTTAGAATTTCAGCAATGATAAACACGAATAAGAACATGAAGAGGGTGACATCTAGGTACAAATAATAGTTTATAATACTGACACAACAAAGGTTATGTATGAAAATACGAGTCCGAATTTATCAGTAGTTCAGCTCAGTTTAGCTGCAGGTAAAGTTTATAATAGTATCACATGAATGTTTTAATACCTTATTATGTGCAGTATTTAATTATACACTACTTTTTCTAATCTCATCAAAAACAAATATGGCGCCAAAATCTAACATTCCTCCGCGATGTGGTGAGGCATATCATCACGAATTGGCGGCATCCAATTTACATAGAATGCGTTGCCACAGATAATGTAGAAATGGGCTCAGTCAGTCCGTAACTATTGTGCATAGTATCTGTTAATTTCGTTATGAGAGTAGATAAATATGTTATGATCCTTTAAGCGACAGAGGAAGGTATGCATAAGCAAGCGAGTACCCGTTCTTACATACATGACGCTTTAGAAAGATATATGGATCCCCTATTATTAAAATTTAGCCTAGATATTGATCATAGGTTCCACGTTTCTATGATATCGAGACAAATCTGTGGTAAAAGCTATGACAATGCTATGAAACATGAAGTATTTACTAACCTTATATTCGCGAAGCATATCATATAGAGTTTCTAGTCTTCTCTGGACGTCTTCTAATTTTCTTTTCATTTGCTGCAAACATAATTATATTATACAGATTTGTAATAAAAAAATAATACTGACTGACTTTAATAGTGATATTTCATGGATGCCAAAATAATAAGTCTATTTAATCCGTAAGGTAGATTATCAAAAAAAATTGGCCTTCACGGGACGCCCGGCAGATGTGAAACATCTATTTTAATATAAGAATTTAAAATTGTTGTTGGTGTTGTTGTTGGTTAGTTGTTGTTGTTTGTTGTTGTTTGTTATTGTTGGTTGTTGTTGTTGGTTGTTGTTGTTTGTTGTTGGTTGTTGTTTGTTGATGTTTGTTGATGTTTGTTGTTGTTTGTTGTTGTTTGTTGTTGTTTGTTGTTGTTTGTTGTTGGTTGTTGTTGTTGTTGTTTGTTGTCGATTGTTGTTGTTTGTTGTTGTTGTTGATTGTTGTTGTTTGTTGTTGTTGTTGGTTGTTGTTTATTATTGTTGTTTGTTGTTGTTGTTTATTGTTGGTGTTGTTGGTTGTTGTTGTTGTTGATTGTTGTTTCTTGTTGTTGGTTGTTGTTGTTGTTTGTTGTTCAAGTTGTGTGTTGTTAATTTTTTCGCATAGATATTTCTAGGGAGAAGGTAGTCGAGAGCGGCGGCGTAGTGGGTGCCACGACAGTTGATTTTTCTGCCAAGCCGCGCCAATAGATGTTTCGCATCAAAAATATTGGGCACTTATTTTTTACCAAACCAATAAAAAAAAGTGTGTGTGTACTTATGTACGCACGTAAGAAGTTGTACTTCTTTGGCGTAACAAGATAAAAAACCAAACTGTCACAAAGTTTACAAAAGGAAAACAATCATTCCTCATGAACCTTCTTCCTGCCCTCATCCCATGTTACTTGGGGTCGGCGCAACACGTTTGTTTTTTTTTCCATTCTGTCCTGTCAGCCGTCACGCTATCACTAACTCCCTTTTCTTTCATATCACTCCTCACACAATCCATCCATCTTTTCTTTGGCCTCCCTCTCCCTCTACATCCATCAACATTTATATTCATAACTCTTTGTTTATTTTTTTTTTATTTTTTTTTTATTTATTTTTTTTCTTCTTCTCATGACCATACCAAGATAAGCGGTTCCCTTTCAACTTTTCTGTGACTAGCGCCACTTTTAAAGTACCTCTAATGTACTCATTCCTCACTTTATCCATTCTCGTTACTCCACACATCCATCTCAACATTCTCATCTCCGCCACATGCAATCGTTTTCATACGTCCTTTTCACAGCCCAACATTCTGATCCATACAGTACGACAGGTCTAATCACGGACCTATAGATTTTCCCTTTTAACTTAAGGGGCATCCGTTGGTCGCAAGTTGTTCCAGTGACCCATTTTTTTTTATTGACAAGTTCGCCATTTCATACATCCTGAGCTGATGCTGTGCGTCACGTTTCGGTCTATATCGCCATCCCCCTGAACAAGCGTTCATTCTTCATGAACCACAGACCATAATAGCTAACTTCAGGGTGTCGGTTTTTGTGACGGTGTGCGCGCTCATCGTAAAAATTTACTCTCATCATTTCTCCCTAACGCGCCAAATGAAGTATAACTTCAAAAAAAAAAAATAAAACGCATGAGTGGGGGCTTGCCACGTAATTTCATGGTGTAGCATGGCGTGACGCCACGCAAAATTTTAATGCACTGTATCGTTTTTACTTTTTGTCGACGATGTGACAAAAAAAAAAATGTCCAATATTTTGGTAATCTAACTGACGGACCAATTACATTTTTTTAGGAAACTACCCTTTTTCCCAAATACATTGCTAAGTTTTTTCAAAGCTCAAGTTTCAAGAGAAGAGCTCTTTCTTAAGTTCAACCATAAGAATGTCAAAGATTATTGTTGTTGTTATGTTCAGTTCAGCCACTCAAGTGGTTGCTTACCGGGTTAGTGGCCCTGTTGGAGCACTCGGCCCTGACGGCGTCGAACACCGTCTGCAGCACGACGTGCTGCTCCGGCAGCGGAGCCTTCTGTACAGGCGCGGCTGGCTCAGGGGGGGCGGGGCTGTCCGTCTGTGGGATGAAGGTGTGTTAGATTGTATGTGGATTCCTATATTACGCTAGTGACAAAATAACAATAGGCAATTTCAGGCCTATTTCCATCCTACCTGCATTTAGCAAAATGTCAAAAGTTAATAATCAAGCAGTTGCTAAGATATTTTAATGTAAATAGCCTCTTTCATAATGAACAATATGGCTTTACAAAAGGTCGATCGATAACAGTTGCAGTTGCTCTCCTAAAACACATATTTAACGCATGGAACAACTCGCAAAATGCAATCGGAGTTTTCTGTGATCTCTCCAAAGCTTTTGATTGCGTACACCATGACACGCTTTTGCGTAAACTGCGTCATTATGGTCTCCAAAACGAAGCTCTAAATGTAATAGATTCATATTTATGTAATAGGTTCCAATGTGTAGATATCAATGGTGTAGTCTTCCAGGCTCCCAGTTCATTTAGGTGTGCCTCAAGCCTCGACATTGGGACCATTCTTGTTTTTGGTGTATATAAATGATTTACCACCTTTTTTAAAGGGTATCTGTGACGTAGTACTGTTTGCAGATGATGCCTCTCTTATCTTTAAAGTAGATAGGAATAGACAAGATTTTGATAACGTAAATAACGCTATCTCAATGTTTACGGAGTGGTTTACAACAAATATCTTAGGGCCTCAATGCTAAGAAAATTCAATGTATAAAATTTGCCTTGCCTAATGTTATAAAACTAGGACCCAATGTCATCTTAAATAAAGAAGTGCTTGAAACTGTGGACTCGGTAGTTTTTTTGGGTATAACTGTTGATTCCAAACTTCAATGGGGCGCACATATATCAAGGTTATCGGGAAGGCTCAGCTCTACCGCCTACGCCATCAGAAAAGTTAGATAATATACCGAAGATGACACAGCACGGTTAGTCTATTTTAGTTATTTCCATAGCGTTATGTAGTACGGTATTCTTTTGTGGGGTAAAGCTGCGGATATACAAAATATATTTGTTTTACAAAAACGTGCTGTACGAGCAATATACAGGCTAGGGTCAAAAGTTTCCTTAAGAGAAATTTTCAAAGAGATTGGAATTCTCACGGTGCCATCTCAATTCATTTTTGCAAACATATTTTTTATTTTACAATATACATTAGACAAAATATACATTTATACACCAAGACCAGTGATATCCACAATTTTAACACCAGAAATAAGCATAAACTTCATGTTCCTTCCCACCACTTTTTTTGTTTATGCTTGAGTTCGTTTTTAATGGGATAATTGAGTGTGCTAGCTAACAAGAGGCGGATAATTTAATTTTATGATTATATTTTAGACGATATTTCTTTATTTTTCTGTTTTATATACGTTACATACACATATGTTAAGATTGTTGCATATAATTATATAGATTCAAGTTTTTCAAACTTAACAGACAGATGTGTTGCTGGGGAGTTTGTTGGCCACTTTTTCTTCACAGCTAAAACACTAGGAAGTGGTGACGGGCGGGCGTTTTTGGGGGACTGTCTTTATGTAGAACTTTAACGTTCAAAAAGTGCTGGCTCTCAGCCTAATTTGAATAAATGACTTGATTTTGATTTTGACAATTCCACAGCAATGGTTATATAAGTCGATCCGTGAACAATAAAATTACCCGCCTACTTCTCCTTTTTTTCAACTCTCTTTTCGCAGGTATGCTGGAAGAGAATTCTTTAGAAATAAGCATCACCTTTGTACCTATTCTTCCGTTTCCCTCTTCTTGGCTGTTTATTATAATATAAATTGTTTAATAAAAAAGAAAACTATGAGTCCGTCTAACAATTTCACTTCGGCAGCGGCCTTATGTAAGATTAGAGGTTTTCATAGTTCATTACTGTCACCAGGCCGAACAGAGTAACAGTCGTTGGAAGCGAGCTTGCGTCATGTCATACACATAAACATGGACGATCTATAAAATATCAATAGGATTTTCTGCAAACACAACTACTAAATAAGTCGACAGGATAATAAGTGGTGTCTTTTTCTGTATATAAAAACTGTGACCTCCAATCAAGAATGGTAATAAGTAATAATTTGTATTTTGCTTATCTGTAAGCGCTCTAGGAGCACAGGACACAACAAACCTTCTGCGGATAAGCCGGCGACATAGCAGCAGCTTGGTAGTCCGGGTACTGGTTAGGATACTGCTGGCCGTACTGCGGCACGGCCTGCCCGTACTGCTGCGGGAACTGCTGGCCGCCGTACTGCGGCGCGGGGGCTAGCGGTACGTGCTGCGGAGGCTCCACGCCGAACAGCGGGTGCGTGATCGGGGCTTGGGCCGTTACTTCTTGCTTTGGCTAGAAAACAAGGTTTTATTAGACTTGGCTAGGGAGCAGAGTTCCTTCGTCACAGTCAAAGAGACTTAGTCAAATAACTAGGAAAGAGGAAACTTCAGATATGAACACCCAGAATAGGACTGATATGTTACCTAGTTGTGTTCTTGGGCATCATTTTTTGGAAGGATCAATAAAAAATTATCGAATATTAATTTAAAAAAAAACTTTTTTCAAAAAATACAACCGACTTCTAAAAATTGCAAAATAACTTTAATTTCGGAAGTCGGTGTCTATATTTTTTTTTTCTTCGTTATTTGACACCGACTTCCGAATTTAAAGTTATTTTGCAATTTTTAGAAGTTTTTTATTTTTCACTTTTTAGTTTTTTTTATTTTTTTTTTATTGTTGTTGTACACCAGAAGTAAAAGTAAATATTTAAGTTATGTCCGAATGGATATACATATTTTTTGTTTATGTTGATTTTTTTTTAAAGTGCTGAATCGATTTCGATAAAATTTATATGACCTCTGAAGTATGACCTACTAAACAAAAAAAGAATCATCAAAATCGATTCACAAATGGCGGAGATATCGCGTAACATACAAAAAAAAAACATCCAGACGAATTGAGTACCTCCTCTTTTTTGAAGTCGGTTAAAAAAAATAAGCAACAAACACTTATTTCACTCTCGACTAAGTTTTAGCTCTACATTTTATAATTCCACATTGAAACAAAACACGTAATTTAGTCATGAATACATCTAAATCGCAGGGAAACAAAACGCAACGTATGTAGAAATGATTTTTACGGCAGATGTTATATACGGCGGCGACGGACCTGGGTCTACATAAAACGACGGTACAGCATCCGAACTTATCACAATTTATGAAAATCTCAAAATGAGGCAAAATTAAGAGAGATGCAAATTATTGAAACCACTTTAAAAACACACATTAGTATCTTTTCATGTACAAGATGATCGATCAGATTTGGTTTAACACATGAAAACAGCAACACTTGTCTCACACGTGGATACCTCGTCCCAGTGCCGCCTGTGCTCTATGATGGTGTTCCAACGCCTTGTGCCCGCGTGCAGGGCCGACATGTCGCCCGTGTCTAAATGCTGATAATGTTACTCCATCAAATACTATTGTATATTGAACTACCACAAAAATCACCCAACTAAAAAAATTTGGGAGACAAAAAGTTAAAATTTGTAGTTCATCCATCTTTTTTAGGCATTGTAAGACGAAAGAGCCTGTTTGCAGGAAAATTTCAAGTAATTCATTTGTACTTATTATTGCAATCAACCAATTACGTTTACATAAACAGCTACATTACATGGCAGAGTTTTAACATAGAATTAACTGTTAAAATAACATGATCTGACATTCATGAATGTTTAATTTCGTATGCAACATAATGAATACCAACCCAACATTTTTTACACATAAGAAATTACAATATATTTCTTCTGAAACCAGAAAATATCATCAAGTTAGTGAAAAAAGTAATTTTAATAATGTTTGACATACCTTAGGTTTAGAAGACATCATAGGCGGATCGTTCCACCCCGGAGGTACCGGTTTGGTCGGCGCCGCCGCCACGGCCGCCTCGGGGGCCTGCGTCGGCGAGTAGTACGAGCCATTCACGGCCGGGGTCACACCGGCCTGGCTCAACTGCGACGGATCCAGCGACGTCTGGCCCGGCGGGCCGTAGATCTGATTCATTTGACCCTGATTCATTGGTGCTGGTTTCAATTGACTCTGGTTCATAACACCTGGGTTCATGGGACCCTGGTTGTAAGCCGGCACGCTAGTGCCCCCATACTGGTCGGGCAGAGGACTGTTGAATCCTCCATAGGGCTGGGAGGTGACAGGGTTGTTGAAACTGTAGTGATTGTATAAGGGAGCAGATTGGACGGAAGGATCCACTTTGTATTTGGAGCGAGATCCTGGACCTGCAAGAAAGAGTGTTTTTGTTAGAAGCTGTCTCCGGTACTTTAAGTATACCAAATCTCACGGGGTCTTCGAGTATTAAATAGATTCTATTGATCTGATGCCAATCAAGTAGTAACATATCTACAACGAACCGGTAGGCCCCACGCTGCCCGGCCGGGGCGGCTGCGTGGTCTGCGGCGGCAGAACTGCGGGCTGCAGCCCCGCCACAGGCTGCAGTGGCTGCGGCGGCTGCGCGTACCCCGGGCGCTGCTGGTGCATGTGCGACGTGGGCGCTGGCACTGAGGACTGGGGCCAGGCCTGCTCGTAGCCTGGGACAGGGAAAACGAATTTACAATATATAAAAAAACTAACATAATACAGACTTAAAACTGGTGGCGCAACATCACATCGCTGAAGAATGAGTTTTCGCTAACTCAGTTGACATCAATTTGATAGGCACTATGCAGTACATTGCTGCTTTGACTTGTAAGAAAACAAAAATGTACTACGTAGTGCCTATTATACTTATTAACGCCTCGTCTGAGATGATTATGTAGTATGTATGTACAGACTGTTGTCAACATTATCTAACCCACCCTAAAATCAAACGACTTTGGACCCTCTGCCTGTAACATTAAGGTTTATTTAATTTATATGAGCTTATCAGACAAGTGCACGAGGACTCGATGAACAAAAATACAATAATAACACAGACACGCAAATTTGATCTTTAACACGTAACGTTAAGGTAAACCCACCCAACATAGTCGGAGCCACCGGCATTATATATGTTTTTGTTAAGCTATTTTAATCATTATCTCGTTAACATTAAAGTTGAAAAGCTTTTAAGTCACACTACATAATTACAACCCAATCTTTAATTTCGCGTATTCCCAACAAGTTTTTTTTTTATGTTTGATAGGCTCGCGTTTGACCACTATCTCTCAAGTTCTTGTGGCTTAGCGGTTTGATGCTGGATTGACGACGAACAGCATGTGGGTTCGAAAACACAGTCCACCTATACATCAGTTACTTTTTTAATTTGTTTTCATTTCTTTTTTTTAAAGAACGACCAATATGATTTTCGCCTGATAACTTATCTTGTAAACGGGTGGGTAATTTAAAAAACTTTAAGTTCACAGTTCTTTATAATGAATACGAATATTTATTTTTCAACTACCCACTTATTACAAGTTATGTGAAAATATTACTATTTTAAAAAGTTTATGTATAGTCTGTAGTTCTTTACAATAATACAAGAAATAGTTTTGGAATATAAATTATATATTGAAAGCAAAACAATATCACTGTCGCAGGATTTGAACTCGAACCTTGTTATTCTCAGTCTTATACACAGACCACGAGACCAGAATTACTTGAACTCGATCATTAAAATAAGCTATTACACTTATCATATTATAACAAATAATTATAAAATATAACCTAATGCTAACGTTTTAAAGATCAAATTTGCGTGTCTGTATTATTATTGTATTTGTTCATCAAATCCTCGAGCACTTGTCTGATAAGCTCATATAACTTGAATAAACCTTAATGTTACAAGCAGAGGGTCCAAATTCGTTTTTTTTTAGGGTGGGTTAGATAATGCTGACAACAGACTGTACTATTCGAATCAACATACACGCGTTTAAAGAATTTGGTAAAAAAATAAATAACAAATTTTATTTTGAATATTTAGTTGCCGCCCTGCCCGCTATGGCAACACTGATGGGTAAACGTAATGAGATTAGATAATTATAGTAGCGCATGACACTTAGGTATAAAAATATTAGTGTAACTATTATAAACTTCGCCTGCAGCGCAATTTATATATTTATAAACTCACTCATATTTTAATACGACGATACGGTTGGCGGAGTGTTTTAGCGTTCGCCTGCTGCGTTGCGTGTCGCGGATTCGATTCCCGCACGGCAAACATATTTGTATGGCCTACAGATAGTTGTTCCGGATCTGGGTGTCTTTTGTATGTGAGTTTACATGTTTGTGAACGCATCCACGATACTGTAGTAATTCCTACTAGTGCGGGGCGAAGATTGACTAAAAAAAAATCTGGCACTCCGCGAGTACAGTCAGAAGTGAAAACAAAAAAACTTGAACAAAAATGCGAATCGCGTAGCGGTGTCGGTGGCGCGCGAGTTCAATTGTTTTTGTTTTCATCTCAAAACTGCCCAACGCGCATTAAGAAGTTTTCACTTCAAAAAAAAAAACTTTGTTATTTGACATTATCATAAACTACTGATTATCTTTAAAGGCATTTGAGCAAAAGATAGTTGTTATTAGTATTGATTTAACGAGTTAAACGGGGTTTCTATTAATATTTACTCGTCTACTGACAAGTCATAAAGTTTCTACCTAACAAATAAGATGTATATAAAATGAAAGTGTTACCAGTAGGTGCGTAGCTGGGCTCCGCGTGCGACACGTGCGTGCGGCGATGTGGCTGCACGTGGCCCACTGAGTGGCGCGGCTGCTGCGGTTGCTGTACACGAACACATATTACTTAACTATGATATCTACTTGCAACTTGTACGTTAAAGTTTGTATTCGTAACTGAATCATGCTTCAATGGAAGAAAAGATTCTAATGTAAGGCACACAGGTAAACTTTGACCTGAGGTAACATACAGGGTGTAACGGAAAGGAGTGGTCATATTTTAAGAACAGCATGTGCCCATCGTTAGGAACAACTTTTTTCAAGAAAATTCGAGGAAATTCTAAAAAAAAGTTTTTACTCCCCATACAAATATTGATCAGCTGTTGATAACTTTGTATGGAAAGTCCAATTTTTTTTTTTGGGAATTTTTTATTTTTCTAAGAAAAAGTTGTTCATTTTCCATGGGCAGAACCGGCTCCTAAAATATGACCACACCATTCCGTTACACCCTGTATAGGTAGTGTCCTGCTTGACTTCAACCATATTTGGCCATAATACCACAGGTCAAACCTTTCGTTCGGCTAAATAAGGTTTTCAGAAAGCAATCTCCTAAACATGTTTATCTTGGTATTTCTAGCTTTTTTCCAATTTAGGTTGGGTCGGCTCTCCTTGTGTCACGGCGCCAAGACTTTCCGTCAAGGGTTGTCAGGTGTTCCGGATAAGGCGGGAGGAAACGCCCGGGTGGTACCACTGTGTGGATCACCCAGAGGACACGGTGGAGCATGCGGTGGTGCTTTGCGTCGCACCGCCGTGTAGCGGTGGAGGCGAGCGGCGGCAGCGACCTGAGCGCCCGGTCCTGGTACGGAGCGAGAGCATAGGAAGCTGTCACCTCCAGCGAAGCAGTAATGCTCGCGAAGGAGGAGGCGCGACACGTCAGAGAGAGGCGATCCTCGCTCTCTCATATCCCTAGTCGCCGTAGGAGACGCTCTGGGCGTCGGGAGTCACAAGGCGATTCCCGCCTACCGTTGACATGGGCTTGCGGACGGCGTGCATTGGGTAGCGCGCTCTGCAGATAACTTACATGACTCGCCTTCCTCTGCTGCAGCATGCCCAGCGCCTGCATGAGTCTGTCGCGCAGCTCCGTGTGCTGGATGCCCTCCAGCGTGTTGAGCGCGCTCTGCAGATAACTTACATGACTCGCCTTCCTCTGCTGCAGCATGCCCAGCGCCTGCATGAGTCTGTCGCGCAGCTCCGTGTGCTGGATGCCCTCCAGCGTGTTGAGCGCGCTCTGCAGATAACTTACATGACTCGCCTTCCTCTGCTGCAGCATGCCCAGCGCCTGCATGAGTCTGTCGCGCAGCTCCGTGTGCTGGATGCCCTCCAGCGTGTTGAGTGCGCTCTGCAGATAACTTACATGACTCGCCTTCCTCTGCTGCAGCATGCCCAGCGCCTGCATGAGTCTGTCGCGCAGCTCCGTGTGCTGGATGCCCTCCAGCGTGTTGAGTGCGCTCTGCAGATAACTTACATGACTCGCCTTCCTCTGCTGCAGCATGCCCAGCGCCTGCATGAGTCTGTCGCGCAGCTCCGTGTGCTGGATGCCCTCCAGCGTGTTGAGCGCGCTCTGCAGATAACTTACATGACTCGCCTTCCTCTGCTGCAGCATGCCCAGCGCCTGCATGAGTCTGTCGCGCAGCTCCGTGTGCTGGATGCCCTCCAGCGTGTTGAGTGCGCTCTGCAGATAACTTACATGACTCGCCTTCCTCTGCTGCAGCATGCCCAGCGCCTGCATGAGTCTGTCGCGCAGCTCCGTGTGCTGGATGCCCTCCAGCGTGTTGAGCGCGCTCTGCAGATAACTTACATGACTCGCCTTCCTCTGCTGCAGCATGCCCAGCGCCTGCATGAGTCTGTCGCGCAGCTCCGTGTGCTGGATGCCCTCCAGCGTGTTGAGCGCGCTCTGCAGATAACTTACATGACTCGCCTTCCTCTGCTGCAGCATGCCCAGCGCCTGCATGAGTCTGTCGCGCAGCTCCGTGTGCTGGATGCCCTCCAGCGTGTTGAGCGCGCTCTGCAGATAACTTACATGACTCGCCTTCCTCTGCTGCAGCATGCCCAGCGCCTGCATGAGTCTGTCGCGCAGCTCCGTGTGCTGGATGCCCTCCAGCGTGTTGAGCGCGCTCTGCAGATAACTTACATGACTCGCCTTCCTCTGCTGCAGCATGCCCAGCGCCTGCATGAGTCTGTCGCGCAGCTCCGTGTGCTGGATGCCCTCCAGCGTGTTGAGCGCGCTCTGCAGACATCCCTGCGAGGCCAGGCGGGACGCGTACTCGTTCAGAACTGTTTCTAGTTTACCGCCAGCCTGTAACAAAGGTAGGATTTGTTAAAAAAAATCAATAGAAGCAATACACACAGTACATATTTAATGATAAATTGGTAAACATTATATACATTTGGTAGAGAATGCCTAAGGCATTAAGTCCGCCTTGATACTTCTGTTGAATAGTGTTCATAAATAAATAAACATGAAAGTTAAACAATTTTAACAAAAATTTCGAATTGACAGACTAAAATAAGGAGTGATGTGAAAATAACTGTACTATGAATCGCGGAATTTTATTTTCAAATAAGAACAAGTAGTTTAAGTCAACTCCAGCATCAGCATCAACCTACCGGTACTTGTCTCCCCCTGGCCAGTGCAGCTCTCCTCGCCAGTAGCGCGAGCTCCGTCAAGGCTGCCAGGGCGGCCACGTCTCCTCGCCTGCTCCGACTCCAGCGCCCCACCAGCTCCTCGGGACTCATGGCGCAGAGGTAGCAGATTGTCGCGGCTTCTGACAGGCCTGGGTCGGATTCCTTTGATAGTTTGTCGCCTAGCATTTCTGTGGGAAAAAAGTCGAATGAAATAAATTGATCAGAATGAAGGTATGTGTGATTATTTGCTCGAGAATAATATTTACAAAGGCCAGTCAAAAAAGTTCAAATTTTACAATATCATTACAATCTCATCTGCGTTACAATCTCATTTAAAATTAAACATAAGAAAAAAACAACAATGACCAAAAGCCACTAATTCAATTTACGAAAAAATAAACAATATTAGTTTGCTGACAACATTCATTGTGTGTGGATTCGTTGTCGTCAATGACTACGATTATAAAAACGGCCGCACAGGCGACGTTCAGCCTTTTATTTCCTTTATTCGGGCTGCCGGCGGAAGATTCACGTTCTCTTTGTTCTGTTGAACACGTCTGAGACTTCACCTGTGATCTCCGCCAATTCTGGCAGCAGCAGTTTACATTGGCAAATACTTGCCAACCTTAGTAAATTGTGTGAGAACTAACCCCGTTCTTGGGTAAGTGTTGATTCAGCATATAAATAGCTTTGTGCATTTTGTGTTCCTAATTTTTTTATAAATTCTTTCCAGAACATGTTCTTACTATGTCTTGCATTTTTCTTTTCTTTTTATTGTAAAATCAAGGTTTATAACCTACAATAAAACTGTTGTACTGCCGTAACCACACCTTCAGCGTGGTTAACTTTCTAAGGCATATGCTATGCGCATCTTGACTTGTGTGTACCCTACTGCTACACTCAAATGTGCATACCATCATGCTTTTCACCTCACCGTTGTAAACTCCATCTGATTGTGACAACCACATCGCCTTATTAGCGCACATTTTTTTTTTTTTTTTCGTGAAGATCGAGTGCCTCCGTTAATGCTCGTACGGCATTTCTTTCTGCCTTCCTTTCATTCTTCTCGGTACAAAACTGAGACGATGGCGACGGTAGCCCCCAGACATGTTTTAAAATCAAACTTCAAACACTCACTTCATTTCTTTTATTGGCTTTTGTGGAAGATTCATCACAATTTTGAAATGAAACAGCCGCTTAATTGAGTTTTTAAAATCAATAGAGATCTTGTCTAGGTCTAATGAGATGTAGACTATTTGACACTTCTTGAGTAGAAATGTTTCTACCCTCATGTGTCAAAAGTAGAGAAAAATTGGTCGTCATGCTTTACATTGTAGACTTTTGTCGACTGAAGAATAGAAACATTTCTTCTCCTCAGTTTTAACATCGCCATGCTTGACACGGTAGAAATCTTTCTACAATCTGTCATTTTGTCTATTCTTCCGTCGACAAAACCCGTTTCTAGGGTGGTCATGCTACGCGTGCAGGAGTAAACTTAAGACGTGTACACACGGTCAAAAACATTGTTGTAGGTTCGAAAATGAGTCGAATCATCTGAGTATTTTCACTAAACGATATTTTCATATGGTCATAAAACGAATGTTTTCATCACGTGTATAAGAAACAAATATTTTCAGTTTCATTTAAAAAATGGTTTAAGTTTTAAAGTACCGTTTATTTTTAAAATGCTTATTTGTGACTTTAATGCACATATTACATAAAATATGCTGTAACTAAAGGCTGTAACAAAAATTAATGAATCAAGTATGAAAACTCAAAACGGTGAAGGAAAAGATGGTGAGGAAACTATTGCTACGAGCTGGGTATGGGATAAATTATTTTACACCAATAAATTAACCAAATATTCTTTATTAACTCAACAACTTATTTACACAAACACTAATTCACTAATAATTACTGTTCTCTTCGTAATCGCTTGTATTCGCATCCGTTCGCATCCGTAGTCGAAATCAGACTGACTCACTCGCCCGCCGTCCGGCCTATTTATACGGTCATGGAAGTTTCCAGAACATTGTCGAACTATCCTATAGTGGAATATTCTAGAAACATCTATGAACTTCTATACAGTACCACAATGGAATGTTCTCGAACCTAGTGGAAACTTCTGGAAACTTCGACCACATTCTCGAACGTTCCAGAGTAATACGGTCGACGTAACACTATTATCCTAGAACTAAAAATTCAATGACATGTGACATCCACCAACCCGCATTGGGCTGCGTTGTGGATTACGGCCCATACCCTCTCACAGAGAGGAGGCCTGTGCCCCAGCATTGGGGACATTAAAAGGCTGATGATAATTAATCGACTACGTGTTTTAATGTTATCAAATATAATAATCCAGTACTTATTTCTATCCTTCGTTTAGTGTATACGAACCTTTAGAACGTTTGCATTACTAGGGGAGTAGGGGCCACAGGATAGTAGGTACTACACGTAGGCGGTCTCTTTGACGCAGTTTGTGTGTGTGTTACAACGCTTGTGCCGCGGCGCGCGCGCTACTCACACAAACGTAGTGTCGGCGAACGTCAAAGAAAAATTACCGAATTGTACAAAAATTCAAAATAAATTAGGTAATGACAATTCAGTTGTCGCCCTTGCCAAATTCGGTCAATTGATTTGTGCAACAACTTACTTTCGCGTTCGTGTGTGAGAATGACCTTCAGCAATAGGGAGTTGTTGATGGCAGACCCGTGGAACAATGTAGGGTACTTCCTATCTTGGAATGTTTCCGTAAAATGATGCCGCGTCTGCAACACACTGGCTTGTTTTTACGGAGACCGCCCTGAAGACCGGCCGAGTGCACGTGATGCTAGAGTCGAAAAAGCCACCTTGGAGCATGATGCAGAGAACCCCAGAAAAACAAGCGCAGCGCAGGTAGTGGTTAGGTGTTCCACACATGCTAGTGTGGCATGTGCTCGACGAAGATGGTCACCACGTACCATTTCAGGCCCACCCAGGAGTTGATTGCCGCGCATTTTCAACTGTGTGTCAGTTTTTGTGAAAGGTACCGCTACCACTTCCCCGAATTTTGGGGCACGCGTTATGGACGGACGTACATTTTATGTGAACTTTTTGGTGATGTTACACAATCATTTACAGAAAACTCGTAGTGTAAAACTGGTGTTAATTTTTATTTTATGAATTGCGATTTGCGTGATGTGAAAATACTTATTCGTCCTTCGTCAGCTGTAACACAATTTACTTACGGTGTCCAATGTTTACTCACGAGCGCTTGCGCTGGTCGCACGGCGCATACCAGGAGCGCAGCAGTTTAGAGGAGGTACGTAAAAAAGGTTCTTGCACCGTTAGTGATGTTACACATTTGTTTTCATAGTGAAATTATCGATATGATTGATGAAACAAAATAACATAAAAAAATCGGTATTGTCTATTTTGATTTTTGCTATTGTATTTGTACTTCATATTAGTTTTAGAACATCATCCTAAAATATGACCACACCTTTCCGTTACACCCTGTATACACCAAATTTGAGTCCAATCGGACATCGGGAAGTGGGTCTAATTTGAGTTGCAAGATTCCACCCGAACAAACATAGTTAATACATACTCGTACATACATACATTGCAAGTTAAATAAGCTACGCTTGTAAAATACAAAACTGCGCTTCACACTTACCACAGTAATGACTAGCCGTGTCCCCCTCACAGTGTGTCAGTAACGCAGCCAGCGTGTCTTTCCAGCTGCTGGGAGCTGCTGACGACACCAGCGTGTCCCAGCGCGCCAGTAGCAAGCTGCCACAGACCAGCGACACTGGCTCGCCTGCCGTCGTGTTGATGTGGTACTTCTGCACTTTGTATAGGAGCTCTGGACTGCCTGTGAACGGATGAATTACAAAGTTAGTCACTGAAACGTAAGGTTGGAAATTCAATTTAATTTGAAATTTGAAAAACTATGTTCTGAGGTCCATAGTTCATCAAATACATTTAACGCTAAACGAAATTATCAATCTTATATTTCTTTCATTTTTTTGAAGTTTACGGAGGCAAAGATATTTTAATTAAGATTCGTGTTATATGCATTTAATGTTTAGCGTAGAATGTGGGACTAAATCTCATAATTATCATTGCATCCTTATTAGTCACTTCTCTCATTGCCACAGCCATGGAGACTTTCAGAGATTCAATTCTGCTTATGTTAGCGACTATTTATGTATTTTTACTTAGTCAAATAAACATGTCCTAGCAGTGGGATTATACACAAGTAGAAAAAAATAGGTACATAAGAAAGAGTGTAAAACTGTAACTCACCGAGCGAGGCGATGATGAGTGCGTCGGCGACTCTCTTAGCGTCCAGGCACAGCTCCACGGCCTCCTCCAGGTGGCCGCACACCAGCGCGCGGCAGATCAGGCTTGTGGAGTCTGGGATAGCAAAAGTTAGTTATCCTATAGTTTAAAAAATACACACAATACACATAATACTATTCTACTAGAACTAACAAATCACAACAATGTTTTGTTTCATCTTTTTATTTTTAGTAGGTATTGAGTGCCAAGTCATAGAGAATAAAAATAAAACTTCACTGAGCCATCTAAATTAGCGCTGTCCACTCGAGGCAGGGAGGAACAGGGGTGGGTTTTAGTCAGTAAGAGTCTGACACACCCTTCCGCTCCACCCTAGAGCGGAAGAAGTCATAGGATGATTTCCCACCCCCCAAAAAAAAAAAAAAAAAAAAAAAACCCTTCAGCCGGTCGATTCTGTTCACAGCTCACCGTGAAAACTTAGGTGGAGTGAGCGTGAAGTGAACTGTCATTCCACCTTGATTGTATGGATTGACCCGCTTCACGGTCACTTCACCTAAGTTTTCACGGTGAGATTTTACAGAATAGCTCTACAGTTTCGGGGAGTATGATAAACGCATTTTTACGTTCGTTATATTTTATTCATGTTTTTAAAAAAACTGGCCAAATGCGTGTCGGATTTCGCACATTAAGGGTTCCGTACCAAATATTGGTATTTGTTAGTAAAGTATACGTAATAATAAATATCATCACCAAATTTCAAGTTCATAGGTCAATGGGAAGTTAAAAAATTATTCGTAAGAAAATTTTGTGACAGACGACAGACGATCAGACAGACGGACACGTGAGTGACAACAATAGGGCTCCGTTTGGGCCCTTCGGATACGGAACCCTAAAAATAGCATGACTAAAACGTCGAAAATAATTACCTTCTCCATTCGGGATCACCACGTTGGAGACATTGGGTGTCAAGTCAAGGTTGGCCAGTTTTCTTTCGATCTGAGTGTGAGCGTCCTGTAATATATATATTTAATACTTTGTACGTACGTAATGTTTAAAATTGAAAAAAATATATAAAAATTCTTCAAAAATTTTCCCCAACTATCTTGTGGTCGGCATCCAGTCTAACCGGATGAATTCCAGTATTTTACATGAAGCGATTGCCTATCTGACCTCCACAACCCAATTACTGGGTAATACGCCTTGGTAAGACTAGTTATTAGACTTTCGGGCTTCTGACGACCCGTAACGACTGTCAAAGATCCACGATTGACAGCCGGGACCAACGGCTTAACGTGATTTTCGAGGCACGTGTCCATGGACCAACCCCGGCAAGCGTAGCTTAACCTGATGGATCGACTCGCGCCGCTATTATTACTTTAGCCACGAGCTCCTCATATATGCATCGTATCTTACCCTAAATATAAGATATTCGTCTTTTTGTTGCAATATTACAACTATAATTATTTTATGAAAAAGAACAAATTTTTATGATGCCAAGCGTTCCTCAGCGTTCAAAAGCACATTAATATCAGCACAACAATAACGATACTTTCTAAAAGAAAACACTCGTAGCTGTCCTCTATCACCATACATGCAAACTTTTATAAGAACTGTCTTATCACAAACTAGCGTCCCGCACCAGCTTCGCACGAATTATATACCTAAACTTTCTTAATGAATCACTCATGGCCATGAGGCATTCGGCATGAAAATCCATTCAGTGGTTTTTGAGTTTATCGTGAACAAACAGACAGACAGAGCGGCGGGGAAAATAGTTTTATATGTTATATGTAGTGTAGCGACATCTATGACGCCGCACACGAACTAAAAATAGCAAGAATTTACATCGCGCAAGCAGAGTTCTCCGCGCGATTTGAACATATACAACAGTCCGAAATCAACTATCGGGCAGTTGCCCGGACCAGACACAAGACCCGTCTGGTCGGAGAATCCTCCCTTTTCAATGGAGGTCGTAGAACTTTACACCCTGTTCCACGTACCTCCAAAGTAGTGATAACGATTAGTAGCAGTTAAAGCTTATGCTACGTGGAGTTTTTTACGCTCTTATACCCTTAGCCATCCTTATTACTAAGCGTATAAGAGCGAAAATGGTGTGCCATCCTTCTGAAAGGTGAACGTCCAGGAACTTTGGAAGATATATACGTTTTCAACAGTCAAAATGGACTGAATGACTTTTTGTTCACCGCTGACTATCTCTCTCTAAACAGGTGCCATATCATGTAGCCATTTACATTACATGTAGCTATGTACTTGTAGATGGGTGGTGGTGGAGGGTGCCTTGTGTATGTGAATTATACATGTTTGTGAATGCACCCACGATACAGGAGTAATTCCTAGTGTGGGGCAACGTTTTTGAAAAAAAGAAAGAAAACGATGGCCGGCAAAGGTTGTTATCTGCAGTTGATGGCAACCCAGCTTTATACAGGGTGTAATGGAAAGCTATGGCCATATTTTTAAAACTGCGTCTGCCCACCTAAATAAACAACTTTATTCAAAGAAGTCATAGTCATCTCCTAAAATAAAATTGTATTAATTTTGTTACACCCTGCAGACTACGTCATTTCCTGCAGTAAGACAGTTCTACTATCAAGAGGAGTACTTACCGACAGATCAGTGCTGGTGTCAGTGGACAACTCGGCCTCGGTCTCCGTGGACTCGCCCTAGCCGCGCCAGGTAGACAGACAGTGGCAGGTTATATAGTTGTGTGAGCACAGATTATACTAGATGTTATGTACATTAGTCTTGTTAAACTTTTCACTGTCACGTTAAATAAAACAAGCTATGTCTCTAATCCAAGTTTAATTTTTGGAGTCAGTTACATAGTTTTTCTAAAGCTAGTATACACAAAGTTTCGCGTCTGTTGTGTGGCAGGAATTTAAAATCAGAAATATTGATTGTTATGTGAATTTATGACCTTATATTATTGATAAACAATTAATATTCCAGACTGAACTCAGACGACTTTAAATGAAGACAAGACTCATTTAGGTGTAAATGAGGTACAAGTTACTTTTTTACTCAACAAATCTGTGGGTGGCAGTGAAAAGCTCAAAATGAAGAACAGTTAGCTAAGAAATACGTCTTGCTACAGAAAATATCAGTTAATATATTAGCATTTCAGTTTAGCTTAATGAAACACAGATCAGTACAATGTTATAAGCACAGAGAATAGCACTGGCAGGTCAGAAGCCATATTTATACAAAACACGTAATTATTATTGTTGTTTGATAAAAATAAAGGAGGTAACTCACTCTACTCAATGCCGCTACGTCTGGTTGTGCTCCATCACCGGCCGGTATGTTGGGGCTCTTAAACTTTGAAGACATCTCGTCTTGTTTGAAACCTACAATGTGAAGAAATGGTACAAATTATAAACTTAGTACAAGAAATGAACCCCTAACTCTTTCCTCATAATCGCTGATACTCCTTGATACGGCAACTTTAGTTCAACTTTGGTCTGGTCTTATTTATGTACCTCTCTTTCTTGATTTATCAAAGAGAAAAAGATGGCAAAACGTAGATTTGTTTTGCTAGTTCACAAACAAATCAACACTAGGTTATTACACTCTCTGCGGGTAGCGATTTAATTGTATTATTAATTTTTTTTTTCTGTTTTGTGACATATAATGTTAAGTATATTAATTCGCTGCATACAATTATATAAATATGTTCTTATCCCATAATAATTTAACTAATCCGTCTGTTAGATTACCAAAAAACATTGGATACGTATTTTTTTTTTTTGGTCTCTCAAACCAAAAATGAGGACGATACAGAGCGTTGAAATTTCGTGTGACGTCATATATCTTATCGTGTTCAATACACTTTGTAATGATAAGTGACGTAACAAGCCCCCACTCCTGAACTTTGATGCGTTTTATCTTTATTTTTTACTGATTTGGTAAAGCAAAAAATACGTGTCTAATACTTTTTGATACTCTAACTTACGGACTAAATATAATTATTATTTTCATACTCGGGACACCACCCTATTCAAGTTCTTCAAACTTAACAGACATATGTGTTGCTGGACAGTTTGTGGCGCCACTTCTTCTGCCCAGCCAAAATACTAGGAAGTGTGGACCGTCGGCGATTTTGGGAGACTGTCTTTGTGTATAATTTTGACGTTCAAAAAGTGCTGGCTCTCAGTCGAATTTGAATAAATGACTATTAGTTTTCATTATTTCGGTCACCCATCAAATTCTAGCCGTGTAGACACTGATTGACTGAATTCCTATTGAATTTGATAGTATGGCGATTGAAGCCACGATTCTCTCACCTGAAGAGATAGCGCTTTAACAGAATATTGTAAAACTCACCCAATAAGTTAAGCACTTCATTCCGGAACGTCGGCAAGAAGTTAGCGCGAAGGAAGAACCAAGTGTAGCGCTCATTCTGGTCGGTTGTAGCGTCGCCCTTTTGACGACAGTACCTGTGCCAACGAATATTTGTCTAGTGTTTTGGAATTGAGACTTCAAATGGTTTAATAATAATTATAATATTGGAGTATATACGATAGTTGATCGTAGAATCACTATCACTACATATTATAAAACAAAGTCCCTCGCCGCGTCTGTACGCTATAATCTCAAAAACTACTGAACGGTTTTCACAAATAGACAGAGTGATTCATGACGTACGTTTACCCGTGTCAAGCCAGAGTGGCCCGCTAGTAAGATACATAATAAAAACCGGGAATCATCGAGAATGGATGAAATAATACGGTAAGGACCATCAAATAACTATTGTAAAAATTTGAAACCTCGTGATGTTGTGAATTTTCAACTTAGTAACCTAATGCATAAAGGTTATATTTTTATTTATTTTATTTAGGCAACCAACAGCGATACATATAATATATTACAGAATAAATGTGTCACAGTATTAATGGCCAACAATAGGTTTCCCTTTTTATCTGGGATAGACATAATGCGAACGGATAATGAGAAAATTAAATTACACAGTTCAGAACAGTATTATTTACAGTTAAATTTGGAACAAAATTTAAAAATTTTAATTGAAAGATGAATCGAAATCAATTGCATGTCATTTGCCTTCGCTTAGAGTCTTAACAATTCGTTTTTTGAATGTTTGCTTATTACAGTCAAATATGTCAACTTGAGAGAAGTCTGCGTTATAAACACGAGCAATGCGAGTCATTGCACAATTTTTGAAAAAATTTGTGGAGTGCCGAAGCACGTGCAAAATGGATGTGTGACGAGTGCGCCGTAGTGGTGCGTTAAAAGTAACCTGTGTGATCAACTCCGGGCAATCCAGCCGTCCATTGATAATGTCATAAAGTAAACACATGTCCATCACTTTACGCCTCTCATCAAGTGTTAGTAGACCATAAGTACGACAGCTATCTTCGTACGACATCGGGGGTTTGCGGAGGCGATAGTTGAGATGGTTAATAAATTTTTGTTGAACCCGTTCTATTTGGTTCTTATACATTTTGTATTGGGGGGACCAGATTGGGCACGCATATTCCAAGACGCTGCGCACGTATGCAAAATATACCGATTTAAGAGCCCCAATGTTATTAAATACCTTACAAGATCTAAGAACAAATCCTAGATTCTTGTAAGCCTTTGCGCTAATAAGGTCTATGTCTTCTGAGAACGATAATTTACTGTCAAAATTAACTCCTGTACTATCTTGACTTTGTTTATTATAGATCCATTAAAATTATATGAGTATTCAATAGGGTCTTTCCTACGTGTGTAACTAATACATTGATATTTTGTGACGTTTACTGTGATTTTGTTTTTTTTTGTAATAATTATTTAAGTTATTAAGGTCCTCTTGAAGGGCCCGACAATCATCGGTTGATCTTATTTTATAAAATATTTTTTTTGTCATCAGCGTACATTAAGTGTTGAGAGTGTGCAAAAGAATCAGTGATGTCAAATAAATAAGCGTTGTAGAATAAAGGTCCCAAATGGGATCCCTGCGGAACACCGCTAGGGATTTCAATGAAGTTAGAACGGTATCCTCCCAGTACTACAGCTTGTGACCTTAATATATAAGACTGAACCCATCGTAAGAGATCCCCGCGTATACCCAGTCTGTACAGCTTACTGAGCAAGATGACGTGATCAACACGATCAAAAGCTTTTTCAAAATCCGTGTAGCCCGCGAAATTCAAATTTTCTTACGTTTTTTGCAATTTGCAGGTCAGTGTCAGGTTGTATCTTGGTCAAAAATCTTCAATACACTCTCAGTTAGAATTGATTCCAAATGTAAGTATTTCATGAAATCATGACATTTGGCATCAATTCTAACTAAGAGTGATGTATTGATGATTTTAATGATTATAATTCTATAAATACATACCTGCTATGGCCGAGAATCAAATTTTGACCAAGATGCAACCTGACATTGACCTGCAAATTTCAAAAAACGTAAGAAAAATTGAATTTCGCGGGCTACCCTGGAGCATTCACCTTAATGACGACTATTAGAGAAGTACGGAAGACATGTTGCGGCGAACCCAAATAAATGATTATAAGGGCCAGCAGCTAGCGTTTGTCCTCTAGTTGTCTACAACTTGGAAACACTGGTAGTGACGGTAAAGGTCGAAAGTAACAGACCAAGAGAGCGACACCCGATAATATGGTTGGAGTAGATCTTCGAACAGCTGCAATTATCTGTCGGCGACACCCTCCTCCGGGCGAGGGACCGGATCATTTGGAGGCAGACAATTGAAACTTTTTTACAAAAAAATAGAACCGACTTCCAAAAAAAGTGCAAAATAACTTTAATTTCGGAAGTCGGTGTTCCTGGTTTTGTGTCTTCGTTTTTAGACACCTACTTCCGAAATTAAAGTTATTTTGCACTTTTTTTGGAAGTAGGTTCTATTGTTTTGTAAAAAAGTTTTTTATTTTTCACTTTTTAGTTGTGGTTCACCGTTAAACTGTGTTAACAATTCATAGACATACGATAGCAGCAATCGCGGTTGATTTGTTGTCAATTTTTGAAGAGTTCCGTTCTGTCTCCGAAACCCATCATCAGATTTATATGAAATTTAAATGGGACCGTTTCGGAACAAAACCCTTTCTAACAAACCAAAATTTTTGCAGATCCGTCAATAAATGACGGAGTTATGCCCGAACATAAAAAAAACATAAAAAAAAATACAAACATCCGAATTGTTAACCTCCTTCTTTTTTGAAGTCGGTTAAAAAAGGAGTCACGATCCTCAGTAATGGGGGAACAATTAAGAAGGGCAAGAGAATGAAAAACTAATATAAATACGATTGTAAATAATGATGTATGTACTTACTCAGCAAGTCTCTCAGTGGCAGCCGGGTCGTGACTGAGACTAGTTTCTAGCACAGCATCCAACTCCGTCGCTCGCTCTACTATCTCTGGTTCACTTATAACCTGCACAAAAATACACTTATAGTTTAATGTATGTATGGATGTTTGTTACTCTTTCACGCAAAAATTACTGAACAGATTTTGACGAAACTTAACAGCAATATAGCTTATGTATCAGAATAACATATAGGCAATAATTTATAACAGGGGGAAGTAGTAATTCCAAGCGGGCGAAGCCGCTGACAGAAGCTAGTTATATATATTTAAACTAGCGAAACATCACACACGTGATGGAATAAATAAGTAGAAATTAATTTTAAAAATATCTATAGTTACTTGATTTATGAAAAAATATAATGTTTTAAGTCTGTGAATCTTCGCCACTCTTTTCTTTCTTATTTGATATTTGTGCTCTTGACTCTAGTCTAGGTCAGAGGTGACAGAGACAGAGTCGCTGATGGAGCGAGCTTACCCAGAGGAAGCCTATAGTAGTTATAAGCTAGTTTATTTAATTAGACGTTTTTTGAGCTATTTAGACAATTCGAAAGTAATAACGATGATAAATATTAAGAGTAACGCTAACTGCGCTTTAGTTTTACATTTGGTTGGCTTGTAAAAGAACATGATTATTGTGTTTCTTACCTGACTTATGTGTACAAGTTTTTGTGGGCCAGCCTCTTGCGGACATTTTTCGAACGTAACCAATTTCCCACCAAACTAAAATGCACAAGAAATAACATTATTAAACACACATGTTATACTTTTATCTACTCCCATATCGTAAGTAGTAGGAAGTTTCCAAATCATAAGTTTTAAAGTCATTCAGTGGTGAACGGTTCTTTACTGAATTATGTCTAGAGTGAACGCAAATATCTACTTATTTGAAGTCAGGCAGTGTCGGACGTGGTGGCGGGGATTAATAAATATAATAGGTGATCTGTTGGATCACACTCAAATTTGTTAATTTATGATTGTAAAAAGTCTTGTCACTAACTTAATCCTATTACATCAATTACAAGCACTTTTGAACCGTCAAGGAGTCAATCAGAAAGATGAAGCAAATCGCACATATCTAAGGGTACATCTCTATGGAGAGGAACATGCAAGAAGAAGTGTGTGTGACCTATACTCATAAAATCGACTGGTACATCTGACAGTTCCTGCAATATTTATTCCACAACATAAAAACATGTTTCTAAAATAAAGTTATGCAACATTTATTCTTCATGTATTCAGTGTGAAAGCACGGTTGGCGCAGTGGTTGAGTGATTGGCTGCTGCGCTATGTGTCGTGAGTTCGAATCCCATAAGTACGGGGTCTCATCTCGAACAAAGAAAATTTAGTTTAAATAAATCTCAATAGATGGCGTAATATGCATCGTTTTCTTAATGAAGTTTATGTAATATTAATATTTTGAAAATAAATATGGTAATAACTGTATTTTCTTATTTAATAAACTGCCACATGCACAAAACTGTGGAATAATTAGCTTGTAATTCAAATTTTGACGATTATTGGAACGAATCCTTAGACATCTATATATCTTGTACCAGTAGATGGCTCTGTTTGAAGTTTTAGAGTTTATCCACTCGCCTCTTTAAAATTTGAAAAGTGACACATTTTGGTATATTAAAACTGCTATGAAGTGCCAAAAATACTACAAAATAATGCCTCAATATGTAAGAAAATATTGGTAAGACTTTAAGTAAATTCATTCAGCCTGCAAGCAGTCGCTGCTAACACCATCTAGCGAGGTGTAGAGGACGAGCCCGAACAAAAAACAAAAGTTACTTGTGCCAGACTAAAACCCGTAGTTACGACGGTACCGTTTCTTTGTATGGGATGAGGCATCTGTACGCTAGTATTATAATATCTGTGCCATAAGTAACAAATATTTGTATGGCATACAGATAGTTGTCCCGGGTCTGGTTGTCTTGTGTATGTGATTTTACATATTTGTGAACGCACTCACGGGCCACGATACAGGCCTAAAAACAAAAAAAAATTAAGAATTGTTGAAATACTCACACAAAACTTGGAGCCCACGGGTCTCTTGAGCCAGCCGGGCGCGCGCGGCAGCAGCGGCGCCGGCGCGGGGGGCGCGGCTGCCGCGCGCGCCACGGCCGGCAGCGCGCTGAACGAGTCCACGCCCCCGAACGACTCCATGATGTTGCTCTGGTTGTGCGTCGTCTGGGAAAGGGACTGTGCTCAATGTATGGGAGAAAAGACTACAAGAAAATTTCTCATAACACAGGTCATCATCAAGTTCCATCTCTTTGTATTAATTCAGCAGTCACCTCAGGTCAATTTACATTAGTTGCCACGCTAAAAAACAGTAAAAAATTCAAACTGGAAGACGGGTCTCTAGGACACTACGATGTATTTGTTTCACTTCGTCTTTTTAGGGTTCCATACCCAAAAGGATAATTAACGGGACCCTAATACTAAGCCTCCGCTGTCCGTCTGTCTGTCAGCGGGCTGTATCTCATGATCCATAATAGGTAGAGGTAAACAGTTGAAATTTCCACAGAATGTGTATTTCTGTTGCCACTATAACAACAAATAATAAATATACAATAAACGTAATTTTTGCAGCTTATGGTACGGAACCCTTCGTGTACGAGTCCGACTCGCACTTAGCCGGTTTTTTTTTTTAATTTTGACTTCGCTAGTTTTGTGCATTTAACCAGTGTCAAGTTTAAAGAAAATTTAGTTTTTCGGTACAGAATACCACTTATCTCTTACTGTAATGTAATATACTCACGATCTCAGGCCGGGAGCCACCCAGCAGAGAATGTACCGCCACCTGCTGGTCGAAGGATGCAGTGACCATGAGACTGGGGTCCCTGGGACACCATGACACGTCGAACACCCATTGCTGTTGGTGGCTGATTTCTGATAGGAGTTCACCGCCCTGGGGACAAAAAAAAAGATGAAAAACAATTCCACCCAACAGTGGACAGGCCCCGTAGCGGAACCTCAATGGTTGCACAGAGGACAATAAAATTATCATCCACTATTAACTCAAAATTCAGATTATTAAATTAAATTATGTATTCATTTAATTATATCAAGTTATTCCGTAGTCTATATATATAAAATGAATCTCTATTTCCTTGGTCACGGCATCACGCGTGAACGGCTAGACTGATTTCGCTAATTCTTCTTTTGTGTTTGTTATGTCAGGAGAAGGTACTTATGAAAGAAAAAAATAAAGTTGCGCAGAAAATTAGAAAATTTCAGAAAACTTAATGACTATTTAAACTTCGAGCGTTTGACAGATCATATCTAAGACAGGACAACGTGTGTCGAGTCAGTTAATATCAATTAATAGTGAGATAAGAAAACTAAACAATGTTTATGACGTAACTTTAGCACCTAGTACCGGTAAATTGGCCGTCGGCCCAAGCTAGCAGCAGGCGTAGCATGACCAATTCTATCTCTATTCTACCAAGAATAGACAAAAGTTCTTTTTATCTGACTGGACATCTTTTCTGCCCGAGCATCATGTTTTACATTTTAGACTTTTGTCGACTGAAGAATAGAAACATTTCTTCTCTTCAGTTTTAACCTGTGAAGCCCCGCAACTCACTGGTGAGTCGGACAAAAAAAAAAAAAATTAAAGAGAATAAAAAATAAAAAAAAATCGGCTGTCTACCCGGGTTGTCGTCGGGGTTCAATTTGACAACCCGGATTTGGCCGCGGGGCTTCACAGGCATCACTTGCTTAGAACGGTAGAATCCTTTCTACAATCTGTAATTTTGTCTATTCTTCCGTCGACAAACCCCGTTTCTATGGTGGTCATGCTACGCGTGCTGGTATGCGTACGTTCAAAATACATACTAACACTACTCAACCCCACGCATATAAGTAACTTCTTACAGTTTTGAGAGCTTTTTTATCATTGATAGCCTCGCGTTTGACCACTATCTCACCTGATGGTAAGCGATGATGTGGTCGAAGATGGAACACGCTTGCCCAGAAGTAACCCCAGGTCCCAGGTGGATCTTACTCTATACAGGCTGTAAGGAACAAGATACCACAAACTTCGCGAAAAGGTCACACCTAATGCCACTAAAAAAATTATGATAGTCATTAATCTCGGTAATGATCGGTTACAGAAATTGACATTTTTGAGCACGCAATGTATTGTAAACACTGCCTACATACACGCCACCTGATGACCACTATCTCACCTGATGGTAAGCGATGAACTCTACCCAAACAGCTGTGCATAGAACTTTCGTATTTTATTTACGTTGCTGTTCTAGTGTAATTAACGATTTAATTAAAACTCTCATTAAGGATACGAATAACGATTTTGAACAGTATTAAGTAAAAAAACTGCAGAAAAAAAAAATTAAAAATAGGAAAACGCCGACGAAAAACTCCAACGCTGGAGGGTCCAGAATCATGTACCGAATCACTGGTACACGTATGTACGTTTATGTGCCTGACACGGTGTATAGTTTAAAATGGTCTGATTGATTGATGACTTACCGGCTGGGTGTTGTTGGGGTTCCAGCACAGCACCTTGCCGTCCTTGCCGGCAGACAGCAGCAGGTCGGGGTCCTGTCGGCTCCAGGACACGGACATCACGCCCTTGTTGTGAGCTTCCAGCGTCACTAGCGGAGAAGCTGCCAGTCTGCAGGGAAATAAATAGTTTTAAACAACGAAAATTTTCTTACATCTTTAGTCCGTATTATCCCACAGCTTGGCAAAGGAACACCAAAGACTGCCTCTCTCTCTGCCCTCATCTTCGGTATATTTGTATGAGGGGGTTACATAGGTCATGTGTGAGGGGTTACACAGGCCGTGTGTGAGTGACTAGGGGGTTTGTGGGGTATCTATGGGTTGTGAGAGAGGCCTTAGCGAATGAATCTAACTTTGTGATCAGATTAGGTAGAGCTATTTTGGTTCATTGACCGCAAACGTTGATGGAAAAACGTTATGGACATTCCCCGGGTTTCTAATTAAAACTGTGGGATTCAAAAAAAAATTTTTTTTTTACAAGTTTAAAAGAAAGCTTGTGTGAATAGCATTTTATAAAGTAATTTCTAACTTATTTATTAATACATACTTCAAATCCCGGGATTCCTGCAGTGTCCATATTAAGACAACGTATCGCAAGTACAAAAAATAGCTCTACCTACCTCAATAGTCCGATCATTGGTAATCAGTCACGCCAGCGCTAGATAGAACTGCCTTCAGCGTATCTTACTATTAACTCATAAAGTTTGGGTGAGAGAAGTCTTAACGTCCAATAAGTTTTGTTTTAGAAAAGTCATATTTATCAAAACATAAATAACATCGTATTAGTATTTTCACTAAGGATGTGCGAAAATTGGCAAAGATGCTTTCGAAGCATCTTCCATTTCGACTCATCACACAGTGTCTTAACTCTATTGTTTAAAGTCATCAAAATCTGCGTCCTCCTGAAAGATCCAGGCATTCAGTTCTCACCTCAAGTCCCACAGCTGCACGACGGGCACCTGGTCGTCCTCGGACGCGATGCACACCTGCGTGGCGACGTTCGGGTGCCACGCTAGGGAGCGCCATCTTGTGCGCGACTGAGAGTCACTGGAAGACACATAATTTTATTTATTTTCGTCAATTAATCAGAAAGAATGGACATTTTTAGTTTGGCAACGGATTCTGAAACACGCACTGTACACCTAAACAAAACATTTCATAAGAGATTGATAAAACACAATGTTGGAGAGTAGAAATATTTCATAAGAGATTGATAAAACACAATGTTGGAGAGTAGAAATATTTCATAAAAGATTGATAAAACACAATGTTGGAGAGTAGAAATATTTCATAAGAGATTGATAAAACACAATGTTGGAGAGTAGAAATATTTCATAAGAGACTGATAAAACACAATGTTGGAGAGTAGAAATATTTCATAAAATATTGATAAAACACAATGTTGGAGAGTAGAAATATTTCATAAGAGATTGATAAAACACAATGTTGGAGAGTAGAAATATTTCATAAGAGATTGATAAAACACAATGTTGGAGAGTAGAAACATTTCATAAGAGATTGATAAAACACAATGTTGAACAGTAGAAATAAGAGTAAGAAATTAAAATAAATAAATAAATAACTTTATTTCGGACGCCAAAATCCATAGTGTTATTAAGTAAGAAAAAACAAAAAAAAAGCGATTTTCAATCAAAAAATCCAGTGATCAACAGTACATAGAAGCTTAAATCTTCTATGTATTGTTCACTGACTTTTATTTATTGAACAACGATTTTATTTGGACAGTGGCTGTTTCCTTTTCCTTATCAGTTATAAGCTATACAGTTATAGCTGATGCTGTGAACTGATCCAAGTTCACATAAGCCAGTTGCTGGGCTATATTATACATATTATATATAATACACTATATTTAAATATCGACATTCCGTTGATATTTTTATTTCTCACCTCAGTTTCATGATCGGTTCATTCTTCCTCAAGTCCCACACGACGCATCTTGTCGTGAATGTAGACCCAAGAATGTGTTGCACCTGGCAAAACAATCCGCATGTAATTAATTATAACAGCGTATGAAATAGAGGAATTAGAACAGAGGACTAACATAGCACGTAGGATCGAGTTTGTAATTTAGACATAGTCTAACATAGTCCTCTAAGGCTCTAGCTAGATTATTGTTATGTATGCGTTAGTTTTTTTTTTCTTTTCTTTAAAAACGTTTCACCACAATTTAAATTACTCCTGTATCGTGGGTGGTTCACAAACATGTAAACTCACATACACAAGACACCCAGACCCGGAACAACTATCTGTAGACCATACAAATACTTGTTCCGTGCGAGGACCGAACTCGCAACACGCAGCGCAGCAGTCAATCGCTCAACCACTGCGCCAACCGTGTCGTCATCTTAGTAGTATGTAGACTCACAATAATGTAATATTGTACGCAATCACTTGTGACCAATTTCCTACAGACCGTACGATGCAATTCTAATCAGTTAGCAGTCAATTGAGTTCACCGCCATCCTATAAGTGAATCTTAAACGCCCGCCGACCGTTTCTTTACTAAATGCTATAGTGCTCTCGTTAAAAATCTTTTCCTATACAGATACAAGATAGATACTATATTATATTGCTGTTAAGTAACAATGTTATATAGCTTACTCAACAGAGATTATTCAACTTATTTTCAGGGACAAAATAGAGTATTAGTATAAGGGTGTCTGACACGCCCTCCCGCTCCATCCAGCGCGGGAGGGCGTGTCAGACTCTTACTGACTAAAACCCACCCCTGTTCTCTCCCTGCCCTGAGTGCCCAGGGGCGCGGTAACTCTGTTTCGAATCTATCCACAACCCCTGGGCAGGCATCGGCCATGACGGTGCTGACAACTGTTTGAGGCGCGCGTGGAACACTACACGCCGTCGACTCTCGGGCCTGGTGCTAATCGGACGGCGAGCTACCCATTACTCGCCGTCCGCAGGCCCGGGTATGTTAACTGGTGGACCTACGACACATTGATTTACAGAAGTTCATAAGTTTAGCAAATTTCAGCTGAATCGGTCCAGTAGATACAGAGCAAATCGGCTGTGACAGACCGACATACAGAGAGACAGATAACCGAGTGAACCTATAAGGGTTCTGTTTTTCATTCGGATGTTTTGAACCTAAAAAAGAGTGGTTTCTTACCTGCTGGTTCCAAGCCAACCCCTGCACGTGGTCGTAAGGCTGGTTCCTATTACCGGGCGCCATGGGCTGGCTGGTGTTGTTGAGGTCCCATATGAAGATCTCGCTGTCTGAGGCCCCGGACGCCAGCAAGTTCTTCTGGTAAGGGTTGATGTCCAACGCTGATACATGACCTGGTGGGAGAAAGTTATTGATTAGAGTATTGAAGAGCTTGTGGCTAAGTTGTAAGTTGGAGGCGCACCATAACACCAATTTCAAGACGTTCGTGGTGCGCATTCCGCCTCATCAATTGGTGACCTTCCTCAAGGAAGTGTTTTGGCCGAAAGGTGTGCTGTATCAGCGTTTCCGGGATACCTCGCAGCGTAACACGACGCCGTCACTTCGTGTTTTTAAGTTTATTGTATTAAAATATATATTATTTTATAGTTATTGTTTTTATACTTATTTATATATTGTGTTTTATGGGTCTTAGTAGTCTGAAATAAAGGATAAATAAATAAAATGAATAAGTGATAACAGTCACACTGTGCTCTTCAAAGTACCAAAACCGGTCGTTTCTGACACTTTTGCCTACTACTTTGGATACGAAACATTCTGAAACCTGTTTTAACAACGTAAAAATACTTTATCCTCTTTGTAACAAACGTGACGTTGGATTCTTTAATATTTATTTTCTATGCTATGCTACGATTTTTTATTCAATGAGGTCGCCACTTGGCCGGTAGTAGGGCCTTAAGCAACACTTCCCGAGGTTGGTCGAGCTTCAGAAAGCACGTTAAGCTGTTAGTTCAGGCTGTGATTCGTAGATCGTTGACAGTAGTTGCGAGTAGTCAGAAGCCGTAGACTGGCAGTCTTTCTAAGGGGTAATCCTTCTATACTACAAATAAAGATGTCAAAATTTGGATGGATGGATGTTTGTTACTCAATCACGCCAGAACGGCTGACCGGATCTGGATGAAATTTGGCACAGAGATAGATTATAGTCTATAATAGCACACAGGCTATTATTTATAGTGGGGTAAGTACCAATTCCATGCGGGTGAAGCCGCTGGTAGAAGCTAGTATTTTACATAAAACTTTTCAGAAACCAGTTGCTGCATCTGATTAGACTGTAAGCCGACACGAGAACAATAAATACAGCCGGTATGTAAGCCGTTAAAATATTTGTTTAGAGTATGAATTGAAAGTGCAGAAATTTTATTAACCAATCAACGCGCAAATTGAGCCGATAGCTGAATTTACATCTTATTTACCTACCCAATAATACGTGCTAGAGACCTGTGTAGAGAAGATTTTAAGACTTCTGTATTGCAACTGTTTTTTTTACTTTATCCAACTACTAATTTCTGCTGTGTACTTTTTGGGCCAAGAATCCTCGCAGGCGTCCCCAGAACACCCTACCAAAGTTTCATCACAATCTGATCTATAGTTTCGGAACGCATTGAGGACAAACAAACAAACATTCATTTTTATACATATAGATTATGTTATTCTGATGTTTATGCTTTTACTGTAAAATTTCATCAAAATCCGTTCAGTAATTTTCGAGATTATCGCGAACAGACAGACAGGGCACTTTGTTTTATAATATGTAGTGACAGTAAAGATAAATAACTCTTGGTTTTCTTAAGATAATTATTATTATTTACTTCCAATACAAAGCGTAAAATGTAACGCTCAGCCAAATCAGTGAGAGAGATGACCTCCCTAAAATAGAAAGCATGTGTTAGTATAAGGTCATACACTAGATGTCGTCACAGCTAAATAATGAGCAGTCAAACAGTGAACATAGATAGTGCGTTATCAAGAAGTTTTTAATTACCGGCAGAAGCTCACAAATAAGTGATAACGCATGCGAGAGCATAGACCTCTTTTAAATGCGCTTTTGTGTATCATAGTTTTGATTCATTTGAGTAAGTTGGATTGAAGAGAATTTTTTTGACAGGAGAAGAGCAAACTTTTTACCCCTTTTTAAGCATATAGGTCGCAGGAGGAGTGTGAGCAGCATGCTAAAATTATAAGCCGCTGAATGCACCGCGGCTTGCCCGGAGGAAAGACCGTGCCGACGGCAGTGCCGGCGCCACTGTATGTAGGAGCCATAATATCCAAAAATTTGTCTTGAAAAAGTTATCAGACTATTGAAAAATCAGCCCTTAATTTGATGAAATGAGATAATCCAGACAAATAGTTACACACATAAACAAACAAGTCAGTCAGTTTTAAGGGCTCTATCACAACCTTCAACTCGAGGACTAGTTTCGGTCGAGCCAAATATTTGGGAACTTTTTGACCAGCAGAGCAGCAGGTTTTGAACAGAAACCGAACCTTCGATCGAACCCTATCAATTGCTACAACGACTAACTGAGACTCTGAGAACAAATACAATCTCTTTCATTGCCTGTTATGATTATGATGATTGACTTAATATTTTACTCAATTAAATTCATAAAAACACCATCAAAAACAAACTTCTGCATGGCTAAAAAAAAACGAGCGAGCCTTACAGTAGTCGCATATGATGTTTGGTGTCCTTTTTACAGGCAAGCAACATTAATATTCTATCCTGAAATATAAAATTAAAACGTTTAGTTCCGATTTCTACCGCGGGCAGACTTTACCATCTGACGGCCAACTCTACTACCTCGCAAGTTCATTGGTCGAATCAAATAGCGCGGGCTCATTGGTCAAACCAAATAACGCGCGCTTCCCCGGCTTCCTGTTACACACTTCCGTCCCATTTCACGAAATCACTCCCACAGATTGTAGGAAAGCGAGAGCAAAGATGTTACACACCAAAGTAAGTTATGGCAAAACTAAGTTAAAACAAAATATTTGAAGAACAAGGTAGTTTTATTTCCAAGGCAAACCATGGAGTGGCTTAAAGAATCCTACTATCAATTAATTGATTAGTTTATTACTAACTACAATAAAACTACAGATGATAGAGTGGGCAGTTATGTGTGCACAATATTCATTAGTATGTATGTGTTAGTTGCTGTTTATAACATTAAACATTGTTACATGATGGATGACCCATTTCTCTCCCCATCAAAATGAATGATAACGAATTTAAATAAGATTATTTATGTCATGCGGTCATGCCCTGATTCTGTTGTAGACAGAAGAGAGATAATAAAATAAGATTGTTTTTATTATAACTTCTCAAGTTTTTGTGTAATAATAAAATATTTAAAAAATAATAACTAGTGCTTTAAAATGACATTATATTTTAGTATTCTTCTCAGCAAACTCTTTCATTTGATACCCCTATAGGAATGCGTAAAAAATGGGTTATCTGCCATATTATATTTTGAATGACGTCTTAGCTAACCACGCATTGTCTTTGTAATTTTTAATTTTTTTTTAAAGTAGGTAATGGTCAAGCAAGCAAAGTTGTCTGATTTTTTATTATTTGAACCAAAGTCTGACAAAAATGTGTCTTACTAGCTGATCTGGTGAATTTCGTACCGCCTCAATATCAATAAACGAAACTGTTCTCTAGATATCATCAATAAAACCCTTCCATACATTTTTTTTTTCGTAAAGTTTCCGGTGTTCTAACAGTTATACTATTCGGGGTGGAGACAAATCCAACAAATCAAAGATCATAAAAGTCGGTACAGCCGTTCTTGAGTTATAAATGGTGTAACTAACCCGACTTTGTACCTATAGATTTGTTAAATAAAATTGATTTGCATACAAAGTTGATTTACAGGACAAGGCTTTGTGAAGTCACAATTACATAGTATGAACAGTCAATGCAAAGTAGAAGGAAAATATTCAGTTAGAAATTTAAAAAAAAAAGCTGCATGGCCAGGATATTACTAGAAAACCGAATAAAAAGGATGATTCTAATAATAATAATAATAAGGTTTTGTCTGTGCAATTATGGACGAAGTTATCATGACGAAAAACTACCGGAGATTTATTGTGAAGGACGGCACGGTTGACATATGTCGGGCATGTCATCGTCCGGGAGAATCAATCCGCCACATAATCTCTGGTTGTTCTCGTCTAGCTAACGGTGAGTACTTGCACAGGCACAACCTTGTAGCCAGGATTATCCATCAGCAACTTGCTCTGAAGTACTCTCTTGTGGAATCGGAAGTGCCGTACTACAGATATGCGCCCGACCCAGTTCTCGATAATGGTCATATCTCATTGTACTGGGATCGGTCCATCATCACTGACAGGACTATTGTAGCCAATAAGCCTGATATAGTGGTGGTGGACCGAATCGAGAGGCGTGCAATGATTGTTGATATTACCGTCCCACATGACGAGAACCTCGTGAAAGCCGAGAAAGATAAACAAATCAAGTATATTGACTTGGCTCGCGAGGTTGTCGACATGTGGGATGTGGACTCAGCGATCATTGTACCGATAGTCGTGTCAGCCAATGACTTAATAGCCACGAGCCTCGACCAACACCTCAGGAGGCTCTCGTTAGGCGGCTGGATCAAGGGCTTGATTCAGAAAGCAGTACTTCTGGACACGGCTCGCATTGTCAGGCCGTTCCCATCTCTGGAGCCCTGACCGCCGGTAGCTTGGACCCTATTCCCGATACCGGTGGGATACTATTTTTTATATTTTTAAATGTTTATTTTTATCCTTTATATTTAAATATTTAAAAATGTAATTAATATGTCTATAAAAATGAATAAACTTGGCAGTGTAGGATTGAGCGTCGTATCGGTGAGGCTAGAGCACTCATCGGCAAGCTTATCTGCTTCAGGGAGGGCAACATTCGCCCTAGGGTGATGCGTTTCGTGAGGCGGGCGTTCTCGGGGACTGATATTAGTTCCCGAGATTATCTGACCCGCGTCACAGAGCGTATTGACTTCCTGAAGCAGAAGGTCTATGCATGGGCAAATCGTATTCGTCGGTACAAGCGGCGAGTGGAGCGGTACACTCAGAATCGCACTTTCCAAAGCAACGAAAGGTGGGTTTATAGGGCTTGGGAGCGACCGGACCAAGGTGTGTCCGATAGACATCTACCGGATGATGATGCTATGAGTTCATTCTGGCGCAGCATCTGGTCGGTGCCTGTCAGGCACACCGAGGGTGATTGGACTCGAGAGGTCGAGCGCGCGTGCGACCTTATACCAGAAATGGGGGCAATTACCATCAGCCCCCAAGATGTAACTCGTGCAGTCCGTCCGTTGCCTAACTGGAAATCTCCAGGGCCGGACGGGCTGCACAATTTCTGGATCAAATGGTTTCAAAGGTCGCACGCTCGCTTGGCAGCTCAGTTCCAGTCTGCCTTAGAGTCAGGGTCGCTGCCCCAGTTTCTTACGACAGGAATAACCCACCTGCTCCATAAATCAGGTAGTACTGCGGAACCTAAGAATTATAGACCGATCACGTGTCTACCGACGGTCTATAAAGTTCTTACATCCATTCTGAGAGCTAAAATTAACACCCATATTGATAAAAATCGTATCATGTCAGCCTCCCAGAATGGATGTAGGAATGGGTCCCGTGGTACTAAGGAGCTGCTCCTCATCGATATTGCTATTAGCCAACAGGTTCGTCGTTCTCGAAGAGATCTGTCGACATGTTGGATAGATTACAAGAAGGCCTATGACTCGGTGCCACATACATGGCTCATGAGGGTGCTGGAGTTGTACAAAGTTGATGCAACTCTGCGCACCTTCCTGATGTCGTGTATGAGGCAGTGGAGTACAGTCCTTCACTATCCAGGATGTCGTCAGATACAGGAGAACAGCGAACCGATAAGGATCGAGCGTGGCATATTCCAGGGCGACAGTCTGAGTCCACTGTGGTTTTGTCTGGCCCTCAACCCTCTCAGTACACTACTGGAGGGTTCGGGACAGGGCTATCGGTTGAGAAGAGGTGGTCAGGTCATATCACACCTCCTTTACATGGATGATCTGAAACTCTTTGCCCCCAACAACTTGCAACTGATGAAGCTACTGAAGGTAACAGAAACCTTCAGTAGCGCATCAGAATGGAATTTGGTGTGGACAAATGTGCAGTCATGCATGTAAAGCGAGGGGAGATTATGGAATCCGTGGGAACTCAACTCTCGGATTCCATACACCTTAGATCCCTCTCCTCAACCGAAACCTACAAGTATTTGGGTATGTCGGAAGCGTTAGGCATCAATACTGCTGACGTGAAACAGTCGCTGAAGGAGCGCTTCTTTGGCCGCCTGAATAAAGTACTAAATAGTCTTTTATCAGGCGGGAACAAGGTGCGCGCCTTCAACGGTTGGGGCATGCCGGTATTGATGTACTCTTTCGGCATACTCAAATGGACTCAGACGGAACTTGACGCCCTGGATAGGAGGGTCCGCACACTGCTGACCGCAAATCGGATGCATCACCCACGATCATCGGTGATGAGGCTGTATATCCCGCGGAAATGTGGGGGTCGTGGTTTCTTAAATGCTAAGACCCTACACAACCGCGAGGTATGCAGCCTTAGGGAATATTTCCTAGAAACCGACGTGGGTATGCATCGAGATGTAGTCGCTGTGGACAAGGGCCTCACCCCGCTCTCCTTGGCAAACGAGAACTGGCGCAAACTTAAAGTACTGGATACTAATGACCGCAGGGAAGTATGGCAGAGCAAGGAGCTTCACGGACGCTTTTACCGGGTCCTACATGCACCCGATGTAGATTTCTTAGCGTCCGTATCCTGGCTGCGCTTTGGTGACCTATTCGGGGAAACCGAAGGTTTTGTCTGTGCGATTATGGACGAAGTTATGATGACGAATAACTACCGGAAATATATTGTGAAGGACGGTACGGTTGACATCTGTCGGGCATGCCACCGGCCCGGGGAATCAATCCGACACATTATTTCTGGTTGTTCTCGTCTAGCTAACGGAGACTATTTGCACAGACACAACCTTGTAGCCAGGATTATCCACCAGCAACTTGCTCTTAAATACAATCTTGTGGAATCTGAAGTACCGTACTATAGGTATGAGCCCGACCCAGTTCTCGAAAATAGCAATATCACGTTGTATTGGGATCGATCTATCATCACTGATAGGACTATTGTTGCCAATAAGCCTGACATAGTGGTGATAGATCGACAAGAACGTCGCACAATGATTGTTGATATAGCTGTCCCTCATGACGAGAACCTCGTGAAGGCTGAGAAAGATAAAAAAACAAAGTATCTTGATCTGGCTCGCGAGGTTGTCGACATGTGGGAGGTGGATACAGCAGTCATTGTGCCGATAGTCGTGACGGCCAATGGCTTAATAGCCAAGAGCCTCGACCAACATCTCAGGAGGCTCTCGTTGGGCAGTTGGATCAAGGGCTTGATCCAGAAAGCAGTACTCCTGGACACGGCGCGTATTGTTAGGAGATTCCTTTCTCAGGAGCCCTGACCACCGGTAGCTTGGACCCTATTCCCGATACCGGTGGGCAACTACTTTTTATATTTTTAAATGTTTTTGTATTTATTTATGTTTTTCTAAGTACCTAAATATTTAAAAATTTAAAATTGTATGTATATAAAATTGAATAAATGGAATAATAATAACAAAATTTTTATTCATGTTGTCTGGTAAAACAGTAAGTACATTTTTGCTTAAATCTATGTCAAGTTCACAAGTGTAATATAAACCTTATGTCTAATTATCATAAGTTCAAATGAAATGTCATAAAATTCATCTACCTACCATTATGTTTAGTACTACTCCCGAGCAGAGCGTCGGTGGAGTTGTTAAGCAGCTTGTCAGCACTGTAGAACTGAAGCAGCCCTCCATCACAGCCTCCGACTATCAAACCAGCACCAGACCATACTATCTTTTGAAATCTAGAACAAAATTGTATTAATTAAACACTATTTAAATACACTCGCGGAAATAATTATTCGGCCTAAGCTCTACATGGGAACTTATGCCGAGACTAAATCTATTCTATAAAGTTTTTTTAATGAGGATAGTTGTTAAGTAGCTTCTTTTGCTGGTTTAAGTTAATAATTTTATTTAATTAATTCAAAATTCTTAATTTTTAAATGTAATGTAGAATTTATTTTTTTCACTTTCTAGCTGTAAATCTTTCTTTTATATGACTTTTTATTATTGTTTACGTTATTGCATGCATAGAAAAAAAAAGAACACACCACATACCACAGTTTTCCACCTAGATCTGATTGTTAACTGTCCAAAATACAATAGCAATGTCAGGAGGTTGAAACTTTCAAGACACCTCGTAATTGCGAAGGATTAATAGTCATAAAAAAGAAAAATTGAATTTTATGATTTAAAAAAAAAAATTACATACATTTCTGAGGCACTGTTAAATCAGCTCTGGCATAAAATCTTATGAAAAACAAGGTACGACTTTACTTAATCTGACGTGGAATTAAGGGTTGAAAGGGGGAGGGGGGGGAGGGGGGAGGGTATAGACTCCCCCCCTATGAAAGAAAAAGCGAGGAAACGCCCCCTTTTTTTGTTATGAATTTTTAAAATTCTCATTTTGAGGTTATGTTTACGTAATTTTTTTTGTCAATTTAAAGGGAGGAAGGGTGAGAGAGGAAGGTGTAGAAGCTCCCCCATGAAGAAAAAGTTGCGGAACCCCCCCTCCTTTTTTTAAAAAAATATATTTGCTGAACCAGACAATTTTTTTCTATATAAATTTGTCGTTTCTGGCACTCGCCGGCCGCTGCCGCGGCACCGCTCGCTACGCTCGCTCGGCTCGTGCGTAGAGGGTCACAGTTCTAACCTAACCTAACCCAACCCAACCACTTTTTCCGGGTAGCCTACTTAAAATAAAATGTAGTAACCTAACCTAACACAAAATGATCTGAGCCGGGGTGCCTCAAGTCACAATTTTTTTCTATATAATTTAGTCGTTTCTGGCACTCGCCGGCCGCTGCCGCGGCACCGCTCGCTACGCTCGCTCGGCTCGTGCGTAGAGGGTCACCGTTCTAACCTAACCTAACCCAACCACTTTTTCCAGGTAGCCTACTTATGCATTGTATTGCTGCAAAAAAAAATGCGTTTCGTTTCACCTATCAAATACCACAAGAGAAAAAAATAACTTTAAATAGTCAATAAGTCAAAATTTTCGTAGTTATTCAGCCAAAAAACACTCATCACTGAGAAATTATTAAATACAAATAAAATAACTAATTAAAATGCGAATTAAAAAAAAACATAAAAATTTGCGAGTCGACTTATTATTTGCATTATCAAAACGCATTATTAAAACACCCTAAAATAGCAACACCAGCTGTCAAAATTACGTCAAAAGTAATAAAATAGTGTGAAAGTGAGGTTATTTTATCAAAGTTTGATATTTTTTATCTCCGAAACCATTAATTTCCTCGCCTTAAAAACTGTACGCGGATGCTTCTAATAACATGACCTATCTGTGAAAAAAATATGAACTCCCAACTCCACGTCAGATTAACTAAAGTTTAGCCAAAAACAATTTAAAACTAACCTAATATGAAATTATTGACTTAAACCAGCACTTACAGCTGTTACTTGGCATATTTACTCATTAAAATAAAATACTCTCTTTCTGAGGCAGTCAGTTAAAAAGGCTTGGACCACATTTATTGCCACTGAGTGTACTTTGTTGTGTCAAATCTTTTTGGATGCAACATCAAGGTGCAATAATTGAAGCAGCTCCACTTTCCTTTAGCGTCAATCCATGCGAGGCTTCACAATTTTACAACTTGTACATACAGGTATTTAAGTAAAACACTTTAGTAAAATATTTCACTGCGAAAACATTTAGTTTCTGAGAAAAAAATGCCTAAAATTTCAGAAAATTCTACATAGGTAATTACCTAATAAAATTGACATTTTGCCACAGATAATGTACGAATTTCATTCCTAGGTAGTTTCGTTTTACGTTTAGACAAAACTACAGTGGATTTTAATGGTTTTTAGTGTAAATATTGTAAGTTTTTAACTTTAATTCATTTTTAAATATGTTTTGTGCGTTTTGGGGTTTTCAAATTTACACTAAAAAGGGTATCCTCTACCCAAAAAAAAATACCTACTATAAAAACATGATTGGGGCTAAATGAAAGTGGTTCCATTGCAGCTTGAGTTTTTTACTTTTTGTCTGTATATTGAAATTGTTTACTGACTGAAAGTAATAATACAAGCTTTAAGTTGTAGGATTCTGGCTTTATGTCAGGACTATAAAAAATGTTTATGTTTGTTTGTTTATTCTTTATTTTTTATGAAAAAGGATTATTTCTGTGATTTTTTACTAAAGTAATTTATAAGTTTGCTATTTCTTTTACTAACATTATGGATGTTATTTATTTTATCCGAAATAAAGGTTATTTTATATTATTTATTAACTTTATTTTTGTCATAATTCTAGTCATACATATTTTTGCCAGTCTGAAACCAGGGTTTTAGATGCCCATGGCATTGCACTGCTATTTTAGTATATTATAAATATTACTAATTTAACAAGACACAAACTGTATATTTTTTCTATACTCATTATTTTATTCGTCTCAATTCCGTAAGCACATTATTTTTTATTGGTGTCCTGTGTAAATAAAACAAACCTGTGCAAATTGTACGACAAACAAGACTTGTTATGTATGTTTTAACAGAATTACATCATGAATAAACATTCATTTAAAATGTTAATACGTTCATCATTCATGTAATTGTGTTGCAAGCAGTTGTGTCAGAAAGGTTCAGCTTTCTTATTTATTTGTCTCTATTTAGAAAAACTCAGCTGTTTGAATGAGATTTGAATACAGTAACATATTGACTGGCTTGACTATTGTTGAGTAATTAAAGAAATTCTACGAAATTATCTTCTATTATTTTTGTATGGACTCCTCCATAACCATTTATTTTCAATTGTTTAGGGCTTCTATCTGTCATCAACATCATCAATGAGACTAGGTTCACAGCTGTTGGTTTAGTACAAACTGAATTATGTATTGTAATTATTTTTACTGTTTTGTTAATTAGACATCATGGGTAGAAGAGGTGTGGATTACTAATCCCATTATCCTACTACCTAACATAATTTGACTACACTTACTTGTGCTCTGTCTGCAAACTGGATTTAAGCTCTAAATCAAGTCCAGGGTCTTCCAAATTCAAGGCATAGAGCTCGAGGTGCGAACTAGAGCTGAACGAAGAGTCCACCTGCTGCGCCGCGGAGCCGGCCGCGATCGTCACCGGGTAGTGGTCCGAGGGCGACCAGCACACGTTCACCGTCCTCTTCAGCTCCTTCACTTTCATCTTCACAACACTGGCTCACTACAACAACCACCAAACAACACTAAAAATCACCAAAAAAACTGTTTTATTTACTAAATTATGTCACAGAATTGGAACGCATCCCACTGCCGATTGACAATCAGAACATGTCTCTATAGTGTCACATAAGGTCTAATAAGAATTAAAATATATTTTTATAACCGATTCTATAGGCTTTCAATTAAAAAATACTATATTTACCATAAAAACACCAACTTGGCACTTCCAACGTGGCTGACGTAAATATTCTATTTGATTTGACAGATGATCAAGTGACAGTACGTTCGGAAACCAAAAACAGGAGACACGTCATTTGAAAAAATACAGAGTAAAAAAGAGCATTATAGTTCGAAATATTGTCCGAGACTTCGAAATGGATTGAAATAAACAATTTACTTTGCAAAATAAACACGAAATAACAAATTTATTTTTAGATACTAATAACACAACAGCATACCACTTTACTCTTGAACGAAACTATCAATTTTGAGTTTCGTTTCGGTTCGTTGTCATAGAAATCAAAATAATATTTTGTCGTGTCCCATTTTTTTTTATTAAATTTAAATGATAAATTAAATGTTGTGATAACTTTTTATGAAACTTTTGGTTTTATATTTTTATTTTTCAATACATACTCCTTCCATGCAATGGATTTTCTAATAAATCCTGGCCATACAAACTTCTAGCAAAACCAGAAGCAGAAATAAACTTCATAGAAAGAAAGAAAAATGAGGTAAAAACTACTATCGTCAAATAATTTTGTTTACTTACTTTTACATAAATAAGAAGTAGAAATTTTGGTGCGTACAAAACCCACTATTTATTTGACTGTTCATGTCGTAGTTTGAAATTAAAACATCACGCTTGTTTCATCGAAAATGTCGTGAGTTGAGTTTTTACTCCAACTAGCTATGTTTATAATTGTAGGATCTCGTTATAATTCGTAAAAAATCTAGCAACAATGCCGATTATAATGAATAAAAATGAATGGACCGGATCCAGAAATGGACGAATTTCAATGCCGAGGACCCGGAGGTGGTGCGTCGGCGGGAGTACGTCAAGTACTTGAACGAAACTAGCCAAGTGATGACCAAAACTTGGCCCAACTCTTTGGAGGTAAGCATATTAAGGGTGTGACCTGACCTATTGCGCGGTCACCCTCGGACTGCATAGAAAAGAAAAAGATGTGCGACGACACAATGCTTGCAATTTATGTACCTATTAGCTTCCGCCCGCGGCTTCGCCCGCGTGAAAAGTATGATTATAAAGAGTGGTATTTCCAAAGAGTAGCACGTTAGTAAAACACTGTAGAAATCAAAATCCATAGCTAGTTATTCAAATTAGGTTGCGAGCCAGAACTTTTTGAACGTCGTTCTACATAAAGACAGACCCTTCACCTCTTCTTAGCTTCTTGCCCGTGACTCTATCTGCGTAGACATGCGGATTGAGTCCAGAGAAAAATCAAACATTTGTGAAAGATTAGAAGTTAGTACGGGCTAGGATCATGATAAATTAGAATTTCCTACATTAGCAGGGCTTACCAAAGTTGGACGGCGATTTTTTGCGCTACGCCGAACATCTCTTTTCTAGCTTCCACCCGTGGCTTCGCCCGCGTGAAAAGTATGATTATAAATTTGAGTGGTATTTCCAGAGAGTAGCATGTTAAAAAAACACTGTAGAAATCGAAATCCATAGTCAGTTATTCAGTTAGCGTTACTGACTAAAACTCACCTCTGTTCCTTCCCTGCCTGAGTGCCCAGGGGTGCGGTAACTCATTTTCAGAATTTATCCGCTACTCCTAGGCATGCAGGCACCGGCCACGATGGGCCTCGTCAGTAGTGGCTGACACTAAATCTCTTTGAGGCGCGTGTAGACCACTACGCACCGTCAACTCACGGGTCTACTGCTGATCGGACGGCGAGCTACCCACTGCTCGCCGTCCGCAGGCCCGGGTCTACGGTGGCCGGAGATCGTCTCGCGACGTCCTACACCCAGTACGCCCAGTACCTCTCCTGCGGTGGTAGCGGCCGGGGCCGTGAGGGGCACTCCGTTGAGCTTCCCTCACGCGTCCCGCCTCTGCCTTCGCGAGCATTACTGCTTCGCAGAAGGCGGAGACTGCTTCCCATTCCCTCTCGCTCTGTACCATGGCCAGAACCAGGGCTGGGCGCGAGAGGTCACCGCCACCTTTGTATCTACGTTTGACGTCGAAGTTTTGTTATTTATGTTAAATTAACTTTTTCATGATTTTGGCACCGATAGTTTACCTGCGGCTTCATCTGCGTGCAGATCTGAAATTTCTCTTCTGTATTAATCTGTTTTCCTGGTAGTTTAAGAATCTATACCGCCCAGGATTCTAGCCCCGAAAATACTTATTCAAGATGCTACCTCTTATGATCCCAACCCCATAATGCGTGAATCTATACCGCTCGGAAATTTTACTTCTTCACGATTCTGTACGCCTGATAATTTGTGAATCTTTCTCTACCTCCTACGATTCCTGTCCCAGAATACTTTTTGTGTTTCTGGTCTCCTGGTAATTTGTGAATCTCTACATCTCATAATATCTGCCTCGGAATATACTTTGTGATTCCGATCTCCTGGTAGCTTGTGAATCTATACCGCTCAAATTCAAGCCCCGGCAACACTTTTTCTTGATTCTGGCCTCCTGGTGGTTTGCGAAGCTATACCGCTTAGGGTTGTAGCCCCGAAAATACCGCTTCATGATTCTGGTCCCCTGGTACTTTGCGAGACTTTACCGCTTTACCGCTCATGATTCAGCCCCGGAAATACTTCTCATGTTTCTGGTCTCCTGGTACTTTGTGAGCTTAGCCGCTCGTTCAGCCTGACTTTGGATTTCTACTTCCACCTCAACCTTCGCTAAGTCTTGTCATTTACCGGGATAAAAAGTACCCTATGTGTTAATCCAGACTATGACCTACCTGTGTGCAAAATTTCATTGAAATCCCTTCAGCTGTTTTAACGTTACCTTCAGCCAAACATACAAACTTTCACATTTATAATATTAGTAGGATAGGATTTCTAGATTCCGCCCGCGGCTTCGCCCGCGTGAAAAGTATGATTATAAATTTGAGTGCTATCATCTCCTGAGAGTAAGTAGCACGTTAAAAAAATACTGTAGAAATCAAAATCTGAAGTCAGTTAGTTATTCAAATTAGGTTGTGAGCCAGAACTTTTTGAACGGCGTTCTACATAAAGACAGACCCTTCATCACTTTTTAGCTTCTTGCCCGTGACTCCATCTGCGTAGACATCCGGATTAATTCCAGAGAAATCAAACTTTTGTGAAAGATTAAAAGTTAGTACGGGCTAGGATCATGATTATTAGAAATAAGAATTTCCTACATTAGCAGGGCTTACCAAAGTTGGACGGCGATTTTTTGCGAAACGCCAACTCTTTTCTATGTGCTATCCATTTTTTTTTCGCATTTGTATACGTACGAGGCGTGCTACGTTTGAGGTCGAAGTTATGTTGTTTTAAAATTAACTTTTTCATGATTTTGGCACCCTGGTAGTTTACCTGTGGCTTCATCCGAATGCAAGTCTGAAATTTCTCTTCTGCATGATTCTGTTTTAAGAATCAATACCGCTCAGGATTCCAGCCCCGAAAATACTAATTCTAGATGGTTTTTTTTTACCTCTTTTGATCCCGTGCGTGAATCTATACCGCTCGGAAATTTTACTTCTTCACGTTTCTGGTTTCCTGGTAATTTGTAAATCTCTACCTCTTTTAGTACCAGCTTCGGAATAATTATGTTTTGTGCTTCTGATCTCCTGGTAGGTTATGAATCTATACCGCTCGGGATTCCAGCCCCCTCCCTGGTAGTTTTAGAATCTATACCTCTCACGATTCCAGCCCCGAAATCACTTCTTCATCATTCTGGTCTCCTGGTAATTTATGAATCTCTTCTTGTCATAATCCCAAAAAAAAAAATTGTAATTCTGATGTCCTGGTTGTTCGTGAATCTGTACTGCTCGGAAAACTTCTTCATGATTATGTTCTCCTGGTAATTTGTGAATCTGTAACTCTCATAATACCAGCCTCAGAATATATTTTGTGATTCTGATCTCCTTCAGCCAAACATACAAACAAATATACAAACTTTCGCATTTATAATATTAGTAGGAAGTAGGATAGTAGGATTTGTAATTCTGATGTCCTGGTTGTTCGTGAATCTGTACTGCTCGGAAAACTTATTCATGATTCTGTTCTTCTGGTAATTTGTGAATCTGTACCTCTGATAATACCAGCCACAGAATATATTTTGTGATTCTGATCTCCTGGTAGGTCGTAGGAATCTATACCGCTTAGGATTTAAGCCCCAAAAATACTGATTCATGACTATGGTCTCCTGGTAGTTTTGGAATCTATACCTATCATGATTCCAGCTCCGGAACTACTTTTTTGTGAATCCTGATCTTTTCGTAGTTTGTGAGTCTTTATCGCTCATAATTTCAGTTCTTGAAATACTTCTCATGTTTCTGGTCTCCTGGTAATTTGTGAATCTCTACATCTCATAATACCTGCCTCGAAATATACTTTGTGATTCTGATCTCCTGGTAGCTTGTGAATCTATCCCGCTCAGGATTCAAGCCCCGGCAACACTTTTTCTTGATTCTGGTCTCCTGGTGGTTTGCGAAGCTATACCGCTTAGGGTTGTAGCCCCGAAAATACCTGTTCATGATTCTGGTCTCCTGGTACTTTGCGAGACTTTACCGCTCATGATTCCAGCCCCTTAAATACTTCTCATGTTTCTGGTCTCCTGGTACTTTGTGAGCGTAAACCGCTCGTTCAGCCTGACTTTGGATTTATACTTCCACCTCAGCCTTCGCTAAGTTTCGTCATTTACCGGGATAAAAAGTAGCCTATGTGTTAATCCAGGCTATGACCTACCTGTGTGCAAAAGTTAAATTTAAATTTCAAAATTTTTGCGTTACCTTCAGCCAAACATACAAACATACAAACTTTCGCATTTATAATATTAGTGGGATTGCAAAAGAAGCATTTTATCGCAACTTTTTATTGACTTAAAAATAATTTGAGATAATTATTATGATTTAAGGCTAGCGATTCGATTCATTATTTGTTATAATTGTACCGATGACGTACGTGGGCTAGTACCGAATACGGGATTTTTTTTAAATGGTCGACGATAATGTTTGACGATCATTTCTATCGAAAATTTTGTTTTGTTATTAAACGTGATATAAAAACAATAAAGTTCTCGTATATATAGTCAAAATTAACCTAGGTAAGTACCTAAGTAATTTTATTTTTTCTGCAGCTTCAAACTTAATAGATTTGGCTTACATTTTTTTAGAAAACCAGTATTATTTGAGTTTTTGCCAATTTCATCGACTTAAATCTATGATATAACTAGCTTCCGCCCGCGGCTTCCCCCGCGTAAAAAGTGTAATTATAATAAGTCTGACTGGTATTTCCAGAGAGTAGCACGTTAAATAAATCCTGTAGAAATCAAAATCAAAAGCTATTTAAATTAGGCTGAAAGCCAGATTTTTTTGAACGTCAAAGTTCTACATAAAGACTGTAGGGGCCACACACTCGCTCAGTGTGTCGGGGTACCTATCTTGTTACTCTTACCGTGATAAATATAATTGTTTACCATATCGAGACTGTGTTATTTATTGGGTCCCGAACATATCCTAAATTGGTGCTTAGCTTCTTGCCCGTGGCTCCGTCCGCGTAGACATTTACCGTGTTGAATATAATAGTTTACCAAATCCAAACTGTTTCATTTATTGGGTCCCGAACATATCCTAAATTGGTGCTTAGCTTCTTGCCCGTGTCTCCGTCCGTGTAGACATTTATATTAAATTAACTTTTTCACGATTTTGGCACCCTGGTATACCTGTGGTTTCATCCGCGTGCAGGTTTGAAATTTCTCTTCTTCATGATTCTGTTTCCTGGTAGTCTATACGCCTGGGAATGTATACCGCTCAGGATGCCAGCCCCGAAAATACTTATTCAAGATGTTACCTCTCATGATCTCAGCCTCGGAATACTTATTGTGAATCTGATCTCCTGGTAGTGCGTGAATCTATACCGCTCGGAAATTTTACTTCTTTACGTTTCTGTTCTCCTGGTAATTTGTGAATCTTCCTCTACCTCTTACGTTTCCTGCCCCGGAATATTTTTTGAGTTTCTGGTCTCCTGGTAGTTTGTGAGTCTTTATCGCTCATGATTTCAGTCCTCGAAATACTTCTCCTCATGTTTCTGGTCTCCTGGTAATTTGTAAGTCTCTACCTCTCCTAATACCAACCTCTTTTGTGATTCTGATCTCCTAGTAGGTTGTGAACTGGTAGTTTGATTAAAAAAAAACTTCTTTAAGCCTGAGAAAATCAAATACATTATTTATTTGGAAACTAGATTTACATATTTATAAAATACTTAACTAACTATATCTACACTAAAACCAAAATAAAACCTTACCTAACTACGTACTATTGATGACAAAGGTGCATGGAGAGCCTAAGGTCGACTTTTGACTGTGAGGTTTTGCATTACGTATCATGACTTTCATGAGACGACTAGATGGCGCTGTTTAATCATGAAAATAACACTGCAAAGCTTATAAACCTTATTATGCAGAGGCAGATAATAAGGTTTTTAATACCTAAAATAATTACTAAGTAATAATAATATATTCTTAAGGACCAGAAGCGGTTATTATTTAAATGAAAATAAATGACTCATCAACCAAGAAAGTTTTATTGCTTAAAAACGTTTTACAATAACAAGTACGTTCCTACTTCTACAACATTATAAACACGACCTTTGAATAACATTATAACGACTCTAAAATACGTCAGTCGCGTCCGGAGCCAAACGAAGAAGAGCCCGTTGACAGCGCGCCATGCATTTTTATACACTTCCACTCGTTGCGGGTAGGTTGGAAGGGGAATATCTAACAATATTTATATTCAAATAAACAAAAATTACTATATTTTCTTATTTCCGAGTACTTAATACAGCGCCATCTAAACCAAACTAAATAAGCCAATTGGTACTATATCGGTTAATTCGACTACAGATGGCGTCGATCACAAATAATAAAAATCCCTACATTTACAAAGTAGCTCTTATTTTCACGTTCCAGAATAAATAATCAGTAGCTCAGGTGGATAAGCATGGCAGAATAACGTAGATCGTTCAACAGGGCACCGGTTCGCAACCCAGCTCTCTGTCGATTTTTTTTAAATTTATTTATTCTAATATATAATTTATATTCTATTTTTTGTATTTTTAAACGTTTTTATTTAATTTTTTGTTATAAATAATATAAAAAATATGAGGTATAAGATGTATAAATGAATATAGGGATAATATACAAGTATACATATACTACTATATATAACATTATATAAATATATATTATATAAATTACTTTCATAATTGGTGGTAAGTATTAGTATTATTAGTAAAAAACATTTATGTAGAAGATTTAGATATATTTTTCTTACAGCTTAAGATTTACTAAGTTTAATTCTCGTAAAGGATAAGAAATGAAACTATTTTATTGATTATAGTTTAAGACATTTAACTCTCAAAGAAGAATACAATTTATGTCTTTCTTTCTTATAGAATGTATAACCTAACCTAGCAGTTTTACATCCAATTAACAATGATTTAATTCACTTGTTAAGGAGAAATACAAGTAAAATTTATAACTGAATAACTCTATTACAAAATAGAAGACCTTAACAAAGTAAAACTGTATAATAGATATTATACTCGTAAGTATTCTAAATCAAAACTGTGTTGTGCTATTCTTCTATTATTTAGTTTTATTTACATTATGTTATAATAACTTTCACTATATATGCAACCTTAGTTCTGTAAATATTTTACCTACTCATAAATTATAAAAAATTTACGTTTTGCATAATTATGTTTAGTGGTATTGACTATAATGATTGATTTGTGCATTATGTTATGACTAAGGTTCATAGCTTAAGTATTCGTTCCAGAAGGAGGAAGAAATTGAAGCTAAACCTAAAATCAATAACAATTGTAAGACCGGGTTATAGCTGTCATTTTGGGACCGAGTTGTTTATAATAATAAATAAATAATTTATTATGTTGGAAAGGAATCTATATTTATATTGTTTTTATTTTAATTTCTTATATTATATAAGAAATCAAAATCATTAGTGTAATAACATTTTGTTGTTATAAAGTAATGTATAAATTTATCCAACTTACACCAAGTTTGATTACTGTAATTTATCATATAAATTATAGCTACCCCGGTCTTTTCATTTTTACTCAATCATTATTACTCAATTCAATAGTCAACACTTTATATTCTTTAATATTTCGTGTATCCGCCATTTTGATCGATTACAGCTTGCAACCGCGAACCCATGGAGTCTATTAATTTTTCACATAAATTGTGACCCCGTATAGAATCCCATACCTCCATGCAGTGAGTACTCAGTGCTTCCTTAGTCCTTTCGTTCCTATTGTCCCACTTTTGAACCATAACGCCCCATAAATTTTCAATGGGGTTTAAATCTGGCGATCTCGCAGGCCAAGGAATAATTCATATGTCCGATTGCTGGCTAAACCACTCTTGCACAATTATGGAACGGTGTATAGGACAATTGTCCTGCACGAACGTTATTACTGGCATGTCTTCTACAGGAAAAACATTCCGCACAGTGGGCAACATGACGTCATTCAGCACATCTAAGTAGTTAACACTGTTTGCACGACTGGGTATTACAGTAAGTTCTCCTGGTCCTGCAGCTGTCATCCATCCCCAAATGTTCACTGTTATACGACCGGATTCAGAGTTAGGCACAACATGATCACTATCATAACGCGTATTATTCCTACGCCACAACCTAACTCGCCCGTGCTGGCTAGACTTGAAAGTCTTTTCATCACTGAAGATAACGTTGCTCCAGTCGAAATGTCTGTATTTCAAAGCGAACTCCAATCGTGCTCTTTTATTAGCTTCGGTTAGCAATGGCTTAATAGCATGTCGACGATAATGCAGACCTTCACTATGAAGAGCACGATACACCGTCCGCAAAGATGTATCAAACAACTCTGCGTAATATCTTGTTGGTGTAAAGCCATTTTCCTCATAACCTTGCACCATAAGTTGACGCTGGTCTGAGTCAATATGGCGTCTTCTGCCAGATCTACTGCGGTGTTCCAACGAACCCTCTTCTTGAAACCGCTTTATCCATAAAGTGACAGTCTTTACCTATAAGGGAAATATATTATTTATTATTTTCGTGTATCGATAACCATGGATAATAAAATAAATAACGAACAGTGATTTTAAAACATTACTTACGTTTAAGCCAGTTTCTCTCGAAATTTCAGAATAACTTAGGCCTTGATTATGCAATGCTATTATTTGGGCCCTCGTAGCCATATCAATATTAGAACGCGAACTCATGGTAAAGATAAATATTAAAAAATTGTTAAATGCAATCGTAACTGAACTCACTCAAAGATAGTAAAGAACGTTATGATTGAACAAAACAGATTTAATTTTTATACAGTCAGTATTAAACTACCCTCAATTCTTTTGAGATTTATGATACAGGTTAAAGTCGCTAAACAACTTCGATATAATAAAGAGTAGGATAATTTCAACTCATTGCGTAATGACGCAATAGTCCAGTGGCTATGGTATCGGTAAATTTTATGCCACCGAGTTCGAATCCTAGTTATTACGAGCTTTGCTTTTTAAGGTTTGTAATGTCGTAGGAGAATTTGTGTTAAAATTAAGTAATATTGTAACTAGCAAAAAACAAGATAATGTTCTTTAACGAGAGATGTATATTTTCCAATCCAACTACTATACTAGCGCCATCTATGTCGTTCAAGACGTATTATTAAGGCGATGAAACCCTGTACAAACGATTTTGGTTTGGAATTCTCCATGCAGTTCTGTCTTCATTAGTACATATATACAAAAACAAAATACGTTCAGGCGTCGAAGTACTCCTCCACATCGCTGTCATCTGGAAACGTGCCCAGAAGACTGGCAGCATTGCCACGCTGGTTGGCAATGCTTATTCTTTGAGCAAAGAATGAGCCAGCCCTCTGGTCACGTAAAGTGTCGATCAGTCGGCGAGAAATATCCTTGAAAAGGTGACGCGCACTCGGACCCCATGACCCGAGCGTTTCGACCCCAAACGGCTCAAAACTGTAATTCCCAATAAGGTTACAGTATTTGCGCCGCTTGAGGGCCTCGGCAGCTGCAGCGGCTGCACCGGCACAGCCCGCCGTACTTGGAACATGAGATGGCGCAAAGGTGTCGACACAGGTTGCGTCCCACACCAAAGGCCTACCCACCTTCCACGGCACCAACGTCATGCCATCTGGTCTCTTCCCATCGTCACGTACCAAGCCACTTGGTTCTAATACGGCAGGTACGCCGGCGGTGACAAGAGCTCGACGGATAATATCGTTGATGCTGGCGTGACGTGCTATGCGGCCTGCACTCCTGCAACATATATATATATAGTAGCCTCAGAATATATTTTGTGATTCTGATCTCCTGGTAGGTTGTGAATCTATACCGCTCAGGATTCAAGTCCCGGAAACACTTCTTCTTGATTCTGGGCTCCTGGTGGGGTGTGTGAAGCTATACAGCTTAGGATTGTAGCCCCGAAAATACGTATTCATGATTCTGGTCTCCTGGTACTTTGTGAGTCTTTACCGGTCATGATTTCAGCCCTGGAAATACTTCTCATTTTTCTGGTCGCCTGGTAATTTGTAAATCTCTACCTCTCCTAATACCAGCCTCGGAATATGTTTTGTGATTCTGATCTCCTGGTAGTTTGCGACTCTTGTGTTTCTGGTCTCCTGGTAATTTGTAAATCTCTACCTCTCTTTATACCAGCCTCGAAATATGATTTGTAATTCTGATATCCTGGTAGGTTGTGAATCTACACTGCTCAGGATTGAAGCCCCGGAAACACTTCTTCTTGATTCTGGTATCCTGGTGGTTTGTGAAGCTATATGGGGTCCCTAGACGATCAAAATTGCTTGACAAGCACGTTAAATTAACGTGCTTGTCAAGCAATTTTGACCGTCTAGAACGAAGCTTGATGTGCTTGACAAGCAAACTCGATGCTTGATGAAGCTTGATGAAAAATTATATTTTTGCAATGCTTGTCAAGCATGCTTGATCGTTTAGAACATGCTTGTCAAGCAACACATTCAGTGTACTACGGAACGTTATGGAGAGACCACGCGACACGAACAGCGCCGGCGCCAGCGGTGATGATGGCGGCAGCGGCGCAATTAGTGATCGTGATTTTACTTTGTTGTTGATATCATTATACAAAGATGCGACGATATAGTGGGACATTAAGGCTCGGGACTATAAAGACAAAAATAAAAAGAATATGGCTCTCATGAATATGGTGGATATTTTAAAAAGATATAAGAGTAATTTCAGCATTGAGGAATTGAAGAAAAAAATTAATTTGTTACGAACAAATTTTAATCGAGAACATACAAAATATAAAAATTCTATTAAGTCTGGAATGGGAGCAAGTGAAGTTTATAGCCCAAAATTGTTTTATTACAACGACTTAATGTTCATAGCAGACGGAACGGAAATCTCGCCAACAATCAGTTCGGAAGGATCACAAGTAAGTTCCCCTTCTTATCATGTTACACTATTATGTACTACGCAGTATTCAAGCATCTATTTTGCCATGGAACTGCTCCTGTTGTATTAAAATATTCGCAAAACTCATCTCGGACTGCTTTGGCTTCAATAGTAGGATTTCCCCTTAACCTTGGTGTAGGGATCAACTCTTGTGATTCTGTTCTCCACGAGCCTGGCCTAATTTCTCCTGTATTAATATTTTCAAAATCAACGTCATTATTTCGAATGTATTTTTCTGACTTTGACAGATAATTATGCAAGTGACAACATGCTAAAACTATTTTACTGACTTTTTGTGGATCTAAATTAACAGATCGCTTAAATATCTTAAAACGTGATGATAAAATCCCGAAGGCATTCTCCACAACGTTGCGGGCACGTGATAATCGATAGTTAAAAATTCTGCGTTCATTGTTTAAAACAGTTTTATTGTAGGGCTTCATGAAATTGGGAGTTAATTGAAATGCTTCATCGCCTATTAAAACGTATGGCTTTTTTTTATTTGTTGATGGTAACTCTGACTGTTCAGGTAGATTCAAACAATTGTCACTGCTGGTGAATTTATACCAAAATTCTGTATTTTTTAAAACACCTCCGTCAGATATTCTGCCATTTGCTCCAACATCCACCATTAACAAATATATTATATTATAAACTCGTATTTAGCATTTACAATAGCCATTAAAACAATACTATGTGTTTGTTTATAATTAAAATAGTATGATCCGGAGTTATAAGGTTTCTGTATTCGAACATGTTTTCCATCCACAGCCCCGATCACATTAGGGAAATTCCATCGAGTTTCAAATTCCTTTGCAATCTTTTTCCATCCTTCTGAAGATCTGGGTACCTTTAAATAAAAAATATGTTTCAGAAAATGCCACCACCAACCACATCAAGGAAGAAAAAAAAAGAAGATAGTTGTGAAACATCAGTATTATTTTCTGCTGCTACTTCCTATTTCAAGAATCGTACTGAAGATGACGCTGATGTCATCGCAAAAGGTTGGGCTGTCAAGATTAGAAGATTAGCTGCAGATCAACGCCGATATGCTGAGAAGATAATTAACGATGTTTTATTTGAAGGAGAAATGGGCACATTAACTAGACATGGTGTTACTTTTTTACAAAATCCTTTGCCTAGTCCACTTTCATCTCAATCGCCAATGTTCAGATATAACTCACCTAGTTGCAACCATTCTTATATTTCCGAGGAATCTCCCGCTCCCATTCAATCACCTCTGCCATATCAATCACCATCTCATCAATCTCACAATATTCAGCAATCTCCCGCTCCCATTCAATCACCTCTGCCATATCAATCACCATCTCATCAATCTCACAATATTCAGCAATTTCCCGCTCCCATTCAATCACCTCTGCCATATCAATCACCATCTCATCAATCTCACAATATTCAGCAATTTCCCGCTCCCATTCAATCACCTCTGCCATATCAATCACCATCTCATCAATCTCACAATATTCAGCAATCTCCCGCTCTCATTCAATCACCTCTGCCCTATCAGTCGCCCTCTACTCAGTCCTACAATGTCCAACAATCTTCCGCTTCCAATAAAATTGAATTCCTTTCTAATCAGTCCAATATATTGGAGGAATACAACAACGAAGATACAACAGCAGCCGAATTTCTTAGAACATATTCATCTTTTTAATAAAATTCCTTAATACTTTTGTTAATTAAGATAACTACCTAAATAAAGTGTTAATTTCTACTTACCGCAATGTTTTCTTTTAATTTCTCTATGATAGCCTCACAAGTTTCCATTATTATACCTTCTAATGTGTAAGGAGCAATAGCACAAGTAAATTTTAAATCTTCCAAATCCATGCCAGTAGCCAAGAATCTTAAAGTCACAGATAATCGCTGACTAGCTGGAATCGCCTGTCGCATGTTAGAGTCCTGTTTTTCAATGTTTGGCCTAACCATTTCCAATAATGTCTCAAATGCTTCATTATCCATCCTCAAAAAATTTTTGAAATCATTGGGCTCCGTCACTTGTAGAATCTTTTGCAAATGCTCATGGGTAAATCTATCTCTTAACAAATACCACTGCTTAGACCATCGTCTTGTTCGTTTCTTTTTTGTTTTCTTCAAAACAAAGCAATTGTGAGAGCAAGAAAAGCCATATCTGCATCTAGAGACATTCTACTACTTTGCAAATGTTTCTGTTTTAGCGCAAGTTCAACACTGGGTCACTCTATCCGACAAAATGATGCGAATGCTTGACAAGAATGTTTTTTGATGTCGTGACCTCGTCAAGCATGCTTGTCAAGCACGTAAATGCTTGTCAAGCAATTTTGATCGTCTAGGGACCCCTATACAGCTTAGGATTGTAGCCCCGAAAACACCTATTCATGATTCTGGTCTCCTAGTACTTTTTGAGCGTGTCCGCTCGTTCAGCCTGACTTTGGATTTCTACTTCCACCTCAGCCTTCGCTAAGTCTTGTCATTTACCGGGATAAAAAGTAGCCTAGGCTATGACCTACCTGTGTGCAAAATTTCATTGTACTGCCCGGGGGTGGAGGATAAATTCGAAAGAGTTACCTCGCCCCCGGGCACTCGAGGCAGGGAGGAACAGGGGTGGGTTTTAGTCAGTAAGAGTCTGACACACCCTTCCGCTCCACCCTAGAGCGGAAGAAGTCATAGGATGATTTCCCACCCCCCAAAAAAAAAAAAAAAAAATCCCTTCAGCCGTTTTTGCGTTACCTTCAGCCAAACATACAAACTTTCGCATTTATAATATTAGTAGGATATCAAGCATTTGTTAATAGATCAGTAGGTATTTATTATCTTGGGTTAGCCTGTGAAATTAAGGTTTTTTTTTGTGGGGTGGGAAATCATTCAATGACTTCTCCCGCTCTGGGTGGAGCGGGAGGGCGTGTCAGACTCTTACTGACTAAAACCCACCCCTGTTCCTTCCCTGCCTGAGTGCCCAGGGGTGCGGTAACTCATTTTCAGAATTTATCCGCTACCCCCTAGGCATGCAGGCACCGGCCACGATAGGCCCCGTCAGTGGTGGCTGACAATCATCTCTTTGAGGCGCGCGTGGAACACTACGCGCCGTCGACTCACGGGCCTGGTGCTGATCGGACGGCGAGCTAGGTACCCACTGCTCGCCGTCCGCAGGCCCGGGTGTAAAATGATGGTTAGACTGTGTGAAAGTGGATATGGGTCAAAAGGGCTGACTACAGACGACGACTAACACAGGTGTATGAAAGAAAAACACATGTTGCGCTGACCTCAAATAAATTCGGTTATGGGCAGGAGAATTATGATCTTGGGCACAGATAATATAAAACTCTTGGGTTAGCCTCGTTCAGCGTGAATGTAGACCATCCCGCCAGACAATGCATATTTTCTGATTAACATTATTTTTAGGATTGAGTAGTCTTAGTATTTACTTTGAATGTGGGACACATACCTGCTAGTTTGGGCCATACCGCCACATATAGGTACTAACAGGCGTAGTTGAGTAGGATCCCAGAGCCGCCAGACAATGCATATTTTCTGATTAACATTATTTTTAGGATTGAGTAGTCTTAGTATTTACTTTGAATGTGGGACACATACCTGCTAGTTTGGGCCTCAAACTTTTTGGCCCCATCAACCATCTGTTCTGCGAGGAATGTGCCCTGCCCACTGCCACTTCAGTTTGGTGATTCTTCGGGCTATGTCGGAAACCTTAGTTCTCTTGCGGATATCATCATTTCTGATTCTATCACGCAAGGAAACTCCGAGCATTGCCCTCTCCATTGCCCTTTGGGTGACTGTAAGCCTTCTGATGAGGCCATTGTGAGCGACCACGTTTCGATTCCATAAGTCATCGCTGGCAACACGCACTTGTCATGGACTTTCGTCTTGAGAGACAGCTGTGGTATGTGAGACGAGAAGATACCACACACCGCCCCGCCGAGTCGGATGCGATGTTTGACCTCTTTCTCGAAGTTAGCCCTACCAACTGAACCGTTTGTCCCAGGTAGACGTACTCGTCTACAACTTCGAGTGTAGAGTCTCCGATCTTGATAGGAGACTACACCGCGTTCCGTATGGTTTCGAACGTGAAAGAATAGCACCATCCCATCACTTCCCGTGGGTGTCGTAAGAGGCGACTAAGGGACTCACCAGAGAATGGGCAGCAGCATTCTCCGTGCATTATAAGAATTACACTGCGATCGCCAACCCTCCTGCCAAGCGTGGCGATTACGGCAAACCCCCCAATGAAACGTACACCAAAAAGATGGCCCTAGTGCCCGGCACCCTGCCTACCCTTGACTCCGGTAGCGGTCATATCCATGGCGAGGCAAGGGGTGCGAAGAATCTCCGGAATAAATCCGGCTACCCCAAGAAACACCGACGACTGGACCTGGCAAACATTTAACTCAAGAACACTTCGGACAGACGAGAAGATCACCAAACTTAAGGAAGAATTGAGCAGGTTGCGTTGGAGTATTGTAGGATTATCTGAAGTCCGAAGAGAGGGGGAGGACTCGATAATCCTTGAATCCGGTAACCTACTTTATTTCAGGGAGGGCAACCAGCAGTCCCAGGGTGGAGTCGGGTTTATCGTCCACAGGTCCCTCGTGAACAATTTGGTGAAGATCGAGAGTGTGTCGACCAGGATGGCGTACCTTATACTCAGAATATCGTCAAGATATTCGTTGAAGGTCGTACAGATTTACGCCCCAAACTCGACACACCCCGACGACGAAGTTGAGGCCATGTATGAGGATATATCCAAAGCCATACATGGTTACAAAACTAACTTCCCCGTGGTCATGGGGGACTTCAACGCGAAACTGGGCAAACGAGACGGTGACGAGCTGCGAGTGGGGCAATTTGGATTTGGACGTCGGAACCATCGGGGACACATACTGGCCAGTTTTATGGAGGAGGGCCTCTATATGATGAACTCCTTCTTCAGAAAGCGTGAGCACAGGAAGTGGACTTGGCAGGGCCCCGACGGTGTAACTAAAAAAAACAACCGACTTCCAAAAAACAAAATACACTAAAAATTTAAAAATAACTTTAATTTCGAAAGTCGGTGTTTGTATTTTATTTCTTCATTATTTTTTGTGTATTTTCTTTTTTGGAAGTCGGTTGTTTTTTTTTTGTAAAAAAGTTTTTTATTTTTCACTTTTTTGTTGTTATACCCCAGAACTAAAAACCCCAATAACATGGAACGTGGAATTTAAACATACTCGTAATTGGAGAAAACCAAAACGTATTTTTCGTTTTGGTTCAGATTTTCAAAAAGCGCTGAAGCAATTTCGATAAAATTTATGTGGGACCTCGGGAGTATATTTCTTTCGGTTAAAAAAATAATTTTGAAAATCGGTTCACAACTGACAGAGAAATTGGTGGACATACATAAAAAAAAAAACAGACGAACATAGAACCTCCTCCTTTTTCGAAGTCGGTTAAAAATGAGATTGACTTCATCATGTCGACGAAGAAGCAGATATTCAATGATGTCTCTGTGATCAATGCGGTGAAAACTGGAAGTGATTACCGCATGGTAAGAGGCATATTAAATCTAAATATCAAGCTGGAAAGGTGTCGACTGATGTAGTCTCCGTCCAGATGTCGACTGATGTAGTCTCCGTCCAGATCCAGATCCAAAACCTCGAAAGCTTTCAGCTCGAACTTCAAAATCGTTTTGAGTGCCTAGTGAGCTCCGTGGACGAATACAATGATGGGTTCGTGGAAACTGTCCATACGGCCGGGTCTAAGTTCTTCAAGACTCGCCGTACCGATAAGAACAGGAAGCTCTCTGATCCCTTCTCTCAAGCTCATGAAGGAAAGGCGGGAGATGATTCTGCAGTCCTCAGATGATGCGTGTAAATACCGGCAGCTTAGACGGATCTCCAAGTCCTTGAAAAGCGACCTCCGCCGCTTTAATACCGAGCGTATTTAAGACGCGATAGAGCGCAATAAGGGCTCCAAGGTCTTTGCAAGAGATCTGTCTATTGGGCAAAGCCAGCTCACGAAATTGAAGACCGACGATGGCAGAATCATATCCGCCAAATCGGAGCTTCTAAGAGAGATCGAGACGTTCTATGGACAGTTATACACGTCAACGACTAAACCCGCTGCGAATCTAGCTAACAACCCAAGAGCTAGATTGACCCGACACTATACCGAGGACATCCCGGACGTCAGCATGTTTGAGATTAGGATGGCTCTGAAACAGCTTCGATCAGATGACGGAATCATGGCCGAACTTCTGAAGGCGGGTGGAAAACCGGTCCTTAAGGCCTTTCAGAAACTGTTCGATTCCGTAATACTCGAGGGGAAAACGCCACAGGCTTGGGGCAGAAGTGTGGTGGTACTTTTCTTTAAGAAGGACGGCAATGCCCTGCTTAAGAATTACAGGCCCATCTCACTTCTAAATCATGTCTACAAGCTGTTCTCCAGAGTCATCACGAACCGTCTCGCGCGAAGGTTTGACGACTTCCAGCCTCCCGAGCAAGCCGGATTCCGAAAAGGTTTCAGCACCGTAGACCACATTCTTACGCTGCGGCAGGTTATAGAGAAGACCGAAGAGTATAATCTGCCCCTCTGCTTAGCGTTTGTGGACTACGAGAAAGCCTTCGATTTGATTGAGACTTGGGCTGTGCTGCAGTCTCTCCAAAGGTGCCAGATCGACTATCGGTACATTGAGGTGTTGAAGTGTTTGTACGAAAACCACCACCGTGTCAGTCCGACTTCAAGACCAGACCTCGAAACCTATCCTCCTACAGCGGGGTGTGAGGCAGGGATACGTCATTTCTCCGAAACTATTCACGGCCGCAGTGGAGGATGTCTTCAAGGTTCTGGACTGGAGAGGGCTAGGCATTAATGTCAATGGCGAGTAAATAACTCATCTTCGATTTGCCGACGATATAGTCGCTCGATGACCTCAGTAGAGCTTCCGAAAGAGTGGGTCTGAAAATAAACATGGACAAAACCAAGGTGGTAAATAACCATGTAGCACCCACTCCTATCTTTTTACTCCTTTTTTTTAATTCAACCCATATTCTCCCCACATCTGAGCAAAGGTCTCCCCCATAGCCTTCAATTTTCACATATTGTTTATAATACGCCACTGTCCATTTATAGAACGTTAACAAACGCAACGAGGAACTCCGAATTGCGCGAAACCTGCAGGCCGAGCAGACCAACACCAAGTTCTACGCGCGGTACCTCCGGCAGAAGAAGGAACAACAGGAGCGGCTCATGTACTCCGCTAGGGATATGGTCTTCAAGAATAAGGACGCGCCGAAGTTATTGCTCAGGTGAGATAAATACCCAATCCAGCAGCGGCCCTAGTGCGGTACTAGCGGTGCGGCCGCAACGGGTGCTGTCATTTGGGGGGCGCCGAAATCAACGTAAGGGCCTACCTCACCCGGGCCTGCGGACGGCGAACCCCACTGCTCGCCGTCCCAATCAGCACCAGGCCCGTGAGTCGACGGCGCGTAGTGTTCCACGCGTGCCTCAAAGAGATGTTGTCAGCCACCACTGACGGGGCCCATCGTGACCGGTGCCTGCATGCCTAGAAGTAGCGGATAAAATCACTATCACTACATAGTATAAAATAAAGTCGCTTTCTTTGTCCCTATATCCCTATGTATGCTTAAATCTTTAAAACTACGCAACGGATTTTGATGCGGTTTTTTTAATAGATAGAGTGATTGAAGAGGAAGGTTTATATGTATAATTTGTACCCGAGCGAAGCTGGGGCGGGTCGCTAGTTATAATATAAAATTATAAATAAAAATTCTCAACATGAGTTACCGCACCCCACTCGCACTCAGGCAGGGAAGGAACAGGGGTGGGTTTTAGTCAGTAAGAGTCTGACACGCCCTCCCGCTCCACCCAGAGCTGGAGAAGTCATTGGATGATTTCCCACCCCACAAAAAAAAAATAAGGGCCTACCGCCGCATAAGTGGCGCCCTCATTGAATAAAAAATCATATCTTAGCATAGGAAATAAAGATTCAAAAATCCTAAAGTACCCAAAAACGGCCGTTTTTGACACTTTTGCTTACTACTTTGAATACGAAACACTTTGAGTCCTTTTCAACAACGTAAAAATACCTTATCCTCTTTGTAACAAACGCAACATAGGATTCTTTAATCTTTATTTTCTACGCTTTGCTACGATTTTTTATTCAATGAGGGCACCACTTGGCGGCTATATACGAGTACATCCTTAAGAAACACCTGAAAAGGCACTTACTGTTTTCAAAATTTCTATATACTCACCGCATTGATTTACTTAAAAAAATAATAATGAAGAACATAAATAGATGTGCCAACAATTTCACCGCGAGATATTTGCGAAATCATCCTCAATTTGGAGAAAAAAAATTGTTAAAGTCTCTCAAAAACCTCTAAATCGACCTTTTCTATTTGCACTATTTACTTAAATTTGAAGAAATATATAAAAATCTTTTTGACTAAATCGTGACACGAAAGTATGAATATGACGTTCACCGTTTTATAATTCTAATAAATCAAACCAAATTGCAGTAATCAACGTCTCAACATTGTTAATTTTTTACTAAATTTGTTTTCCGTTCCTCATACATTTTACTATGGAGCGATACTCTCCCGTAATTTCTTTTATAAACGAGTATCCGCGCGAAAAAAATTCAGTGGCATCCTGGAATCCAAGGTGAGAGCACGTCCATTTGAATTTCGAGCCGAGCTCGCAAAACATCGACGTACACAGAGGCATTAGGCATAAAGGTGGGTTGCGAGTGTTGTGACATGACTGAAACTTTTCACTCTTCGAGAAGACATTGTGCTTTTATGGCCAATTACAGAAAATATCCAAACACGATTCGCCAATAGGTTGTGATTTCAGTCATTTGCAACTATTAATGAAGGCTTCTACTCCGAATTTAAATTTCTCTGCAAGATGTGTAATATCAAATTAAATGTGAAAAACTGTAAGGATGAAAGCAATTATAATCTTAATATTAACGAGACAGCTGTATCTAGTTTTATGTCTATAGGTGCTGGTTATACGGTTGTTGCGAACGAAAAGCTGTTCTAAGCGAACAGACTTCTGCTTCTCTTGGAATACCTTGTATGTCTAAAAATCTTTACGCTAAATATCACACAAAAATTTGTGGATTGTAGGAAATAGCAAAACAAAAGTGTATGGAAGACACTGCAAAGGAAGAATACGATTTGGCAGTCCAAAACGGTGACGTAGACGCTAATGGAGTACGAATGATTACAGTAGTAGCTGATGCGTGTGTTAGAATTTTTATATGTGTATGTATAGATATGTAACCAGATGTATGTAAATATTTAATATTCGTTACTTATCTATCTATCTATTTACCTATTTGTTGCTCTTTTATTTACTTAGATACTTATATATACTTTACGTATATACTTTATTTACTTATATACTTTGTGTATATACTTTATTTAGTTATTTACTTATTGTGAATGTGGTGTTTTAAGGAAGGGATTTATTAAGAAAAAGCACAAAGACAAGACTATGTATTTATTTCCAATAGGCTTGTAATCAATCGAAATCTAATTGCCTGTTCGCAAAACTAGGTCTTCGTGGAGAAGAACGGCAAGAAACTCCACGGTAGCTCTCTTTATTTACTGTATCGACACATCATAAATAATCGTTTATCATAATAAATCTAATTATAGGATCCATCACATAAGCCATATTTACTACGATAACCATCTTGTGGTATATAACAACCACTATCGTAGTAGTGTATATAACACAACGTTACGTTAATAGGACACATCATAAATAATCGTTTATCATAACAAATCTAATTATAGGATCCATCACATACGCCATATTTACAACGATAACTATCTTGTGGCATATAACAACCACTATCGTAGTAGTGTACATAACACAACGTCACGTTAATAAACAAGTTATTATGACCTGTGTTTTAAATACACCAATCATCATAATAACATTACATGGCTCATAAATATGATATAAATATACCTCATCATCAACAATAAATCAACAATAGTCAGAATAATATCATACCTTAGATGTTAGCGCCTTGGAAGTCGAAGAGAAACTGACTCGCTCCACTGAGGCCCTGCTCTTTTATACCCGTTAACAAACAAGTATGATTCACAAGTGACAATTGAGTCATATCATTCTTTCGATTTCTAGGAAAATAAGTTTGTTACAATAATCATTTACTAAAATTCATTAATTAATCTTAACGATTCAGTATAAACAGATAATAATTACATAATGTATATATATATCACGTGCTGGTCTAAAAGATCCCATTGAAAAAACTACACGGCCCTATCGGGTGCTGCGGTGATAATTGGTTACAGAACTAAAAAAGTGTTGTACATGTCAGTTAAAAATAAGTTCTGCATTATCTGCGCCAAAGCAGCGAATCGCAACATGTCTTGCCCAGAACACGTTTATTTTAAAAACTCTTCTGGTGCATCTAGTGGAATGGAGGCTCTAGCAATAAGAGAAGGTATCAAAAATTCTTTAAAATATGTGGCATCATGTATTCTAAATTAATTGCTGATAGAAATTCAAGTACGTACAAAATTATACTAGACGCTAATCCATATACGAAGAGAAAATAGAATGCAACAATCATTTACTTATGAACTATAATACGAAACTGGATGAACTAGCTAAAAATACTAGTCGTCCCTTACAGTTCCGCAAAGTTTTATCTCAAAACTATCTACGTTTGAGATGGTCAACAAGTAACTGATGCCGTCCAACATAATAATTCTGAAACAGAAAAAACCATTTAATTCTGCCATTTAAAAAAGCCTTTAATTCTGCCGCCAAGTCATACAAGCGGGTTCTGCGTGGAGCACGTTTTGACCATGTAGGACGTATCGGGGTCGGGGCCAAGCTGGCATCGTACCCTCCGGGTAGTAAACAGTTCTGGTCCCTGTCAAAAGCGGTTGAAACGAATTTCTGTCATTTAACTTTACCTCCAATGTTGAAACCTGATGGGTTGCTGGCTCAGTCTGCAAGTGAGAAAGCAAACTTATTTGCATCTCTCTTTGCAAAAAATTCACGTTTAGACGTTGGCACGAAGCAACCACCAACTGTACCTCTATGTGACTCTTCGATGCCAGAGATCGCAGTCCACATTAAAGAGGTCCGAAGAGTATTGTGCAGTCTTGACGTGAACAAGGCCAGCGGGCCTGACGACATTCCAGCGAGAGTGTTGAAGCAGTGTGCACCTGAACTGTCTCCTGTGTTGACACACTTGTTCCGCCTCTCTCTTGATAAAAAGACAGTGCCAAAATGCTGGAAGCTTGCAAATATACAACCTGTGCCCTGAAAGGGCAAACGTGCAGACCCTGTTCATTACCGTCCGATCCCCATTACCTCCATTCTGTGCAAGGTTATGGAAAGGGTACTGGCTGACATACCTTGAAGACAATGATCTCTTCAGTGACCGTCAATATGGCTTTCGCCGGGGACGGTCAACTGGCGATTGTCTTGTGTATGTCACGCACTGCTGGGGCGAAGCCATTGTGAAACACGACGAAGCATTAGCTGTATCGCTTGATATCTCTAAGGCCTTTGACAGGGTCTGGCATGCAAGCCTACTCAGCAAGTTTCCTGCTAATGGCATCCCAGCTAATTTTTGTAGCTGGATATCAGACTTCCTTAGTGAACGGTCGATCCGAGTAGTCGTCGACGGCTGCTCCTCTGACCTCATGGCTATTGATGCCGGAGTTCCTCATGGTTTTATGCTCCCTGCTGCACATCAATGACCTACTTCAGCCTGATATTGTTGGTTACGCAGATGACAGTACGGTTTCAGAGAGATACTTTTCCAGCGCAAAAGCCGGCAGGGATGAACTTTGTTCCTTGAGAGAGGCCATGGTAGAGCGAACAAATATGACCTTAAGCCTTGTGTCCCAGTGGAGTGATGACAATATGAAAATCAATCTCTTTTAACGCTACCAAAACACAAGCGTGTCTTTTTACCGCAAAAAAGAGTCGTATCGACCAAACTCCAACTTTTCGGGGTACATCTGTTCCTCTTATTGATCGGCTCGAGTTTCTAAGCATGGAGTTGACATCCAGTCTCAACTTCAGCGCCACCATTGAGTACAAAGCCCAAATGCTGCAAAAAAACTTGGCATCCTAAACAGAGTTAAGCGATACTTCACACCTGGACAGCTTTTAACCCTTTACAAAGCACAAGTCCGATCCTGCATGGAGTATTGCAGCCACCTCTGGGATGGTTCAGCTAAATACCAACTTGGTAAGCTTGACTCAGTGGAACGCAGAGCTAAGAGGCTCATTGGCGACGTAAAACTGGTGGGAGCCAACCTTCATAGCTTGGCTCAACGCCGCAAGGTTGCCTGCTTGTCGGTCTTCTACGGAATGTACTTCGGAGAGTGTACCCAAGAACTCCACGACCTTATCCCATCGGCCCCCTTCTACCATTGGACATCTAGACACACTGCAAGATACCATCCCTACCTTGTTGCTATTCCACGAATTCGCACTAAGCGTTTTCGAACGTCTTTGCTTTGAATGCGCACAGCAAAGGAGTGGAACTCTCTACCTGCGTCTGCATTTCCGAAAGCATACAACCCTAATCTCTTCAAAGTTAGAGTGAACAGGCTTCTTCTGGGTAAGCTCGCTCCATCGTCGACTCTGTCTCTGTCACCTCTGACCTAGACTAGAGTCAAGAGCACACCAATTTAAAATAAAAAATGAAAAAAAAATGTACTCCACAATCTCTTCCAATGTCTTGAACCAAAAAACTACTTCTTTCCAAGCAATATCGAAATAACTTTGATAATGACATTTCGCTCTCGGTCTGTACTAGTCGCGGCGGCGAACGCTACTGCCTGTGGCCTGCAAACTGTGCCGCGTGAATTGACGCCCCGCCAGACGCACCGCCGTTCCCGTCGCCCGTTCCCGTGACCAGGCTGTTAATTAAGATGTATGAAATGTAATTTTAAAATATCAAACTGAGAAAAAAATATATATTATCCAGTAATTGAGATGTGTATATTATTTGTTTTCCATTACAAATCAATCACACATCATCTCGATTTCATTTTGATGTTAGTTTTTATCTTCCTTCGCAACATTCACATAAGTACCAATATCCCCAAACAAAAATTATGTGTCATCTTAGTCGTAAATACTCGTAGAATCACAGTAATAATCTAATATAGTAATTATTCTAAGATTAAATCTAACAATCACTAAAAACAACCGATTACACTGTGACCCCACCTTTTGTTGACAACATCCAATACTATGGGAGCGCATGCCTCGCCGTGCGGTGAATTAATAGCTAATACATTGCGCGTTTTTTGTGACATGCTTACTAGTCCTTCAGAAGCTAACGTGCACTGAAGGCTTATTTTTCCGGCGCTCCGCAAAATAAACCTTCAGTGCACTTTTGTTTTTCGGTATGTGTACCTACACTACACTGAGTGATGCAGCTGTGTTAGTGATAATGTTGATGTGTAGGTTCTAAAATAAGTTCTCACGCTCGCAAACCTTCCTCTTAACTCGAAAACATCAAATTATATCGCATGCAATCCAATTGTATTGAATTTTATTGTAACCCGCTGGACAATAAACTGATTTGGAACCTTATATAAATAAAACCGGCCAAGAGCGAGTTGGACTCGCAAGCTTAGGGTGCCGAACAAATATTTTTATTTTCAGGTATTTTTTTTTTAAACTATACATATAGGTAGACCGGTAGACTTCTTTTATATTTCCTGTAATCTAAGTAAAGAACTATCTCCATTACTTTATTTTTTTTAATTTTGTGGACCGGTGGTTTCGGATATAAGCGGGGGGGGGGTTAATGGTCGGACAGACTGACAGACAGACACACGAGTGATCCTAAAAGGGTTTTGCATTTCGGATTTTCAGAACCCTAAAAATAACTTTATTTTGTCACGCATGACGAGTGCCTTCCCAAGCTAATTAATGCATTTTTTTTTTTTTGGGGTTGGGAAATCATCCTATGACTTCTTCCGCTCTAGGGTGGAGCGGAAGGGCGTGTCAGACTCTTACTGACTAAAACCCACCCCTGTTCCTCCCTGCCCTGAATGCCCAGGGGCGAGGTAACTCTTTCCAATTTATCCTCCACCCCCGGGCAGAGCTAGTTAATGCATTGCATAAAGCAGTCTTTGCCAACCTTTTTTAAAGGCGTACCCATAAGTGGGTTAACGATCGTCGTCACGGACCTCTTGGAAAATCTTTGGAAAAAAAGTTAACGGTTATCGTGTTACTGCTGGTTTCCGATATTGGAGGTCAGTCAGATAGGCAGTCGCTCAATATAAAATACTGGTCGCTAAATACCTACTGGCTGCCTTCTGTTACACTGAAAACCAAACCCAAAATAAAAACTGGGAAAAGACTAGGTAAGTGATGATGAATAACCCCTAGAACTTCTGTTCCTACCTCAGTGCGGTTATCGAAACTGCGGTTCAAAAAGAACGAGAAGAGCAGGTCAAGTTCATAAACGAGAGGCGTAAGGAAGATGCAGAGAGGAAGAGGCAAGATGACGACGATATCATAAGGAAGGCCAAGGAGTGGAACGAGCTGATGGCGCTGCGCAAGAAGCGGAGGTGGGACGCCAACAAGCAACACCAGAAGGCCATTCTTGATCAGTGAGTGATTTACCTTTCTCTCTCGTACCTAACTGATTTCGCTATTTCAACCCTATCTTGTCCGAAGTTGACTGCCTCGTTGGTCTACTGGTAACAATCACAAGTGCTTAGCATCTAACAGGGTTCCCCAGGGTAATCGCCAGGTTGGGCTTTCCAAAAAAGAATTCTCAGTAGCAGCCTAGTCTGCATTCTTACTGGTACAGACTGTTGTCAACATTACCTGACCCACCCTAAAATCAAACGACTTTGGACCCTCTGTCTGTAACATTAAGGTTTATTTAATTTATATGAGCTTATCACACAAGTGCACGAGGACTCGATGAACAAAAATACAATAATAACACAGACACTCAAATTTGATCTTTAACACGTAACGTTAAGGTAAACCCACCCAACATAGTCGGAGCCACCGGCATTATATATGTTTTTGTTAAGCTATTTTAATCATTATCTCGTTAACATTAAAGTTGAAAAGTTTTTAAGTCACACTACATAATTACAACCCAATCTTTTATTTCGCGTATTCCCAACAAGTTCTTGTGGCTTAGCGGTTTGATGCTGGATTGACGACGAACAGCATGTGGGTTCGAAAACACAGTCCACCTATACATCAGTTACTTTTTTAATTTGTTTTCATTTCTTTTTTTTAAAGAACGACCAATATGATTTTCGCCTGATAACTTATCTTGTAAACGGGTGGGTAATTTAAAAAACTTTAAGTTCACAGTTCTATAAAATTAATACGAATATTTATTTTTCAACTACCAACTTATTACAAGTTATGTGAAAATATTACCATTTTAAAAAGATTATGTATAGTCTGTAGTTCTTTACAATAATACAAGAAATAGTTTTGGAATATAAATTCTATATTGAAAGCAAAACAATATCTTTGTCGCAGGATTTGTTCTCGAACCTTGTTTTTCTCAGTCTTACACACAAACCACGAGACCAGAATTACTTGAACTTAATCATTAAAATAAGCTATTACACTTATCATATTATAACAAATAATTATAAAATATAACCTAATGCTAACGTTTTAAAGATCAAATTTGCGTGTCTATATTATTATTGTATTTGTTCATCAAATCCTCGAGCAGTTGTCTGATAAGCTCAAATAAATTAAATAAACCTTAATGTTACATGCAGAGGGACCAAAGTCTTTTGATTTTAGGGTGGGTCAGGTAATGTTGACAACAGTCTGTACATAATCTCACACAGACTTATATAATAATTATCACAAGTACTGAAACATTTTTGGTGCAATACGCTTCTGTTTCTGTACCAATGGAATAAAATCGTAAAACAATGATAATCTGTTAAAGTAATTTCTCAGGGCCCATGAGGTGTCAGAGCGAAACCGCATGGAGTACGAGACCGAGCTGAACCTGCAGAAGGTTGACAACATCTTGGCTAGCGAGCAGATGGATGCTCTCAAACAGTTTGATAAAGAGTTTGTAAGTTTCCTTGAAGTAACTCTTTACGGCATATAGACAAACTGCTTAAAATGTGGGTTCGTCAGGGTCTAAACTTTGAAGTTGGAATTTAGTTTTCTTACGTTTTTCGTTCTTACGTTAAAAAAGTTTTTATTTTTCACTTTTTAGTTGTGATTTTGCGATAGTAGCAATCGCGGTTGATTTTCTGTTATTTTTTAAGACTTCCGTTGTCTGTTTCCGAAACTCTTCATCAGATCTAATATATGTTTAAATGGGACCATTTCGGAATAAACCCCTTTCGGACAAAAAAAAAAATGCAAATCCAAGTCTCAGTCTATACTTATATGACGAAGTTATGCCCGAACATACATAAAAAAATATATGTAAACATTCGAATTGATAACCTCCTCCTTTTTGAACTCGGTTAAAGAAGAACAAAAAATGTGCAAAATAACTTTCGGAAGTTGTCAAAAAACGAAAAAACAAAATCAAAGACACCGACTGACTGACTCCGACGATAAACTCAAAAACTACTGAACAGATTTTCATGCGGTTTTCACCAATAGACAAAGTGATTTGTGCACGAGCGAAGCTGGGGCGGGTCGCTAGTTCTAAAACAATTATGTAATGAAGATTCTTAAACATTCCGTTTAGAAAGCAGAGGAGAAAGCTCGTATCTTCCGTGCCATAGAGCAGGATCGGAAGGTGACGAGGGAAAGGAAACGCGAGCAGGATGCGAGGGACAAGATGGACAACAAGCTCATCGAGGTGTTGCAGAAGTCACGCTGCAGGATCGAGCAGAGGAGGAAGCAGACTGAAGCCGATGTAAGTATTACACGCACTTTAAGCTTTAAACGCAAGCCAGATGCGAGGGACAAGATGGATGACAAGCTCATCGAGGTGTTGCAGAAGTCACGCTGCAGGATCGAGCACAGGAGGAAAAAGACTGAGGCCAATGTTAGTATTAGGGTACTTTGAAAAAAGGGATTTTCAGGGGTTTTTCTATGGCGTGTCAATTGCATCATGATTCCGGTATGAAAAAGAGATAGTGCTACCTAGTCGTCCTGTATATCTTCATCTCTTTCCCACACTGGAACGTACGTCAATACGTCATGGTATTAATGACCCAGCCTCAGGTTATCAGTTTTCAATTACGCCGTTTTTTTTATACACGTTACATAAACTAGGAATTTCTCCTGTATCACGGTTGCGTTTACAAACTTTTAAACTCTCACAGAAACAGCCAGACCCGTGACAACTGTCGTCCGTGACAAATGACGGCACGGTTGGCGTAGTGGTTGAGCGTTCGACTGCTGCGCTGCGTGTCGCGGGTTCGATCCCCGCACGGAACAAATATTTGTATGGCCTACAGATAGTTATTCCGGGTCTGGGTGTCTTGTGTATGTGAGTTTAAATGTTTGTGAACGCACCCACGATACAGTAGTGCCATTCTGTAAAATCTCACCGTGAAAACTTAGGTGAAGTGAACGTGAAGTGGGCTGTCATTCCATACAATCAAGGTGGAGGTAATAAATAAATGACAGTTCACTTCACGCTCACTCCACCAAGTTTTCACGGTGAGCTGTTAACAGAATCGACCGGCAGGAGTTATTCCTAGTGTGGCTGTGGGGCAACGTTTTTTTTATTAAAAAATAAAAATAAATAAAAACTATCTGGCGGCACTACAAATACCGTGCGAGGATCGAACCCACGACACGCAACGCAGCAGCCAATAACTCGGCAACTGCGCCCACCGTGCCGCCCTTGTACGACGACCTTTTACGAACGTTGTCATCATGTTTCTACAGCTGAAGAACGAGAAGCTGCGCGTTCTGGAGAAGATCAGCCAAAGGCTGGAGAGCGGCGACACGGCTCGTAACGCCAAGGAACAGGCCATGTTGGACAAGGCCGTCAAAGAGAAGAATGACTTGTGAGTTTAATATAATTTATTTATTATAGTAGTGTTAGTGTAGGACGTTTTTGATCGACGAACGTCGATCAGAAATGAAAACTGCGCTTGCCAAGGTATATAATGCCACATGTAAAATAGAATAGACATAAACTTTATTGTAGGTTATCCAAAAAACACTTTTAATATTTATTAAAATTTTATACACGAACTTAAATCTATGGTTACAATGGCAGTCTTATCGCTGACAGCAAAAAACTTATTGATTGATTGATTATCAAGGTCTTTATTCATTCTTTTGGGTAACAATTATACTGCTTACAAACGATCTTATTCTATTTGTAGACAAGTCATGATTTACTTTATCACTTAGGCTACCGCCTTTACAAATATTTAAACATGTTTTTACTTAAATATTATTTCATATTGGATTCACTTATTGAATATTATTTGATAATTGGGTATGTGGAAGTCTCTGTAAGGACTCACATAATATTGACAGTGTTTGGGTTACAAAAAGTAAGCATTATTATAATTTGTTATAAAAATATAATGTAAGTAGCGGGTAGTTGCGTGCAAACATTACGCATACACCTGCCGAACGGGCGGCGTCGGCTAGTAAGCGAGCTATCGTCATGATACGTCACGGAGGAAGTAGTGATGGGGCATTGTAAGTGCGGGCGTAAGTTAACGTACTAAGTCTACTTTTTCCAATTGAAGATATTAAAGTGTTACGGTGTGATGGGTTTTTATAGAAATAAAATTTAATATTCGTGAGGTTTTTAAAATTAAATCTTTTAAGAAGGGATACTTTAACGGTTATGTAATGTTTTGAGGTTGGTGCGAAATGATGTGTTAAATGATAATTTTAAAGCTTTGTTTTGGATTGTTTGTAGTTTATTATATTTGGTGTCTCTTAGACTAGACCAGACAGGTGCTGCATACGTTAGGCAGGGTCTCACCAAAGTAGTATAAATACGCAATTTGGTTGAAGAACTGAGAACTGATTTTCGATTTAAAATTGGTTTCAGTGAATTTAGGGCTTTTGTAGCTTTGTTTATAATTACTTCAGTGTTTTTGTTCCAGTTGAGTATCTTGTCTAATATTATGCCTAAATATTTTACTTATAGACGCCACGTAATCTGGAAATCATCTATTTTGTCAAGCCTAGTGGGTAGTGTACGTTTTCCGGTAAACAAAATGCCTTCAGTTTTTGTTGAGTTAAGCTTTAGTTTCCAGGTTTTAAAATATTGGCTGAGAAGTTCAAGTGAAAATTGTAATCGTCCAATCACTACATCAACGTCTTTGTCTGTCGCCAGTGTTGCCGTGTCGTCAGCGTAGATGGCAAGTTGCGTGTGAGCTTGTTTAGGTATGTCATTTAGGTAAAGGATAAACACGTATGGGCCTACGAGCGAGCCCTGGGGCACACCGGCTGGGATGGTTTTAGCAGCAGAGTGTTCTTTGCCAACATAGACTTAGAACGAACGATCACACAGGTAATTTTGGATGTGTTTTACTAGATAGAGAGGTACTTCAAATTTAATTAATTTGTGTAATAGGCCATCGTGCCAAACTGAATCAAAAGCTTTTTCGATGTCTAGTAAAATCATGCCTGTGGAAAGTCCACGGTTTAACCCCTGGGTTATGTGCTCAGCCACTTTGGCTAATTGTTGCGTGGTCGAGTGTGAGCTTCGGAATCCGAACTGTTCGGGGATCAAAACATGCGCAGTTATTTTAGTGAGGCGGGATAGGATGATCACTTCAGGAAGTTTCCCTATGCTTGGTAATAAGCTAATTGGTCGGTAGCTGGATGGATTTGAGTCATCTTGCCCAGGTTTCTTTATAGCTATGATTTTAGCATGTTTTAGTGCATTCGGGAAGTAGGCAATTTGTAAGCAACCATTGAACACTTTGGTCAAATACACAATAGCTTTCTGTGGCAGGTTTTTCAGTAAGCCATTTCCCAGGCCGTCAAAACCAGGCGCTTTGTTTGATTTTAGTTTCCCTAGCAGTTTCCTAATTTCATTTGGCCTAACAAGTGGTGGGTAGTCACACATCTGGTAACAGTCCAGCAACCGAATCGATTGTTTAACTGCCTCTTCAGTACCAGGATCGTTAACCCAGTCTTTAGTTAGGTTCATATTTTCAACGAAGGTATTTGCTAGCGTCTCACATTGTTCGGATACTGAGAAGGTGGTAGAATTATTAGACATTTTTAGAGGAGGAATGGAAATAGGCTGGTGGTTTAATGATTTGACCACTCTCCATAAGTCTGACGCAGGATTGGTAATATTAGACAGCTTATTATTCCAGACATTGTCGTTTATAATTTTGATCTTAGACTTAATGCATTTCTGCATGTTGTTGACTTGGGAAAATAGCTGACGTCGTTTATGTGGAATGAATTCGTTTAACGCCAATTTCCAAAGACGATTTTTAGTTTTGATTTCTGACCTGATCCGACGTGGGAGTTTATGACCGCAATCAACGGGTAATTTAGGGACGGCTTTGTCTCTTGCACTTATGATTGATTGGGTCAAGTGTTCAATGGCAAGGTCAATTTCCGGAGGTGAGTTAAAAGTGGTTTGGCTTAAAGTTATAAACTCATACAAATGGGATCTATAACCTCCAATCCGCTTTTGTATAGTTATATATGATACGGGATTGTCTGTTTACCACTTGCATTGAAATAAACAGGTAGGTGGTTAGAGGAAAGGCCGGTGATAACCTGCGGTTCTGAAAGGTGGTAGACAAAATTAGCTAGGATAACGTCGGGGGTAGATGGTGTATGCGCACTGTGATAGTGAACTAGAGTCGGGTAAGAGGGTGCAAGGATGTCATATTCGTTGTTTAACATATGGTCGAAAAGTACCTCACCATGGATGTTCGAGCGTGAGCAGTGCCAGTAGGGATGTTTAGTGTTAAGATCACCCATTAGTAAGGTTTTTGAGTGAGCGTTAATAATTGCGTCTAGGTCTGTAGGTAGTAAGGCTAGGTTAGGCGATTGATAAGCTGAGATTAATGTATTTTTTTGGTTTGAGAGGGTGACTTGTATTCCAACACATTCTAAGTTGCGAGTTATAAGTAGATTGAGAAAGGTATGTTCTATGTCCGATTTAACTAATATGGCTACTCCCTGACTGCGTCCATCAGGTTTCCTATCGCACCTATAACAGGTGAAGCCAGGAGTGAGTAATTTGATGCGGGGGGATATTCTGGTCTCAGACAAAGCTACAATATCAATAGAAAGCTCGCTTACCAGGTCCAACAGTTCCGCAATTTTTGAGCGAATACCGTCGGCATTCCAGTAGACGATACGTACATTCTGTGTTCTACACATATTGACCAAGATGGGTTAAAATTAGAATGACTTTATCCATCATACTTTTTTTTTTTTTTTTTGTTTTTTTAAAAGTCTTTATTTACAAGAAAGTTTCACACTGCAGACAATTAGATCTTATTCTAATTATGTACAACCCTAAATGTATCTAGTTCTTAGGCTAAACTTACCTTTACAAACATTTGACAGATTTTTAATAATTATTTACACATCCTTTAGAAAAAACTTCGTAGTACTCAATATTTTATGAAGGCACAAAAGTCTTAGTACTGACTAAGAAACGGATATCACTCAATTCTGTTTACCTACTAGAGGTAATACACTTAACTGACACTGAGTCTAATTAGAGTGCGGAATAATTGTTACAACAAAAACATCTTATTTCAATAGGTACTTAAAATAAAAAATACATTTTGAGTTATAAATTACAGTGAGATTTTAAATCTCATTTGTGGGTACTTTGAGTTATTAAACACTGTTTAGTTCCTACAGCAACCGAGTGGGGGCGGTACGGCTGGTCCGGTGGTAGGTAGACATAGTTATTCACTCAAGAAGTAGTGATGTGGCATACGATAAGTTTTTTGATCTAATTTTACCTATAGATGAGACTAACGGATTGTGATGTTTAGGATTTTTGCTTGTATAGAATTTACGAGATGATTTTAAAATTAAAGTTTTGATAAATGGAAATTTAATTTGCTCGTGCAATCGTTTTAAATTTGTTCGGAATACAGTGTTATTTGCAATTTTGATTGCCTTATTTTGGACAACTTGCAACTTATTGTAATTTTTATCAGTCAGGCTACTCCAGGCTGGCGCGGCATACGTCAGACATGGTCGGACGAGGGTAGTGTAAATGCGTAGTTTAGTGACCGCACTTAACTTAGCTTTTCTATTTAGAATTGGTTTCAACGCATTCATAGCCTTCAGACCCTTTTCACAAAGTGCATCAGTGTTTTCACTCCAGTTAATTTTGCAGTCTAGCACTACACCGAGGTATTTGACCGAACGGCTCCAGGGTATTGGGTAATTTTTAAAGTTTATACGCCTGGATGGTAGTGAGTGATCGCTTACGTGTGAAAAGAATGACCTCCGTTTTACTAGAGTTTAATTTTAGCTTCCATCTAGTGAAAAACGTATCAAGAAGATTTAGTGTAAGTTGAAGGCGCCCTATTATTAGGTCAATATCCTCTGAAGATGTATATGAGGCAGTGTCATCAGCATATATCGCAAGATGAGTTCTAGGTTGCTTAGGTATGTCGTTAAGGTACAGAATGAAGAGGAATGGTCCCAAATTTGAACCTTGTGGTACACCAGATACAATAGATTTAGCCGTGGAACAGTAGTTTTCGCCTATAAAAACTTTAAATTTACGGTTACATAAATAATTTTGTACAATTTTTACAAGTGAGAGAGGAACTTTGTTAACAATAAGCTTATGAAGTAGTCCCTCGTGCCAGACAGTGTCAAAGGCTTTTTCAACATATAGCAACGCCATTCCCGTTGATTTGCCTTCATTCAAGTTGTGTGCGATATGCTCCGATACCCTAACTAAGCTAAGCTAAGGCTAACTGTTGAGTGGTGGAGTGTGCCTTACGAAATCCAAATTGCTCTGGTATTAATAAATGTTCAGTAACTTTTAGCAGTCGGGTAAGGATAAGAGACTCGAATAATTTACCCAGGCTTGGGAGTAGGCTTATGGGACGATAATTTGTAGGGATGCTACCATCTTTGCCAGGTTTTTTGAGCGCGATTATTTTGGCCATTTTCCAGGATGCGGGGAAGTAGCTTGTTCTCAGACAACCATTAAATATTTTCGTAAGGTAAACCAAGGCCTTCTGAGATAGATTTTTGAGAAGGCGATTGCTGAGACCATCTAGACCAGGGGCTTTGCGGGGTTTTAATTTAAGAATCACTTTCAGAACTTCCCTTGGTCTAATAAGAGACGAGTGACTACTTGTGTCCTTGGAATTTAATGATATAATAGATTCTTTGACAGCGGCCTCTGTTTCAGGATCACTAGACCATTGATGAGTGAGACTCATGTTACCAGCAAATGCGTCAGCAAGAACTTCACATTGCTCCAACACAGTGGACGTCATTTGATCGCCACTGATCTTTAAAGGGGGAATTGTATAGGGGTTATGGTTGATTGACCGAGCCAGACGCCATACGTCATTACCAGGGTTGTCGATTTTTGAGAGCTTGTTATTCCAAATGCTGTCATTCAGAGTTTGGATACTGTCTTTAATTGAATGTTTTAGCTGGTTAACTTTAGTGAACATTTGACGTCTGAGGCAAGGATTGTGTTCGTTTAATGCCTTTCTGCGGGTATAGTTTTTCTGTTTAATCTTGTTCTTAATGCGTCTTGGTAGTTTCAGGCGACCGCTATTACTTTCGACAACAGGAATACTCGCTTTACGTGCATTTAACACACTTTCAGTGAAGTGATACACTGCAGCGTCAATATTAGATGTGGAATCAAATATTGCACTAGATAGCGTTATGTTAAGGTCTAGGAGTGATCGGAATTTTTTCCAGTCAGCTTTGCCAAAATTAAATGCTGGTTGAGATTTCGAGTGATACTTTCCACCGACAGTAAAGTGTACTGGCAGATGATTTGACGAAAGACTCGTGAGAACTTGGGGTTCGCTTACCTTGTAAGTATTGATGGCTATTACGACGTCTGGAGTAGAGGGTTCGCGCGAGCTCTGATAGTGAACTAAGGTGGGAGAAGAAGGTGCTAATATCTCATAATCGTTAGTTAGCATGTGATCGAAGAGGATTTTACCGTGTAAGTTAGAGTTAGTGCAATTCCAGTGAGGATGTTTGGCGTTTAGGTCGCCCATTATCAGGGACTTGTGATTGGCTTTTAGCAGTAGGTAAGTCTAGGTCACTGTCTAGCAGAGGGCGATTAGGTGATTGGTAAATGGAGTAGATAGACAACTTAGCATCTGGAGAAGTTACTTGAATGCCTATACATTCTAAGTTATACGTGTTAGGAGTGGGAAGAAGGGTATGCTGTATGTCACTACGAACCAGCAATGCTACTCCCTGACCACGGCCGTCGGCCTTTTTATCGTGCCTATAGCAATTGTAGCCAGGTGTTTCAAGCTTGTGATGAGAAGAAATCCTAGTTTCGCACAACGCTACAATATCTATGAACATGTCACTTAACAGATCTAACAGTTCCGACAATTTAGTGCGAATGCCATCGGCATTCCAGTATACTCGTAAGATATGCAAATTTTTAACATCAAACATACTGACCTAGGTGAGTCAGGATTAATATTACCTTATCTATCATACTGTTACATGTAATAAATTGGTTTTTGATGGATTTGATAGTCATAAGTATTGCTAACATGTCGGCTGTGTCTTGATCTTGAGTACCAGTTTGTGGCTGGATGCCAGTGATGCTTGGTCCTATCATGTTTGCAGCGACACTGTTCCAGCTACGCCTGTCAACGTGACCGCTTTTAAGATTAATCTTAGTATCTTGAGTTGCTTTCATTTGTTCTTGACGAATCTGAACAAGTTTCAAGTATTTTTGTCTCTCGATGCATTGTCGGAAATTGGCTGGATGGTTACCTTTGCAGTTGCAACACTGAGCTGGACTGGTCCTGTCTTTTTTGGGATAGTCAGACGTAGGATGGAATTCTGTACATTTCACGCAACGCGGAGTTAGGTTGCAGTTCCTTGAAGAATGGCTAAAGCCTTGGCATCTGAAGCATTGTGTTCCAAACGGGTTTCTTGCTTGATACTTGCGTATTTGCACTACACAGTTGCTTATGTATTTGATTTTTAGGAATTTTGAAAAATCACTTCCAGCTGGAAGTTGTACCAGGAAAGGAAGGCATATTCCATTGTCTTTATTATTATCGGGTAGCTTCATCTTACGAACCGTTGCATCTTTAAAACCCAGAGTCTCGAGTTCTTCAGATAAAAAATCTTCAGCATAGGCAGGTAGGCCGAAAATTACCGCTTTGTATCTTTTCTCGTCCTTCCGCGGAAATGTATGGAATGCAAGATCAGCAGCTCGGAAACCGTCTTTTACTGCTTGGTGGCTTTCTGGGCTATAACATGAAACTACAATTTTGTTATTACTTCTGTATTGTAGATCGAAGTTTTTAGCGTGCTTCAGAACGAGGTTTTTGATGTCACCATGGGTCCACTCAGGTTTTATTTGTAAAATGATTGGTGGAATATGTCCTGATTTCCTCCTTGGAGTAGAAGCATCTTTGAGACGAGCAGCGATGATGTCCGTTTCCTGATGTTGATTGGCACGAAGAACACTGAAACGATTTGATGTTTTCACTGGTTCTGGTTTACTCTGTCCAGCTGCAGGCAGACCAAACTTTGGGATTTTCCACTCACTGGTATCAACAGGTCCTTCCAGTGGGCGCTTGCCCACTGAGTTAGAACGTGTTATAAATCGCTCCATAGCGAGCGCGTTGTATATATCGATGTATCGTCGTATCGATAAATGTCTTTCCTATCACTAACAATCACAGTAGCTCAGTGACGTAGGAGATCACACTATAATAACGTGCAACGACACTAGGAGACACAGTGCGCGTGCGTCCAACTCACGCGCGATCGGCGAAGTCAATTCGGTAATGACCAAAAAAAAGTCCATCATACTAGTACATCCTATAAATTGACTTTTGATGGTTTTTATAGTCATCAGTATGGCTAGCATATCAGCTGTCGCCGAATCTTGACCATTATCTGTGATTGTTACTTTTTGTGTATTAGCAGCAGCTACAAAGTTCCAGGGTCGCTCATCGACCACGTTTGGTTTCTGAAGCAACTTCATGGTCCTGGCGGCTTTGAGTTATTCTTGACGTTCTCGTAGAATCTTTAGATAATTTTCGCGCTCTTTGCATTGACGAAAGTTTGCAGGGTGATTACCACCACAGTTACAGCACTTGGCTGGCTGGTCCCGGGTCTTTTTGGGGCATTCTTCAGTCTGATGGAGGTCAGTGCATTTAACACAGCAGGGTGCTAAGTTGCAGTTGGTAGACGAGTGGCCGAATCCTTGGCATCTGTAACACTGCGTTCCGTAACGGCCACCGTGATTGCTTCGGTATTTTCGGATTTGTACTATCGTGTTACAAAGGAGCTTGATCTGTCGAAATTTGGCGAAATCAGCACCAGGAGGCAATTGGACCAGAAAAGGAGGGCAGTAAGAAGATTTTTGGGCAGGTACTTTCATTTTACGAATAAGCACATTCTCGAACTCAAGCGCGGCAATTTCGGCTACAAGCATATCCTCGACGTAGTCAGGAAGTCCGAAGATAACTGCTTTGTACATCTTCTCATCCTTTCGCGAGTAGGTGTGAAATGCAATATCCTTGGTACGTAGATCATCTTTGATGGCTTGATGGCTTTCAGACGTGTGGCACATAACTGCTACTCGATTATTACGTCAGTACTGCAGATGGAAGTTTTTCGAGTAAGACATGATAGTGCTCCTGATGTACTCATGAGTCCAGGTGGGTTCTATCTCCAAGACGATAGGAGGAATGCGGGTGCCCTTTTTTGTAAAAGCATCACGAAGTCTTGTACTTGAGTCAGCAGCGGATGATTGGTTACCAGGCAGATTGCTAAAACTGTTGGTAGTCTTGATCGGCTCAGGTAGGCATTATTCGGCTTGACGCGCTGTTCTTTTTGGTATTTTCCATTCGCTGGTTTTAATGGGGCCTTCTAGAGGGCGTTTGCCAACAGAATTGGAGCGTGTCAGAAAACGATCCATATCGATAAATTAATATCGAGCGTATTCCCATCACTAGTAGCGATGCGTAGTAATTGGGTGGGGTTATAGGTAAGACGTGCGACTAACAAGAGCGCGCGCGCCGAACTGAAGAAACTTATTGTTGTTCAGCTAAATCCGGTTATGCTGCAAGCCGTCTCCCAAAATATTTAGGAAAAGGCTACCGGCAGATCCACAGATGAAGTGGTCTTTACTTTGGGAATGCCTTACGGGTTGATTATTTGATAGCTCACATTAAGACCGTTTCGTGCTCGGTAAACCATCTTAAAGTTTAAACGGCCATTTTTCATAGCCCTCAGCTACACTTGTTTTTTTTTCACCACATTTACAACGAAAATGAGACGGCCGCAGTTGAAAAGTCCATATGAATTCTGAACAACCTCACCATATAGCAGCAGCGTGTAGCAGGTTTGCACGGTGTTCTACAGAGGTTAAAAAAAAACCTTATTTCGTGCATATTGCACCTCATTGTATACGTGCAGCCTGTGGGTAGATTACACTCAGAGCGCTCTTCGCATTCAATATAATAATACGTTCCGGGTATTGATGGGGTTGTTCCGCTTCTGTAGCGCATCAGGGATGTTTGCTGAGGCGCGGATTGATTTCTTCTACGCTACGATGCGAAAAAGATGCGCTTCCCTGGAGCGCCGGGTACGGGCCAGCCCCAACATTATCCTGCGGTGTGTCGCGAGCAGACTGGATTGTTTGTGTGTGAATCGCTGCTGCAAGCTTTCTACTTCGGTGTTGGGCTTGTAGCAGGGTTTCACTCACCTTTATGTGTGTAAGATTAAGTGTATAGATTAACTTCAAGAAACTAAACTAAGCCAAATTCAAGAACTAAGCATAAATAAATTTAAATCATTTATTAAACGTAAGCTATGCCAGAAAGCTTTTTACACAATTAATGACTTTCTTGAGGACAAAAAGGCGTGGGATTGAGCTGCTTCAATGATATACATGAGCCATTGTTTTCATATGTACTACTTACTGATCAAAATTTTAATAAATATATATATTTTTTTAATATTCGTTTTTGACATGAATACTTGTATAGTATTATATTATATTTTTTATTTTTTTTTAGTGACATTTTATTATTTTTTTTTTTTTTGACTTGAATACTTTGTTAAGTATTATATTTATTTTTTGATTGACATATTATGATTACTATTTTGTTTGACACAAATATTTACTTTGTAAAGTATTATATTTTTATTTTTTTTTATTACTTAATTATTGTAAACGTGAGGACTATGTGGGTTATTATTATTATTTTCTCCTCCTTTTAACAGTAATTTTCAACGTTGTCTGACAGTTTGAGTACTTTTGCGGCCTACCCAAATGTCTTTTCTTTGGTATTGTTCGTCATGTCATTGAGCTCCTTAGTGGTTTTTAAGTTGAGCTATTCGACTATTGACAAATGCTTGCACTGACTGGACAGGTCCACTCAAATATGTTTGGTTCTTTCTTCAAAAGACCACTACAGACACTAAGCTGCATGGTCCTCATATAGAATAATGTGAATGCGAGAACTATGTATGTCGTTATATTCATGTAGATTTTATGATTGTCTGGCAGTTTGAGTATTTTTGCGGCCTACTCAAATGTCCTTACTTTGGTATTGTTCGTCGGTTCGTTGAGCTCCTCAAAGTTCTGAGTTGAGCTTCGCGATGACTGACAAATGCTTGCACTGTCTGGACAGGTCCACTCGAATTCGTGTGTTGCTTTCTTCATAAAGCTCATCCCAGACAAACGTACATGGTTCTCATATGATTTAACCAGTATACATTGTATGGATTTGAACACTAAAAGAGACTTTGACCTCTGAGTTTGTTTCGGTGTTTCTTCTCAGGGTAGTCAGCTAGTAAACACCGGCCTCATCTAGCTTAAACTGACAAAAAACATTGACGTGTAAAAGTGTTCCTTGTAACCTATTTACTGAATAAACATCATTTATCATTTAACTTTACTAACATAGTTGTTAAGGAATATTGTTACTAACAAAATGAGTCTATGTTACTTTTGATAAATAAATAATAATAATAATACCACCATACCTACCATACCCCCCCCCCATACCATACCTGCCATATTATCTCTCCACCACCCTTGGTTGACTGGTAGAGAATGCCTAAGGCATTAAGTCCGCCTTTGTACTTTAGTTGCATGAAGTGTAAATAAATAAATAAATAAATAATATAACTTTACAGAAGCGAGGCCCGTCTTCAGGCCCAGCTGAAGAAGCAGGAGGAGTTCCGACAGGACAGGAAGGCGTGCCGCGAGAAGTTCCTCAAAGATGAGGAGCAACGCCTGCACGAGTTCAACAACAGGCGGCAGTGGGACATCATGAACAGGTGCGAGTTACAGTAGCGGCATTTACACCGCTACATAGGTACGAACTACAAAAAGCCTGAGCTCCTTACGTGATGAACGTAACGCCAATGCCATCATGATTCCCCTGTGAAATAGAGACGGAGCTAAACAGGACGCATAACACTATCTCTTTTTCACAGCGGATTCGTGATCGTAATAACACGTCATAGTAGGGACTAAAATCACACAAACCCTACATAGCGCAATCAAAATTCTCTGTGCGTTTAGAACATACATATACAACAACCCGACAACAACTGTAGGGCAATAATTGCCCGCCAGACACAACACGTGTTTTGTCGGAGGGTCCTCCCTTTTCTATGGAGATTGCGGGACTTTCCATCCTGTTCCGCATACATTTATTTTGTGTTATGTAACTTGATATTACATATGAAATGACTTTAACAGACTTTTTCCGCAATCAGATTCAAAAACTGCGAAATGTACGAAGATTTCCAGGAGAATCTCCGCAAGCAGAAGGAACGAAAGATTGCAGATTATAAAGCAGAAATACTAAGACTGTGGGTGAGTTTCGACATATTTTCCAAAACGGTATATCGAGTCTGCTAAGGGAAAATATGAAGTAAGTATCTACAGATGCGAGTCCGGAGTTAAGTAAGACGAAGATGAGGTAGGTACTCGAGTGGAGTGTTAAACGGTCCTAACTTGCAAGCTTTTTGGGATATGCATACCTACTTGAATAAATTATGAATATTATGGTATGAATAAATCGTAAGATCGTGTTTCGACAGAACATCATCGCGTTTGCGCAGCGTATGTGGGCATGAAGTGTCTGAAGCTAATTGCCCAAACAAAGTGCGTCAATATCTATACCTACGATGTTCTTTTTAATCTTACTTTTGTCTCTTTAATACTTATTCTATGTTCTTCTATGACGTTTCCAGAAAGAACGCGAGGACCGCGAGGCTAAGGAGCGTGCAGACTCGCGCTACTTCTACGGAGAGTTAGCAGAAAAGAAGCTGCGCGCTGCCGACAACAAGCTGCTGACGCACGCGGCCGGCCTGCTGCAGGAGGCCAAGGAACATGGCCGCCCAGACTACGCGCTGCACAGAGCCATCGATGTAAGTACAGACGGAACAAAAGCTGCTGATTTATATGGCCGGGCTGCTGCAGTAGGCCAAGGAACATGGCCGCCCAGACTAGGCTTTGGAAAGAGCCATCGATGAAAGTATAGACAGAAAATATTTCAGGCCACGATAGAGAACCTTGCAAGAATAACAATGAAATGGCTTCACTTCGATGACTTAGAAAATATGAACAAAGATTATTTTAAAGAGTGACTTTTTAATGGAGACTAATTCTCATGTTTTTATTCTAGGCGTACTGTAAGTTATACCGGTTGTACCCGATGCCGGACCTTCCAAAGTCGATAAAAGAGCACTTCAAGTACTACGCGCCGCGAGACGGCTCGAAGCCGGAGGCGGGCTACGTGGAGCCGCCGCCGCCGCCGCATGCGCACCACCCGCCCGCCGACGGGCTGCAGGCTGGCGACAAGGTGAGTCTGGAACACATTCAGTGTGCGGACAGCTAAGGACTGGAATTCCCTGCCGGAGTCTGTGTTTCCTGATAGCTACAACCTGGGACTCTTTAAGTCAAGAGTGAATAGGTTACTTCTAGCCAAGCGTGCTCCATCTTCCACCACATCATCGCTTACCATCAGGTGAGATGGTGGTCAAAAGCGTGCCCATCAACAATAAAAAAAAATGTGTTTTACACGGTGTATATAAGGCGTTACAAAACCACCTGCTACTCAGCTCACAAGCCACCTCACCCCTCCGCACCTACGCGGGGTTAAATTACACTCTAGGGGTAGGGCAGACAGGACTACGTGCTCGTACGTTTCTGTCGCTAACTTTTATATCACAACATAATTATTGACTTTTTAAGACAAAATTTATATTTTCGTTGAAATAAAATACTATGGAAAAATACACAGAACAAACAATATTCGTTAAAAATAATTCTACGGCAAAGTATGTTTGTTAAATAAATAAGTGACAATAATTTTATAAAAATTAAAAATTCATTGAATTATGTTTCTGTTAAATATGTTTCATTCAAGTAATTGAAAGAATCTTATTCGAAATAAAAATACAAGGACCAAATATTATATTAAATATTTTCTGGGAAACGAAATTCTATGAAATTTCTGTCTTCGAAACAAGGGGACACCATTATTTTGTGCATATTGACCAGACTAAACATAACTGCTAATTTATGATTGGATAGCCGTCTAGAAGAAGTCTTTCAAGATTTTATCAGTACATTATTCTGATGATTCCCTTGCAGCCCGGGCCGTCAAAGCCTAAGGAAGAAAGAAGAAAAGAAGAGAACGTACAAGACTACAAGAGAGCAGCTCCCGCTAATGGACTTCAGAGAAGGAACTTAGAGGTGAATCAATATTTGTAATTCAAGATTGATTTTCAAATTAGAACCATGTTTCGGGCTTATTTTAATTTGTTTGTCACAACATGCAATCATTTTCAAGACGAGATTTTGTGACTACGTATTTCTCAGTAACCATTTGGGTTTCAACCTCTCGCCAGGGTCGCGAGTGTTCAAAAGAATCACCCCTTACTCTGGCACAGGCAACTGAAGGAACTCTGGTGGGTTTAGTCAGCAAGAGTCTGACACACCCTCAGCACGACCCAGAGCGGGAGATGTCATCTGATGACCCTAAAAAAATGGGTCTCAACCTGATCGAGGTAGTGATCCTCGCCATAGAGAAAAAAAGAGGTTGTTCCTGTTCCTCCCTCTTTTACTCTTAATTTATAATTTCTTGTTATTTTCAGCAAACGTTTACGTTGCCACCGATCACGGTGGTACCCTGCACCAATGAGACCTGTCGATGTGAACTGAAGTCTGGAGCTAAATAAAACGACGTTTTTTAGAAAATATTTAATTTTATTATCATAATTATCAATTACTTTAGAATGTGTTTTTATCTATTTTTAGAACTCGCACACATTTCTGATTTAGACGCGCAAATACTTCTGCGCTAGTTCGGTATCCTGCGACTATTTAGTCGTGTCGCGCGTCTAAGTCGCAAGTGTGCGCGAGGTCTGTTTAGAGAGCTTGTATGGCACGTGTGTGATGTTATTTATTCGAGTGTGACTAGAAACTTGGTGGTCTCAAATTGTAAGTGAAATGTAGTAAAGCTTATCTCGGTCTTAAACAGTGGTTTTTACTTAAAATATAAACAATTTTGAAACTAATTCTAGAGCTTATTTTAAATCTTTGGTCGCAATGAGTGTAGACATTTATTTCTATAATTTTCAAAAATATTAGCTTTATTTTAATAAGGTGTTGAAGTATGTAGGTGACCAATGTGCAGTATTTGTGATTAGACTGTTATATTTGGCGGCTAACTGTATGAAGCATCTTTACTTAACCAGATCTCTCATAACTTTGAGAGAAAATGTGAGAGAGACTAAGTTATCCAAAGGGATAATGTTGTCTCTTTCAAGGGTACATTTACCACATCTTTACTTCAAGTATCAACAAAATAACTACTTCCAGTTCCATAAAAGGTAACTCAAATGTTGCTTTATTTGTATATAAACTGAATGATTTTGTTACTAGCGGCCAAATGTAACAGTGGTACTCTAACAGTGCATGTAAACAACTCGAACTAACAATATTATGTACTTGGCTCTCATACGTTACACATGGAATCGCATATAAACACAGCTTTCGTAATACTCTCGTTGGCTTTGGCTTACACAATATATTGTCTAGCGTTACAACAAATGCTATTGCTTCACGTCAAAATATGGCAAGATTTTATTGGTAAAATATAAAAGTATAAAAATCCTAAATCGGTCGAATGCAGACTCTCATGGCATAAAAAATATTATCATGTAGAATCCATCACAAAACAATTAAAGAGCTTGTAAATGTCGTGGGAACTCATCAACAATAGCATTTATTTTACAATCAAAACATATTCTAGGCTCCTCTTCTCTTATTCGCACGAGAATTTACAAGCTTCAGAAAATAACAGGAATGTTTTAACACAAACAAAGTTTGTCCAATATTCGCAAAATTCAATTTAAAGTGCGTTGATATGTTTGTTGGCATTAAGTCCGCCTTTGTACATTTATGTTGCATGAAGTTTTAATAAATAAATAAATATGTTTTAAAGGGAAACTATCCCAAAACCGAAAGAGATTAATTTCATTCAAAATAAATATTCTAATATGACTCGAGGCATCAAAGTCTCGTGCGAGCAAGTGAGCTATCGAAACAATTAGACGGAACGTTCGTATCGGTCGTGACTTCGTGTCGCGTTATACTAACTTAAACTAGCTTGTACTGTGCGTTCGTAATTATACACTAAGGATTTACGTCAAACGTTAAACTAAAATATTATGCTAAACATTATTTATAGATGGCATGAATTTGTGCTGGCTGGCATAGCCTGTGGTAGGATTGTGTTGTTATTTTCGAGGCTGCCTCGTGATAAAGTGTGCCTTGAAGCGAAGTGAAATGAGTAAGGCACTAGGATTTAGAAAGATGCTAAAATCAAGGCAGTCACGAAAATTGCAACGGTTTTAAGCTAGCATCACATTTATCACATAACTCATTTATACGTAAGACAATTTTTAAACATAATTCAGATCATGTGAGTAACTTGCCATGTAATAAAATTGAGTCCAGCTTTATTAACTTTATAGGTAATAGGTATCAGAATTAACAACATTACATTAACAAAAGTATCTTAAAAACAGAATATTTGTGGAAGTTCAAAAATACTTAATATAATATTAAAGGGCCATTTCCGTTAATGTAACTAAAAGGCTGGTAATTGCACAATATAATCATCCTTTTAATTCTACCTATTTATAGAAAAATAACCCTAGTAATACGTCAATTTACCTAATAATTTAATCGTGTCAAAGATACATACATCTAAAGTTTTATTTACAGTCTGAGGTTGAGTACTACGGTTATTACTTTTATTTAAGGCAAGGCAAGGATTTGACTCGAGGCATTCACTCCTCCCTATCGCTCACACATTCCAAACGTGAGGAAAACATAGGCGGAGAGGTAACAACCGGAACACATGGAATTAGGTCCTCCAAAATAAACTCCGTTTATTGTGTTGTGGCCGTATATCATAAATATCTATTATGCTTAGTAACTCTTTTATGAATTTACACATTATTTTAAATTATTGGTTTGGGCCACATCCCAATAAACGAAGTTGATACATTAAAAATCTAAACAATAAATTAAGTAACACAAATAAACTAATGAATTTGGCACTAATCTAATACTTAACACTAACCTGGCCATGAAATGCATTTTGAAACATTGAAATGCTTTACAAATTCAAATTTAAATAACATTTTATACGTAATAACGCAGAACTTTGTCATGAGATGTTTAGAATGGATGTCATTCTTATAAACAGATCTATTTATTGACACAGACGGTATAAGTTGTGAGAAAAGACTGAATGAACTTTATTCAAGTTCATTTTAGTAATTAACTGGTGTTGTATTGCATTGATATTCAAAATCACAACACAGTCAAAAACATAATCATTTAAAGCTTGACTTTTAGCAAATCATTTTAATACAATATTCACAACATTCACACAATACTTTTTTGCTCCAAAATTCGTCAAAAACCCGCATTATTCAAACTTAACATGTCGGTATAAAATCCATCGTCCTATCTGGGCGGCGCGTTACATTGCAATTCATTGCTTTTCTAAGAAAGATCTTGTAGCGTGGGATGATAGTGCGTACAGTAGCGTCGTGACGCAATGTGACGCACTACGCAGTACACACGGCTTGACATCGTGTCAGTCTGCAGCCTACGGCGCGTGACGTCACGCCGGCGCGTCAGGGCCCGTCGCGCGCGGCGTCCATGGCGTGCGAGAGACAGCGACTCACGAGCTCCAACTTGTTCAGGTACGCGGACGCTACTTCGCCGCGAGGTGAACTGTCAACGGATTATGCACTTTGTAGTCACGGTATTAAGAGCAGTGTCGGCTTGAGAGTAAATTAACTTACCTTAGGATGAATGGGTCGTCGTGCGGTGAGTTTGCAGTGTACGGGGATCTTCTGACGAAGTCACCAACTGTGGAAAAGGAAATAAAATTGTTATTGTAAGTTAGAGCTGGTTTTGGCTTCAAACAGCGTCATTAATAACGTTAGTGACAAGTTGCTAAATAAAATAAAACAGTTACAAAAAAAAACATGTTTTACAGTACAAAAAAATATGTTAAATACAAAATATGTATTTAACATATTTTTTTGGGCTTATGAGCAAGTCGCCACTCTCCAAATGTACAATGAAACACAGCACAACAAAAATACCAAAATTACGGTTAAATTTTTATTTCAATGAGTATTCTAAACAATGCCGAATATTCAGCCGGAAATGGGCTAACGACAGTCGTAAGTAAGGTACACTGACATTTCTGTCTGCAGGGTTAAAAGGAACCTAACACGAAGGGGATAACGGGACTGCGTTCGCACGCTCTGCTCGCTCACTTTTGCCCCCGTCATCCCCTTCGAACCTTACCTGTCAGTGTCGGGATGCCCTGAGTTCCCGAGCTCACTTCGCTCGCTCTTGGACAAGTTTTCATTCAGATTCTCATTAATTTATATCAAGAGTTTGTCTATCAGTAAAACAGTAGTAGGTCAATAGGTATACAATTTGAAAGTTATATATAATTTATGTGTTGGATAGTACAGTATCTGATGAGTTGCGAATCGTGTGTAGACCCCCACCATACCCCTGGTGGATCCACCACGTAATATTTGTTGTATTACTAGTTAAAACCACTTCTGACAACAACAATTCATTAAATATACAGGGTGTAAGGTACATGAACGCACATACGTGTTCTAGTGATTCAGTACATGATTCTGGACCCCCTAGCGTTGGAATTTTTTGTCGGCTTTTTTCTAATTTTTTAAAAAAAAATCTGCGTTTTTTTTACATTAAACTGTATAAAATCGTTATACCTATCTACCTCAATGAAATTTTTAATTAAAAAATAATTAGTTCGCTTTTTTCGCAAAAAAAAACGCAATGTAAATAAAATTACAAGAAACTTCCTGCTCAGCTGATTTCCTAAGTTCACCGGAGGTCATCGCGGGCCCAGTAGGTACGCACGAAACATCGGCCAAAGACCGCCGACGTTCCTTTGTCGGCAAATGCTCACACAGACCTGTGTATTTAACAGACGCGACACGTTAGGCATTTTAAGTGTCTACAAAAATTTATATCCCATTGACTACTTTTATTTGAACTTATTTTGAGGGGAGGTTATTTTTATAAACCTTCATCGAAATAAGTAAAGAAGATCTAAAAAAAATGTGTTACAGTTTACCTATAACGACATAATTCTTAGATACATTTTTGTTATCAACAAAGTTAAGTAATACAATACAACAACGTCAGTTACTCATTTCGTTAAAACCATATTCCAACATTTCGTATACCTACATCAAAATAATTACTGAGTGAGTAGTAAATACAAATTAATGCAATTGGTCTATCAATTTTATTGATCTATGCGGTCTACGAGTTTGTCGGCACTTTCAAAAGCGTACCTACGATAATAAATAAAATTTTATTTCTTTAGCATTTTGCCGACGACGAATTTTTGTTAGTTTCGTGTTTACGTTCATCGCACACGGATGTGCAGTCGGTCGCGAATTTAGGTTGTTATCGTAAAGTTATCAAAACCATAAGTTATTTTCTGTGTTAGTGTGTGTGTTTTTTGTTTTGCTTCTTGAGTGGTTTTGAAACAATAACTCAGTGCCCAGGAAAATGCTCATGCATGAAGCATGTAGGCGCCTCCCTCGTAAAAAATGAACTTTTAAGCTGTTTGTTCATTAGTTAAGTACACGGTTAAAAACCGCGTTCCTGATAGAGGTATTCGTGGTTGGCAAGCAGCAGAGCTATAGGTACCTACAAAATTTCAAGATTCAAAATCACCAGGTCACTTAGAAAGAAAAAAGAAAGAAAAAGAATTTATTTGCCACAAATTAACGACATACACAACAATATGATTTTCACATATACAATATATATATATGTATTATACGTATTATTTATATGTTATGTATTGTGTATTATATATTTATATTTTTTTATTTTATGATTTTTTTTTTGTTTTTTTTTTTTTTAACTTTTGTAGGGACGCGATTGGCGACCGTGTAGCAGGCGCTTTATACCTACATTCCTGGAGCGCAATGTAGGTACTTACAAGCTTCATTATTATTATCTATCCTAATCTTTATCTAACCTTATCTTCAGTATTTTTGAGGGATTAAAAATGTATGTGATATCAATGTTGTCGTCATTAGAATAAACAGTTAAAGGTGCCCCGGAACATTATACGCATTTGTCGTTTTAAACGTTTAACGCACGTATGCGCTTAAGGCTATTAAGTATCTGATCTAGTTGTTTATCACATCGATCGGAAACATCGACGTAAATGTATTTTTATCACAAAGTAGAAAGTGTATTTAGGTACACAAGCGCGTGGCGGCGCGATCATGTGGTCGCGGCGTGGAAAGACGTGGTACGTACTACCACGTACTACGCGCTCGCGCGCGCCTACATTCATTGCGAAGCATTGAGATCGCATTGTTCACAATACATTGCGTGCTTCAAAATGTCAACTTCTGTAATCGATCATTACCGAGACTAATGACTATCATAATTTAATTACTGACATTAGGTGTAACCTTTTCGCGAAGTTTGCGGTATCTTGTTCCTTAGAGCCTGTAAATGAACCAGAAACTTTACCATTGTGACGTACGTTGGCCAAGAGCGAGCGAACCGTAGTCGGAAACTGAAGGCAACCTACCTTATAATTAATGAATGAGTCATTAACATATGAGAGATAACAGTTTATCATTTCCTGTCCGCCTAGTATCTACATCAGCACAGCACTACGGTCACTTCGTACAGGGGTATCGTTTAATTTTAAAATACCTACCGTTCCACCAGGGGTACGGCCAGGGGTTTGGTGGGTCTGCAGTGTGCGAATTTGGTGAGTTGAGAATCTGGTGACTTGTTAATCAGGCATTTTGCGAGCTATTTAATCATGTTAACGGGCAAAATGTTTTGCAACGCATGTTTAACATAAATGCGAGGCTTAACAATTTTAACATGCTTGCATGTTAAAACAGCTGAAGCTCGCATGTAACAATGTTATAACTCACGTCCAGGCGAGGCGGGCAGGTTGAGCCTCATCTCGTGCTTGAGCACCCGGCGCGCCAGCGAGTCGCCGCCGGAGCGCGGTGCTGGGGGCGCGGGGGAGGGGGAGGGGGCGGGGCAGGGGGCGGGGCGGTCGCGCGAGGGCGGGGACGTGCTGCACATCTGGTGGTTGTTCCTGCAAAGATAACTTGTTAACCAACAGTGCTGTAAAGCGGCCCCGATACGATCAATGGCGATTGTCAATATGCTACGTTAATGGTGTTGATTCTGTTATGCACAAACTAAACTTAATTTAGGCTATTGCTATCTTTTTCTCTCTAATAAAACAAGAAAGAGACGGACGTAAATTAGAGCTGTCAAATTTAGTTTGAACTAATATTTCCATACAAATTAAGAGTACACGTAAAAACATGTCGTCTAAAAACACGGCGAAGCGCAAGGCGTAAACTAGTTTGACATCTCTAACTTAGTGCATAGCTATAGCCGTCCTTTTCTCGCACTGCCTTTTAGTAAAAGATAGCAATTCTCTAATTTTAGTTTAGATATTGAACAAGAGAATCCGTGCCATTGACTATTGCAACTGAAGGTTCCATTGATGCACTTCAATTGCAATTGTCAATTGTTTGCGCTAACTCTGGACGATCGTGATATAAATTCTCGGTCCTCGATATTACGTGGGGTATCCGCCATTTTTGTTTTCATTGCTGTCAGTCGCGCGAATAACGGAAACGATTGTCAATGACTCAGTTAAATGATCAATTGACAGCTTCAATTGCTCCTGTCAATGACCAGCAATCAAATGATTGATCGGATACCCCACGTGATATCGAGGACCGGGAATTTACCTTACTATTAATATCTTTATATCGCGATCGTCCAGAATTAACGCAAACAATTGACAATTGCAATTGAAAAGCATCAATGACACCTTCAATTGCAATTGTCAAAAACGTAGCACTGTTGACAATAGCCATTGATCGTCTCGGGGCCGCTTAATACAACAGCCGTCGTGTCTTCGATAGAATCTTGAGAAGCTTATTTGACCTTCTTACCCGACTGCCTCAGAAGGAGGGTAATATTTTTTCATGACTACTAATAGGACTTTAGCATCATATACTTTAGTCAAAGGCCTGGCAAAGGCCCTGTCATTTAAATTTAAATTGAAAATGAAAAATATGAAACATTTTGTAAAAAATCATTGGTAGTGTTCACTATCATCAACCATGACCTTTAAGGTATCCTAAATTCTAGTATAGAAAATACCGTTTAATATGACATACAAGAAGCAAGTCAACCTGCTAGAGGTCTGTAACTCTTTACGGAACCGACTCACTGGTCCGAATCTTTGAAGTGATTCAAAAAATTGGTTCAGTAACTACGTTTCAAACGCATCATTTCGATCTGAATCACTACTTTGCTCCGTGCTCTTTTCGCGCGACGCAGCGCTGCAAAGTGAGCGAGAGAGGGAGACTGAGACACACTGAGTTACTTCACTACTGGATCGCGACTCGCGAGTGAGCGGGTGACATAATACAATCTATACAAGTCGGAAAGAGATACCAAATCACATGTGTATCACTCATACTCTCACAATTTTTCGTTGTTGTTATCCATGCACGTAAAAATGACCATTATGGTGCTAACTTATCAAATACTATAAGATTGTTATTTGCATAATTTTAATGTTGGCACTAACAAACGTTTTACCCAGCTGGCCATAAATTATCGAATAGCCGCCAGAAGATCGATTTTTATTTATAATCTTAATTCTTACAAAATAAAAAAATACAATGTAACATTCGGCATTGTTTACATATAATTCTGACTCAGTAGTAGGCAAACGCCCGCGACGCAACGTAAATGTATACCTAAGTAACATTCTGTATTCTAAATAATTTGAGCCGATGATCCAAATGATCCAAATGAAACATATCAGTGATTCGGATCATTTCAGTGATCCAGATGCAAATGTTCCAATCGCAAAAATGATTCACTTTGCCCACGCCTACAGCCTGCGTCGTTCAGGCGTATAATACACTCAGTTTACGTTCTACACAATAGGAACTCTATTTTTGTCTATGGTTCTGGGTAAAAGGCATTTTGCATAGTACAGAGTATACTATGTTCTTGTAAGTTAATTGCGTCCTAAAATACAGGCTCAGCCTAACTCGGGTGCAGTTGCTCGTCTTTTACTCTTGTGCATAAATATTCAAAAGTTTATACTATGCGAACTGTACAATTTGTACAGAGAAATATATGATTATTATACCGTTTATGTATATGATTACTTACGGCGTGGTCCTGACGAGGTTGTTGTCCGTGCGCGACGTGCGCAGGATGCAGTGCGCAGACAACGTGCTGCCGCCGCCGCACTAAGAAGCCCATACGTTTATGTATATCATTACTTACGGCGTGGTCCTGACGAGGTTGTTGTCCGTGCGCGACGTGCGCAGGATGCAGTGCGCAGACAACGTGCTGCCGCCGCCGCACTAAGAAGCCCATACGTTTATGTATATCATTACTTACGGCGTGGTCCTGACGAGGTTGTTGTCCGTGCGCGACGTGCGCAGGATGCAGTGCGCAGACAACGTGCTGCCGCCGCCGCACTAAGAAGCCCATACGTTTATGTATATCATTACTTACGGCGTGGTCCTGACGAGGTTGTTGTCCGTGCGCGACGTGCGCAGGATGCAGTGCGCAGACAACGTGCTGCCGCCGCCGCACTAAGAAGCCCATACGTTTATGTATATCATTACTTACGGCGTGGTCCTGACGAGGTTGTTGTCCGTGCGCGACGTGCGCAGGATGCAGTGCGCAGACAACGTGCTGCCGCCGCCGCACTAAGAAGCCCATACGTTTATGTATATCATTACTTACGGCGTGGTCCTGACGAGGTTGTTGTCCGTGCGCGACGTGCGCAGGATGCAGTGCGCAGACAACGTGCTGCCGCCGCCGCACTAAGAAGCCCATACGTTTATGTATATCATTACTTACGGCGTGGTCCTGACGAGGTTGTTGTCCGTGCGCGACGTGCGCAGGATGCAGTGCGCAGACAACGTGCTGCCGCCGCCGCACTAAGAAGCCCATACGTTTATGTATATCATTACTTACGGCGTGGTCCTGACGAGGTTGTTGTCCGTGCGCGACGTGCGCAGGATGCAGTGCGCAGACAACGTGCTGCCGCCGCCGCACTAAGAAGCCCATACGTTTATGTATATCATTACTTACGGCGTGGTCCTGACGAGGTTGTTGTCCGTGCGCGACGTGCGCAGGATGCAGTGCGCAGACAACGTGCTGCCGCCGCCGCACTAAGAAGCCCATACGTTTATGTATATCATTACTTACGGCGTGGTCCTGACGAGGTTGTTGTCCGTGCGCGACGTGCGCAGGATGCAGTGCGCAGACAACGTGCTGCCGCCGCCGCACTAAGAAGCCCATACGTTTATGTATATCATTACTTACGGCGTGGTCCTGACGAGGTTGTTGTCCGTGCGCGACGTGCGCAGGATGCAGTGCGCAGACAACGTGCTGCCGCCGCCGCACTAAGAAGCCCATACGTTTATGTATATCATTACTTACGGCGTGGTCCTGACGAGGTTGTTGTCCGTGCGCGACGTGCGCAGGATGCAGTGCGCAGACAACGTGCTGCCGCCGCCGCACTAAGAAGCCCATACGTTTATGTATATCATTACTTACGGCGTGGTCCTGACGAGGTTGTTGTCCGTGCGCGACGTGCGCAGGATGCAGTGCGCAGACAACGCGCGAACGTGCTGACGCCGCCGCACTAAGAAGCCCATACGCATCACTATCACCACTACCGTCGCTATACACCTGAAACAAGACAGTCAACGGTTACATTTCATTAATACGAGTACATTTTGGCGGTACACTAACTGTGTGTACCGCATTTCAAGATCCAATACGAATGATTTCGAGTTCTTAAATGTCTATGGAAACTTTAGAGGCCACAAGGATGCTGCAAGAAGTTATGGTCAATTGGAACACAGCCTCCCTGTCAACGTCCGAACGCGCTAAACTACCACATCAGTCAACGGTCAACGCCCAGGCTGTTTTCCGCCATTGACATGTTTACGACTTTGCTCGCTAAAAATGGTTCGCTATCGCTTCTATTGGCGTGAGGCACTAGAAGTATTTTTTTTTTTGGATTGTTGAATAAACAGACCTTATAATAAAATTTAAACAATACTTGTATTACGAGAGTTGAATTCTAATCAAATGCTGTTATCAACGATTTAGCGGGAATAGTGTCTGTTCACGTGATAAGTTGGTTCCTGATAAAACCACTGTATCAATCTACACGAAATTTTGCATGTTACACTATGAATAGACAAGTAATCTAATAACAGTGTTTTTTTGTACAGTCCGATAAAATATTGTCCTATTATTCATACTCAAACTTCATATTACGGAAACAAAACAAAGTAACTGCTTTTTAAAATTGCGTTTCAGCGTTTGCGTTGCATTTTGTGTTGCGTTTTTTTCTAATACTATGTAATAACTACCTTAGAATAAATACATACCTTCAAACTTTGAAAAACACAGACAAACTCACATCATTCACGCTCACAATAACAATACGAATAAAACCGGTTGACCTTGACAAAAAATGTTATTACGTAATATTTCTTCAAAATATTTATCTAAACCGATGTTACTCGTATGTTATAACGACGTAATAATAACACAGCATTAAATATATACTCAACATAACACATAAACAAACACAAAACTGTTTAAAACACACAATAATCTAGCAAAATTTCGTCCGACACACACGTAATCATGCAACTAAAAACTTTTTTTAAATTATTTCGAAACAGTATTTGTCTATGGAAATGTTTGTAAAACTACGATACTATCACTCTCCGAGTGTGTAAAAATTTCCACAGGAATATGACCTTTAGTAATTTAATAATAGAGGTTGAAACCGTGCGAGTCGGCGGGGCACCCTGTGGCCCATTGGATGTTGACGGTCGGTAACGATTTTGGGCACCCTGGGGCCCATTGGATGCTTACAGGTACCTATTAAATGCCACGGTCTTCTATAATAGACAAACTTTTGCCCTAAACGCCACAAACAAATTTCGAATGTTATATAAAGAACCCAATTTTGATCGTGGCGAACTGAGCACGTCAGCGATTTGTATGTGACGGTCAAAAGGTTAACTAAATCAACAAAGCATACTTGAGACGCTAGAATTTTCTGTTTCTTCTATCTAACTTTTTGATTTCTGAATGCCGTTCACAATTAAAATTACATAATTATTGAGTGTCTACAATATATATATATATATATATAATAATATAATATACCACAACTATCACACAACGCCATCTAGTCCCAAGCTAAGCAGAGCTTGTGTTATGGGTACTAGACAACTGATAAACATACTTATATATTTCTAAATACATAAATATTATAGATAAATTACACCCAGACACAGAACAAATGATCGTGCTCATTACACAAACATTTGTCCTGGGTGGGAATCGAACCCACGACCTCCAGCATAGCAGTCAGGGTCACTAACCACTAGACCAACAGGCCAGTCAAAATATAAATATAAGTTTTCGCGATAAACTCGAAAACTACTGAACTAATATTCATGCGGTTTTCACCCATTAGTAGGTATATTAATTTGCTTCAAGCAAATTTAAAAAATATATTGATAGCTTGTTTTTTTCATGAAGTTAGAGACATAGAAAGAAATGATTAGACAACATTCTATAAAGACTCTTCAAAGGCCTCAACAACCCGTAACAGGTTTTGACAGACTCACTTGAACCGCTTCTTTCCCCTGCTGACTTCGGGCACCCTGGATGAGGGTAGTCTCAGGTTCTTCTCCAGCTCGGTGTACCCTGCTAAGACCCGCTGTAGGTACCTCTTCTGCCAGACCAGCGCCTTGCGACAACTCTCGAGACGGAGGCAGCGACCATGCAGGTAACGAATCTGGGAATAGGAAAGAGATTGTTATATTTTTTCATAGAAGCAAAATGGAAGGAAGTCATACTTAATTGAAACCGACTGGTTGATGAAAAAATTAAAATGCAATCATAGCAAGTTAAGGCAACTCAGTAAATAATGGCTTTCTACACTTTGAAACTTTTGAATTAACGAAAACCCTAAAAAGTTTTTAGTCCGTTTCAAAAATTAAATAGCCAACCTTTTTACTGACTAAAAAATAATACCGTAGATGCCACGAAATTTAAAATAGAACATCATAGTGACATATTCAATGTCGCTGTGATGTGACATATAGATATATGTCTCGTGTACATCGTTTTATTTTATATTAATTTATAGGAAAATCCGTTGTTGTATAATGAAGAATCAATGAACTGAAGCCTGGCATCAATATGGAGGCACCAAAAAGCGACGCGCCGAAATTGCCCGATATGGTGTAAGTATAACCCTTTGTTTATATTCATCAACCATCTCAGGTATAAACGAAGGCTTATCTTGCAACACTTTGCACTTTGTGAAATATATTTCATTACCACTGCTCACAAAATGACGAAGGAAAACATCGTGTGCAAACCGATATGTGTAAAAACCGAAAATTCCTGCACTAGTCCAGTTGCCTACTCCCTCTCGCATAGAAGAGGCCTGAGTTTCAGCAGAGGGAACGTAATAAACTGATTACGGTATATGTTTGCCGAAAAGCAATCAAATCTGGTTCAAGACTGATGTTCGCAGTTTAAAGAGCTGTTGTAGAAGCCTTCTAAAGAAAATTCCATTGCAGTATGTGTGGGGACCACCCTTCTTTCACAAAAACGGAGCTGAACGCGAAAACAGACTCAAAGATGGATGAGAAAGAAAAGGAAAAGTTGAAAGAAAAAGTGTTGTCCTACGCCAAGATTTCGCCATCGGTATGTTGACAGAGCTCTAGTAATATTGGCAGTATTTTTATAACATTGGTCTTAGATGCAATGTTTGTTTAAGTAATGTTTGATTTAGGTGGAATGAACAGGCTAAGGCTGCATCCGATAGTTTGCTATAAGAGTGCCTCAACAATTAAATGAAAACGATAAGAGCAGTACTGAAGAAGCGAGAGCAATAATAATAATTAGAGTAAATTATTAAGTCCTTCATTCACTGTAACTCCTTATTTATCGAACGCCGTAGCATAGTTCCATTAACACCTGCAACATTACAACGTGTTGCTGTGCAACTTGTTTTCGAATACATGGCTTTATGTGCTGATATCAATGCGTTCAACGAGCTCGTGGTGACTAACCTCGGATTGGACTTGTTTGCTGGTGAATGAAAGACAATAAAAAGTTTTTAGTTAGTGTGAGAAGACAGAGTGAAAGGATAATTAACTTAACATTAATGGTAAATTTGCTGTACTGAATTCTAATCACACTAATATTACAAAGGCGAAAGTTTGTGAGTGTGTATGTTTGTTACTTCTTCACGCTCAAATGGCTGGACTGATTTGGATGAATTTTGGTATGTAGATAGCTTATACCCTGGATTAACAGATAGGCTACTTTTTATCCTGATCCACGCGGGTGAAATCGCGGGGCGCAGCTAGTAATACATAAATATCATCAGGGATCTCGCACGGAGCGGCCGGAGCGAGTGGAGCGGACAGAGCGCGTGGAGCGCGTGGAGCGGGCCGATCGCGTGGAGCGGGGAGATCGCGTGGAGCGAGCAGAGCGCGTGGAGCGAGCAGAGCGCGTAGAGCGAGCAGAGCGCGTAGAGCGGAGCGAGACAGAGGCGCGCGCGCGTGCGGCGTCGGAGCACGCGCTGCGGCTGAGCGAGGCGCGGCGCCGCGTGCGCTCGCTGGAGGTGGTGCAGCGCCCCGAGGTCGACGTGCAGGCCACCGGCAACCGCGCGCTCGTGCAAGGTGACTATTCTTCTTCTTTTAGACTCGACGGTTATCTCCATTGACTGTTTGGACCTAGTAGGTGGCTAACGTTAATTGTAGCATCGGTGCCAATACATTAAGTCACTTGGGGCACTCCAACCTGTGGCTCATGTCCTGGATGTATGAAGATGTCGTCATAAAACTTATTCGCCAAGATATGTTTACAGCGGTAGGGAAATATTATGTACGAAACCAATCGAGTTCAGCACGCATTCTCATATAAGGCGGTTTTTTTTTTTTTTGGGGGTTGGGAAATCATCCAATTACTTCTCCCGCTCTGGGTGAAGCGGGAGGGCGTGTCAGACTCTTACTGACTAAAACCCACCCCTATTCCTTCCCTGCCTGAGTGCCCAGGGGTGCGGTTACTCATTTTCAGAATTTATCCGCTACCCCTAGGCATGCAGGCACCCACCGGCCACGATGGACCCCGTCAATGGTGGCTGACACTAATCTTTTTGAGGCGCGCGTGGAACACGACGCGCCGTCGACTCACGGGCCTGATGCTGATCGGACGGCGACCTACACATTGCTCGCCGTCCGCAGGCCTGCGAGCAGGCCAGGTCTACGGTGGCCGGAGATCGTCTCGCGACGTCCTACGCCCAGTACGCCCAGTACCTCTCCTGCGGTGGTAGCGGCCGGGGCCGTGAGGGGCACTCCGTTGAGCTTCCCTCACGCGTCCTGCCTCCGTCTTCGCGAGCATTACTGCTTCGCAGAAGGCGGAGACTGCTTCCCATTCCCTCTCGCCCCGTACCATGACCTGAACCAGGGCCGGGTGCGAGAGGTCGCCGCCACCTATCGCATCCACGAGGACACGGCGGTGCTCCGCCCAAGCGGGGCACACCTCCGCCGTATGCTCCACCGTGTCCTCTGGGCGATCCGCACTCATATTAGTCGGTGTCAGCGTGATCGTAAAAAGAATACGAGACCCATACACGAGAGAGATCTGGCGCAAGTTGTCAGTATTTTTTTTCTATTTTGTAATTTTTGATACTTGTTGTTCTGTATTTTTGCTGTTGTGTGAAGGAATACGTTCTTTGCCGCACGAACGGGTCAAGTTACTGCGGCAAACTCATACTAACTCCTCAGATCTATCGAACCCTGGTCGCTACTTAGAATTTTCAATCTGTGTTCATTTATTAAAAATTCATGCTCAAAGGTATAAAAGGGCATTATTTCTCATTCAACCAGGCGCAAAGGTACCATACAACTAATCGAAAACCATTTTTCGATCACGATATCTTTAGTTCTGCCATTTTAAATTAGATTGTGTTAAATTCAAACGTTAAGTAACTTTAACGTTAATTTTGATGAATTATCTATAGAACTTCGCCATTTTTTGCTTCGGCTTTCCTTTGACTTTATTCAGCTTTCGCCTTGCAATATTAGAGTCAAAAAATTAAAACTGTCACAGTTGCCAATCCACATAATGATATCCATGCTAATATTATAAAATTTTCTTTCTTTTCTTTCTAAGTAACTTGGTCTGTCTGTTTGTTACCTCTTCACGTCTTAACGACTCCACGGATTGTCATGAAACTCACTCTCTACCTGCGTCTGTATTTCCGAATGCATAAAACCCTAATCTCTTCCAAGTTAGAGTGAACAGGCTTGTCCTGAGTAAGCTCGCTCCATCGTCGACTTTGTCTCTGTCACCTCTGACCTAGACTAGAGTCAAGAGCAAACCCAACTAAAAAAAAAACTAATCACACAGGTAAACCTTGTTCAGAAGTATGTTTCCTTGGGATAATTTTCAGCTTTCAGTATGTTGACTGAAGGGTGGTGAAGAGACAATGCGTGAGAAGCTCATGTAGGTTGTATGTAACGCGTGTGTTGTCGGCAGCGGCGCTGGGCAGCTTCCGCTGGCCGCCGTACCTGCTGTGCGTGTGGGTGCTGGTGCTGGTGCTGACGCACGTGCTGCACTGCCTCGTCAGCCTGCTGGAGCGCGCGCTGCCCACGCTCAGGTCAGAGGACTTACAAGCACACACGTCGATTTACTGAGGTATATTGTGATCGATCACTTGATCGTTCCCCGCAATGTAATAAAACTGGCATGCGAGCTGGTTGCAGGTGGAAACGTGACCTTTCACATTACACTGACACGCAACCACACAAGCAAACATGTAACCGTGCGCTCGCACTCACAAATCCTCGTACCTCGTACTACTTTTCTCCCTATTTGCGTCACAACATTCACGTCGACACAATTTTCTCCATCTCTGAGCATTGACTCCCAACAATAAAAAATAAAAAAAATCTGTACCGAATGCTTGTGAATTGCTGCTTTTGTCAAACTAAATAAAGGAGCTGGCCCTTGACGGATGCATAGCAAGCGATTCGCTGCAGTTGTAAAATAGTTGTTTATAAGTGTTGTTTACAACGCTTTATAAAATAGTTCTTAGTAAGTAACTGTAAAATAGTTTTGTTTAACAGTTACTTACTTACTAAGACCTCTCTTAAATTGAAGCAGCCTACTACCCCAACTGTGTAACGACAGGGGTTGCATACGTATACGTATCGACTCTCAAGAGAAAAAAAAAACATGTTAGAACTTTGGTCGTGAAGTTAATTTCAGTAAAATATGAAACTTTATTTTGTCAACATAATTACAGAAAATGCACCCAATTCTTCCGCGCATGGACGGAGGAGTCGTGGCGCGGCGACATGGAGATGAACCAGCGCCTGTACCCGGTGGTGCTGGCGCTGGTGACGGCGCTGCTGTACGTGCTGTACTACGCGCTCTACGCCGCCTATGCCGTGGTGCTGTGGGCCATCGAACCCCTCTGCAACGACCCCGAAGACAAATCCCGTTGCAACCTTGAGATGGAGCCTAAAGTCACCAACTACGACGACGATATGAAAATTAACTCGTCTTACAAATCGTGATGTGATGTGGAAAGGTTTTTCATTACAAATGTTCTGTTCATGTTTTACAAAGTCAAAATTAAACGGAGTTAAAATCAAAATCACTTTGTTTACCTACCGTAATACTGCGTATCAAAATACTCAAAAATTCGCAATGCTTCCGCCTTAGGCACCGGCTAGTGTGAGGAACTAGCGCGAATGCTAAGGCACTTGTCCCACCGCCAAAGATGAGCGAGTAGAGCTTTAAACTAAAACGAGTTGGAGAGTAGAGAGTGTGTAGTTCCGATAGTTTTGTCGCTGGGCTTTAAGCGAGTGTTCGAGTGCGACGGGCGATAGTCCTGCGCAACACTGCACGCACTAGGTAGAAATGACCGCTGGTTGGTCTCTCGACTGACCGCCGATCAAGCATCGCTGACTGAGCGTCGTTGAGCAAGTATGCTTTGGTAATCTTGTCGCTCACTGACAAACTTGTGGAGCGAGTCCTCGCCGGCAGTGTGAACAGTCAGCGATCAACTATTAATATATGCATTTTTTTTTGTTCGTCAAAATAGCCGATAGTTAGTCGCTTCCTCGCCGGCGGTGGAACAACTGCCTTCTTTTTTTTTGGGGGTTGGGAAATCATCCAATAACATCTCCCGCTCTGGGTGGAGCGGGAGGACGTGGCAGACTCTTACTGACTAAAACCCACCCCTGTTCCTTTCGTGCCTGAGTGCCCAGGGGAGCGGTTCTGTTAAGAATTTATCCGCCTAGGCATGCAGGCACCAGCCACGATGGGCCCCGTCAGTGGTGGCTGACAATCATCTCTTGTTCGTCGCGCGTGGAACACTACGCGCCGTCGACTCTCGGGCCTGGTGCTGATCGGACGGCGAGCTACCCACTGCTCGCCGTCCGCAGGCCCGGGGGGACAACTGCCTAAGGCGGGCACGAAGTATCAAACATACATATGAAACCGCCGTTTCGATACTGACTAGGACGGCGCCTCACTAGCGAACGATGGTCTATTGTGTTCCCCTTTTGGTCTTACTTTGGGACAGTAGCTTAAGAGGCCGTATACGAAATTTTTCCGATTTCTCTAATTTACATAATTTTACAGTTAAAACAATGTATTTCTATATTTTAATGCACAACATGAAAGATTATTGACGTGACAACGTCTTATAAATTGGTTTGCCGGGTGACACTTCAAGAAACTGCGTTACGCTCCGCTCACGTTATGCGCTCACAATGAGAGCGAGTGAGAGGCACGCGTCCCTTCCACTCGGGCAACATTAAAATTATTTTACCACTCAAAGTCGTTGTCACGTAAAACTTTCGCCCGTATACCGACTTTACAGGCAACCAATTTTTTCAATTATGATCTAATGTATGTTTGCTGTAAGAGGTTTAGCATAGCACATAATTACGAATCGTTATGACGTCTACACGGTATGAAAAAATTAGAATGTTTTGTTGTGAAAGTCGTTTAAAGAATGTGTGTGAAGAGTTAATCAATTTTATATTAAAAAAAAATAACTTAGTCAAATTTTAGAGATTTTGGCTATTTAGAACTCTCGTTCATAAAATTAAAACAGAAAAAAATAAAATTCAATTCAAAATCAATCCATTTCCTGAAAAAAAAAAAAAATGTAAAAAACTACAAAATTTGGCAATTAAAAATCTTTTAAAACAACCCAAGTCTCGATTTATAAATCGCGACGCAAGCTTCGAGTCTAGCTTATTCATTAGATCATAATTGAAATTATCTTTCATTTTGTGCATGAAATCTTATAGAAATGCATTATTTTAACTGTAAAATCACGTAAATCAACGAAATCGGCAAAAATTTCGTATACGACCTCTTAAGGCGCTATTAACTGCCAATAACCTTGAGTGGTTAGATTGCGCGTTCTATCCTGAGCTCACGTAACGTGTCTTATGTCCACCCAGTAGGACTCGCCCATCAAGGAGCGCTGTTCGAAATTAGACGCATTATTAATTTATTATACATAAAACAACAGGTATTATACTAAAACACGTATACTAAAATACAAGTAATTAAATGACCTTTAAAATGGTGAGGTTTCATAAAAATACGCTTTATAGTTTTTGCGTGATTCTCAATTTTTTATCCGTGTTAGACATAACTTTACAAATTAATTACACTATGTTATAAAAATATAATTTCAAATATTCATATATCAAATTACGACGGAAATTGTCTAGACTCTGGACAAAAAAAAAATATATATGTGCCTCTTGACTCTAGAGTAATATATATTTTTTTCAAGGAAATAAAAGTAGTCGTTTAGACGTGATGTTTGAACATCACGTCTAAACGACTACTTTAATACGACTTCTAATAAAAACCATTAGAAGTCGTATAACTGTGCACATACACATTTTGTACTACGCTTCTACTCAAAACTAAGTTTGATATTTGTGTTTAGTGTGTGCGATAGTTTTACAACAGCATTTGTTAGAAATAGGAATATTTACCGCACTGACACTTCGACATTACAAAATTCATATCAGAGACGTAAAGTCTATTCTTGTAGTGCGTATGTTTCTGTTTATGTAGATCCTGTTACACTATTAATTAAATAAAGCAAATGGTCGTTGGAAGACATTCTGATTTCCATTCATAATAACATCAATTGATGCCTCATATCATTGTTAAAACCTGCAACAGAAAAGCCCTACCTACCATAAAAAAAAACCTAAAAAAACGCAGACAGTAACAAAAGGAATGATTCACCTTATATTCTAAGCACAAAGAAACGCCACAGAACAAGAGAACCATTTAATAAGGACGTCACTCACTGCCTGGTCGCGCTCGTCCGCCGGCCCCGCCCTTGCCTCCCGCTCCATCCTCTCCAGCTTGGCGCTGAGCTGCAGCTTCTCGGAGCGCAGCGCCAGCAGCTCGGGGCTGGACGTGTCGATGAGGCACTTCTTCAGGGTGGCGAGCTCGCGGGCTAGTTCAGTCTTTGTGCTTTCGATTTCAGTCTATGGAAGAGTAATGGTGGAAGTTAGTCTCATTGGTAGTCTCATCTGAAGTTAGTCTCATTGGTAACGCAAGCTTGAAAAAAAAAAGTCTGTGTGTACTTATGTACGCACGTAAGAAGTTATACTTCTTTGGCGTAACAAGGTAAAAAACCAAAATGTAAACCAAAATTACAAAAGAAAACACTTCATGAACCACAGACTTCAGAGTGTCGGTTCTAGCTAACTTCAGGGTGTCAGTTTTTTGTGTCGGTATGCGCACATCGTAAAAATTTACTCTCATCATCTTTACCTAACGCGCCAAAAGAAGTAACTTCAAAAAAATCTTAGTTATTTTCCCTCCGAATGTAACTAAACAACAACCCGATTTATATGACTGTGATGAAAAATCTGAGGTAAAATAACAGTGAAAAACCCGCAGTTGTTACGAGTTGTGCCACGAACACATTGCAGTAGTCGCAAATAAAATTCTTATTCGAATGATATATAACGCGCTCGTGTTTGGTGGCAACGTCTATACTAAGTTCTACAATCTGGGCGTATAATACTTCTCTCTGAATTTGTTGCCACTATTTTGGAGATCATATGCAGATCTGAAGATCCTTGTGATTCTGCTCTTGAAACTTTCTACCAGTGACGAGCTTAGTGAAATCTTATAATGACCCAAGATATAATAAATAATACAGATATAACATACAAATTATTATAGTTCTATAAGTGAGGATTTGTAATTGGTTTTCTGGTGACTATGGTTTCTTTTTTTATTTGTTTTTATTAGCTGTAAGTCCTCCATGTACTAAATAAATAAATAAATACCAGTGCATCAGTAACAGGCTTGTGGTTGACGCTAGACGCCAATTTCTTCTCCAGTTCAGAGATGGTGTAACTCTGTGTGCTGATGAGTTCCTTAGCACGGAGTAACTGGACGCCCGCGTCGTGTTTTAGTCTGTAAAAAAAGAGATATTTTTTTAAGTTCTTCTTTTCGTGTCGATTTTGATTCAAATTTTGTCCGACCAGTATGTAGCCACCTGGATAGACCTGTCATTGGCTTCTTTTAAATCATCCAACGTGCAGGTGGTTGTGCATGCTGGGCAGGCAAGTCCTGTGAAGGGGGCTCCACACTGGCACTGAGTTCGGGATGGATCAAGGATACCCCATTTGGCCAGATTGATTTTACAGCGACCAACCTGGGTTTGCAATCGGTTAAGAGATTTCCAGATTGGCCACTGCAGTTCCTGTCCAGGCGGCAGGTGTTCTGCCGGAGTGATGAAGTGTATATAATATAGTGTGTCGCAGATCACGTCTGGCCCGAGGATGTCGTATATTTCAAGAAGCTTTTACGACTCTTTAGGCGTGCAGGTGGGGAGTTGAGTGACGGTCGTCTCGTTCCTGTTTTCTCTTCTCGTTGCGGCTGGCTTGTCTGGAGGAGCTATACCCGCCAGTGGGTATAACATTGTAAGAGGGATAAGTTTCAAGTACTCAGTTACGATGCAACAGATATCGTTCAGCGCTATAGGGAACGGCACGAACTATAGGTGGCAGCACAAATCGACACGAGTGCCAGTTTGGTAAAAAAAAAGTTAGCCGTCACAGGACGCCCGGCAGACGTGAAACATCTATTTTAATATTAGAATTCAAAATTGTTGTTGTTGTTACAACACACAACTACAACAACAACTTGTAGTTGTGTGTTGTGTTACTATTTTTCGCATAGATGTTGCTAGGGAGAAGGAAGTCGAGAGCGGCGGCGTAGTGGGCTTCGTGGCACGACGGTTGCCGTTTCCGTCACGGCAATCGAGTCGATTTTACTGCCAAGCCATGCAAATAGATGTTTCATATCAAAATACCTTTCAGACCTGTCATCGTGTTGCCGTCGATGTTTACATTATATTTAATGCGTTTTTATTATGATCTAAATGATAAAATATGGGTAGGTACCGGCCGATTAATAATGATCGTCAGCGTGGCCAGCATATGTCGAAAGGCTAATAAATATTTTATAACGTGAAGTGTCAATATATCTGCCCAGGGGTTGAGGATAAATTCGAAACAGAGTTACCTCGCCCCTGGGCACTCAGGGCAAGGAAGGAACAGGGGTGGGTTTTAGTCAGTAAGAGTCTGACACGGCCTCCCGCTCTGCCCTAGAGCGGGAGATGTCATTGGATGATTACCCGCCCCACAAAAATAAAAAAAAGGTGTCAATATATATTGTTTGGGTAAATTATTCGGATTTTCGCCACTAGGAGGCAGAGCCTTCGTCGTGTACGTTCCCTATGTCAACTTCTTTAGCATGGGTAGAATGATGTCACACTGGGCATTCTAAGTTCCCGCAGAAAAAGACAGACATAGCCCAGTAGTGCGAAGGACCTGCGGTGATGTTCCCCAGGTGGTGGATGTAACGTTATTTCTAGTCCCGACTTTTTGTTTCGTTTTTATACAGTGAAACTTATAATATGTCACGAGACCTATCAAGGGCGAAGCCAGGAAGCGAGGTTTAGGGCAGTGCTCCATATCAACGCCTTGCCACGAGATAATGAGGGTTCTATTAGACTGACGGGTTGCGGAGATGGAAAAATCAAGACTTGGGCTCTTAGAAGGATTACACATAAATGACCTTATGTCAATTTTATGCGAGTGTAAAAGCGGGTGACTGGAGATGGAAGGCGCTGCCGAGGCCGCTCTAGGAACAGTTGGCGACGCGACCTGCAGCCTAGCGCAAGGGCTGGATCAACGTGGCTCGGGAAAAGTAAACCAGGAAGGATTTTGGGGCGATCATTTTGCACGGTATGTCATGTCATATGTATGTCATCAGTTCATCAATCGAAGAATAAACATCAAATCGAAGAAACTCTGCTGCCAAGCGTTATTTATAGCATGTTATTTTGATGTAGATGATGATGATGTATTCAATATACAGTTAGGTTTTTTATTAAAAAATTCAGGACTGCCTTAAGTATTAATTTACCTACAACTAGATGACTTTTTTTTTGGTGGAACGAAGGTGCGTCAAACTCTTACTGACTAAAAGCCACCCGTGTTCCTTCAGTTGCCTGTGCGTTCCAGGGCCGCGGTGACTGTTTTGAACACTCCCGCGACCCTGGCAGGTATCACCCTGCCTAGGGTCGTGGATAAATTCGAAATAGAGTTATCGCGGCCCTTGGCACACAAGCAACTGAAGGTAAAAGGGGTGGGTTTTAGTCAGTAAAAGTCTGACACGCCCTCCCGCTCCACCCAGGGGCGTATTTACCCTAGGGCCAAGGGGGCCATGGCCCGGGGCGGCAGGTTGCGAGGGGCGGCGACGACGCCGCCCCAAGCCGCCTTTCGCGGCCTTCTCTGGGCGCCTTTTATTGTCAAGGTTAAGGGGACACATTATTAAAAAAGCTGTTTGTCTTTTTAGTTAAAGCTGTTTGTCTTGCTAAGTCCTTGGACTAGGGATATAACATTTCGTTATATGCTTTTTGACTATATGATCTTCAATTTGATTCAAGGAATACACGATACAAAGAAGTTTCATCGATAGAAAAAACTGCAAACTTCGATCCATCTTTTAATACTTTTTAGCTACAAGGCGTAACGCTTCAGAGGTATTTTATGAAATTTCTTTTTAAACATAGAGAATAAACTTATCAAACGTTTGATTGAACAGATTTTGATTTATTGCTACTTTTATGTTATAAAATACGTACTTAGATTTATTTTGGCGCTTCTTTGTTTATTCCGAGCGGCACTCAATTATCACCATCTCGTCTCATCAAGTTTTTGCATCACTGTCATTTGTTCAGTTTTTGTTACATGCTGCATGTGTTACAGCCATCTGGTGATGGGCAGCAAGCTGTGTGAATTCGCCATTCAATTAGACGCCTATGCCGTTTACTATTTTACGGGAAACGAATAAAAACTGCTGATAATGATAAAATCGATTTCAAGTCCCTCGAACTTCACTTCAATATGTTTAATACTACCACACACCTTTTTTCTCGTCGCAAGGCATTTTTAAGTAAGGGTTTTATTTTCTACACTGCAGTGTGTTTTTAATCGTTTTTTTTTTTCATATTTTATCTAAAGAAATAACCTAAAACGAATGATTGTATTTTAGGTTTGAAATAGATCAAACATCAATATGCCACATGTATTAATCTGTCAGTGAATGCAGTAAGCCAGGAAGAAATAAAGTCGCCTTAGAATTGTAAAAATAATTAGTTTACTAGCTATATCTACTAGCAAAGATACTAGCTTCTGCTCTTCTCGCAACTTCATCTCTGCGAATTTCAGAAAAAAATAAATCCTAAAATTAATAAAGTAAATAAATTGTATGTTTTAAGTAGTTGCTATCCTCCAAAATTTTCTCCTATAAGATTCTGGTCTCTTGATAGTTTGTGAGTCTTTACTGCTCATGATTCCAGCCACAAAATACTACTTAATGATTCTAGTAGATATCTATACATTTATTAAATCTGTAGAAAAGTTATTTTTGTACATCGAAAATATTTCCAAAAAGAATGGCCAGGGTGTTAAAGTATAACCAATAGAATCCATCATCATTCTCCTGCCCTTATCCCAATTTATTTGGGGTCGGCGCAACATGTCTTTTTCTTCCATACTCCTCTATTAGTCGTCATCTCTGTAGTCACCCCTTTTTTACCCATATCCTCTTTCACACAGTCCAACCATCGTTTCTTTGGCCTTCCCCTACTCTTATAGCCATTTACATCCATACACAAGACTTTCCTCACGACATTTTCTTCATTCCTCCGCATCACATGCCCATACCACGACAACCGATTTCCACACAACTTTTCAGTCAGCGGTGCCACTTTTAGACTTCCTCTTATATACTCATTCCTAATTCTATCCATGCGCGTAACACCACACATCGCTCTTAGCATTCTCATCTCAGCTATATGCAATTGCTTTTCATTCATCCTTTTTGTGGCCCAACATTCTGAACCATACAAGACAGCAGGTCTGACCATTGTTTTATAAATCTACCCCTTAAGTTTTAGGGGAATGCGGGAGTCACAGATAGTCCCGGTGACCTGCCGCCATTTCATCCATCCAGTGTTAATTCTGTGCTTAACAGTCCGATCTATTTCGCCATCGCTTTGCACGAGTGAACCGAGATACCGAAAATCGGAGCAGACTGGGAGAAGCGCGCCATCTAGCACTACAGCTTCAGAACTGGAGAGATCGCCGAAATCGCAGAACATGTATTCAGTTTTGGTTCTGCTGATTTTCAAGCCAACTTTCTCCAGCTTCTGTTGCCATTTCTCCAATCTGCTCTGGATCTCAGGTCCATCTTCACCGACCAGAACAATGTCGTCGGCAAACAGCATGCACCAGGGTGCCTCTTCCTGTATTTCCGACGTAAGAGCGTCCATAACCAACAGGAAGAGGTAAGGACTTAAAGCCGACCCTTGATGCAAGCCTACAGCCACACTGAACTTATCCGTGTTGCCAGCAGCCGACCGGACGTAGGTACCAATAGAATAACCAATAGAATCCATTTTCAGCATTTTTTTATTTTTTGTCTGTTCCTGTTTGTCTGTTTAGTTGTACACGCATCACGTAAAATATACGAAACCAATGTAGATAACTTTTATACATAAAAATTGTGCGTAACTTGAAATTTTACTTAGTTTTTAACCGATTTCGCAAAAAGGAGGAGGTTCTATGTTCGACTGTATGTATGTACTTTTTTTATGTATGTCCACCGATATTTCTCTGTCAGTTGTGGACCGATTTTCAAAATTCTTATTTTATCCGAAAGAGTAAACTCCAGAGGTGATCCCTCGCCGGGGGTAGACCTCACTTTTGATTGCTTTTCTTATGGCTAACTTTATGTTGCTCTATTACCTGTTAGCAACCCTAGCAACCTGTAGAGCTATTTTGTAAGACTCACCGTGAAAACGTAGGTGAAGTGACCGTGAAGTGGGCTGTCAATCCATACAATTAAGGCGGAACGACAGCTCACTTCACGCTCACTCCACCTAAGTTTTTACGGTTAGCTGTGAACAGAATCGACCGGCTGTTTGTATACTATGTTCCGTGTGATTCCACCCCTAACATAGTACATATATAGAGAAGATAAAGTTACAAGACATAGGTCTTATTTCTTCGCAAATTCTTTATTTTAAATGGAAGCAGTGATACAGTCAGTGCCTTGCATTATCTTCTTCTTATTTTCTATAGCGGTCAGATAAAGTAGGTAACCCTGTGGTACGAGTATTGACTGTAGGTACCCATATCTAAGCGACTCATTTTAGTTTTTGACAACCACGCGAACTACGTCGCGGGCACAGCTAGTAGTGAATAAATGGTTAATTTTTAGGATTTTTATTTTACACCACATAGCAGGTTTTTTTTTCTTAAATGAATGGGGCGGCAAAGCTAACTGGCCCGGGGCGCCAAATCTTCAAATACGCTTCTGGCTCCACCCAGAGCGGGAGAAGTCATTGGATGATTTCATACACTCCAAAACAAAACAAAAAAAAAAGGCGGGGGTAGACGAAAAACTTTTCTGTGAGCGTTTACGCCACAATGACATTACCTGCGGAGAGAATTGTCTCGTCATTTCTCAGCAGATAATGTCATTGCCATACGTTTTGTATTCAGCGTTTGGCGTGAATGCTTACACACGCTTGGAGCAGTGGTGGCCCAGTGGTAACAGCCGCCGCTTACAAGTCAAAGTCAAGTCAAGTCGTGAGTTCAAACCCAGACAGGCGCTTTTTTAACCGACTTCGAAAAAGGAGGAGGTTATCAATTCGGATGTTTATATTTGTTTTTTTTTTTTTTTTTTTTTTATGTATGTTCGGGCATAACTCCGTCATGTATTGACGGATTTGCAAAATTCTTTTTTTGTTCGAAAGGGGTTTATTCCGAAATGGTCCCATTTAAATTTAAAAAAGATCTGATTATGGGTTTCGGACACAGACAACGGAACTCTTCAAAAATTGACAGCAAATCAACCGCGATTGCTGCTATCGTATGTCTATGAATTGTTAACACAGTTTAATGGGGAACCACAACTAAAAAGTGAAAAATAAAAAACTTTTTTACAAAAAAATAGAACCGACTTCCAAAAAAAGTGCAAAATAACTTTTATTTCGGAAGTCGGTGTCAAAAAACACAGACACAAAACAGGAACACCGACTTCCGAAATTAAAGTTATTTTGCACTTTTTTTGGAAGTCGGTTCTATTTTTTTGTAAAAAAGTTTTTTTTGTTAAGTTATTTCATCACCACTGCTTTCAAACGGTGAAGGAAAACATCATGAGGAAACCGAAATGTCCTAGAACCAAAAATTCGAAAATATGTGACATCCACCAATCCGCATTGGGCCCGCGTGGTGGATTACGGCCCACACCCTCTCATCTCACAGAGAGAAGGCCTGTGGAGACATTAAAAGGCTAATGATGATTATGTTGTTTGGCGTGAACGCTAACAGAAAAGTTATTTGTCAAGGTGGGCAGCTACGCTGATGATATGGTGCTGCTGAGCGCAACAATAGGGGGGGGGGGGGAAGCTCTCATAAGCATCTGCGAAGCATACGCCTTTACTCATGGCCTAAAATAATATGTTAAAAAGAACGAGCATATGTTCTTCAAACTTGGGTCCAAATGTCCGATGGAGGTTCCACCAGTAAGGCTATGCGGAGTGTCCTTGTAGCGGATATCAAGCTTTAAATAGGTACTTGGGCCATATTGTGACGTCTGACCTGAAGGACGACGCTGATATTGAAAGAAAAAGGAGGGCGCTGTCGGTGAAGGCGAATATTATATCCCGCAGGTTTACCCGTAGCTCCAAGGAAGTATTCATACTCGCACAAATCCTACAACGCTCTCCGCTTTCAATATAATATAAATAAATTTTCTGCAGCACTGGTACGCCTTGCATGCACCCGTGATTTAGGCGTGGGGCAGGTAATGTTTACGTTTTGAAGGTTGTGAAATTTCTTAAAATTTTAATACTTTTGTCTTGTTTTGCCACTTTTTTTTGCACACATATTTTTGGGCCAGAAACCCTCGCGGGCGTCTTTAGAAGACCCTACCAAAAGTTTCATCACAAACTGATCAATAGTTTTGGAACGCAAAGAGGACAAACATTAATTTTTTATTTATTTAAGCAACTTAATATTTATTTGATCGTTTCAATTTTGATTTATTTTATGTATTTTTTTCTTTTTATTTTATGTATTTTTTTAAAATTCAATTTATTGACATTTATAATTTAATTTACCGACAATCAACAAAATGTAATATATAAAATTGTATTAAAATTTTATGGTCTTTTATAGCTTGAAATAATGAATATTTAAATTAATTAATATTCAATATTTCACTAGCGTAAGCTATCAAAGGCAAGGCTTGCATAGAAATATCGTCCGAACCTCTTCAGCTCAGCGAGTTCATTCTTAAGCGCGTTGCACTGCTCATTCCTGGCGTTCATCTCCCTCTCCGCCTGTAGGCGGCTGTGGTCCAGCATGGCCTGCAGGTCCTGGTACCGCGTGCGTTCTACTTCCAGCTTAGACTTTAGTAGGGATACTTCGCCTTTCAGACGCTCGCTGTTTTCCATCTGTTGGGGAAAAGAGTGGGAATTAGACTAAAATAAGGAAAGATGAGTGTAATGTATGATCTTGTTTTAATAATTTTGGATTAATAAACGGCTTAGGGCCGATTTTATCAATTCTAAACGCCCAGTTAAACCACTGTCATAAAGCTGAAGAGTTTGTTTGTTTGTTTGCTAATCTCAGGAACTACTGGATGGAATTGAAAATTTATTTTTGAGTTAAATAGTCCATTTATCGAGGAAGGCTATATGCTATATGACATCCCGCTGCGACCAACAGGAGCAGAGCATCATGGAAAAATGTGGCAAAAACGGGGAAAAAAATTCTTTTGATAGCTTCACTTGCGTGCGCTGCTAAACGGTTAAAGTTACGCAAAAATTATGTATGACGGAATTGTTCTCCTTTTAAAGTTCTAAAAAAAGTCCGCGACAGCATAATTATGTCTATCTTTTAAGGTTAACTTACTACACTTCTGGACACATCTATTGGCCCACCTTAGAGTTTAGGTTTCGATGGCCCCTACCGAAATATGATTGCTAGATTGAACAAAAACTGTTGATGCAGTTTTAAACCTGATACATTTTACCATCTTTTTCGATCGTATTGTTTTAAATTTGAATTCAGAATACCATACGACATGGAGCTACGCCTAACAAGTCGGATATGCGCCTTGTTAAAGGCAATTGATTTTTGAATAAAAAACATGTTTTATCAAATAAAGGTTTAATTTAATAACGCGTGTTGCCTCCATGGGCATCTACCACAGCTCTCATACGATTAGGCATAGAGTTTATCAACCGCTCTATGAAATTTTAAGGGGTCATCTCCCATTGCTCTTCTATGGCAGTTTTCAACTCCTGCATCGTCTGGGCAACTGGCTGACGAGCCCTAACACGTGTTTTTAGCTCGTGCCACATGTGCTCAATGGGGTTCATGTCTGGGCTTCTGGCTGGCCAGTCCATAACTGTGATGTTCACATCCCGAAGATATTCCCTGACGATGCCGGCCGCATGGGCTCTTGCATTATCATGCATAAAAAGGAAATTTGGGCCCACATAGTCCGCGTATGGTATCACGTGAGGTTCTAAGCACTCACGAATGTACCTTTCAGCATTTAATGTTGGCAGCCGTGGTCCTGTAACAACCTCAAGTTGAGTTTTGCCGCTCGCGGATATACCGCCCCAGACAGTCCAGGAGCCACCGCCATAAGCAACCCTCTCTTCAAAGCAGCATTGTGCGAAACGCTCTCCCTTACGTCGGTAGACCTTCTTCCTTCCATCATTCCCATGTAACACAATTTTAGACTCATCAGAAAAGAGTACACGGCTCCAATCTTGCTGTGTCCAATTTAAATGACTGCGTGCGAAATGAAGGCGCGCTGTTCGGTGGGCTCGCGTTAGTTTGGGCCCATTAGCTGGCTTGTGTGGTACCATATCGCGTTCTTTTAACCTTCTCCGAACAGTTCGAGCGCTCACAGATACTACGTGGAAGTCGCGAAGTTGGTTTTGTATCTCAATGGAGGTAAGGTGACGATTTCTCAAGCTGGTCGTCACGATGAATCGATCCTGCCTTTCAGTTGTGACCCGAGATCGTGGCCTTCCTTGGCGACGAACAAAGCCGCCAGTCTCTAGGTACCTCCGATAAACATTTCGGACCGCAGATCGACTTAAATTAAGTTGAGCACTCACGTTTCTTTGGCTGTGTCCGGCCTGAATAAGTGCCACAGCTTGGGCGGCGACTTCAGGTGAAGTATCCATAGATTATTAATAGAACCTCACCTTAATGTTAAGAATAAGTAATGTTTGTTGCAAAACTAAAGATATCAATCACTTTTTCAAGAATGAAATCCAAGTAAACCAATAAAACCAAGTTTTCTTAGTATTCGATTGTTTGATATCAACAAACAGGCTCCAAATTGTCTTTTGTTTCTTTAAATTCTGTGTTCGAAATTCAAAAAAAGACTATTGAATGAAATTGTGAATGTGCCAGGTTCAAAACTGCATAAAAACTTTTTGCTCGACCTAATATAAAATTTTAGCTAGGACCAAACGAAACTGAAAATACAAGGTGGGCCAATAGATGTGTCCAGAAGTGTATAATGTTTTTTATTTAAAAAAAATAAAAAACATTATTATAGTTCAGTAAAACTTAGTTTATAGAGCGAATGGTGAAATCGGCTCTTATTGAGCCCTTGACCGTAAAGAATAGTAAAGTCAAACGCACGTTTAATTTCAAATTGACAGTGCTTTTATTTCATAGTAGTAAGGGCAAGTAAGGGTTGACACCATAGATTAAACACCTATGCTAGTAGTTTAAGTTTAATAATGACCCGTTTGATATTCTAACATACCATTATATTAGTATTCGATTTTGGATATTGACGATGCATCAAATTATCCAATAAATAGGTACGTAGTTATCATGTCTTCTGCTGTCGAGAAAATCTATTTGACATAGATGATTATTTGAACCAAAATCTATGTGATGTATTAGGCTGTGCTTACCTCATGATGCAGCTGCGACTTGAGAGGGTCACTGTGTTGCGCCGAGTCCAGCGCCTGCCTCTCCAGCTGCGCGAGGCGCGCCCGAGCTTGTTGTTCTCTCTGCTGCAGCTCCAGCTCGGACTGCATGGCTGCTTCCAGGCGCTTCTTCAGGATTTGGATCATGTTCGAGTCTTGGTTCTAGTAGAACAAAGTTATTGTTAGTTTTAATAAATTGCTGTACCGTAATTTGAGTAACTTATACTGGTTTCTAGAACGAATATTTCCACGCGATAAAAATTAAAATCAAGTTCTATAAGCTGTTGATAAAATTCATTTAACAAATCATAGGCTATTTTCTTTACGTTAATTTTCGGTGTCATACAGATAGTCAAGCAAATAATTAAGTAGACTAAAATGTGTTCGTAGTATTTGGCGATAAGTAATATTTGTATGTGTTCGTAACGCAGCTTGCTGGTCTGCAGTCCTGCACTATGTCCTACATAACATTTACCTGCAAGCTCTCCGCAGTCTGCTTGTGCGTGTCGAGCAGCAGCGCCAGGCGCCCGCAGTTGTCGCGCTCGGCCTCGTAGCGCAGCTTGCTGGTCTGCAGTCCTGCACTATGTCCTACATAACATTTACCTGCAAGCTCTCCGCAGTCTGCTTGTGCGTGTCGAGCAGCAGCGCCAGGCGCCCGCAGTTGTCGCGCTCGGCCTCGTAGCGCAGCTTGCTGGTCTGCAGTCCTGCACTATGTCCTACATAACATTTACCTGCAAGCTCTCCGCAGTCTGCTTGTGCGTGTCGAGCAGCAGCGCCAGGCGCCCGCAGTTGTCGCGCTCGGCCTCGTAGCGCAGCTTGCTGGTCTGCAGTCCTGCACTATGTCCTACATAACATTTACCTGCAAGCTCTCCGCAGTCTGCTTGTGCGTGTCGAGCAGCAGCGCCAGGCGCCCGCAGTTGTCGCGCTCGGCCTCGTAGCGCAGCTTGCTGGTCTGCAGTCCTGCACTATGTCCTACATAACATTTACCTGCAAGCTCTCCGCAGTCTGCTTGTGCGTGTCGAGCAGCAGCGCCAGGCGCCCGCAGTTGTCGCGCTCGGCCTCGTAGCGCAGCTTGCTGGTCTGCAGTCCTGCACTATGTCCTACATAACATTTACCTGCAAGCTCTCCGCAGTCTGCTTGTGCGTGTCGAGCAGCAGCGCCAGGCGCCCGCAGTTGTCGCGCTCGGCCTCGTAGCGCAGCTTGCTGGTCTGCAGTCCTGCACTATGTCCTACATAACATTTACCTGCAAGCTCTCCGCAGTCTGCTTGTGCGTGTCGAGCAGCAGCGCCAGGCGCCCGCAGTTGTCGCGCTCGGCCTCGTAGCGCAGCTTGCTGGTCTGCAGTCCTGCACTATGTCCTACATAACATTTACCTGCAAGCTCTCCGCAGTCTGCTTGTGCGTGTCGAGCAGCAGCGCCAGGCGCCCGCAGTTGTCGCGCTCGGCCTCGTAGCGCAGCTTGCTGGTCTGCAGTCCTGCACTATGTCCTACATAACATTTACCTGCAAGCTCTCCGCAGTCTGCTTGTGCGTGTCGAGCAGCAGCGCCAGGCGCCCGCAGTTGTCGCGCTCGGCCTCGTAGCGCAGCTTGCTGGTCTGCAGTCCTGCACTATGTCCTACATAACATTTACCTGCAAGCTCTCCGCAGTCTGCTTGTGCGTGTCGAGCAGCAGCGCCAGGCGCCCGCAGTTGTCGCGCTCGGCCTCGTAGCGCAGCTTGCTGGTCTGCAGTCCTGCACTATGTCCTACATAACATTTACCTGCAAGCTCTCCGCAGTCTGCTTGTGCGTGTCGAGCAGCAGCGCCAGGCGCCCGCAGTTGTCGCGCTCGGCCTCGTAGCGCAGCTTGCTGGTCTGCAGTCCTGCACTATGTCCTACATAACATTTACCTGCAAGCTCTCCGCAGTCTGCTTGTGCGTGTCGAGCAGCAGCGCCAGGCGCCCGCAGTTGTCGCGCTCGGCCTCGTAGCGCAGCTTGCTGGTCTGCAGTCCTGCACTATGTCCTACATAACATTTACCTGCAAGCTCTCCGCAGTCTGCTTGTGCGTGTCGAGCAGCAGCGCCAGGCGCCCGCAGTTGTCGCGCTCGGCCTCGTAGCGCAGCTTGCTGGTCTGCAGTCCTGCACTATGTCCTACATAACATTTACCTGCAAGCTCTCCGCAGTCTGCTTGTGCGTGTCGAGCAGCAGCGCCAGGCGCCCGCAGTTGTCGCGCTCGGCCTCGTAGCGCAGCTTGCTGGTCTGCAGTCCTGCACTATGTCCTACATAACATTTACCTGCAAGCTCTCCGCAGTCTGCTTGTGCGTGTCGAGCAGCAGCGCCAGGCGCCCGCAGTTGTCGCGCTCGGCCTCGTAGCGCAGCTTGCTGGTCTGCAGTCCTGCACTATGTCCTACATAACATTTACCTGCAAGCTCTCCGCAGTCTGCTTGTGCGTGTCGAGCAGCAGCGCCAGGCGCCCGCAGTTGTCGCGCTCGGCCTCGTAGCGCAGCTTGCTGGTCTGCAGTCCTGCACTATGTCCTACATAACATTTACCTGCAAGCTCTCCGCAGTCTGCTTGTGCGTGTCGAGCAGCAGCGCCAGGCGCCCGCAGTTGTCGCGCTCGGCCTCGTAGCGCAGCTTGCTGGTCTGCAGTCCTGCACTATGTCCTACATAACATTTACCTGCAAGCTCTCCGCAGTCTGCTTGTGCGTGTCGAGCAGCAGCGCCAGGCGCCCGCAGTTGTCGCGCTCGGCCTCGTAGCGCAGCTTGCTGGTCTGCAGTCCTGCACTATGTCCTACATAACATTTACCTGCAAGCTCTCCGCAGTCTGCTTGTGCGTGTCGAGCAGCAGCGCCAGGCGCCCGCAGTTGTCGCGCTCGGCCTCGTAGCGCAGCTTGCTGGTCTGCAGTCCTGCACTATGTCCTACATAACATTTACCTGCAAGCTCTCCGCAGTCTGCTTGTGCGTGTCGAGCAGCAGCGCCAGGCGCCCGCAGTTGTCGCGCTCGGCCTCGTAGCGCAGCTTGCTGGTCTGCAGTCCTGCACTATGTCCTACATAACATTTACCTGCAAGCTCTCCGCAGTCTGCTTGTGCGTGTCGAGCAGCAGCGCCAGGCGCCCGCAGTTGTCGCGCTCGGCCTCGTAGCGCAGCTTGCTGGTCTGCAGTCCTGCACTATGTCCTACATAACATTTACCTGCAAGCTCTCCGCAGTCTGCTTGTGCGTGTCGAGCAGCAGCGCCAGGCGCCCGCAGTTGTCGCGCTCGGCCTCGTAGCGCAGCTTGCTGGTCTGCAGTCCTGCACTATGTCCTACATAACATTTACCTGCAAGCTCTCCGCAGTCTGCTTGTGCGTGTCGAGCAGCAGCGCCAGGCGCCCGCAGTTGTCGCGCTCGGCCTCGTAGCGCAGCTTGCTGGTCTGCAGTCCTGCACTATGTCCTACATAACATTTACCTGCAAGCTCTCCGCAGTCTGCTTGTGCGTGTCGAGCAGCAGCGCCAGGCGCCCGCAGTTGTCGCGCTCGGCCTCGTAGCGCAGCTTGCTGGTCTGCAGTCCTGCACTATGTCCTACATAACATTTACCTGCAAGCTCTCCGCAGTCTGCTTGTGCGTGTCGAGCAGCAGCGCCAGGCGCCCGCAGTTGTCGCGCTCGGCCTCGTAGCGCAGCTTGCTGGTCTGCAGTCCTGCACTATGTCCTACATAACATTTACCTGCAAGCTCTCCGCAGTCTGCTTGTGCGTGTCGAGCAGCAGCGCCAGGCGCCCGCAGTTGTCGCGCTCGGCCTCGTAGCGCAGCTTGCTGGTCTGCAGTCCTGCACTATGTCCTACATAACATTTACCTGCAAGCTCTCCGCAGTCTGCTTGTGCGTGTCGAGCAGCAGCGCCAGGCGCCCGCAGTTGTCGCGCTCGGCCTCGTAGCGCAGCTTGCTGGTCTGCCAGTCCTGCACCAGCTTGTCTCGCACCCTGGAGTAATATATAACATATTGAATCACGCTACTGGAGTTTTTGTGCGTAAATATGTTTGTCGCGATTAGGATAGCTCGACGTTTGCTGCGCTTGGGTAACATTGTCGATTCAAAGACACTTGTATTCTCAATGATGGTCGGAACACCACACCAAGATGGTTCACAGAATCAGATAGGCTTCGGCTCACTGACTGATACAAACTAGTCAGTTCTTTTATTTCGCGTGCCAAACGCTCATTTATTAGACAAAGATCAATGTTAAGTAGACTCGCGAAATAAGTTAAGCCTTATTAACTGACGAATATAAAACCAGTATATTACAAGAGCTTAACTATTATGTTACTGAATATAATTTCTTTTTACTCTAAATAAAAAAGATTGTAAGTGAAAATGCAGTAATAAGGAATATGCATAAAAAAAGAAAACCTAACTGGTTTATTGATAATTTAACAAAAACCAGCCAATTGCGAGTCGGACTCGCGCACGAAGGGTTCCGTACCATTATCTATAGAAACGGCAAAAAAATCACGTTTGTTGTATGAGAACCCCTTTAAATATTTATTTTATTCTGTTTTTTAGTATTTTTTGTTATAGCGGCAACAGAAATAAATCATCTGTGAAAATTTCAACTGTCTAACTATCACGGTTCAAGAGATACAGCCTGGTGACAGACGGACGGACGGACAGCGGAGTCTTAGTAATACCTTTGGGTACGGAACCCTAAAAATGGCAATTTAGTCCCTCTCTCGTAAACGCTGTTTCCTATAAGCTGTATTGGCGTCATAACCTTTGACGTCACATCGGCACGTCTGACTTCTCTTTCTATTATCAACTTTCAAGCTTTATGACTTCGGTTCTGATGAAGAATTTAAAAAATGTTGCTTACTATAGTTAATAAGCATACTATTGCGGCGCACGTGAACTCTGCGCTTCTGGCTGGTTATAGTGTTCGATATTTAGTAATTGGTATGATGAAGTAGAATAGAATGTTGAACGATTCCATTGTTTAAATAGTTAGTCCAGAGCATATACAGCGTGGAGAAGACAATACGACAATAAATGAAAACACGGACAATACTAGTTTATAAGAATAAGTTTAAGCTATCAAAAATATCCTAACATCGAAAATAAAAAAATAAAAGTTTCAAACAAACTAAATGGCATAAAACTAGAAATAGAACACCACTTATAAATATGAGTTCACTAACCTGTCTTAAGAGCGGCAACAACGCGCGGTCCTGTAGCGACTTGATTTTTTGGCTTTTAATTATGGATTAATGCTCAGTAAAATTACACTAAATCACAGATTATTTAGCACAGAATCACAGCTATGAATGCCAGCCCAAACATTGGCACCAAATCTGTACTGGTGCGAAGTCTCCCGTCCTAGACGCGGATTCACGCGGCTCCAGTAACGAATATTCTGTCTGTTCCATAAACCGTTCCTTGTAAATGTACTTTCATCAGTCCACATCACATTGTACAAGAAATCCGGATTCTCGAAATGTTTATTTTCAATCCAGCGACAGAAGTTTTACCTAACTGGTTTGTCTCTAGGTAACAATGCATGCAATTTCTTGTATTTATACGGCTTCCGTTTGTCGCGTTTTAAAATTTAAGAATAGTTGTATGGTCAACACCTGAACTACACGTTGGGTTGCGTTAAAAAAAAACACGAAAACAATAAAAACTAAGCGTCTAATTTCGCACAATTCACTCACTGTTTAACTAAATACCTATTAAAACGTTACGTGTCCTGTCACCATAATAAAGCGTCCAATTTCGCACTAATACCGTCGTAAATGAATTTACAAAAAACACGAGCGGCGGGGAAGTACCTAGACATCAAAGGCGGGCGAGGCGCCTGCGGCACTGTACCTGAGGACGCGTGACTCGTCACAGGACCGCGGCGACACACTAACATAAATTTGTTGTAGCAAATTTCTTCAAGAAAGCGAACTAACAAACGAAACTAGATTTATCTCTTTCGCTCACACTAAATTTTCTATTAACATTATGAGTGCATTGCAATTTCCGCATTCGTTACTTTCTTATCCAACTCTGATGACACGCTTTATGACTCTTATTACTCAGAGTTAAGGTATAATTTTCACTAAATCAGATGAAAATACTAATTTGGCGAAAGTGTTTAAGTAGCGAGTTGGCAACGTGACTTTAATGTTTTGATGTTTATACCGATGTGGGTCGTTAACCTGACAGTGTTTCCCTATTATCAGATACATCATGTAGCAAATGTTAAAAATGAAAAATAATTTCCTGTGACTAAACTACTGGATATATTCAAATGATTTTTTGTATGTAGACTGAGAACGTCTTGAGGTATGCGAGGTTTAATTTAATGTCGTATTGTCATCACCACTCTGTATATTATTGTAGTCTTTGGTCCAGATTAGCCCGTCGAAGAAGGCACATGTTTGTATTATCATAAAATATAACAGTTTAAGAGTGCGGTTTCCCCTTTTCCTTCCTTACACTCCATACGTAGAAAGTACACTTGCCACACTACCCTTGCAGCCAGCGAGTGAGACAACTCCCTAAGATACCCCTGAAGCCTTCACACTATTTAGAGAATTAAAAAAAAGTGTGTGTACTTATGTACGCACGTAAGAAGTTATACTTCTTTGGCGTAACAAGATAAAAAACCAAACTGTCACAAAGTTTACAAAAGGAAAACAATCATTCTTCATGAACCACAGACTATAGCTACCTTCAGAGTGTCGGTTTTAGTTAACTTCAGGGTGTTGGTTTTTTGTGACGGTGTGCGCGCATCGTAAAAATTTACTCTCATAATTTTTCCCTAACGCGCCAAAAGTATAACTTCAAAAATGGAATGCATATTTCCTATTTTTGGGCTCTTTAGAGCGTACTACATGAAAGACGGTGCGTGTCCTCACCTATTTAGTTCAGTAATAAGTGCGTCCTTATCCTTCAGTCTTGCTTCGAGGTTGTTGACCTGCATCAGTAGCTTGTCGTTTTCAGAACGAAGTCTGTTGATACGGTCTGATGACGATGAGTGGATCGAGCTTGACGACCTGACACACAAATAAAAGACATAAGTAACTTGCCAAGTGTTAGCAGACATTTTGTTAATATAATTTTATTTACAGCAACTAAAATAACGAACATTTAGACGATGTACTTACTTGGAACTATTCAGAGCTAAACGTGGTATGTCTTCTCTTTCATCACTGCTCGCCGACAAAATCTGTAAGAGAACGCTCATTATAAATACCTCAATATTCATCAGAAGCTCGTCTTAAAGGCGACAATGGGGAAGTTTATTAAAAAATGTAATTAGTTCGTCAGTTAAATAGCCAAAAAATATTAGACACGTATTTTTTCTTTTGTCACGAAAACAAAAAATAATAATAATATTCCACAACAATCACACAACGCCATCTAGTCCCAAGCTAAGCAGAGCTTGTGTTATGGGTACTAGGCAACTGATAAACATACTTATATATTTCTAAATACATAAATATTATAGATAAATTACACACAGACACATAACAAATGATCGTGCTCGTTACACAAACATTTGTCCTGGGTGGGAATCGAACCCACGACCTCCGGTATAGCAGTCAGGGTCACTAACCACTAGACCAACAGGCCTGTCAAATGAGGGCGATACAGTGTGTTGAAATTTCGCGTGACGTCACGCTGCGCTACAATTTTTACCACGACAGTGACGTAACGAGCCCCCACTCCTGAACTTTGAGGCGTTTTATCTTTTTAACCGACTTCCACCGACACCGATACCGACTTCCGAAATTAAAGTTATTTTGCACTTTTTTTGGAAGTCGGTTCTATTTTTTCTATTGGTTTGGTAAAGCAAAAAATAGGTGTTTAATATTTTTTGGTAGTTTATGTAATTTACGGACTAAATAGAATTATTATTTTAACACCCAGGAAAATACCCTATTGTAAAGCGATGTCGATGACCAGTATCGCTACAACTAAGTAGTTAAAGTCCAGCAGGCTTCATTGCAAGTGCGGTCTAACGACGTCAGTATGATGCAGTATACAATCCTAGGCTTTACGGGGGAAAATAATGAATACAGGTAGAATTAAAGCTTATGGCAGATCGGAACACTCCACGGGTCGCTGCGCAGTAGCAAATTCATGTGGCAGCGGGGAGGAGGGGTGGGGGGTGGGGGGGGGTACTGCACAGCGAAACGCGAACTTTACATACGTCATTAACTTTGAATCAACCAATAACACTGCGAAAAAAAATACTAGCTTTGGTACTTTGTTTTTTTTTTGGATGTTGGGATAATGACTTCTCCCGCTCTGGGTGGAGCGGAAGGGCATGTCAGACTTTTACTGAATAAAACCCACCCCTGTTCCTTACCTGAGTGCCCAGGAGTGCGGTAACTCTGTTACGAATTTATCCGCGATCCTAGCTTTGGTACTTGGCAATAGCATAGCTTTGTATCTGCTACATCATACTTGACCAGTTTATAATACAAATAATAGTTATGATTTATAGCTCACCTGTTCCATAATATCCTCGTCGAGAGTATGCGAGTAGTCGAGCTGGTCTCTTAGCGCTCGCTCTAGCTCAGCCGTGGGGGAGCGTACCGCTAGTGCGCGCTGCTCGTGCGGCGGCGGAGGCGCTTGTCGGCCGGGGGATAGGCGGACTCTAAGGGAATTATTCATTTAGATAAGTGAGAGAATAGTCTACACGTAATGGGTGCCTGAACATGGAAGGTGTCGCAGCCGGCCCAGAAACAGTTGTCAGGTTATACGCCGCGTGAGAAGAGTATCTGGAAGGACTTGGAGACACCTTTGCCAAGCAAGTAGTCAACAACAACTAGATACAAGAGAACGAATAAAGATCTATTCTCAATTTTAGTTTAACGCTGTTAGTCAATGGTGCCGATTTTCTTATTCAATAACTAAACTAAAATTAGAGAATCGCTATCTTTTACTAAATGGCAGGGCGAGAAGAGGACGGCTATAGCTATGAACTAAGTTAGAGATGTCAAACTAGTTTACGCCTTGCACTTTACCGTGTTTTTAGTCGACATGTTTTCACGTGTACCCTTAATTTGTATGGAAATATTAGTTCAACTAAATTTGACAGCTCTAATTTACGTCTGTCTCTTGTTTATTAGAGAAAAAAGAAAGAAATAGCCTAAATTAAGTTTAGTTTGTGCACAGCAGAATCGACACCAGTAGTTGATGAAAGACATGAGCTGAAGTTTTATTATCCACGCTCACTGATAGATATAGTCCCCTTCAAAGAGCTTGCCATTTTAATCGATTCTGATGTCCTGTCATCCAGATTATCCAACAATCATTGAAAAGAAATTTGACAAGCATGTTAAAAGATTTAGGGCCGATTTCACCATTCACTCTATAAACTAAGTTTTACTGAACTAAGCTTAGCGTAAAAAATAAAAACCATAAAAAAGATTATAGTGAGTCAACCTTAAAAGATGACATATGCTGTCGCGGACTTTTTTTTTAGAACTTTAAAAGGAGAACCATTCCGTCATAATATAATTTTAGGGTAACTTTAACCGTTTACGCAGGACATGCAACTGAAGCTCAAAAGAATTTTTTTCCCGTTTTTGCCACATTTTTCATTTATGCTTCGCTCCTGTTGGTCGCAGCGTTAAATGGACTATTCAACACAAAAATAATTTTTCAATTCGATCCAGTAATTCCTGAGATTAGCGCGTTCAACAAACAAACAAACTCTTCAGCTTTATGACAGTGGCTAAACGCGTTTAAGTGAGCTAAACATCGAAAACTGGGCGTTTAGACTTGGTGAAATCGGCCCTTAGGGTGAGCGTCACAAAAATGCTTCATTATTACCTGTCCACAAGTTCCCTTAAGTTTTCTAGTTCCACTTCTAATTCCTGACACCTCTCCACTTTCTGCCGCAGTTTGTTCTTCAGCTCACCCACGTTCGACTCTTCTCGCAATCTGCAAATAACAAGTAAAATCATGGTTAGTCTATGCGTTTTATTTTTTATTTTTTAGTCTATGCTTGGTTTGGTAATTTGGCTGTCGAGTTGCGATCGCTTTTAGCTACATTGATTTTCATAATGTCATACGAAACTTTAATTTTTTTTTATAAATTTCCATAACGATGAAGGAAAACATCGTAAAAAAACAACCAACAAACGAGTGTGATTTAGACCACACGACTGAAGTAAAACTTCTTTAGCTCGGTCTCTTCCGTTCGCCTCGCCCGATCACACTTTTCGTAACGCTCTCCTCACGCATTCACCAGCTAACTCCCCAAGCCAAGCGTGCGTAAAGAAGTTTTACTTCAAAAATATATATATACGGTCAAATTGAGAACCTCCTCCTTTTTTTTCGTCAGTTAAAAGTAAAAAATTGAAACATTAGAAGACGCGACAGTTACCAGACATGACGTGACGTTTACCAGAGAGGAGGTTTGCGTCCCAGTAGTGATGAGCCAATTATATTTATGAATTCTTCAATTAGCAAGTGGATGGCTATAATATTGAATCAATCCAGAACTTAGCTAAGATTTTCAGCCATTAGTATAAACCATAGACTCACCTAGCCACAACGGTCTCAAGCTGCTGCGCCAACTGGTCCTTCTCCGCCATGAGCTGCTGTACCTCGTGCTGCAAGCTGCCCGCGTGCTGCCGCAGCTCAGCATTGTCGGCGTCTTTGTCGGCGCACTGCTTGGAGGCCTGGCTCAGGTTGTTGCGCAGTTCTGTCACGTCAAGTTTAGCCTTTGCTAACTCGAATGCCTGGAATGCCGTATGAGAGATATAATTTACATAGAGGTAGATAAATGATGTGTTTGGTAATGGCTAGAACAACATTATATGTCATTTTCTGAATGAAGACACAGATATATAAGCAAAATCAGCCTACAACATCCCTACTGCTGGGGTACAGGCCTCTTCTGAGTGTAAGAGGCCTCTGTACGAGGGAGTGGATTTTCGTAATTTACCATGCCCAGCCATTGTGAGTTGGGGTCCAAAAACTTTTACAAAGAAAAATATAAGCATTGGGGTTAGGCGTATGTATCCTACTAATATTATAAATGTGAAAGTTTATGAGGATGTATGTTTGTTACTCTTTCACGCAAAAACTACTAAACAGATTTTGATGAAACTTCACAGTAATATTGCTTATACATCAGAACAACACATAGGCTATAATATATAATGGAGGGAAGTACTAATACAACCCGGGCGAAGCCGCTGGTAGAAGCTAGTTTTTAGATAATTTGTATAATTTCATACAGCTGTTGTTGACCAGAATGACCTTAATTTATTCATTAGCATGGCAGACAAACCTCATATTACTGTTAATAAGATTACTCTACTTTGCTACCGCCCACAAAAATCTATCATTAAATAAAAAGTCATCTCACCTTATCATTCAATTCCTTCTTGTTAAAGTCTAGTTCGTGCTGCAGTAACGAGATTTGTTTCCGTATCTTCACCAGTTGCTTCTTATCACTGCTCGCCTGTCGGTCTAACGATTTCCTCTCATCTCCACTTTTACTGCGAGGAGAAGGACTTCGCGATACCATTTTTAATTGTTCTTTCAGAGTAGCTATCTCTTCGTGGAAGGCATTTATGTCTTCATGTAAAATTTCAATTTCTGTCTCCTTGTCTTTTAGCTTGTCTGTCAAAAGTTTTAGTTCATCGATTTTTGTCGTTAATTCATTGTTTAAAGAATTCACTCTGACGAGTTCAGACTCGTTACTTCGTAGTTTAAGGGATGTGTTCTCCTGTTCTTTTTCCATTTTAGTCAATTTCAACTTTAAGTCTTTGTGATGAGTGTTCAATTTATCATTTTCTTCGTTCAGTTTTACAACGTCACGGTTCAATGCTTCTACTGTGTCCTGTAGGTGGAACAACTCGTTGGATTTCTCTTCGAATGCCTCTTTGAGATTGTCAAATTCTTCTGTTTTGTCATTGAGGCACCTCTGCAAGTCATCCAACCTATCTAAATGTTGGTTCAAACTGTCAATCTGTTGGTTCTTCTCCGATACAAGTTGCTGTAGCTTCTGCAGCTCGTTCACTTTTTCCCTCAGTTGATGGTTTTCATTTTCATATTTCTCCAAAGTGTTGTTCCTGCTTTGTAGCTCGTCAATCTTAACTTCTAGTTCAGTCATTTTGTTTGTCAAGTTACGTTTCTCTTTGGCGAGTTCTAGGATCATGTTTTCTCGCCTCAGAATGTCTTCTTTGAGCAAATGTAGATCTTTGGACTTATCGCCGACTTCTTGTGTCAGTTCAGTGAGTCTTTGTTCGAGCAACTTCTTGTTTGAAGAGAAATTATCTAGTTGATTCTCGTAGAATTTCTTGTCATGATCCATAGTCGCCATCGTATTTTCTAGCAGACCTTTGAGTTCTTCGACCTCTTCCTTCAAAGCGGGGAATTCACAGAGCTGTTCCTCTGCGTTTTTAAGTTCCGACTTGCAATTTTCTAACTCAGATCTAGATTTTTTGATCTCATGTTTCAACTGTGTCAGTATATCCGGAAAGTTTTCTTGTTTTACGTCCAGAGTTATTCCTAGTTCTCCTAATGAAGTGTAGTCGTTGTGCGTCTTATTGTCGGTAGCTTCTAGAGAGAAATTAATCTTCTTAGGTTCGACGGTGAGGTCTTTACTGTCGTTCACGTCCCTGTTGGGGTACATTGAGCAATTGTCTTGTATGACTTCAGCATGTTTCATTTCCGCACCGAACATTGTGGTTTCGTTGACGTTTCTCTTGTACTGTTTTAGTAGTTCTTTATGTTGTGTTGACGTTAAATGAGCTGGTAACGAGTCAGCTCGCGGGGTGTAGCCAGGTAAGTCGAAATGGTCAACGTATTCAATGTGTAGGGAACTCAAGTTTGCTTTTTCGAGTTCTGGTGGTAAAGTTCTGTTTAGGGTTTTTTCTTTCGTCGTGTCTGCGTAGGGTGCGCCAGTCAGACTGACGTTATGTCCTTTCAGTTCAGCCCGACGCATCTGCAGGTCTTGTTCGTCGAACTCCGATATAGAGACAATGTCGCTGAGCGTCCTCGCGGAAGCTTTGCCTTCCAAGACGTCACCATTCTCCTCCTTTTGGTTCTCTTCATCCAGTTTTAGCGCTGTGAAGGCAATGAATCATATTTAACTGCGAAGTTAGCGAGACGGATCTTTCACCGTCATCCTAAATAATTGCGAGGAAGTTGGAATAAATCCAAATCTGCGTATAATTAGACTAGACTGATGTAAAGTCCTAAAACAAAACTGGAAAACAGACTACATGAATCACTGGAGTAAAATGGAACCGTTGCGAGCTAAAAGCATGTTTGAAAACGCTTATATTTACAAAGTCGATTTTTTGGCAAGCTTCTGAGATAAAATAAATATATAGAGATATTGTTTATATGTGTAGTGTCAATTCGTCAAGATAGAACAAAAAAAATATTGGCTCCGTTTATTTAGACAGGCAATTCAAATAGATTGATATATTGTTTCCTTCACTAATGGATTTGCATTGCGTTAGACTCAATTCAAACAATCTTCATGACTATTCAGGCACGGCCGTCTCGTGCGCAACTAAGCGGTTATAAAGTGAGAGGAGACAATAAACTATAAGAACATTACATCAATAGTGACACATGTAGTAACGTGATACTGCAACAAGAGTCCACACTTACGGCAGTGTTACTACTCCAGATTAAGATTTATAACATTATTAGGGATGGGGCGAAATTCGTTTTACATTCGGTTTCACCGAACTTCAGCATTCGGCCGAAATTCGGTTCAAATGCCGAACATTCGATACATGAAAATATTAAAATAACTCAACTGTTTCGTCTAAAATAATAAGACTAAACCAGCAAAATAAAATCATAAACTTTATTGTTTGTTAGTTGTTACTTATTTAACAATTAGATGTATTCTTAACATTATCAGAATTTGAACATCTAAACATTTAAATAATTATCGCCAAAAATAAAATCACTATTTTAAATTTTTATAAAAGTGTTTAATTAAATCTTGATACCCACTATTAAGACTACCAAGGGCAGGTTATGGTGCAAAAAAAGATTCAACATGTCACTTTTGAAAAAACACGGCGAAAATAACCGAACTTCGGCCAAACTTTTTATTTTTACCGAATGTTCGGCCGAAATTAGTATTCGGTTCAAACTACATTCAGCCCATCCCTAAACATTATGCTTTTTCCGGGTATCTTAGACCAGCAAAATTGATATCTATGTCGTCATTATTCGCTGTTTATACAATATTATTTGTCGACGAGAGAGCTAACTGTACCGAGTGCTTTCAAAAAGTCAGTTGTAAATCACTATTCACATCCCACGCATCCCTTCCCAGATTTTTTTTAGCCCGTATTGAACGAAATTACTATGAGCGAAATAATCAATGAGAATCTTCATGTTCATGAAAGCTTACAACAACTTACCAAGTAACTCTTGTAGCTGGTCTTCCTTCTCCGCCAGCGTCCTCTGGTGGTCTCTGATGGTCACCTGTAGTTCCTCCTTGTCTTTCTCCAAGCTCCTCGCTAAGCTCTCCAGCTGGGCGATACGCGACTGAGCGGTGGACAGCTCTCGCTCTAATATTATCACCTTGTCTTTGGGATTACCTGGTGGAAGAATTTTTTTTGGTAAGTTAACCTTCTCATACCCGTGCACGGTCTCACTGACTCAAAGTTCAGAACCCAACTACACGATGTTTTCTAAAACTAGGTGACTATCGTGAAAAAGACATAATTGAAATGTGTTCGCAAGGCATTATTCATTTCCAGGGTTGCGGGATTGTTCGTCAGTAAGAGTCTGACATTCCCTCCCGCTCCACCCAGAGCAGGAAAAATAATTTTGGTGATTTCCCCACCCTCAAAAATATGGCGTTATTCATTTAAAAACGTTAATTTAAACGGGTTTTATATACAGGGTGACTGTTAATTAGTGACCGATACTTAAACACGTGATTATACTCATGCTAACAAACAACTTTCCCAAAGAAACATATAGTGAGACAGGACGGCGCACGCGGCTAACAGCTGATAGGTCACAGCCCCGCGCGCGCGAATTTCATACGGCTGTTGTGTTATTGTGATAAAAGTGAATGAGTATAAATAAAATGTTTCTTTGGGAAAGTTGTTTGTTATCATGAGTACAATCACGTGTTTAAGTATCGGTCACTAATTACCAGTCACCCTATATAAACGCAAAGGGGGATAACTACCAAAGGGAATGTTATGGCAGTTTTATCACATAAACCTATAACTTTCCAATACCATAAAACACCATGGTAAACAGGTAAATAGTAAATTGTCACCTATAACTGCAGCAGTCTGACGCATTTCATTTTCTATGTGTGCTGACTGCTGATAAAATAGTAGGTTTTCCTATTTTCTAATAATAAACTAGTCCAACACGTAGAATCATGCGCAAACTAGCTGAATCATCAATAAAAGTATACATTTATTGATGTGAGTCACAAGTGAATTGGATATAGTTACCAACTTTTTACACAAATGATGAACATCGCAATATTACGATGTACAATCAGATACTGGTTACTGCAAGAGATTTTCATCGTCGGTAGTAAAGTTCGGAAAATTATGGGAATGGCCATTGATCAATGGAATAGGCAGTATACAACATCCCACGAAAAAGTTGCCGTGAATGTTTAAAAAGAAACATGTGAACGTTTTTGTTTAGGGTGGTAAATCATCGCAGATGATCTCCCGCTCTGTGTCGAGCGAGAGGGCGTGCAGACTCTTACTGACTAAAACCCACCCCAAAAAAAAGAGCCGCGGTGACTCTTTTGAAATCACAAGCGTCCCATGTGAAAATGTCTACTAAGATTTCTCCGCGATTACAGCTGCTGTTAATTTTTTTTAGCGGGGAAATTTACCCTGACAATGTTGCGCATTTTGAGCCCTAATCAGGTATTTATACGGATGTATACAATAACTTACATGAGTTCCCGTACAAGGAGTGATTCTCATCGTGTAATTTCTCTCTCTCCTCGAGGTTCTGCTTGACCCTCGCCAACTGCTTGTCCTTTGACTCCAACTCTTCTTTCAACCGTTGCACCTGTACATAAATAAAGGTTTGCTTATAAGTGTCTCTTGAATACATTTTTATACTAAGATTAAACATAGGAATTTAAATTTCAGATTGATGTTGTTTTCATTAAAGCCTCTCGTTTACATAATATGGAGTTTGTTGAGAATCAAAAAACGAGAATGCCTATAAGAAATTTTGACATGCGATTTCCGCGAGGTCTTGCGTCTGGAAGTTCGAGAAACCATGCTCACGGAAGCCTTGAAGAAAGCATATCATGATAATAACACAGATAATGAGCTGCTATAATGTAGTATTACAAGCAGTTCCTACCTCAGCGAGTGCATCATGCAGCTGCACACTGAGCTGGCTGGTGGCCTGGTGCGACAAGGCCTCGGCGTCGTTCCTCTGCTGCTGCAGGCGCGCCGACAGCGAGGAGATCTTGAGCGCCTGCTCCGACATGCGCGCCTGGAGGACATCGCGTTCGGCGCGCACCTCCTGCGGACGAACGAAAGGTCAAGGTTAGCGGGTGTTAGTGTGGCAGGTTACAACTTGTAAATAATGTAGTTTTAATATGAATGCTCTGAAGTTTTAATAAAATACAATTATACGTTAATTATGGCTATGGAGAGTGATGTCGATTATTAAGGTTTTAGTCCTGTTTTGGAATTATTTTTAACAAAGCTCTAACTCACTAAGCGAAGCATATTTGTCATTGCCATTCCGACGTGAGTGCGGTGCGACCCTAATTTTGCGTCAGATGTGATCTCCCCCGATTTGCTACTCGTCAGTGCCACACTTTATCCGAAGACATGACACTATTACTGCTGTCTCCAGATGCTGTGTCTCAACAGACAAGTTACAAATACATTGTCAACCCATTACTCCCACGACTCAACGCGTCATACCATTGACATTTCACACTAGAGATCCAGCCGGTCCCTTAAGCCTTGCACCTAAATAAACGTCTGACACGAACGTAATACAAACTTTAGCGCTATTACTCATCCAGAGTTATGTTTACCAGATTTTTTTATATCCCTCTATCAGAATCACTACATATTATATAAAACAAAGACCACGCCGCGTCTGTCTGTCTGTCTGTTTGTGATAAACGCAAAAACAACTGAATAGATTTTCATGCGGTTTTCACCAATAGACAGAAGACTAAGATGTGTAATATGTACCCGGCGAAGCTGGCGTGAGTCACTAGCTACTAAATAAATCCTTGTCAAATTACACTTTTGTACTTGTATTGTATGTATCTCTTTAAATAAACAGACACACTAATATACACTGTCACCTTTAATATTGCACCATTACAATTGACATTTAGCGCTAGAAAGCCAGCTGCTGTATCCAATTGGTTGAACGAGACCGTCCCTTTAGCCCAGAACTCCTGCCACCAACGAAACACAAAGTTCACGCTATTACTTTCCCAGAGCATTTACATACATATATACACATACATACATATATACATATATATCCGTATATATATGTCCGTCCAATGAAGCTTAGAATTTGCTTCAAACTTACACTTTTTTTTTTGGGGCTGCAAATCATCCAATGACCACCATGTCCAGGACCAGGGGCGGGCGCGAGAGTTCGCTGCCGCCGATCGACTCCACGAGGACACAGCGGGGCTCCGCCCAAGCGGGGCAGATCTCCACCGTATGCTCCACCGTGTCCTCTGGGCGATCCTCACAGTGGGGACACCCGGGCGTTGCCCTCAGCCTTATCCTACACAGAAATCTCCCGAAACTTCCGTGTCCGGTGAGGACCTGCATCAGGCCGAAGGTGAGGACGCCGTGGCGCTTCTCCAGCCACTCCTCAAAGAGGGGCACTACCGCCGCAATGGTGGCGTGCCCAGCGCTGGGTTGCGACAGTCTCTCTAGGTCGCCATGAACCGCACGATCCCCGCGTAGAGCTTCCGGCAGGAGGCGTTTGGATCCCCCAGTGGGCAGGAGCCGCTTCAATGCGGCCCCGGCCCTCTCCAGTCTAGAAGCCAAACGTCGGAAGTGCTCGACGAAGTTCCACCGGCTGTCAAGGACGAGTCCCAGGAACTCATCGTCCCCTCGACGCCGATGTAAACCCCTCCTACCGTTATCTGGGAACCCGCCGGTGGCACGTTCCGAGGACCATGAAAACACATGGCCTCGGTCTTGTGCAATGCCACCTCGACTCCCAGCTGGACAGCGTGACTACGCTGACGCCGCTAGGGAGGTCGGCGCTTAGTACCCAGTCGTACCCGATGTTCCACAGAGGCGGCCCCAGGACCGATCCCTGCGGAACACCGCACGACATCTCTCGCCGGTTCCATTCTCCCTGGTGACCGGGGTAGATGACGGCCCTGTCCGTCAAATACACCTCGACTACGCGACGGAGGTAGGGCGGCACCCGGTGATACCGGAGTGCCTCCACTATGAAACTCCAGGGCAGGGTGTTGAAGGTATTGGCGATGTCCAAAGACACCGACAAGACGATCCCACCTCGGGCCACTGCATCCCCCATCGTGAGGGCTCGTACGCACATGATGGCGTCCACCGTGGTGCGCCCCCTGCGGAAGCCGTACTGGCTCTCCGCCAGATCCGGCCTCACCCGCACCAACTGTCCGACGAGGCGGTCTGCAATTACTCTTTCGAAGAGCTTGCCCACCTTGTCGAGCAGCACAATGGGCCGGTAAGCGGACGGAGAGTACGCGGGGCGCCCCGGCTTCTTGATCAGGACCAGCTTCCCCGTCTTCCAACGAAGTGGAAACTGGCCCCTCTCTAAACATGCGCTTAGAAGGCCTCTGAGTCGAGGCCCGAGAGCCTCTTTGAGGCCCGAGAGCCACCCACAAACTTGCACTTGTGACTAAATCACGACTGGGTACAAGGCAAAAGTATAACATCAAGCATGGGCGGTGGAATTCACCGTCAAGATCTCTTACTCGTCAAAGCGAAACGTCAACTGCTATGCTGTTTACGCAAACTTCAGACGCATTACATCCACAAACAAACAGCCTAACATATATATATATATACACACAGTCTCGCAATATGACGCATCATAATTACTATTAACATCACACTAGATAGCCAACTGGTCTTACCACCTGGTAGACCCAATCCGTCCCTTAAACCTAGCACCTGAATATACGTCTATCATAAACTAAACACAAAGTTCAACACTATTACTCATCAACAGCTATATTTACCTCGCGACACAGTTCCGACACTATGAAAACAGACGTCAAAGATCATTAGGTCGGATGCTGTAGTTTAATCAATGGATGGCCCAGATTGCGTTAGATAAAACGCTTTTATTGCTGTGCTGATTTCGTAATGAGAGAATGATAAAGTTTGCTTGACTATCAGCTGTTAAACTGAAAATAATATACAAGAAAACGAAATTCCAGTGGTCACTGAAAGAGGGATAAGCTTTGACAAAATTATACGTACTTAGGTCCTTTTATAGACTAAGACTTAGGTATGCAAGCTAGCGAGTTAATTTCAGCTTCGTTGTTCAAAGAAACATGTTTACTTCGTTTGACTTTCAGTAGACAACTGGAATCACGTCATTAATACTATTTCGAGATATTTATGATAGCTTTAGCAGAACAGCGTAGGTACTAAGCAATATGTATTTCCCCGTCCAATGTTAGATGGGTCTATTGTAGACCTTGCCTATGAATAATCAACAAAATCTCAACTAATATTTCAAAGAGGTGTAGCATCATCATCATCATTTCAGCCGAAAGACGTCCACTGCTGGACATAGGCCTCCCCCAAGTGCTGCCACAATGATCGGTCCTGTGCGTCTCGCATCCATCGGCTACCCGGGACTCTGACCAGGTCATCAGTCCACCTTGCTGGACAGCTTCCAACGCTGCGTCTTCCGGTACGCGGTCGCCACTCCAGAACTTTTCGGGCCCATCGACCGTCTGTTAGACGTGTAAGAGGTAGCATAGTTGTTTGTAAAAGTGTAATTTCTGGAAGAATTTACTAACAAAAATCCAGCGTTCGCTGATGGAAAGCCACGCTATTGCCGAGTGTCATACTCATAGGGTATGTTTTATGATAAAAAAACTTTTTTACAAAAAAATAGAACCGACTTCCAAAAAACATGCAAAATAACTTTAATTTCGGAAGTCGGTGTTTCTGGTTTTGTGTCTTTGTTTTTGACACTGACTACAGAAATTAAAGTTATTACGTTAGCACGTTTTTTGGAAGTCGGTTCTATTTTTTTGTAAAAAAGTTTTTTGTTTTCCACTTTTTAGTTGTGGTTCCCCATTAAACTGTGTTAACAATTCATAGATATACGATCGCAGCAATCGGGGTTGATTTGCTGTCAATTTTTGAAAAATTCCGTTGTCTGTCTCCGAAACCCATAATCAGAACTATATGAAATTTAAACGGGACCATTTCGGAACAAACGCCTTTCGAACAAAAAAAAAGAATTTTGCAAATCCGTCAATATATGACAGAGATATGCCCGAACATACATAATAAAAAAATACAAACATCCGAATTGATAACCTCCTCCTTTTGGAAGTCGGTTAATAAAACACGGTATCGCAGGCAGAAGCCATTGTTTATATTCTAGATTCGCAATAATCGAGCCCTCATTCTATTTGACATAAAAACTGTGATCACCAAAAACTGTTATGACTAGTTAAGTCGTATCAACAACAAGCTTTCAGAGACAATAGATAATGTTTGACAACGAACAACTGATTCCATTATACAAAACAAATTTTCAAATTTCCTTTTACAAAATGCCGGAAGCTACGTCTCTATCGACCGAGTTATACACTAATGTGATTAAGCCATTAACAGCTAAGGAATTAAGAAGAGCTTTCAGGCTAGCGGCTTTACACAAAGCGTTGGTAACGCTTTTGTTATTCAGTTTAAACTCTTTAAACTCCCGGGTTAAGTTCGTTGACCCGCAGATTTGTTTTTAAACGTAAGCTGTTTTCGTTTTCCACTTGAGATTTTTGTTAAAATATGCGACTTTTATCGAATATGCTTAGTAACATTTTTTTATGTAAATACAACAACATTTGTTTTGGCATACTTCTTGTTAACTACCCGGCTTACTTTTTGTGGCAGATTATTTTATACAGATTCTGATGCAATTTTTAGGGTTCCGTACCCGAAAGATTTAAACGGAGCCCTATTGCACTCACGTGTCCATCTGTCTGTCTATCCGTCGTCTGTATCACAAAATTTTCTTCCGAAGATTTTTTTAACTTCCCATTGACCTATGAACTTGAAATTTGGTGATAATGTTTATTATTAACAAATATTTTACTAACAAATACCAATATATTGATAAATCAGATTTTTCTTTGATAATTCCGTCATTCGGCACGAAGCCCTAAATGTGCGAGGTCCGAGTCCGACACGCACTTGACCGGTTATTTAATATATCTGACAGAGCCACCTATTGAGCATTGTCATGACGGATGTGGATGAAATTAGGCACAAAGATAAATTAAAGTCTAGAATAGGATAGGATTTTTAGCCCGGGAGTATGTTCCCTTGGTATTAATTTTCCACTTTCACGCGGGCGAAGCTGCTCGCGGGAGCTAGTTTATAATAACTGATGCCAATTCTGGACTGGACTGTAGGTACATTGCCGGATGAATTTGAAGATTTAAATGTAAAGGACGCTAGTAAAACTCTATATACGAAGACCTCCTACAAAAGCATGCACACATAACAATACGAGTACGTTGCTAATGTCAATTGATGTAATAAAACTGACAAATGATTGTACGACACGACAGCAAGTGAACAATTTAGCGTATTGAGAATATTCAATACCGTCGCTATGTATGCTTATTAATAACTTAGCACTTCTTGTTATTTCCAATGCGAGATTAAAATAATCTAACACTAAGCTGAACCACTAAGATAAGCTACAAATTCGTACTTCCCCAAGCTCTAACACCTCAACTTGTCAAAACGAAAAGACCTGATACGCTGAAATGTTCCTGCGTAAAGTGCATACTGTTAGTTTAACCCTTATACTCCCCAGAACTAATTATAATATGGGTTTACCTTCTTGTAACATGTTTTCAAACTTATGGGATTAACAGATATGAGAACACAGATATGAAAATGTAGAGATGCATGTGTGGAGTAACGAGAATGGATAAAGTGAGAAATGAGTACATTAGAGATAGACAGGTAGTTTAAAAGTGGCGCCAGTGACAGAAAAGTTAAAAGGGAACCGCTTATCTTGGTATGGTTTTGTGAAGAGGAGGGATAAAACACATATAACTAAAAGAGTTATGAATATAAATGTGGATGGATGGAGAGGGAGAGGAAGGCCAAAGAAAAGATGGATGGATTGTGTGAGGAGTGATATGAAAGAAAAGGGAGTTAGTGATAGCGTAACGGCTGACAGGACAGAATGGAAGAAAAAACGTGTTGCACCGACCCCAAGTAACATGGGATAAGGGCAGGAAGATGATGGAATCAACAGATAGGTAAGTATTCCAATTGATTAACAACGCTAGGCTATAATAGTGCACTGAAGTTCATAGTGAAAACTGTAAATTACCGCATAATGTGCACATAAGTACGAAAACGACCAAGAAATATCGAGAAAGTGAAATTTTTAAAGAACTGCCTGCCCAAACATATTGAATACTGACAACACTCCTGTATTACAAAAACCTTGACAAAGGTTACGAAAAACTTGTCTTATAACGTGTGAGTAAACATGCCTTGGCACAGCCTTACATGAGAAAAGAGCTGCAAAAACTCAATATCTCATGCAAACGACCGACCATGAGTTACTAACACACTCATAACATTCTCATATTTCCGCGACAGTTTCCCAAGCGCTTTCCCGACGACATTGCGGCGCATGTAAGAATATAAAAACGTCCATGATGCGCAGTTGGCAGCATCTGACGCATAATCTTATTGTATTTACAAGATGTTCGGATAAACGTATGTTTGTTGGTTGTTTGTTTGTGTTATTTAACAATGAGATGTCTTATTTACATCTATTTCTAAACTCATTAAATATCTGCTATACAATTGAAGAAGAGTCAATTGTATGTAGGCTTTGAAGTTTGCAACTATTGTTGCTTACTATTAGTATTTCAATGAAACTGAAACTTCCTTTTGATTTAAAATTAACATGATGATGATGATGATGATGACTGCCCTCAGTTTACAGTATTTAAATAGCCCGCGAAACGTAATCAGCATAACGATAAACAATATTAACGTAATGTTTTTTTAGACAATTAATGTATTGTTCGTCGCTTCTAAAAATACGAAAAAACAAATGCGATATCCGATAATCTTTCTGCTCAAACCTCTGGGCCATATTTCAGGCACAAAACACTTGCAACAGTAAACAAAACGCTTCATCAACAGCTTTCACTCCCGAAATATCCCGCGACAAAAGAAACATCCACGAAACTCACCGTCAGATCCGGCAACCCCATCCTAACGTATTTGGAGAAGTAACTCCAAACGGACATCACACAACACTACATGGACAGGGCACGGAGCACTAAACTATCACTGGCGTACATTGCAGGCGCACGGTACGCTTCACATGTTGATGAGAGGTGCGAGGGATGGCGTGCGGTGATGACTGGTGGCTGGGCGAGGGAGAGACCTTACGGCAGCAGAACACGCTCTGAAGCATCGGGAGAGACTGAGCGTCAGACGTTTGTGTTCGCGCCGAGGGAGACGCGGATGCGCGAAGTTTTTGATACGGCAGTGCGGGTATACCGCCGTTTGCCCGAATTTTATTTACCCTAATATCATTTGCCATAATAGTCAACAGCCATAATATTATACGACGTAATATTCATTTGCCCTACTCTTATTTGCTACATTAGTCACATGCAAGAAGCTTTGTTTCCCATAAAGTCACTTACCATAACATCATTTGTCATAATTATTGTAAGCCCTAATTATCACATGTCCTAATTATCACATGCCATAATTATCATATGCCATAAACATCATTTGCCATCGACATTGGGTATGTAACGGTTGTTATATCAGGAGAAACTGGATGCAATCGGGACTTTAGGGCACTCCGACTCGGATAGGTTAGGTTAGAAGGGGATGGCGGGGTCGTGTGAGCGAGCGAAGCGAGCGAATAGACCCCGCCATCCCCTTCGTGGTTATTTTTTTATAAACCACACAGAAGTAGGAGCCCCGCCAAGCGGGGCTCCGTCGACCAAGCCCACCATCAACCATGAATAGAATATTTTAAGGTTTGGCTAGGTCTATTCGCTCGCTTCGCTCGCTCAAACGACCGCGCCATCCCCTTCGTGGTTATTTTTCTATAAACCACCCAGAAATAGTTTGGTCATGTGTAATGATTGTTACGGTGTTTAAATATTTGTCTAATAATTATTATGGCATTTAAATGTTATGTCTAATAATCATTATGGCGTTTAAATATTATGTTTGATAATTATTATGGCACTTAAAAATATGAAAAACAATACGTATGTGCACTTGTATCTTATGGTACCTAAGTTTCGGGCAATTAACAGTATGTCATATGTATTTTAGGGCAAACAAAACATTCGGGCAAATGAAATTCGGTTAAATGAAATTCGGGACTAAGATGATTATGGTATATAATCTTCGGGTAAACAATAGACAACCGGCAGTGCGAAATCAGTGGTATACGTCTGTGTAATGAGCAAACAAAAGAAAGGACACCGTTAACGAAAACTCGCAACACTGGTCAATAAGAAACAGTGTAAGAACTTTAGTTGACGCATTAATTTACGTTCAGACAAAACACTAATACTCATTACATATACATTGTTCTTGAAACAACTGCACTATTTATTTTGTTGCACCTACCATATGCGATGATCAGACGTAATTGAGACGACTGTTGGAGGCAGCACGTACTAAGCGGTCAACACTGCAGAAGAAGACCGTAAAACTTGGAAACGCGTCGTTATTTGGTCGCGGTCCTCAGCATTAAGTGTCTCTAATCAATATCCGTATAAACCTAACGTTGAATGGCAGAAAATGCATGGCACAAGTTCACGATGAGGTAGATTTATTTTTAGCATATCGCATTAAAATAATAAAGTAAACGTTATTTTACTTATCCCCGCTCGATACCACATCTACACATTTTCCTCATTCCCTCCATCACTATATTTAACCCACACTACAGCGTGACGCGTGTGTGTTCGCGTACGACGATCGCGTAGGGTTGCCAGCTATTCCCGGCCACTGTTTACCTTCCTGCTTGGGTAATCGAGGCGCGAGGGGTAATCGCGAACCAGAAAATGGGTTACAAACTTACGAGCATGTATTGTTAAACACGCTGTTTTACCACTAGTGTGAAAAGATTTCTATAATAAGTTTATTTTGGATTTGCAGCTGAGTTAGTTCAGTGTTGGATTACTAACGGCTGCAGCTTTTAAGTTATGGTAAATGTTAAAAAGTAACTGCAGTCTTGGCAGGTTGCCAACTTTCTTTGATTATGAAGGTATTAAATGTCAAATGAAGACCGCTAATGGGCAGCAACGGTGCAATCGAAAAGTTAAAATTACTCGCACTGCAAAAATGTTCAGATATTTTTTTCTTTTATTGCCATAAACAACATGTTTATCACACTGGCAACCCTGCACTAATAGTCAATAAAACCTGATAATATAAAATGAGAGAACGGAGAGAGTTCATCCCGCATATTAGGGTCGGGCGAATTACTGCGAATGACGCGCGCCTATGTCCATGAGTGAGGACTATGATGACTAATAGAGGACTAGGTATGGAGTGTGCGGGAACACCGTGGGTTGAGTGAGATCAGTAGATGGGAAGAGCAGCAGAATTAACTCCCACGTAGCGAAATTACACAGTAAAAAAAAACCCGGCCAAGTGCGTGTCGGTGTTTGCACATTTAGGGTTCCGTACCAAATGTATTTTTTGACTATTTATAATAATATGGCTTTGGGTCAACAAGATGTTTATACTGTGAAAATTTGAAGACTGTAGCTCCAACCGTTTGGGTGTAAAACCTGTGTGACAGACGACGGACAGACGGACACGTGAGTGACAGCAATAGGGCTCCGTTTGGACCTTTCGGGTATGGAACCCTAAAAATTAAGGAATAGTTTTGGTAGCAACATGAGGAGTCATCCTGCCTTTTAAGACAAATGCATTGACTGTATTTATTATTTTTACGAAACCTTTAGAAGACTTAAATGTGATGAATGAGCGATTGATTCCCAGTCATTAAAGCAGTCGTTCTTAGTAGGAAAACCTCAAAGATATGCCACATCTTTCCGACTATCCGATGCACTTCCGTCTGAACGAGGTCAAGCCATTAGTAGTCGAAGTTATTGTGAAAATACGCGGTTAATCCATTAAAACGTAGTGCCGCAAACTGTGCGGAACTAGGCTAACTGTTGTAATAGTAAACTTTGATGTATCGGCCGCAAATCAGCGCTGGAGTCAAAACAAGCGGATATATATTATGTAAATAGTCGACGTGTAAGCCAGGATTAATATTCATCTAAAAGGAAAATATACGAATTCTCTATCTAAGCCTATTGGTGTTTGAAAATGTATTGGCTACGAAAATAAATGAAACATGATATGTTAGATTAGTTATTTTGAGATGATGGACATCGATTCGCGGAACTGTCAGAAATTATGACAATACTTTCTCATTTGTATTTACATTTACAGCCATTTATCAGACTGACTGGCTAGCTGAATCATAAAATGGAGATTGAGAGATCGGTGAATAACTTCCAATGTATAACGAAGAAAAATCTGGCCAAGAGCGAGTCGGACTCGCGCGCAAAGGGTTATTACATGTATTATTGGTTTTCCTGTAATGTGTATGTTTCTGTAGGAACTATTTTCTTTTTTTTTTACAATAGTTTCGGAGATAACGGAGTCTGTGTTTCCTGATAGCTACAACCTGGGAGTCTTTAAGTCAAGAGTGAATAGGTTACTTCTAGGTAAGCGTGCTCCATCTTCGACCACATCATCGCTTACCATCAGGTGAGATAGTGGTCAAACGCGTGCCTATCAACAATAGAAAAAAGAAAAAAAAAAGGGTGGGAGCGGTCAATTTTCATATTTTTCTTAAGTAACTAAACTGTTAATTTTTAAATTATGATAAAAGTACGTTTGAGACTCTCGTAATAAGCCCTTTCATTGAAATGGCACGGTACAGTTTAAATATACATATTTTTAAATTTTACGATTTTCACCATATCAGTGACCCCCATATACCAAATTCATTTATTTATGTTACACGTTCGGGGTGACCCAAAGGTCACAGATATTCATGTGTGTACCAAATTTCAACTCAATCTGTCCAGAAGATTCAGAGTGACTAGACAGACAGATACACGAGTGATCCTATAAGGGTGCCGTATTTTGATTCGGACGTTCAGAATCGGCACCCTATAAATCTATACCAATTTCAATGACTTACTAAACAGCACCAAAAAATCGTGAATCATTCACAAATACTTGTGAAAAGCTAAAAGACAGAACCTAAATCGAATTCCTGGATCAGAACAAAACATCCGTATTTAAAAGAAATCTACAATTATTTACATAACTCAAACATCCGCTCTGTAACATCTCAATAACCTCATACATCAGCTATTCTAAACTAAAAGAAAACACTTATCATTGAACTTGAGCGTTATTTATAAAGAATCTCTGCGGAACATCATTCATCCATTGGCTCTAATTCTCGGCTTATTCATTGTTTATTTGTAGCGAGTTGGCGGCTTGTCGTGGAGCGAAAGTTGACAGAAAATAGAGGGTGATGGTTTTGATAATGTGCATTTTGCTTGTAAGTATGATGTCATGAGACTGATACGTTTTGTTTTGTAATTTTGGTGTTATGTGAGGAGCTCGTGGCTAAAGTAATAACAGCCGCACGGGTCGATCTATCAGGTTAAGCTACGCTTGTCGGGGTTGGTTCGTGGATTGGTGACCATCTTTACATACCGAGACTGATACGTGCCTCGGAAATCACGTTAAGCCGTTGGTCCCGGCTGTCAATCGTGGATCTTTGACAGTCGTTACGGGTCGTCAGAAGCCCGAAAGTCTGACATCCAGTCTTACCAAGGGGTTATAGTATTATCCAGTTACTGGGTTGTGGAGGTCAGATAGGCTGTCACTCTATGTAAAATACTGGTATTCAGCTACATCCGGTTAGACTGGAAGCCGACCCCAAGATAGTTGCGAAAAGGCTAGGCAGGTTTATTGGTATTATGTGAGAGAATTCTGATAGCTCTAGCTAGTATTTATTTTTTAACTACCTTCTGCCAGCGGTTTCGCCCGCGTGGTAAAAAGTAGCCTATGTTATAATCTATCTGTGTGCAAAATTTCATTCAAATCCCTTCTGCCGTTTTTGCGTGATTGAAACACAAACATACTAACTTTCGCATTTATAATATTAATAATAGGATAGCTTCTGCCAGCGTGAAAGTCGAACATACTACCGGGATAAAAAGTATACATGTACTATTCTAGAGAACTAGCCAAATTTCATCCAAATCAGTTCAGGCTTTCTGGCGTGTTTGAGTAACAAACATCCATTCATCCATACTTTCGCATTTATAATATTAGTAGAATTATATTTCTTCAAAATGAGCATATTACTACTAATTGCATTCATTGGTGTGTCATTGTGGTTATACAGTTTTGTTGCTGACTACTATCTAATATTATCCCTGTATTAAATAGTCAAACAGCCCGTCCCTAAGACGTAATGGCTCGGGGGTATTTTTAGATTCAATAAGTTACGCTAGCTTTATTTTTTCCGACTATCTAGTCGGAACAAATAAAGCTAGCGTGCCATCTGGATGCTACTAATAAATTGTGTATGTACCGGCCGTTGCGGCTTCAAGCTTTCATCATTTATTTAGAACTACTCTTATAATAATACAGTTGTGTATAGGTACGCATATCTATACTAATATTATAAAGAGGTAAAGTTTGTAAGTTTGTTTGTAGGAAGTAAGCTCTGGAACTACTGAACCGATTTTAAAAATTGTTTCTTCCGTAAAAAGCTAAATTATTCCTGAGTGACATAGGCTTATACATTATACTTTTTTCGAAATCTACGCGGACGAAGTCGCAGGTGAAGTGATGTATATTATAACTTTATTAACTATAGACAGTCTTATTTATAAAACTCGCTAACCATATGCTTAGTTTAAATACTGATTAACGGAACCTAAATTCAAATAGCATATGTGTCATCCATCAAATTCAACTGTAGAAAAGACAAATCCTCCTTTAAATATTAGTCTGCACCACCACACACATAAAAGAAAAAGATCGGACTGTTAAGCACAGAATTAACACTGAATGGATGTAATGGCGGCAGGTCACCGGGACTATCTGCGACTCCCGCATTTCCTTTAAACTTAAGGGGAAGATTTATAAAACAATGGTCAGACCTGCTGTCTTGTATAGTTCAGAATGTTGGGCCACAAAAGGGATGAATGAAAAGCTATTGTATGCGGCTGAGATGAGAATGATAAGAGCGATGTGTGGTGTTACGTGCATGGATAGAATTACAAATAGGTATATAAGAGGAAGTTTGAAAGTGGCACCGCTGACTGAAAAGTTGTGTGGAAATCGGTTGTGTGTTGGTGGAGGAATGAAGAAAATGTCGTGAGGAAAGTGGATGGCTATAAGAGTAGGGGAAAGCCAAAGAAACGATGGATGGACTGCGTTATAGAGGATATGGGTAAAAAGGGGGTGACTACAGAGATGGCGACTAATAGGAGTATGGAAGAAAAAGATAAGTTGCGCCGACCCGAAATAAATTGGGATAAGGGCAGGAGAATGACGACTTTACCACACACATCTACCCTTGTTCAGGGTAGAAAATGTTGAAATAAGAACTTGATAATCACTGTTTAAACTAATCACATGATTCAATCTATACAAAAACTATAAAGAGGTAAAGTTTGTGGGTTAGTGAGGTTGTAGGGGGTAATCGCTGGAGCTACTGAACCGATTTTGAAAATTATTTTACCAATTGAAAGCCACGTTATTTGTGTGTCACAGGCTATAAATATTTTTGAAATTAACGCGGTTGAAGTCGCGGGCGAAGTGCTAGTGTTTTATAAATAAGAGCCAGAAATAGGTAAAATCTATATAAATAAAAATGAAATGCAATTGTTTATTAGCCAGATTAACAAATTAATGAATGGCTCAATCTGTTGCTAAGCGCAAAACTCGAGAACGGCCGGACTAATTAGGAAGAGCTTTTTATTTTAAATTATTTGTTGAAGTCTCAGAAAGGTTCATAAGAAGCGAAAAATTAGAAAAAATGGTCGGAAAACCGTAAAAACCACATTTTTTTTATTACATTCAAACTGTGCTTATCTGTCAATATTAGGATCAACTGTTAATCCACAGAACGACGTCTGTCGGGTCAGCCTTATGAGCTTTACTAGAACGAGTTCCTTATTCTGTAAGTCCCCCAAGGAGAGACGGGAGCGGTTCCATTTTCTAAGAACCTAAACAACTGGAATATCGTATTGTGTACGTCCCGTCCCGTGTATGCGATAAGTACTGAAACCATATGAAAATACTTGAGATACATAAAAAATTTTTTTTTCGTGTTTTTATTTAAGCCTTTTTAGACCTGTCGTACTGTATGGATCAGAATAATGGGCTGTTAAAAAGACGGATGAAAAAAGATTGAATGTGGCAGAGATGAGAATGTTGAGATGGATGTGTGGAGTAACGAGAATGGATAAAGTGAGAAATGAGTACATTAGAGGTACTCGTAGTTTAAAGTGGCGCCAGTGACAGAAAAGTTGAAAGGGAACCGCTTATCTTGGTATAGTCATGTGAAGAGGAGGGATGAAACACATGTAACTAAAAGAGTTATGAAGATAAATGTGGATGGATGGAGAGGGAGAGGGAGGCCAAAGAAAAGATGGATGGATTGTGTGAGGAGTGATATGAAAGAAAAGGTAGGTGATAGCGTGACGGCTGACAGGACAGAATGGAAGAAAAAAAAAGCGTTGCGCCGACCCCAAGTAACATGGAATAAGAGCAGGAAGATGATGATTTAAGCCTTTACTGAATACACGCATTTTCTATCTATACTCCGATACGATACACATTATAATAACGACTTAATCTCTCTTAGAATATCGATACTCTGCCAAAGGACTACTTGGAAGTACGGTTAGCACGTTAATCGGTTTAATAGTTCGCCAGCTCTTCTCTGAATATTGATTATGTGCCGTCAGGTGCGAATCGATAATGTCGATACTGATCTCAATGATCACCGATCACGACAACACGGTCGGCGCAGTCTTTGAGCGATAGTCTGCTGCTGTTGCGCTGCATATTGCGGGTTCGTTTCCCGCGCGAATCAAATATGTATTTGTATGGCCTACAGATAGTTGTTCCGAGTCTGGGTATTTTGTGTATGTGAGATTACATGTTGGTGAACGCACTCACGATACAGGAGGAATTCCTAGTGAGTGGCAACGTTTTTTTAAAGAAATAAAAATACCTATGTATCTGGTGCCCATTTTGCACCGAACTAGCGCATCAGCCAAACCTTAAATTTATCTTCCAAGGTCACCCAAGACCTTCATTCACAACTTTAAACTCACCCACATAAAGAAAAAGAGCATCCAAAAAAATCTCTAATCCAAAGACGACTTTGTACCGCGAAGTTGACATTTCGCTAGCGAGCACGCTGGCCCGTCGTTGTGAAAGAGTGCGTTATCAAAATAAATCGTTGGCGAGCCGCCAGACATCAATGGAGCGGTACCAAGGTCCCGCTTGTACGAGGTGATGTCCAGGAAATAATACAATGCTCACTGTGACCACTAGTGTTGCGTAACAGACTATACGTAAATCATTGGGTTTAATCCGCGACTTTGTTCACAAGTTTTTCAATTTTTGAAGTGAAAACTTCTTGGAGCACTTTTGGGATGGGGAAAAAGCACTGAACTCACGTTACCGTCACGCTCAGATATACATATACAGATGCGTGTGTATAACGAATGATTAATACGTAGGCACGTTGGGCACTTTTGGGATGGGGAAGAAGCACAACGTTAGTGACCGTCGCGTGAAGCTAACAAGTTTTCACTTCTGACGTGCAGGCCTACGACTGACAGTTTTTTTCAACTTGGGTATGCTTTTTTCTTCTGTGTCAGACTCTTACTGACTAAAACCCACCCCTTTTCCTTCCCTGCCTGATTGCCCAGGGATGTGGTAACTCATTTTCAGAATTTATCCGTTACCCCTACGCATAACTTGGGTATGCTAAGGTAAAAGTTGCTGAACAAGCATTAACTGTAGATGGGCGAAATACAAATTACATTTGTTGATCAACTGTCTCAGGGTTGTCATAACAAACAGCAATTAAAACTTTTGTGAAATAACAGCTTCGACCTGCTTTCGGGCTGAGCTATAAAATGCTTCTTTGTCAATTCTGCCATTATGCACAAATATTTTTAACAAAGTCAGTAAACATGTAGTAACCCACATATTATACACTGTCACTGTCAATGGTACATTGGCTAAGGAATGCGACTGAAATAAATAACATTTTACGAAGCGTGAACTATGTATCTCTCTCATCGTAATCCTCATTGATATTTAGTGGTGTGTCAGACTCGTCTATTGCTAATATCGACTACCCACATACTTTCTACGTGAAGATATTATAATTTATATAGCTATACAATACATTTGTATGTCGTTGACTCACTCCGCCGTATGGAAGGAATACTTTTGGTACATTTTATGTGCACGAATATAAACTTTAGCACGTATTAAAAAATACACTTTAAAATCCTTTGGAATTTTAAAGCATGCGCAAATTTAGCACATCTGTAAGTGTTTTTGAAGAACCTAATAATTATTTTTCCAGCTTATTGGCTAACAACTCTGGATTTATTTATGAAGTCACGAGTTTTACTCGATTCGAAGCTTTTTCAACTGTATTAAAAATACGAAAATACACTCCTGCGAAAAAATGCTTACTAGATATCCCGATCTGTATACTGAGTCAATAAATTACAATATTTTAACTTTCTGTAGTCTAAAATAATTTTACTGGCCGTTAACATCCTACAATACAAAAGAAATACTAATTCTGCACAGTGTTATAAAAAGTATAGCGACATCTATGTCACCACATATAAACTAATCACACAAATCCTGCATCGCGCAAGCAGAGTTCACCATGCGATTGCATTGCGAACATACAACAGTTCGAAATTAAACATTGGACATTTGCCCGGACCAGACACAACACCCGTTTGATCGAGGATCCTTTTAATGGAGGTTTGCGAGACTATACACCCTGTTCTGCGTAATTCATAAAAGTCTTACAGTGAAAATAAAAGTATTTGGTTTTATTGGACTCAAACTAAAAATAATTTTTTTAAACAAGCTTTTATATCGGTTATCTCAATTAAATGTGAGCACAAAATTTCGTGTCCGTGCTGTTCAGTATTGAAGAGTTCCTTTATCTGGAGCTAATTCTGAATGTCGATTCAATACATGCTTATCATAAAAATGCATGGTCACCAGAACTAAAGGTCAGCTTAATCGGATACAAACAAATGGTCGGTAAATGGTGTGCAAATTTTGACGGATAACTTACAAACATACGGACAGTGCAAGTTAAATTAAAGCTTGTAATAAGAAGATATCCTCCATCCATATGAAGATACCCCGTCCAAAGGGGTGAATAGGAATGCTGGGGTGAATAAAAACAATTCTTTGAAGGGGTTTTTCACGTTATTTAGAAATTGTTTATAACATTTAAGTACTCCGATTTATTCATGATTTGTTGTAAAAACTAAATCGATGCTTTGCTAGAAACCAATATGCTCGCTTGCATGCTGCATGCTTATTTGCGTGCTGCATGTTTGCTGCATGCACGGTGTATGCTAAGTTATCAAAGTGAAAATGCTAACCAAAGTTTTGTTTCTATTCACCCCTTCGTTCCTTTTCACCCCGTTTGTAGGTATATGCTGCAACAAAACAGAAAGTCACCTGAGCAATGTCCTTAAGCTGCGCCCTCTGCATCTCGAGGTCGGCCACCCGCTTGAGCGCCGCGTCCTCTGCCCGCGCGAGTGTGTCGAGACAGTCCCACACGCCCGCCAGCTCGCACATGCGCGACGTGCGTGGGGTGCTGTCCGTGTCGGGGGATTTCACCTGTACAAAAAAAAATACTAAGTAAAACATAGAAATCCTAGAACCAAAAATTCGAAGAAATGTGACATCCAACCCGCATTTGACCCGCGTGGTGTTTTACGGTCCACACCCTCTTACAGAGAGGCCTATTCCCCAGCAGTGGGGACGTTAAACAGCTGATGGTGATGAAAACTTAGAAATATGAAGGTGGGGCTAACTGTCTTGTAGATCAACTAGGCGATTGCAAGCGCAACTACCTTGATTATTATGACTTCAAGGTCGGGAAAAGTACTGCGGGGTTCCATCAGGATTTTTTGTAGCAGCTCGGAGTCTGTTTTTTGTCCCGTTTAGTGGCAAACAATATGGCCCTCTATTACGTGGGGATTAAACATAACTACCATAATGTGATTGTACTATCTGGATTTTATTCTGTTTCTTAGTATTTGTTGTTGAAATACATTATCTGTGAAAATTTCAACTGGTCACGGTTCTTGAGATAAGCCTGGTGACAGACGGACAGGAGCACAGACAGCGGAGTCTTAGTAATAGGGTCCCGTTTTACCCTTTGGGTACGGAATCCTAAAAAGTAGTTCACGTACATTTAGACAGTTATGTTTAAATAATGAATGAAGGATGAGCCTACACCTAACTTTCGGAGTTCTTTAACTGTGTGATGGGTGTGATTTTCTACATGTTTATAGATATTCTTTATTCAATACAACAAACACCTTTAATCATAATTTATTGCAGTTTGATAAGTAATTATTACCTCCAGATTTCTATGTCGTTGATCTCTAAGCGACACATCTTCGCTGGGTTCACTACAGCTGGTGGAGCACACTTCATGTATGCGCTCCATCTTGCGCGTGCGCCGATGGATCATCTCTTCTAGGTGTTGGCACTGTAGGACAATATTAAATTAGATATCGATTAACGATATACAAATGTTCCTATTAGGAAATTATTTTAAAAATTCACTAGCCCTAACGAAAGAGATCATCAAAGAGGGGGCTGTAAAGAGCAGAAAGTAACATAAAAATAATAAATTAAAGTGTTCCATAGAGAAATCTTGGATTATACATACAGGAATATTATTCACACTAGTTTAGAAGTTAACATTATGATGGTATTTGCAATGCGTTAATTACAATATAAAACACTAGTTACATAAAGTATATACATACACATATACAATACCTCTATTACACATAAATATCAAACAACAAACCTGCTCTTTGACCCTCTCCAGTAACTCCGTATGCTTCTCTTCCTCCTGTCCACATTTAACGCAAACGACATCACTCTGTTCGACTCTCTCACTCCTCAACGATTCCAGTTCACCCAGCAACGTCCTCATCTTGCTATCTCTTTCCTCGATCGTGTTCTTCATTTGTTCTAGCTGTTCTAGTATTTCCGTTTCATGGACAGTTTTTTGTTCTAGTTGTATTTCTAAGTTGGCGATGATGTCTCGAAGAAGAGTGATCTTTTCTTCTGAAGCTTTTAGTTCGTCGTCTGTTGAGGCCTTTCGTGTTTCTAATTCGGTTATTATTTGGTTCATCTCGCGGGTTTGGGCTTCCAGTTGGTCGACCTGGTTTGTGGGTTAAAAGGGTGATAAGATGTAAAGGTGGGTTATGATTCTAATTGGAACTTGGTTAGAAGACAAAAAAAGATTTAGTAATGTTCTAAAGAATTACATAAAACTATATCATTTGTTAAAATGATTTAAGAAATAGATAAAAAGGTTAGTTTAGCTATTAAATCTAGAGAAAGTAAGAAATAAATCCACTTCTATTTAAAATTACGGTGCTCAACATGCTGTTAAGTGCGAACTAAACCTACACAACTACACATAAAACGACATATTATATACTAATGAGTACACAAAAAGGCAAGATTATTTACAACATACAATACCATTCATGCCAGAACAAGTGTAAGGCAGAGGGTTACTTTCAATAGTAATAGTAATTTCAAATCAATCTGCCTAGCCTTTTCCCAACTATCTTTTTTTTCGGAACATCATCCAATGACCTCTCCACCCCTGTTCCTTCCCTGCCTGAGTGCCCAAGGGCGCGGTAACTCTGTTTCGAATTTATCCACCTCTGGGCAGTTCCCAACTATCTTGGGGTCGGCTTCCAGTCTAACCGGATGCAGCTGAATACCAGTAATAGTAATTTATTGAACAAATATTTGATACAAAATCAGTGTTGCCTTAGCTCTTGAATTAGAAGGTCTTGTAACACAAGAGCCAGACCTCTCAATATACAGGGATTATGATAATATAATATTAATAATAATATAATAATATAATATTCCACAACTATCACACAACGCCGTCTAGTCCCATGCTAAGCAGAGCTTGTGTTATGGGTACCTACTAGACAACTGATAAACATACTTATATATTTCTAAATACATAAATATTATAGATAAATTACACCCAGACACAGAACAAATGATCGTGCTCATTACACAAACATTTGTCCTGGGTGGGAAACGAAACCCACGACCTCCGGCATAGCAGTCAGGGTCACTAAACACTAGACCAACAGGCCTGTCCCTGTATGATACTGTAGAAGTATGATTGACAAAAAAACTTTTTTACAAAAAAAACAACCGACTTCGAAAAAAAAAATACACTAAAAATTTAAAAATAACTTTAATTTCGGAAGTCGGTGTTTGTATTTTATTTCTTCGACATTTGACACCGACTTCCGAAATTAAAGTTATTTTTAAATTTTTAGTGTATTTTTTTTTCGAAGTCGGTTGTTTTTTTTGTAAAAAAGTTTTTTATTTTTCGCTTTTTGGTTGATATACTCCAGAACTAAAAACCCCAATAACATGGAACGTGGAATTTAAACATTTGGAGAACACAAAAACGTCATCAATATATGCGTATTTTTTGTTTTTGTTCAGTTTCTCAAAAAGCGCTAAAGCAATTTCGATAAAATTTATATGAGACCACCTCGGGAGTATATTCTTTCGGTTAAAAAAAGAATTTTGAAAATCGGTCCACAACTGACGGAGAAATGCGCGGACATAAATAAAAAAAAAAAAACATACATACAGTCGAACATAGAACCCTTTTTCGAAAGTCGGTTAAAAAATATAAATATGAATACCACCGCCTTTACAAATTTTGGTGTGATCAAGAGAAGCTTAAACAGCAATTGGTTCGCATTATGAGGAAAATTGAGAATCGGATGAAATCCCCAGTCACAAAAGAACGTATTTTTGAACCTTATTATAGTATAGGAGCGATCAGTGTCCGGTATTTATACAAAGTTAAAATAAGTATAATCACTACGTTGTTTAACAATTTGCAATTGTTACATGACGTTCATTCATTTTTCTCTCCTTGGGACTGGGTGAATCTCCTGGCGTTTTGCAGAACATATTACATTTTTTATTCTGCAAAACACCAGGAGATTCACCCGACTGTCTTTGGTAGTTGACGGATACGAAAACTTGAAAAGTGATATTCCAAATGTATTGAAGTAGAAGTAAATTATGTTGAAAAATAAAATATGTTTACTTGTAGTTTTTATTACTAAGAACTTTTTGATCGTTCCTCGTATACGCGACTCTATTTGCTCTTCATGGCATCAAAATTCATCAAAATTTCTTACGTTAGTCGAGTGCTACAAAGAGTAATTTATTCTGGCATGAATAGTACGCTGAACAAGACAGGGACAAACTTACGTGCGTGTCGTGTTCACGACAGTTGCAATATGTGAGGCGCAGGCAGTGCATCTGTACAGAGACGGTGCGGGGGGCAGGGGTTAGTATAGACACACCAATGCGACGACTCAGAGCAAGAACACTAGTTTTATACATTTTCACTGGTTTCTTTTTTATTTATTTTTTTATTTTGGCTTCGCACAGTTTGTGCATTTAGTCAGTGTCAAAGTATTTAGTTTTAGATACAGAATACTGTCCCTTTTCCCCATTAGAATACAGATGTAACACATTCTAATGTTTTTGCTGTATTTGGCAGCAAATGAATCGAGTCAGCCTTCTCGGCAAGTTCGCCGAGGTAGTCAATACTCCGACAAAATTCTCAGCTATATTTTACCGAGATCGCGCCTGTTTCAATGATTCCACATATTGTCCAGTTGCGTACACTTAAAGACACAAAACTACACCAATTTAACATCACAATATCCACTAGGAATCAATTTGCGAATAATTAAAACAGCCACTGAACTTCACTCGAAAGGATCCCGCCAAAAACTCTTTTCGATTATTATACTCGCCGGATTTGATTTTGTTCTAGAACAATAACTTTTAACGGTCGCAATTGCTTTAGGACGCTAGATGGCGCTACGTGTCTTTATCTAAGTGATTATGTATTTATTTGGTGTCGCATTGGTAAGTCAATAATAAAATTAGTGGTTGAAAAAGTGCAGAAACTTAAAATAAAACAACAGAAAAAGTGATTGTGGATAGTTATAAAGTAAGAGTTAAGGATCCATCCCCACATTAAAATATAAGTTAGAAAAACATAAAACTTCTTGGGACATAAAACTGGAATATGCAGTCTTCAAGAAAGTATAATAAACTATCCATATAACGCCAAACAAAGCCTACTTCACATCATATCCACAGGACATGTGAAATTTCACTTGTATAGCTTTTCCAGAATAATTTAAGTAAACGAAAAATAAGAGGCTCATAGTGCCGTCGTGAAAGCCAATCAATTGATTACCGTGGCATTTCTAGATCTAGGGATAACTTAGATAAGGAAACGCTAGTCAAGTGAATACACAGTCACCCAACAATCACAGTGCTACAATATAATAGCGACGTCTACACTTGTGCGATTTCATTTTAATCTTGCGTTAACTTTCTATTCGTCGTGAGACTAGCGCTGTTTTCAATATATTGTATAGGCGTGTGCCGTCGAGCAACTAGGTATAGTTCGATTCAAAGTTAACGACGTGTGTGAAGTTCGCGTTTCGCTGCGCAGTACCCCACCCCTCCACCCCGCTGCCACATGAATTTGCTACTGCGCAGCGACCCGCGGACTGTTCTGAACTGCCATAAACTTTAATTCTACCTGTATTTTTGATCTTTTAATGCATGTATATATATATTTATTCACAACACTATACAGACGATAGTATCATTCTCTTGCTCTTATCCCAATTTAGTTGGGGTCAGCGCAAAGCGTCTGGTCTTCTACAAAAAGTAGCAAGACAAAAATGTAACCTCACTTGTACAGACATACATAGCTATGCAGCCTACAGCACCACTGACCTCATTCAATATCCTGGCGTTGTTCTGCAGGCGGGTGGCCAGCCGGCAGTTCTCGTCGCGCAGGTCGGCCAGCCGTCGCGCGAACTCGTCGCGCTCGGCTTCTCGCTCGCCGGCCTGCTCCTCCACAAACTGGCGCGTGGAGCGGAGCTGGCGGTTTGCGGCTTCCAGCTGTAGGACAAATATATTTCAGCCAAAGGTGTTCAACATGGATGTTTTCATCGATCTTGAATAGGCCTTTCATTGAAATGCATTACAGATAGATAGATCCTGTAAGACCTAAAAACTAATTTTCATAACTTAAACACATTTAAATTCAAGATGCAATTTCATTCCAGCAATTCTATCAATTCTATGTCAACAACTTGTTAAAAATGAAGGATAATAAGTTTTTATAACAGATACTGAAAATATGGCTCCTCTGCTTGGAACTCGCAAGGACCAGGCAGCATTACAAAGCACATGGCACAAATTGAAACAAGGCCGACACGGATGAGGAGGAAACCTTCTAGTCGAAAAGTTCAGAAGGCCCTAGAAGTGGGGATTTTAGTCTTTGGATAAAATGGACATATACGAAAACACTTCATGCGACGAGCGACGTCTGATTGCTAACGATTAATAAAAGTATTACCTAAATGTTATCACAATTTACGGTACATTACAGTTTTTAAAGCTACTGAAGCCATGCGAGGTGAAAGTAATATTTCACAAATTATAAAATAAGTTTAATATTTTCTTTAAGTAATGAGCACTTCGACTAACGTTTGCAATATGCGAGCCAAATAAATAAATAAAATTAATTATAATATGCTGCATTTATCGCTTCAGACAGTTACGATATTAGTGCATAATCAAAATAAAAGCTGTACATACGCCATGCTAATGTGGACCCCGTCAACTAAGAATATTAATAAAATCTCTAACTATATTCCATTCACAATAGCATTAGAAAAAAGAGGCATGTAGAAGCACGGATGTAAAACATTTTATGTCAAAGTTAAGCTAATACAATTTTATTAATTCTTTAATTTTGATTTTAAAACGGTAACAAATAATAACTAAATCATGAAAATTCTGCAATAACAATTAACTAGGCGTCGCATTCACGAGTATTCACATTGAATAACAATCACAGAACATTATTTTCAACACATTTGCTCAAAAAATGCACTTACGAAGCCTGTATACATTGTTCGAAAGTTCAAAATTACGCACCCTATAATGTGACGAGCGGTAAAATATGTACTCCCACCTAAGTACCTATTTTACCGCACGCTCCGTTGTATAGCGTGCGGTAAAACCGTGCGTGTCCTTTACGGTTTTTTTTTTAAATTTCTACTAACATCTATTTGATATGTTGTGTGTTTTTGTGTTGTAGTTGTTGTTGTTTGTTGTTGGTGTTGCTGTTAGTTGTGGTGGTTGTTGTTGATGTTGTTGGTTGTTAGTTGTGGTTGTTGTTGGTAGTGTTGTTGGTTGTTTTTGTTTGTTGTTGTTGGTTGTTGATGGTGTTTGTTGTTGGTTGTTATAAATGTTGTTGTTGGTGGTAGTTTTGTTGTTGTTGTCGGTGGTTGTTGTAGTCGGTGGTTGTTGTTGTGGTTGTTGGTTGTTGTTGTTGTTGTTGTTGGTTGTTGTTGTTGCTGGTTGTTGTTGTTATTGTTGTTGGATGTTGTTGTTGTTGGTTTTTGTTAATGTTGTTGTTGGTAGTGTTGTTGTTGTTGTCGGTGTTTGTTGTTGTGGTTCTTGTTGTTGGTTGTTGTTTTTGGTTGTTGTTTCTGGTTGTTGTTGTTGTTGGTTGTTGTTGTTATTGTTGTTGGTTGTTGTTGTTATTGTTGTTGTTGATATTGTTGTTGGTTGTTATTGTTGGTTGTTGTTGTTCGTTGTTTTTGGTTGTGGTTGTTGTTAATTCTTGTCGTTGTTTGTTGATGTTGGTTGTTAGTTGTTGTTGTTGGTTGTTGATGTGTTACTTTTTTCGCATAGATATTTTTAGGGAGCCCCCACTACGCTACCGCTCTCGACTCCCTTTCGAGAGCGGTAGCGTAGTGGGGGCTACGTGGCGCGACGACGGCGTCTTGCCGTCACGACATTCGAGTCGGTTTTACTGCCAAGCCGCGTCAATAGATGTTTCACATCAAAAACAAAAGTTTTTTTCATCACCTATTTATTGTAGGTACTGTTTTCTCGCAAATGTGTTGAAAAACGTTGTATGACACACGTGGTATTTACAAACTCGTGACTATGGTAAGCCCTCGACTTCGTCTCGGGCTTACATACGTCTACTCGTTTGTAAAAACCAACTTACCGCACTAGTATCATAAATAACTATTACGTCAATTTAACAGACGACATAAACCAGTAAAATTGGAAAAACCCGGCTGTCACCACTTATGAAGGGATTAGGCAACTTTTTAAATTTGGTAAAATTATAGTGAAACGAGAAACGTCCCGGGTATTTTCACTTCTGCTTCTTTTAGGTTTTTAGCATTGACACGGTAATTTACTTTTTAAATTGGAATGAAACATAATTTCATAAGATAAATAGTTATATAAGTGTGACAGCTGCGCTGTGTAAATATAACATGTTTATTGTACTTTTGTTACAAACTTTTTTAACTTCTGTTAATGCTATTGTGAATGGAGTATAAAGACTTACAATTTACAATAAATACATAGATAAGATCATATACATAAGCGTTTCGTATCGTGCGTTACCTTCTCGCAACATATCTTATGTACGGGTGAGTCTGTCATCCTTTTGACCTGCGCGTGCGTCGGTGCAAAATAATTACATGTTATTGTATTATGTACATAATAAATAGATAATATTGTGTTATGATAGTTTTAAGTGGAAGAAAATAAGGGTGCATTTTGCAGTTTATAGCATTTTTTTTGTAATTTTCGATTAACGAAGTTTTTAAGTCCAGTTCGTACAATGAATATCTGCCAGATTGATTGCATTTTTATAATTTTCTGACAAAATAAACAGAGTACAGGGGAATTGATCCAACTGTATAGTTTTGATGCCCTTTTTTAAAATTATTTAATACTTTACGGACACAAAAGTACAGAGGTAGACTTAATACTTACTGCCTGCCTTAGTGATAACTTTGATATCTTCTTTTTTCATTTGTTTTTAACAAACACAATCTATTTGTATAAGTGCTATGCGGCAGCTATCATGACGACAGTATTTTCGTCAATATAGCCAGTCACCAAGGTGATACGTATCGACAACCAACATTTAAAATCGCTATTCGCTGGCGTTGGCTGGCAACATGACGAGAATACTTCTTCGTTATAGCTCAGTAACCCACCTGCTGATGCAGATCATCCCTCTCCTTCTGCAGCGAGTCAATATCGTGCGCTAGCCGCTGCACCCGCGGAGAGCACGAGCCGTCCAGCGAGTGTGTGACGCTGGGAGCCGGCCGCGTGCGGCTGGGCAGGGAGCCTAGCTGGGGACCGTCGCCGTAGCTGTAGGAGATAAGATGGTGATCAAGTCGATTGATTTAGTAAAAGCCACGTGAGTTACATTAAACTACTTCCAAATCTAACAATCCTAATATTTCGTACACAGAAAAAATCTTCAGACACATATTTCAATATTTACGAAACGTCTACTTTCAATTTTATAGGAATTATTATTATTTCTTTTGAATGCAGACCAAAAATGTTGTAAAAAACAAAAATAAACTCTATAAAAAAAAAAAACAAGACAAAGACAAACACTGAAGAATTGATCAATTTTGATCTTTATTTTATGAAGACTAAGAGCAGATTCGACATGTTATAGAACCGTAGGGGCATCGGTTCTACTCAGAATGAATTAAATACAAGTCCGCTCACCCCTCAGCTATAACTTCTCCGCTGGTCATGAGCTGCGCGATCTTGATCATGGCAGCTTCCAGGTCTGATCGCAGCAAGTTCTCCCGCTGCAGACATTCCGCCATCGCATCCTCCATGTTCTAGAACATAGACATGTTATTTTATATATTTAGAAATTTAAAGTGTCCAAGTAGTATTGCATGTTTTTCTCCAGAGATCTACACTTTAACTTCACTTCTTTCTAGCTGACCGGTTTCTTGACCATAATCAAAAGTGCTTGAATGTAGTTTAATTGAAATAAATACTTTGGAGTTTGATTATGGGACATAAATTAAACGCTAGGATTTGAATGGATCCAAAAAGAAAAACCATTTAAACCATTTAATTCATTAAATGTGCCAATAGGATACCACAGGGTGGCGTCTAATTTTTCTCTAGACGCAATAAGGACGATGCAAGCTTTTAATATTTTGATTAGAGAACAATGAGCTAAATATTTAATTACCTGTCGATGCAGTTCACAGTTGTCACAGTTCTGTTTGGCATCCAGGTCGTGAACTAACTCGGTGATCTGTATGCTGGACTCCAGCATATTACTCGTGTCTGGACGATTTCCTGTAAAGAAAGCAAGATAAAATCATTAGTTTTACTTGTAGGCTTGGGAATTTGAAGTTTCAGGATACTGCCAAGCAGTTTTGTTTTCTATTGCTTCGAAATGTGCCGATGTCATTATACAACCTTATTTTTTTCGCGATTTCGGGGTTGGTCCCAAAGTAAAAGTTGTTCGTATTGATGAGTAGAGACCCGTAGAGAGGTTTAGTATAAATACTAATAAGATTGCCCTTTTAGCAGAAGCATTGTTTTTCTTTCTTTTCTAATAGTTTAACATATTTTCTTTCTCGTTAACAGGCAGTTTCCGGGATCAAACATCCATTGACTGCAGGCAGCAGTGGCCACTCACTATCAGATAAAACACGGTTGGCGCAGTGGTTGAGAGCGAGCGGCTGCTGCGCTGCGTGTCGCGGGTTGGATTCCCGCACGGAACAAATATTTGTATGACCTTACAGATGGTTGTTCCGGGTCTGGGTGTCTTGTGTATGTGAGCTGAGAAACCCTGGTTTTTTTTTTAAAGAAAGAAAAGAAAACATTGGTAGGCCGCCCAGTAACAAAAAAACCTGCCAAGTGCGTGTCGAACTTCGCACATTTAGGGTTCCGTACCAAATGTATTTTTGACTATTTCTATGGCTTTGGGTCAATAAGATGCTTATACTGTGAAAATTACAAGACTGTAGCTTCAAAATTTTGGCTGTAAAACCTGTGTGACAGACGACGGACCGACGGACACGTGAGTGACAACAATAGGGCTCCGTTTGGACCCTTCGGGTATGGGACGCTAAATAATAAGTTGCTAATGTTATATTTATTACAACCACACATAAGTAAACTTACTGGGAGCAAGCTTGGCAGATAAATCGAGCAGTGAATGAGCCTCAGTTCTCAGTCGCCGCAGAGAATTTTCCAGCTCCTTCTTGATATCTGCGCTGAGGTCACGCTGTTGTTGCAAGAAGTTTACTAAACCCTCCTGAAAAACAAAAAATATGTTACATGAATGAAAGGTAAAACAGTGGGAAACATATTACTGGCGTACTCCTGTGTTAATATGGCACGAGATTTAGAAAGAAAGATTACAATGAATGAGTGAGATGAGGCAAAGAACAGCCACCTTTTTCTAAGGGGGAAGCGCCAGGGTAACCCGAAAAATTCAAATTTTCTTACGTTTTTTGCAATTTGCGGTCGTAGCAAGTACGTATTTACAGAACTCAGAATCATTAAAATCATCAATACAACCTTCTAAGTTCATATTGATGTATGGAATGACTATTCCATAAAATCATGACATTTGACATCAATTCTAACTTAGAGAGTTGTATTGATGATTCTAATGATTATAATTCTATAAATACATACTTGCTATGGCCGCGAATCAAATTTTGATCAAGATACAGCCTGACATTGACCTGAAAATTGTAAAAAAGGTGAGAAAATTTGAATTTCGCGGGTTACGGGTTATATACATAGTAGTAATAAGCATAATGTGCTGGGAATGGTTTCATTAAAATGAATATCGCAAAAAGTGAACGTTAAAACAGTTTTTTTTTGTGGGGTGGGAAATCATCCAATGACATCTCCCGCTCTGGGTGGAGCGGGAGGGCCTGTCAGACTCTTACTGACTAAAACCCACCCCTGTTCCTTCCCTGCCTGAGTGCCCAGGAGAGCGGTAAGTCTGTTACGAATTTATCCGCTACCCCTAGGCATGCAGGCACCGGCCACGATGGGCCCCGTCAGTGGTGGCTGACAATCATCTCTTTGAACACGCGTGGAACACTACGCGCCGTCGACTCACGGTTAAAACAGTAACCTGGGAATATGCCTCTCCTTACCCGTTGGGTTATTGCTGTTTTGCTGATTGTATTTATCAGTATATCTTCATTATTTGAAACCTGACAATAATCCTCACCTCATCGAAGTCCGTGAGTATAGCATTGAGATCAGGTGCGAAGTGCACATGTTTCCCGCTGCGAGACACCAGGCTCTGGTTCAACTCGCCGGACAGGTTTGGTGTAGAGGGTCGGGAGTCTTCTTCTATGATCGTACTGGAATAAAAAAAAATAATACGTTTTGGGTTGAGACAGAACATAGCTAGCACAGTAAGTGCCCACATACTTGTAACTTGAACTTTATAAGTTGTAAAAAATAGTTGGTTTTTACAGTCGGGATTTTTGAAAATACTTTTTATTTTCTAAATTTTACTGAGTGATATTTTTGGAATCGCCTCGTCGAACCCTTTATTTCATTACCCCACTTAATATAGTTCGTCAACTTTCATTTTTTTCTTTTTCACAATATAGCGTCTGGTTGACGCCGTATTGTATTTTGATTACTGCCATGTCTTTAGTAACACTCGCAAGATTAAGACGAATCAATTGACGTAAGAATTATTAAAATCGCCCCACGCTTGTGGGGTCTAAAGTGCCACAAACGAACAATAATAGATACATAGGCTGATAAACACATTACCCTCCCTTGCGTCGCGCAGTCGGGTAAAAAAATAGAGTTGCTAAACACAGTTGCCCGCAGGCCCCGCAGAGTCAACATCAACATTATAACATAATAAATGTTACGCTTGAACCACATAAATGTATCAGCCATTGATTTCAAAATTGTTGGAATTTCAGCAGAGTATAAGCATAATAATATAAGGGTTTGTCATTTCTTGTCGAGTTCGTCGTTTTAACGCCAGCACTTGCCAAGAAAACATAAATGCAACATTTTTGTTTAATTCTTTTCTGAACATGACAAGCTATATCTCTCGCATGTAGCCCGTCACCTTTACGCGCCACCCACGTGAGAGTGCAACACGAACATGGAAAGGGCATCTGCGCTGGCGCATCGCCAGGTATATTACAGGATTATGAGAGTTTGGGATTTTTAGGAGAAAGTTGTGAGGAGAACTAGGATCACTCGCTTTATGATATCCTTGCTTGATGATATATGTGGACGAAAGACAAGAAAGACACGTAGCGCTATCTGTCGTCCTAAAGCAATAGGGAATAATAATAATATAATAATAATAATATTCCACAACTATCACACAACGCCATCTAGTCCCAAGCTAAGCAGAGCTTGTGTTATGGGTACTAGACAACTGATAAACATACTTTATTTCTAAATACATACATATTATAGATAAATTACACCCAGACACAGAACAAATGATCGTGCTCATAACACAAACATTTGTTCTGGGTGGGAATCGAACCCACGACCTCCGGCATAGCAGTCAGGGTCACTAACCACTAGACCAACAGGCCAGTCAAAATATGGAATATACAAGTAACTTTTCTATTTTTTAAATATACATTTTAATGGACCATAGAAACAATGTCATGTTTGATTTTTTAATTCATCACTGATTTTACAATTAATTCCATTATGTTGCATGTGTTTGATGAAACTAAACGTAAACTCAAAACGTATCGTTCTCAATAATGCCGGTAGTGATGAAAAAATATACGTGTTAATATATATATATAATAATAATAATAGCAATTTCTGCTTGACTAAAGCACATACAATTAGTAAAATTATTCATTTAAGGACAAAAAACAAGATATAAACAAGGTGTATCGAGATAAGTGACGTCACAGTACAGCATAATTTCGTGAGTTTATAGTACCCACTGTATTTGATTGCTTTAATTTAAAAAAAATACATGCATATTCCCTATCGTGACCGTCGAATGTTGTTTTTCTTTCCCTAGGGAAACAATACTGTTTTTCTGAATAAAAGGTCCACCCTATGTCGTTTTCTGTACCCCTTCTTTTTTGGGGGAGGTGGGAAATCATCCAATGACTTCTCCCGCTCTGGGTGGAGCGGGAGGGCGTGTCAGACTTTTACTGACTAAAACCCACCCTGTTCCTTCCTTGCCTGAGTGCCCAGGGGTGCGGTAACTCTGTGACGAATTTATCCACTACCCCTGGGCAGGCAGTGGCCATGACGGACCCGGACATGCATTGCTGACAACTCTATGCGGCGCGCGTGGCGCACTACGCGCCGTCGATTTGGGCCTGATCCTGATCGGACTGCGAGCTACCCTCTACTCGCCGTCCGCAGGGCTTTCTGTACCTCTGACAACGAATATTATGCAAAATTTCATGATGATTTGTTCAATGGCTTAGGCGTGAAAAGGTAACGAACAAAAACCTTACTTTCACATTAATAATATTAGTTAGGTACGGGGATACCTGCTATAAACACTACGGTAATTACAGAACTATGGCAAAATCGTGCGTGTCCCATTGAGTTGAGGCATAAAGTTTACTATTTTATTCTAAGCCCGTCCATAGACGGACTGCTTAGAGCAGTCGAGATCAACTGCACGAGAGCAGACGTGTTGCGGTTGGGGCTTCCATAGACGGACTGCTTGGAGCAGTCAATACATTTTTAGCTGCGAAAACAAATGAACTGCTTGAGCGGTGTATGGCGATCGTCAATTTTGTATTGAAACTGCAGATCTCCCAACAGTGCCCGCTTGAAGCTGTCGGCAGTGCCTGCTCCAAGCAGTCCGTCTATGGCGACACTAACTACGACAAAACCACGTGTGTCCCATACAGTTATGCCATAAAGTTAGCAGTTCTATTTATTACTCGCAAAAGCAGTCTTTGAGGTACAAATATAATATTTGAGTGTTTGGACATTAGAGACGGCACTACTTGCCAGTTCTTAACATACGCATGTGATAGGAATTAACTGCGTAATGCCATGATATAATTTGTGTCGTACAAATCTTGTTCGCATCGAGACAAATGTAATTACGGACATAAGGGATACTTGGCTTGAAGCCAGCCTATCTAGCTGTGTAAGTACTAATTTCGTGTGTAAGTAACTGTATGGTCAACAGGTGAACAGCTAGTAGCATGGGATCGAACATGTGCGAACATTATCGGGCAATAGCGATGATTCTTTGATACAAAAATAATAATTCTATTTAGTCCATAAATTGAGATTACAAAAAAATATTGGACACGTATTTCTTGCTTTACCAAACCAATAAAAACCAAGTGCGAGTCGGACTCGCACACGAAGGGTTCTGTACAACTGAAAAAAAACCCAAACAAAAAAACGTTTCTAGAAACGTGTTTTTTTTTTGGCTGTATCTCATGATCCGTAATAGGTAGACAGTTGAAATTTCTAGACAGCATGTAGGTATATAAAAATATAACATAAATGAAAAATTTATTTTTATTATTGGTTGTTATAGCGGCAACAGAAATACACTTTCTGTGAAAATTTCAACTGTATAGCTATTACGGATTGTGAGATACCGCCCGCTAACAGACAGACGGACGGACAGCGGAGTTTGTTTTTGGGCTGTATCTCATGATCCGTAATAGGTAGACAGTTGAAATTTTCACACAGGGTGTATTCCTATAGCCGCTATAACAACAACAGAAATACACATTCTGCGAATATTTCAACTGTGTAGCTATTACGGATCGTGAGATACAGCCCGCTGACAGACGGACGGACAGCGGAGGCATAGTAATTGGGATGTTGCCCGTTGGTTACCCTTCGTGTACGGAACCCTAAAAACGACAAAATTCAAGAGTAGGAGCTTGTTACGTCACTTCTAGGTAAAAAGTTGTACATTTTTGTTGTAGGTGTAACGTTACGCGAAATTTTAACGCACTGTGTCGTCCTCATTTTTTGTTTACGTTTACAACCAAATAAGATTCTTTTAGGCTACCTAATTGTGAGTACTGATATAATTTCATTCACAGCTTATCGGTACAGTTAATATCTGGTGATACTGTTACCCCTCACTACATATGATAATGCCCGTAAACGAACCCATTGGTCGCGTGCAGAAGTGATGAGTATTATGAACACTGAAAAAGTCAATGACTGATAACAACTTGAAATAGCTTCTCTGTATCTCCATTAATATATTATTGCAATAAAAATTGCAAGTGCATCACTTGTATTGTTAAAGTATTATGAGATCAATGAGCATTTAAATACATATATTATGTGGGCGTCCCGAGCAAAAAGGGTGTTCTCGACCTTTAGTTTCCAAGACATTTCATATAGATCTGATGATGAGTTTCGAAAACAGACAACGGACCTCTTTAATAAAAAATGACAGCAAATCAACTGCGATTGCTGCGATCTTATGTCTATGTATTGTTAACACAATTTAATGGGGAACCACAACTAAACAGTGAAAAATACAAAAAAAAAAAATAGAACCGACTTCCAAAAAAAGTACAAAATAACTTCAATTTTAGAAGTCGGTGTCAAACGAAGACACAAAACCAGAAACACCGACTTCCGAAAATGTGTACATATTTTTTGTATTTTTTTTTTTTTTGTATGCTTTTTCTCAAACCAAGCGTTTTCAGAGTTTCAACTTCAAATGGATAAAAAAATGTGTCAGTTTATGATTTTTTTTTAATTCTTTTTATAAATTGACTATTCTAGATACCGAATCTACTATCTCATACTGGATATCTCATCTCACTACTGGACCCTTTATGCTTGGACCACATATTGCCAGCCACTCATACGAAAACCATCTCTTAGTCATCGCGACAACTAGCTAAAACTAAAATCAGAGGATGTTTAATAAAGATTGACAGCAAAACATGATGAATGCATTGATTTCGCCCAAGAAATGCGTCACCCATTTAATCGAAATCCCACCCGCTTACAAATCGAACTAATCCATCAATATTAGTGTGGCGTAAAATTTGGCACGTTGCCAAGAAGACAGCGCCTCCCGGGGATATTAATTTTGCGCGAATCTTAACACCTAGTGATTATAAACACGCGCGTTGTATTAGGGTTTTCACGTAAAACACCAAATTAATGTTTATTTGTTTTAAACAGCGTCTAGGTGATAAACCAGATATATTGCGATGGCAATAGAACGACGACCATCAAAAGTATGATAGTAGCTAGTATGGTTGGTCAACTTGGATAGTTATAAATTAAAGATAAAAACAAGATAGTTGTCAACCGATCAAAAAGATGACAGTTGCTGAGGAACAGCTTTCAATTCGCGCGTGATCCAAGTATTGTAGAATATGTTTTGAGATGGGTTTGCTCTTGACTCTAGTCTAGGTTAGAGGTGACAGAGACAGAGTCGACGATGGAGCGAACTAACCCATAAAAACTTTTATCTTTGTAGAATCGTGATGCTTGACAACCATCTCACCTGATGTTAAGCGATGAAGTGGTCGACGTCGGAGCATGCTTGCCTAGAAGTGACCTATTCACTCTTGACTTAAAGACCTAGGTTGTAGCTATCAGGAAACTTAAGACGCCCGGCTGGGAATTCCACTACTAGGATAATAATGTAGGTCGGTTATACTAGTATCCAAAGTTGCTTATTTTAATCTTATTTTTTTTTAATGCTCATTTTCTTATTAACATTGTTCTCACATAATAGAAGCAATAAGAAATGTGTATCCAGTATTTTTGTAAGACATTGTTTAAAAGTGTCAATGGAGTTTCTTGCACGTTCTTCTCCATAGAAATCTACGCTTTGGAATGTGCAATTAGCTTCATCTTTTTGACTGGCCGACTTGTTGACAATTCAAAAGTGACTGTAAATGATTTCTTGTTTAATAAATTATTTGATTTTGAGTTTGAAAGGTGGTAAAAGAAGGTTAAGAGCAGTGGTGGCCCAGTGGTAACGGTCGCGAGTTACAAGTTTAGGGCGTGAGTTCAAACCAAGGCAGGAGGAGCTTTACTTTGTGTAAATTATGTTCATCACCACTGCTCTCAAAAACGATGAAGGAAAACATCATGAGGAAACCAGCATGTCCTAGAACCAAAAATTCGAAGACATGAGACATCCACCAACCCGCACTGGGCCCGCGTGGTGGATTACGGCCCACACCCTCTCACAGAGAGGCAGCCTGTGCCCCAGCAGTGGGGACATTAATAGGCTAATGATGAAAAGGTTTTTTAGAAGTAAAATGATCAAAACTTTTCCTTTCCAGAGTCAGCCCTACCATATACCGTGGGAGAGCATCACAATCGCTTACTTTAGCACGAGGTTAGCATTAAATCGCAGCTTCCGCCAGCACACTCACGCCGCTAATTTCTCTTAATCACCGCATTACTCTTTGTTGCTCCAATTAGCTCTGCTATTAAAATGTTTATGTATTGTAGACTGTATGAGGGGGGAATAAGGACTATAGAGGAAGTCTTCCGGGTTGACATAGAGGACCACCTCATCGTTTGTTATTGGCGTCAAAGGCGCTAAGGGATTACCAATTTGGCTGAGGTAGTAACAGTTTCTTTAGAAGTCTGTCAAAATTAGGCGTTTTGTTTTAACAATTTATGCTAAGGAGAAGAATTATTAAAATTTATTACACTTTGACAGGCAGGAAATTACATCGGACCTGCGGACGGCGAGTAATGGGAGGACTTTTTGGCGGGCTTTTTTCGAGTGAAGTTCAGTAGCTGTTTTAACTATTCGCAAATTGATTCCTAGTGGATATTGTGATGTAAAATGTGTGTAGTTTTGTGTCTCAAGTGTCTACGCAAATGGACAATATGTGGAATCATTGAAACAGGCGCGATCTCGGTAAAATAAAGCTTTGAATTTTGTCGTATTAACTACCTTAGCAAAGCTTGCCGAGAAGGCCGACTCGACTCATTTGCTGCTAAATACTGCAAAAACATTAGAATGTGTTACATCTGCATTATAATGGGGAAAAAAGGTTCGATCATTGATCGAAAGAAAAAAGTGACAGTATTCTGTATCTAAAACTAAATACTTTCTTAACTTGACACTGGCTAATGCATAAACCGTGCGAAGCAAAAACTAAAAAAATAAATAATGGGTAGCTCGCCGTCCGATCGGCACCAGGCCCGAGAGTCGACGGCACGTAGTATCATGGCCGATACCTGCCCAGGGATCGTGGATAAATTCGAAACAGAGCTACCGCGCCCCTGGGCACTTAGGCAACTGAAGGAAAAGAAGGGGTGGGTTTTAGTCAGTAAAAGTCTGACACGCCCTCGCGCTCCACCTTGAGCGGGAGAAGTCATTGATGGTTGATTTCCTACTTCACAAAAAAAAAAAAAACCAAAAAAGGCAGGGTAAAACATAAAATGTCCCCCATGTTTTTTTTTATCTATGGTGTACGAAAAAAGATTCTGACTTCTAGTATGCTGCTCTAAGACGAAGGCTGGTTGGTCTTGCATGTATGTGTAGGTTCAAGTTCAATATTTATTTCTGAGTGCGTAAGCTCGCAGCGCTCGGTGTCATGGAAAATAGCTGGAAAATAGAACACGCACACAGAAACGACGTGCACATGAATCTACACACACAACCAAGACCAACCCGTCTTCGTAAGAAAGAACAACTATAACTGTTAACTGCACTAAACTATATCTATAAATAAAATAGGATGTATTTATGCAGCGTGAATTGCATTAAATTTGCAGTAGGTACTGTAAATTTAGTATTTACGTCAAAACGCCGATCATTTCTTATCTGAACTTCAGAAAAACTAACGTCAATCCCAAAACCGACACTTCAACGTAAACACTACATCGAACGGATTTCATTTTCCTTTTTCTTTTTTCCTCCGGTATGAGTAATATTCCTAGTAACCCGAGCAGCTGAACTAAATTCATCACATACAATGCTGATTGATCAACCAACACTACAGAAAAATCAACGCCATTTTTTCAAAGACATTTCGACGTAAACCCATCGAACGCATTCATTTTCACTTTTTCTTTTTTCCTCCTGTATGAGTAATATTCCTAGTAACCCGAGCAGCTGAACTAAATTCATCACATACAATGCTGATAGATCAAAGCGGCTTACAGCGACAAAACGAACGCATGCGCAAGCGCAGTTTTGTTGTGTCAATGGCGCACCACGTTGTAAGACGACGACTGAGTTGTGGTCGTCTTGTTTATTCGTAAATAGATGTAGAATAATGGGGTGGTTTAAGGTTAGAAAAACCTCAAATAATTGCAATTCTAAAGTTATTGAGCTCGACTCAAAAGATAGAAGATAAGAACTAAAAAACTCCGCAAAAGAGATGCGACGTAGTTGATGTGCAAGGTGGAAACTTATAAGAAAAGCAATACAAGATCATCATCTTCCTGCCCTTATTCCATGTTACTTGGGGTCGGCGTAACACGCTTTTTTCTTCCATTCTGTCCTGTCAGCCGTCACGCTATCACTAATTCCCTTTTCTTTCATATCACTCCTCACACAATCCATCCATCCTTTCTTTGGCCTCCCTCTCCCTCTCCATCCATCCACATTTATATTCATAACTCTTTTAGTTACATGTGTTTTATCCCTCCTCTTTGCATGACCATACCAAGATAAGCGGTTCCCTTTCAACTTTTCTGTGACTGGCGCCACTTTTAAACTACCTCTAATGTAGGTACTCATTTCTCACTTTATCCATTCTCGTTACTTCACACATCCATCTCAACATTCTCATCTCCGCCACATGCAGTCTTTTTTCATCCGTCTTTTTCACAGCCCAACATTCTGACCCATACAGTACGACAGGTCTAATCACGGACTTATAGATTTCCCCTTTAACTTAAGGGGCATCCGTCGGTCGCAAGTTGTTCCAGTGACCTGTCGCCATTTCATCCATCCTGAGCTGATCCTGTGCGTTACGTCTCGGTCTATATCGCCATCCCCCTGAACAAGCGACCCGAGGTACCGAAAATCGGAGCAGATCGGTATAGGCGTTCCATTGAGAGCTACAGGCATAGGACTGGAGAGAAAAGCAATACAAGATACACAACTAAAACACAACACCCGCGGCAGCGTATCGCGTTTGATGTGTTAAGCTCCTAAGCCTGTTATACCAGTAAAACCTCATTGGAAAAAGCCAACAGCGTATGGAGATTTTAGACTAATGTTGAAAATCTAAGAAGTGATCCTTCAACTAAAACTTTTATAAGGTGTTGGTCAGGTAATTTCGCATTTAAAGACCTGTTTTCCAAAATACCGAAGCGTAAGTCGCTGCTATACTTGATGGTGCCGTTTGGGCAAATAACTTATTGTTACTCACTCATGTTCTCCTGGTATGAGCCGGGCCAGTAGCTGCGCTAGCACAGTACGGTTCAGCTCGTCCTCTGCGCTTGCGCAGTACGCTACCAGTTGTCCCACCACGCGATGTAGACTCACTGCCACGCGTTTTAGGTCATCCCTGAAAATGTTAAAAATAAGTTAGTACCATTTAAATATGGCTAGGCAGATGATGATATGAATCCAAGTCATATATACATAATATGACTTGGATTCATATCATCATCTGCCTAGCCTTTTGCCAACTATCTTGGGGTCGGCTTCCAGTCTCGCTCTCCACCCAGAGCGACAGAAATTATTTGATGATTGCCCACCCTAAACAAAATAAAATGGGTAGATTGGTTGTATGGCAAATACTGGGATACTATGTATCGTAGTAGAAGGCATGATGTAATGTTTAAGTGTACTAAATCATTGTCAACTTTTAATTATTCCTGGCCGTGTAGGCCATATTTAAAGCCACACTTAAAAGGGAATCATCACAAACATTGCGGGTAATAAATTATTAATGTGTCAGCTCGTCTGTTTGTTTGCACCGAACGGCTGCAACGTTTTGACGAGCAGACGTGACGTAACCCGGAACAACACATGTTACACTTTAACCCAGAATCGAATCCTGTTCCCAGGCGTAATGAGATCTCTGTATCTTCAAACATTTGCCGAAGTGTTGTGGAGAGACGTATTATTGAAAACAACCTATCAGACACTTACTGGTTGAGCGGACATTTGATGCATTATTTAAGGGTGAGTTTTACCTGTGAAACTTTTATTTTTTAACCGACGAAAAAAAGGTGGAGGTTCTAAATTCGACCGTATATATATGTATATATTTTTTTTTGTGTATGTTCAGCCCTCACTCCGTCATTTATGAACCGATTTTGATTATTCTTTTTTTGTTAGATAGGGTATACCTCAAGGGTGGTCCCATGTCAAGGAAGTCAGGATCTGACAGTCGAATCCTGAAAAAATTGAGAGAAATCCTCGGAAATTGTGAGCACGTTCAGCGTTTTTGTATGTTCGGCCCTCACTCCGTTATTTATGAACCGATTTTGATTTTTTTTTTGTTGGATAAGGTATACCTCAAGGGTGGTCCCATGTCAAGAAAGTCAGGATCTGATAATGAAATCCTGATAAAATTGAGAGAAAACCTCGAAAATTGTGGGCACGTTTAGCGTTTCTGTATGTATGTTCGGCCCTCACTCCGGTATTTATGAACCGATTTTGATGATTCCTTTTTCCTTAGATATGGTATACCTCAAGGGTGGGTCCATGTCAAGGACATCAGGATTTGATCATGGGATCCTGAAAAAATTGAGAGAGAACCTCGAAAATTTGGCACGAATATTGTTTCTGTTTACGTTTTATAACTTAATCAGATATTTGCATTTAGGAACCATCACATCATGAAAATGAGCTGATGATGGAAACCATACCTTTCCTAAACAATAGAAGTTAGATATAAAAACTGGTTTTAGTGACAAATACCACTTAATATGCTTTGAAGAAAAGACGTCTTTACAATATTGGAGGTAACCTCAACTGGCCAATATCCTGGGAACTTCATGGAAGGATGGTTATATCATCAGCTCAGTGGCAAGAGGAATGATGAAGAATTAGAAATTAGCCTCAGAGTGTTAAAAGATGATGCGAGCCACAAAAAATCATAAAATAAAAAACTTTTTAACAAAAAAATTAACCGACGAAAAAGAACTAAAAAGCAAAAAATAAATAAACCTTTTAAGTCTTGAGTATTGAGCTTATTTACCTACATAAAATATCAAATTTCATATAAACTAATATTGAGTCGGCGCCAATTAATAAAATGATTAAATACCTACTTACAGCCTTCTTCATTTGTAAGTAGGTACTTATAAAATTTAGATATTTAATAATCAGATTGTTGTTTGGCGCCGACTCAAAATTAGTTTATATAAAATTTGATATTTTATGTAGGTATATAAGCTCAATACTCAAGACTTAAAAGGTTTATTTATTTTTTGCTTTTTAGTTCTTTTTCGTCGGTATTAACCGACGAAAAAGAACTAAAAAGCAAGCAATTTTTGGTAAAAAGTTTTTTTATAGTTGTTAGGCACAATTTGACCACTATCTCACCTGATGGTAAGCGATGATGTGGTCGAAGATGGAGCACGCTTGCCTAGAAGTAACCTATTCACTCTTGGCTTAAAGACTCCCAGGTTGTAGCTATCATACACAGACTCCGGCAGTGAATTTCACTCCCTAGCTGTACGCACAATGAATGTGTTCTCAAAACATTTTGTGTGTGTGGATGGGATGTTCACCATGTACTGGTGAAACGAACCGTTAACTCTTCAACGCGGCTAAGGTGCGCGTTCAGTTACAAAGCTGAAAATCGGCCTAACCCCTAAACAACCCCGAGTATACTTTTAACAGTGAAATTAATAGAATTTAGCCCAATATGGAAATTAACAGAAGCATGCACAGCTTCTGTTAATTTCTAGATTGGTACATTTGAATCCGACTAAATACTTTCTGTGAATATCTGAACTTTTAAGACCCTCTTTATATAGTAAATAACTTTGTTTAATAAAACTGTGAAAGTAATTTAAATCTATGCCTAAAAGAGGAAGTAGAAACCCTGGCCCCTGAGGCCCTGACCTACTATCGAATTATTCAATCTAATAAATGAATGACTATTCTATTCCCACATACGTAATCATGTTTGGGTCCCTTATGGCGGCCTAAGCGAATTATATGTATAAATAGGGATGGGCCGAAATTCGTTTTACATTCTTCGGCGGTTTGAACCGAACTTCGGCGTCCGGCCGAAATTTGGTTGAAATGCCGATCATTCGATACAAGAAAATATTAAAATAATAAAACTAAACTAAAATCATACACATTTATTTATAGTGTGATAGTTGTGGCATATTATTATTATTATTTATTGTTTGTTAGTTGTTACTTATTTAAGTATTAAATGTATTCTTAACATTATCAGAATTTGGACATCTAAAAATGTAAATAATTATCGCCAAAAATAAAATCACTATTTTTAATTTTTATAAAAGTGTTAAATCATTACTTACTATCCACTAGTATTTAAAATTTACCAAGGGCAGGTTATGGTGCAAAAACAAGATTCAACATGTCACTCTCGAAAAAACACGGTGAAAATAACCAAACTTCGGCCGAACTTTTTATTTTTACCGAATGTTCGGTCAAAGTTCATATTCGGTTCAAACCACATTCGGTCCATCCCTAGTATAAATCGCTTAGCCACGATACTACTCTCCAGTCTAACTAGCCGAATTAATTTTGATATGAAATATGGTACAAATTTTCATATAAAACGCTAGCATAAGTTTTTAAAATAGATTAAACTGCAACTGTGTGTTGTAGTAGGAAAATTGGGCGGCGAAAGACCGCGCGGGCGTTCACCCACACGCTGTTCAGACCAGCCGGTCGATTCTGTAAACATCTCGCCGTTAAAACTTAGGTGGAGTAAGCGTGAAGTGAACTGTCATTCCACCTTAATTGTATGGATTGACTGACAGCTCACTTCATGTTCACTTCACCTAAGTTTTCACGGTGAGATTTTACAGAATAGCACTACAGATCAAGGTAAGGGCTCACTGTGACCACTCCCCTGAGAAGAGTCGAAGACAGAGTGGCCTGGAAGCAACTCATCAGTGAATCCGTGAAAGCTTTCCAGGACAGGCACGACCTTCAGCAATGAAGAACACGAATAAGAAGTAATGTATTAGTTCCGTGCCTGGGAAAACACGTTACGCCGTTGGTTCCGGCTATCATTTATAAATATTTTACAGTAGTTACGGGTAGTCTGGAGCCCGAAAGTATGTACCAAGGAGTGTCGTGTTACCCAGTTGCTGGGTTGTAGAGGTGTAATAGGCAGTCGCTCCATGTAAAATAAATACTGGTACTTAGCTGCATCCGGTTCGACTGGAAGCCGACAGGCTCAGCCGATGATGATGTGTGTAGGATTTCAGAAATTTGGAGTAATTGTATTAAATACGCTAAGACAAAACTTGAATCCTCACCTTTCTCTGGTGACCTCCTCCAGCTGTCTGTTCTGGTCGAAGCTGATGTTTCTCCTCGTCTTCCACTTGTCTTCGCCGACGGATAATTCGTCGCGAAGACTTGAACACTGTGGAAAAAAACCATTCATTAGAATACAGAAAGTTATCTTAAAAAACCGGTTAAGTGCGAATTTAACTCGCACACAAAGGGTTCCGTACGAATTTTATTATTTGTTGTTATAGCGGCAACAGAAATACATTATTATAAAAAAAAAAATATTCTGTGAAAATGTCAACTGTCTACCTACTACGGATCAAGAGATACAGCCCGCTGACAGACAGACGGACAGCGAAGTTTAGTAATGGGGTCCCGTCGGTTACCATTTGGGTACGGAACCCTAAAAACTATGAGGAAGTTGTAGTGAATGCAATACATAATAATTTAATGGTAGGTACTTTGGGAATCGTATTATCGAAGCTTAATCTGGGCTTCAGGCACTGCTCCTGAAAAAAATATAACATGTTTGCTTTCCCCCAGTCTTCAACATGTTAGGCAATATTGAAGACTGACGGACTTATGACCAACTTATAATGTATTAGTCAGTGTATTTTTAGTCAGCAACTTTCAATCCGTATTTAATCATACGAGTATGTAACCATTGAATATTCGATTGATACATGATTTGTCATTAATTTCTTAAAAATCCATTTTAAATACAGCTGTGGCCTGTAAACTTATACTATTCACATAAAACATACCATAAACTTTCTCAAAATCACCATGATGAAGTCACATTGTCAACTGCACAAACACTATGTCTTTAGTTCACTGAACAACAACTTTATTTGTAACACTTTTATCATACAACTTGTTAATTCACACATTATGCACTTTGTTCGTCTGTCTGATTGTTTATTACCAATCTAAATTAAACTGTAAAGTGTTTAACTTACGTCTGAAAATCGTGGAGCACAATAAAGTAAGTAATTGCAAGGATATCGAATGAATGATCCGAAGTTCATTACTTCATTAGGATGGAAAAACTGGATATAACTTGAATTTAACAGGTTTCATTGAACATCCTTTCATTAATTTGTAATGTCACCATACGCTAATGTTTTTTTTTTTACACCATCGTCTTTGTTTCCTTTGACATAAGAATATGATAAAGTGCGGGTAGATTGTCTACGGGTTAGGTTATACAGCTTATCTACGACAATGGAGAAGTTTTAATTAAATTTTAACAGTGTATGTAAAACATTGAAGAAAGACAATAACTCCAACCGAAATGTATTCGCAATTTATACCATGAATAATTTAATCTTCAGACAGATTCAATATTCAAAATTCCCATGCATCGATACCAAAATAAACTGTGAATCTTTACGTCGATACCTACCTCAGAGTTATGTAAATAATTAAATAAACTCAACATTATTTTCTCTCAAATATTGGTACAGTAGGTACCGACTTTGTTTAAAATCACTTAAAACGACAGAATTAGATCACCAAGGCTGAAATTGGGTGTCGACCTCAATAGAAATAAAATGTATTACAGATTTACGTCATACACCCATTTAAAACTAAGAAAAAAATAGCACTTACATCGGCAGGAGAGTAGGTTAAACAGTCAAACAAAAATATAATACTACCCTCACAAAACGAATCCAGCTGCGTATAAAAATAACGCAAAGAAAAAAGATGGCCATGTGTGGGCAAACGGATGCACGTGTTCAATACAACACGTCAACACCACTATTGTAAGGACAATAAGGTTTATTTCGGTGTATTATTGTTATAAAGCAGAACAAGTGGTGATGCTAAGTTGCAGTGTTTGCTCATTGTTACCGATTGATAATGAAGGGAGAATAAACGAAGAGAATTTAACTTGCTGTTAAATCGTGATCATTAAAATGTTTAAATACTATACGGTAATTAAATCGTGTGAGGTGTTAACAGCTGCAAACAATGAGAGAATGTGTGCCAGTTGAGAACCTGATTAGGTACTAATTAAAACACATATTTAAGGTGTATATATTTCTCAATGGCCTTGAGCCGTAGGGCGGAGCTAAGCTCACTCGGCGCATGATTCACGCACACATGGAAATGCTTATCGCGCGCGGACTGTGTTCAAAGAATATGCGTGGACGCAAAGATGCGACTAGCAGGTGGCATTCTTGCCTACGATTCCGTAAATAAATATTTACGTATATTTTAAGTTTTTGATCAACATTTTTTATCATATTAGGAATATAGGTAGGTCAAGTACAAAAAAATAGGGTAGATTAAAATCTACTTACGTACCTACAGGTTTTTTTTAATTGTAAACAGTACAGAAAAATCACAAAATTGTTACAATCTACCTTAAGACACACACAACAACAACAACAACAACACAACACACCAACACATCAAGAACACCAACACAACAACAACAACAACTGTTTAGCATTTTCAGACATTGGAGAAGTGAGTATTGTGTTATATTTTAAGTTATTATATTCGTTTATAAATACTAAGTAGGTAATTAATAAATAAATAATTACTTAAAAAAAAAACTCAAACTGGAATGATAGCAATATAGCATAAATTCAAATCCAGTTATCTAGTCTCTTTCGAATTTAACCAAGATTGATTCAACTTTTTAGAGTTACATTCATATCCCACCCTCAAAACTTTATAAATGATTTGTAACATTTTCTTTAGAATAGAAAAGTACGTCATTTGCATAGACTATAAGTAGGTACCTACATAAAAATCGACAAAGTGCGAGTTGGACACGCGCGCCTTGGGTTCCGTATAAACATATTTTATTCAAGACAATTGGTTGTTAGTATGATTTTCGGTTACAACCCCAAGGATAACTTTGATTTTCACAATTTTATCTTGAGATTCAATGAAATAAAAACTAAATATGTAAGTTTGTATTTCATTATATTTCTCGATTGTGATTGATAAAAACAATAATGTGCATGCATAAATACCTATGCATCCTAATTACGGAACTCTTCACTTCGTGATCGGTTTTACGAATTTTGTCGATACTACATATAAGTTGTATCGTACTTTAGACGGTTTTTGCAACGGTACTGGTAACAGTTTACTACTCAATACTCTCTTTATAATGTTACAAATAAAACACAGCTTATTCTAAAAAATAGTAAATTTTAATACTCTTTCACAGTTTTGCTCTGCTAAAACTTGTATTTCTTTTTTATCAGTTTTCTGGTTTTTGGTGCGAGTACTTGTATTGAAGTCTGAGCAAGCAAAGGATTCTAGGATTGAACCGATAACCGAAGCGAGTGGTTCAAATGTAGAATCACCGGACAGATGGACAGACGGACAGACGGATAGACGAACAGACGGACAGTCGCACAGACGGACTGACGGACAGACGGACAGACAGACAGTCGCTGACGGAGAGACGGACAGACGGACAGACCGACTGACGTACAGACAGACAGACGGACGGACGGACGGACAGACAGACAGACTAACAGACGGACAGACGCATAGACGAACAGAAGGACAGATAGACAGACGGACAGACGGTCGACGGACAGATGGGCAGACAGACAGACGTACAGCCGGACAAATGTACAGACGGACGACGGACAGATGGACAGATGGACAGATGGACAGACAGACGGATAGACGGACAGACGGACAGTCGCACAGACGGACAGAAAAAAAGGACGAACAGACGAGCATAAGGACAGACGGAATGACGGACAGAACAGTCACAACTTTTAGTCCCGAAGAATTTTTTAACTTCTCATTGACCTATGAACTTGAAATTTGGTGATAATGTTTATTGTTACGTATATTTTACTAAAAATACCAATATATTGATAAATCAGATGTTTTCTTTGATAATTCCCTCATTTGGTAAGTCGCATGGAAAGTTTATACAGTTGAAAAAAATCCATTGCGTGGTTTAGAAGAAGTTAGAGGAGAAACAGACATGTCAACAGATGCGGACAGCGACTTTATTTTATACTTACTACTAGCTTCTGCCAGCGGCTACGCCCGCATGGTAAAAGGTTGCCTATGTTATCCAGGTTATAATCTATCTGTGTGCAAAATTTCATTCAAATCCCTTCAGCCGTTTTTGCGTGATTGAAACACAAACATCCAGACTTTCGCATTTATAATATTGTTAGTAGTATTTAGAAATATGAATGAATGAAACAAGTGACTATTTACCGGCTGCTATCGTGTTGTATCTACCTACTATTAGTATACTACAATGATTTACCAGAATAGAACTATCAACATTTTCTGCAGATGTAGTCGGATCATGGTCTTCGTGTTTCGATTCTGATGATTCTATGATCTAGATTTCCTGGAACCGTTTCGTAATAACTTATTAAAATCAATTGTGAAAAAAAAGGAAAAACATTAAAATAAATTAATATTTAAATGTAAGTCGTCGAGATGTGTAACTATTTTGATGTAAAATAAAGTACTCGTATATTCTTTTCAACATCAGATAATAACAAAAACTAAAGACGTACATACACTCTATTCGCTGAGGAAAAAATCTTTTTGTTAACAAACAAACGTCAGATGGTTATAATCAGACTAATTTTAACACCTTACAACGCAAAATGGTTACTTTTGTAGCTCTCTTTAATTTGTTATCATAATACCTAGTTATGAACTTTCGAGATGCTTTTAAATGTCGACTATTGGTTTTGGTTTTAATAATACCTTTTTTGTTTAAACATTAAATATATTGATATTATTGTAAAATACAGGAAAATAATAGTTCAAATGTTTGATATATGTGTATTTGGTTGTTCAATGAAATAAACATCTTCTCATAATATTTTACTTTTTATGGTTTGTTTATCTTTCATTTTTTCTCTCAGCGAATAGAGTGGGTATAGATATTATTTAGGTATAATAAGTAGGTAGGTACTAACAAAACCAGATGCATTTTATTAGCCTTTAGAACTGCATTTTTTCTTGATTTAGTTGGTCTTGGCATTATTATTAAATTTATTTACACAATGCACAATATAAGTAAACAAAAGTATTTACAAATTAAAAAAGAAAGTAGTCTACAAATCTAAAGCGTCTACGCGCACGATCACGCTGGGTCCTCTGCGGCGAGCTAGTCTCTGAGCGCACACTAAAACAAAAACTTAGTAAATATTTGCACTAACACATACGTATTCGCTTAGTCGGACGATAGCACGGCGGAGCAGCGAGCGACACAGCCGTCCCGTCTCAATGTTAGCGCGCGACTGACTCCGCCCCCATAGTGAGCCAGAATATATACTTTAAACGCATTAGACCTTACTTTGTAAGACTTTCTTTGAAAAATATTGATTGATTTAGATAAGCTATGTACCATCAAAAGAACATCTAACGATCAATTAGTCTGTGTAAAAATAGTTTTAAATATCATAGCCGTTTATGAGGAGTAGGCAAAATAGCAAATAGAGTAAGCATGTTGTTAAATATTTTTTTAAGCCAAAAATATTAGTTACATTGAAAAACCGTAATGTTACAAATAAAGTACATGAATCAATGCTAAATATATATTTTATTCAAAACCATTACCCTAGCCGTTACCAAGGAGTAGGCTTTAGAAAGTACCCGTTTTATGGCACTTTACTGGAGGTAGGCCCTTAAACAGTTCCAATCGACAACGCTGAAGCGAAAGCTCTCTTCAAATGGCAAGGATTGACGCGTGTTTATTATGACTGGAGTATGCCCATATCGCGAGTCTACAAATTCACATGGCAACTTTAATACAATGTTAACCACAATTACTAACTATATTAGTAACAGGCTAAGTGATAACGCCCGGTTAAAATTTATTAAGTGCATGTTTTTGTGTTAGTTTTGCCTAATAATGTGTTCGATTTTACTTCATTAGCCAAGTAGGTATGCCATGGTTTCTGAACAGAAATTATTAATTTCTACGTAACTAATATATAAATCATCATTATCATCAGTCTTTTTAATGTCCCCACAGCTGGGGAAAAGGCCTCTCTGTAAGAGGGTGTGGGCCGTAATCCAACAAGCAGGCCCAATGCGGGTTGGTGGAGTTCAAACCCAGGTAGGCGCTTTATTTTGTGTAAATTATTTCATCACCACTGCTCTCTAAACGATGAAGGAAAACATTGTAAGAAAACCGGCATGTCCTAGAACAAAAAATTCGAAGACATGTGACATCCACCAACCAATATTTAAAAGAGCCTAAATTGTTTGTTTGTACAGACTATCGCTGAGTGCCGTAGACTACTTTTCATCCAAACAAAATGCCCAGTTCCTCTGGGACAGGCCAAGGTAGCGGAGCCGCGGGAACAAGCTTGTATTCAATCCCACGTGCGCACTATCAACAATGAGTAATAACACACATTACTTTATCTACGACCATCTGGTACCCTCACCATTACATCTAACGTCTAACTCAAGTACGGAACATTAAAACGCCACCATCTGGCGTCACAAGGGGTACATTTAAATGTCAAGTTCAATGCTCCTCATTAATAACTAGCTAGCTTTTATCCGCCGGTTTGCTCCCGCGACTTATCAAATGGGAGCCACGGATTTTTGCGGAATAAAAAGTAGCCTATGGCATTCGGTGATAGTGTAGCTCAGTCAAAGAATTCAACCTTCCCAGCTTCAATTCTGATGGAATCTTTAATGTGGAAGCGCCAGGGTAGCCCGCAAAATTCAAATTTTCTTACGTTTTTTGCAATTTGCAGGTCAGTTTTAGTTTGTATGTTGGTCTAAAAACGATTCGCGGCCGTAGCAAGTATGTATTTACAGACCAGTAATCATTAAAATCATCAATACAACTGTCTCACTTAGAATCGATGCCAAATGTCATGATTTCATGAAATTCTTAAATTTGGCATCGATTCCAACTGAAAGAGTTGTATTGATGATTTTAATGATTATAATTCTATAAATACATACTTGCTACGTTTGCGAATCAAATTTTGACCAAGATACAACCTGACACTGACCTGCAAATTGCAAAAAACGTAAGAAAATTTGAAGTTCGCGGGATAGGGTGGAGCTTTCACCTTAAGTCAAAAGTTAATAGGTTACTTCTAGGCAAACGTGCTCCATCTTCGACCACATCATCGCTTACCATCAGGTAAGATAGCGGTGAAGCGCGAGACTATATACGACAACAAATAAAAACAAATCAGATCAGCACCCTAATTGCGCCACACAACTTTTATCACAATCTTCTGATGTTGAAGGAAATTCGTAATTCGACTGCTCGACAACTTAAATCGTTCAATGACTGTAGTTGAATTGTCAAAATAAGGCATTGGCTTTGACTACGTGTTACGGATTGACCCAGAGGGGTCTTTCAAAAATTACTTTTTACAAACAAATTATTTCTAGCTCTCATCATGTTCCTGCCCTTCCAACGTTACTTGGGGTCGGCGCAACGAGTTTTATTCTTCCATTCTGTCCTGTCAACCATCACTCTATCAATGACTCCCTTTACTTTTATATCACTCCTCACACAATCCATCCATCTTTTCTTTGGCCTCTCTCTCCATCCATCCACATTTACTAAAATAAATTTTAGCTCTTATTAGTATATTAACTAGCTTCTGCCAGCGGCTTCGCCTGCGTTGAATTGGTACTTCCTCCACTGTAAATTATAGCCTATGCGCTATTCCAGACTATAATCTACGTATATCTGTGCCAAATTTCATCCAGGTCCGTGCAGCCGGTCTGGCGTGACTAAGTAACAAACATCCATCCAAACTTTCGCATTTATCTAATACTAGCACTTCGCCCGCGACTTCGTCTGCGTGGCTTTCAAAAATTTATTTTTGAAAGCCACGTTATTTGTGAGTGTCATAGGCTACAATTAAGATTTGTGGCCTATGACACTCACAAATAACGTGGCTTTCTATTGGCAAAAGAATTTTCAAAAACGGTTCAGTAGATCCAGAGTTTACCCCCTACAACCTCAAAAACTCACAAACTTTACCTCTTTATAATATTAGTATAAATATAAAAATCTCGTGTCACGGTGTTTGTAGTTGCACTCCTCCGAAACGGCTCGACCGTTTTAATGTTTTTTTTTTTACTATTTTTTATGAAATATCCCCCATTTTTTATCGCAGAACAACGTTTGCTGGATCAGCTAGTAATAATATAGTAGGATTCATTCATAATTCAAATTTCTCCACTAAAACATTACTACGCCGAGCTTCGAGTGGCAGCCATTGGCCGTCAATGGCCCATCGTATACGAGGGATCGATTGTATTAATATATTTATGATGTGTTTAATGGAGCGGGAGAGAGATTCTTTTGTGTTAAGCATAGGGGAGATTGAATTTTGGTGGCCTGTGACGTTGAAATTGAAATGCTGTGGCAGTTTTTGTTTGTGTGGTATGGGACGAGAAATGGTGTAAAGTAAGTAAGGATGGGGTGTAAACAAAGCCCGTATCGGAAGCTTACATACTGAGATTGAGATAAGCTTTCAAAAATAATGATGAACAAAACTCCAAACCAGACAGACAAAATTGGATGACAGAGAACACGGTTGGCGCAGTGGCCGAGTGGTTGGCTTCTGAGCTGAGTGACACGGGTTCGATTCCCGCACGGAACAAATATTTGTTTGGCCTACAGATAGTTGTTCCGGATCTGGGTGTTTGTAAACGCACCCACGATACAGGAGAAATTCCTAGAGGGTGATGTTTCAAAAAAAAAATTAAAGCTGCGAAACTTGGAAGCCTCGAATAATCTATGTTTGTTCTAAAGCTCCAATATTTTAACTCCTATGAAGTCCTACGTCAAACTTCAGACATCTCAAGACTAACCAAAGCCTCAACAGAAAATAGATAAGTCACAGAGTGGATAAGTTGATTATACTTAGATGAGTGACACATTGATAGCTTTCTGGATTAAGATTTAATACTGCACTGCTGACATTTACGACTTTCGTGTGATGACAAGCAGCACACAAATTTGAGTATGAAAATGATAGGTAAAAAGTGAAGATGATAGGTAAATCATCTTCACAGATCAAACAGGAATAAACAGGGAATTAGCAAGTCATTCCTCTCGGTGCCATGGATAATTCTATTATTACACTCGAAAAACAAAAGGTGTCATACATCTAAAATAATGTCCATCCTACACAAAACTTGCATGTACAGTACCTATATTTGCTAGCTAATATCTGCAAAGAATCCGCAGTGTGTCAAAATTGCAAACACCGTTAGTTTCTGAAAAACCCGGCCAAGTGCGTGTCGGACTTCGCACATTCAGGGTTCCGTACCGAATGTATTTTTGACTATTTGTATGGCTTAGGGTCAACAAGATCTATGCATCATACTGTGAAAATTTGAAGACTGTAGCTCCAACCGTTTGGCTGTAAAACCTGTGTGACAGACGACAGACGGACAGACAGACACGTGAGTGACAGCAATAGGGCTCCGTTTGGACCCTTAGTGTGCGGAACCCTAATACAAAAACACGTTAAATTGTAAACTTCATTTTCAAAAAGATTCCAACAAATTGTAAATTATCGAATTTAAATGAGATTTATTGTATTTGAAATCTATTAATTACGTATCGAGAGTTTACACTCCCGCAAGTTTTATTACAAATCTTACTTTGTTTGCAATCAGCCGGTGACATAGATATAGCAGATGTTCAGTATTCATATTTGGTACGAATAAAATGTTCAGACCTAAACGAAAATAGGACGACAACACAAGGGGAATACGTATTTTAAAATAACTTAGTGTAGACAGCTTAAAATGGGACACAGATTCTAGGATAAACAAATGTTTAGCATACTTGAATAGGGATGCGCAACAGTTGGAAAAGTTTGAAAGAAAATATACAATGAATATTTCAGTGCCCTATATTCTAGTAAAGCAAAGCTCTAAGCCGTGTTGAATCTTTTTTTGTTTCTGTTTAGATGAACTAGTTACTAGACTAGACTTTCTCCTAAAATAGAAAACGCCAAACAAAAACTTTGATGAATGTTTTTACAGTTAAACAATGATATTTATTTATAACACAGTAGGTTCATAATTTTCAGCACTGTAGCGAACACAATCATATTTATTGCATGTTTTATCCTAATTTCCTTATTTACATACGCAGAACATAATAATTCCACACGTAAAACCACGGGCCGATAGAGCCATTACACATAAATTCTATTTGCAGCAGTTGCATACGTTTCTTCTCGACAGATTCTAAGAAAACTGACTGCACCCCAAACAAATCACATTTGCTCTAATCATTGGATGCACAAATTAAAAACGGTCACAGTCTAACGGCCAATTACGTCTCACATGTCTAAAACAACACTACATTCAGCCTGAAATCAACCTTATTATGTCACAGTAGAGTTTACATTTGCATGTGCGTATTTCTCCCGCGTAAATGACGTCATATGCGGCGCGTACGCAAGACACGTCCGTCGCGGAAAGCGTTCGACGCTGCACTGACTGAAGCACTTGTTTGTTTATATGGTTGTGTTATGGCCACGAGATTTAGAATTCGCGTTTGATTGAGCTGTAAAACTGTCGATATTTATCTATTAGGACGATGTGTGAGGTATTATAGTAAACCGGAGTTGATCTTAGTTTTTAACCGACGAAAAAAAGGAGGAGGTTCTCAATTCGACCGTATATATATTTTTTTTTTTTTTTTTTTTTTAATAATGAAGGGATGCGGTTGAAATATATAGGACTGCGTGCAATTAGTTACCAAATCCAACCCGCAATATGGCAATATTTTATAACCCTTCTAAGCGTTGCAAATTGGTTTGCTCAAGATGAAGCTAACTCCACCCCTTGACACTTTAGGTACTCAGATGTTAAGCGTCATTGAGAGAATAGACGAAGCTAGAAAAAAAAAAACTGGCCAAATGCGTATCGGATTTCGCACATAATTCCGTAACAAATATTGGTATTTGTTAGTAAAGTATACGTTATTATAAAAAACATGAACTACACTACTTTCTCTACTTTTAAAAAGACATGTTGCGCCGACCCCAAATAAATTAGGATAAGGGCAGGAGAATGATGATGACGTTATTATAAACATTACCACCAAACAAGTTCATAGGTCAATGGGAAGTTAAAAAATTTTTCGTAACAAAATTTTGTGACAGACGACGGACGGCCAAACAGACAGACGGACACGTGAGTGACAACAATTGGGCTCCGTTTGGACCCTTCGGGTACGGAACCCTAAAAAGGAAAAGCAGCTCTTTCAAGATCAATCTACCTCTTACATATGAAATTAATTAACAAAACAAGACGACGATTTTTTGTCGGTTATATAGAAAATCCAAGGTTATTGCGAGACCTACTTAGAATTGATGGTACCACATGTTATGAAGGATTACGTGCGCACCAGAACTTGATATGCTAGGGATCGATTCGTATCAAACGTCGGATTTACAGTCTCTTGAAGACATAAATTGATCCAGCTGCCAATCTTGATTAATTTAACAAGGATTATCAAGTGTTACGTCGTATTATAGAACCAGATACTTCGATCATACGGATAACATGAAAATCAACATTACAAATCTATGCTAATTGTCTACAAACATTGTGAAGGAAAATATTGATAATAAAGCGATGAAATCAGGGCCAGTTACATCACTTTTGGAACTAACTACTACAAAGTTGATGGTTTCGAGTAGAAGGAAAAGCTCGTCCCAATATTTGGAAGGACTTAGTCTGTAAGAAAGGAATATAAGTCCAAGCAGTAGGACTGAATTAAACTCATTTATAGATCACCATTTTGATGTCTTTTCTACAGACATTACAGACAGTCTGCCCCTGCCATAACTGTTAATATGATTAACCCATGTACTGTAGGACATTGTCCTATGTTCCAATTCAAATCCATCTGCTCTAACGGTCATCTCAGAAATAATAAACCTGTCTTCAATTCAAATCTCAACGATCACCAACGAATCTCTTAGAAGTCAATCTACGCTGCGGCTGCGCACAGACTTTATTAGTACCAATTTATGTCTAAAATTAAGGAAAAAGTTCATATGAAGAGGCCGGATGTCACTAATTTATTTTGATCCTCTGCCGTTTTATAGCGGCAGGATAAGGGCGGGAGTTTACCGCAACAAGCTTGCGGTGTGGTCTCAATCTTTTATTTTTTTGCTAATCTTGGCAAGAAAGGGTTGCTTGCAGTGGCTGTGTTGGTATGTACTTCAGATATTTGAGAGGTTTAGCTTATGGCATGTTATTGGCGTGTTTAAGTTTATATTGTTTTACCAAAACAAACATGGCTTTGGTCTGTAGAATATATCGGGTTAACATCGTGCTAAGGTTTTAAGAAACAATTAAAAGCATAACTGGGTGTTTTTGGCGTGAAGTGTTTATGGTGGAAATAAAAGGTAATTTTAGGACAGATTCTTTTTGGCTACAAAGCAGTCCAGTGATTGCGCTTTTGTACTGTAGTGTTATCAATGAAGATGAGCTCCTATCCATATAATTAAAAATGAATCGCCGAAACGTATGTACGCGTTTAACTTCCGAACGACTGCACCAAATTAGATAATGCTTTTTTTGTTGTGTTCGTGTTTGTCAGGACAAGGTGTGTATGAATAAAAATTTTGAGAAATCAAATAAACAAAAATGCACCCGTGCGAATCCGGGGCGTGTCGCTAGTAAAATATATTTGTCGCCGTGTATAATTGCAAATACCGTTAGTTTATGAAAAATTACGTAAAACAGTAACTTTTATTTCCAAAAACATTTATTATATATTATTTTATTTGAAATGACCTTTCATTCATAATATATCGAGAATTTCTACTCCCGCAAGATTTATAAGAATCTTACGGTGTTTGAAATCTGTTGTTTGTGCCGTACGACTATATTACGGCACATCAAGTAAACAGCAGTTTCCATGAACGATACGAATTTTATGATACACAAACAAATATGAAATGTGGAACTTTATCAAAGGCAGGCTCGTAAAGGGTTCAGTTTCTTCCGTGTTACCGGGTGGTAAGGCATGCAGGCATCGACGATCTGTTTATGTTATGTAACTTGTAATGTTTGGTGTTCGCAGACCTGTGAAGTTTTTTATGAGGAGTTTCCTTTAGGTACCTTTAAACCTTTATATTATGTCCAACGTTACATGGTGGACATCCCACCCAAACACACAAAACGTTTTGAGAACACATTCATTGTGCGTACTGCTAAGGAGTGAAATTCCTTGCCTGAGTCTGTGTTTCCTGATAGCTACAACCTGGAGGTCTTTAAGTCAAGAGTGATCAGGTTACTTCTAGGCAAGCGTGTTCCATCATCGACCACATCATCGCTTACCATCTAGTGAGATGCTGGTCAAACGCGAGCCTATCAATATTAAAAAAAAAAAGCCAAGTCGAGTCGGACTCGCACGCCGAGGGTTCTGTACAAGCTTGCGGGTATCTAAATAGTTCAGGAATTGAGTTTCGAAAATTTTTGTCAGAAAAACTATTTTTTTTAATTTTTCAGTAATTAGACGTGGTTAAAATAATTTAAAATTTGAGCTGTGCTATTGAGGTCCTTTCATACGATGCCCCGCATGATACGTTCGCCTCACTTTAAAATTTGGACCCTAATTTAATTGCTTGTATGGGGGCCCTATTTTTTGTGATGTAATTAAAGATTTACGGTAGTCCGAATTTTCTCTTAACTTGCGTTATAAGACCTCGCTTCTTGCCAAATTTCATGATTGTATTGTAGGACAGCGGGAAGTACCTTATAAATTTTGATTCCCTTGAGAGTGTCGAAATATACGTTTCTTGCGGCATAAACGGCCGTATCTTTTTTTTACGTTAACTTACAAGTTCGATTTTCTCACAGCTTCAAGGGACTGTAGACCTGAGTATATGGTTTTAATTTCAATTCGATACCTCCACGCTTTCCCGAGATAAAGGGTTTTAACAGACCGACCGACGGACGGACAACAAAGTGATCCTATAGGTTCCGCTTTTTCCTTTTGAGATACGAAACCCTAAAAAAATATTGTGCGGAGATTCTATAGTTAGCAAAGTTGGTAAGGGTAGTAAGAATTTAATGGGAACTAAGATGTCTGAATCAGCTGGGGTCCTGTAAATGAGTCATACAGACTATCGACTTTGATATACTAACATCTGTTCACTCTCATATTTACAACGATGACTCATAAATAAGTCATAACGTGTACCTATACATTTTTTTATACATCCCTTTACCACTGATTCACGTTATTACTAAGACTTTTTATTAAACATGGAAAACCACAATCATTTCCACCCACGGTAATATTCTAGACTTGTGGATCTGGTTGCCACAATATTAAATACTTATTGAACACTAGCTCCTGCCAGCAGCTTAACCCGCGTGGAATTAGCTTCGCCCATTATAAATTACTAGCTGACCCAGCAAACGTTATTCTGCGATGGAAGATGTAGGAGGGTGAAAAATACTTTACGACGACCTATTCTCATCAACTGCCTAGCCTTTTCCCAACTATCTTAGGGTCGGCCTTCAGTCTAACCGGACACATTTTTACATGAAGCGACTGCCTAATCTGACCTCCACAACCCAGTAACTAGGTAATACAATCCCCGTGGTAAGACTGGTTGTCAGACTTTCGGGCTTCTGACGACCCGTAACGACTGTCAAAGATCCACGATTGACAGCCGGGACCAACGGCTTAACGTGCTTTCCGAGGCACGGAGGAGTCTCGGTATGTAAAGATGGTCACCCTGCCATGGACTGACCCCGGAAAGCGTAGCTTAACCTGATGGATCGACCCGTGCGGCTGTTATTACTTTAGCCACGAGCTCTTTTACGAGCTTCACGAGCGCCGAAAACCTCCTTCTTTACCAAATATACAAAAAAAAAAAAAGATTTAAATCTGTCGAGCCGTTTCAGAGGAGTGCAACCACAAACACCGTGACACGAGATTTTTATATACTAGAACCTTTGTGCGATTCCAAACTATAATCTATCTCTGTGCCACATCCAGATCCGCGCCTGAAGGTAGTGGACATGTACAATTTTGTACATGTCCACTACCTTGACCCAGACATGTACAATTTTGTACATGTCTGTGCCTGACAGATAGGTAGTTTTTTTTTTTGGTGGGAAATCATCCAATGACATCTCCCGCTCTAGGGTGTAGCGGAAGGCGTGTCAGACTCTTACTGACTAAAACCCACCCCTGTTCCTTCACTGCCCAGGGGTGCGGTAACTCTGTTTCGAATTCGAGGTAGGTAGCCGTTCTGGCGTGATTGAGTAACAAACCTTCATCCTCCATGTTAGTATTAAGTTCTTGTGTGAGAGGTACAAATAAATGTTTTTACTTTCTTTCAATCTATCGCTTTTATAATATTACTGGGATGTCACTTAAACAATATGGAGTAATCAACTGAGTATTGGAAAGACGAAACTTTTTCAAATGGATAATTGTTTCTGGTCGTAAATTCTTCTCAACTTTCCGCCCGAATAACTATGGGAAAGAATTAATTATTTAATGATGGTTAAAGGAATGAACGGACAATGAACTGACGATTCTTATTGATGGGCCTTCGCGTTATAGAAAATACTTGTTCTGTAGCTGCCTTTTTATAGTGTGGAAATCCTCACGATTGTCCTCAGCCCGGGGCGGTCGCAGGGGTCTGTCAGACTCTTACTAACTAAAACCACAAGGTGTTCTGCCGCTGGAGGGCTTTCGCATTTCATCACACTCTACTACGGATAAAGAGGATGGTTGAATACAACCTTCGCCACCCTTTCCGACGCCACGCCATTTCAGCTGCCTACTACGCTTGCGTGTTGTTATTTTGAAGCTGTTCTATTGTAGACTACAACAGCAGTCCATTACTTATTATTGTTCTTTCATGAACTAGCTGTAGAACTCAAATATACGTGTAGACTGAGTGAGTAGTCCAAAACCTACTTATCCAGATATACAGAAAGTGCAAGTGCCCTCACTAATTAGAAGATAAGAATATGTAGATTCGGAGATCACATGGAAGGAGGTATGCTTATCTGTTTAATGCTTTACCTTTGACATTTCAACTCCTCAGTTACACGTTTATAAAACAGCGTGTTATGAACGTGATAGAAAGATTACATGTCTTATGTTTTGATTTCATTTCACCATAAACTTTCCGAAAATACTCGGTCAATACAAGAACAGATTCGATTCCCGCATGGCCAGACTAATATCTGTAATGGATTTTAATTAAATCCATTTAGAATTAAGCACACGTAACATTTAAAGCATTCCTATACTTTTACTAGGACAGTGATAACGTGAAAGGGATTCACAGAGATTAAAAGGTCAGTTAGTCGTTCGAGAGCACTCTGGGTTGTAGCGCGTTTGTATTTGCATGTTTGTCTCGAGTGCAGGGACCACAGAGCACGGAGGCGCTTCGGTGGCCGCTGGTAGGGGCGGTATTGGAAATAGGCTAGATGAGTAAAAAAATATACATAATTGGTCCGTCAGTTACTAAAAACTATTGGACAATTTTTTTTCTTTTGTCATAAACAAAAATGAGGACGATACAGTGCGTTGAAATTTGACATGACCCACGTAAAAAATGTAACACTTTTTATCAAAAAGTGACGTAACACGTCCCCACTCCTGAACTCTGATGCGTTTTTTCTTTGTCATTTTTATGATATGATTTGTATTTTAAAAATACGTGTTCAATATATTTTTTATAATTTTACTTACGGGCTAAATATAATTATTATTTTTGTGTCAGCCAGCGTCACCTTTTAATCGTACTAAAATGAGATGCAGGTTTGGAAACTGACGGGTTTGACTGTCCGCGACAGTTCTGCACTCAAGACACTTTCTTTTTCTACTCCACCCAGCAAATACCGAGCTTGCAACCTTTTCGGTTTGCGCAACATACAATTTATATTTAGAGCTGATTTTTCAATAGTAGGACAACTTTTATTTAAGGAATACATATGGCGGTTCAGTTTTCGGAAAATATGACAAACAGCCATGTTTATTCCACAGGTAAATGTTATCTGACGATTGCAAAATCGGCCCATAATTATAATAATTTAAATGACATAATCTGTATGTTTTGTTCATTTTTCTATTGCTTTGTTGTTCTTTTCTCTTCTGTGATTTGTTGCTGTGTTCTGTCTGTGCAGAAACACACTTTGTTAATTTTTACTTTAAAGTGCCGGCGCAGCAACTCCGTTCTCTGTGGCATGCAACATTATCGAATATGGCGCGTACATTATGGACTTCTGAAGGGTTCATACTTATGGTATTAGGATGTTGCAAAGGAATGATAGGTATGGGGAAATGGTGCAAGTGTTATACATATAATTGAAGTTCCATTAGAATAGTTTTGATAGCGAAATCTGGCGGTACTTGACGCAGATTGGTGCATTATGAAACTGCTCAGGTTAGTTTCAGCTTCAGCAGGCACTCATTAGCTACGTGCCTACGAGTACGAGCATTGAGTATAAATTGCGGTAATAAGAACCGGGTGCATTAAATCCTCTACTTGCAGCCAATAAGTCTACATTACTCAGTACTACCTTGTCAAGTCGCACAGTGTCAGTTCAGGTTAGGGCAATGCTGAGCAGGTGCCATAAGCCTTACGGCGCGCCGTAAGGTTGAATGAACGATACCCTTTTTTTTGTTGTGTTGGGTAATCATCCAATGACTTCTTCCGCTCTGGGTGGAGCGGAAGGACGTGTCAGACTTTTACTGACTAAAACCCACCCCTGTTCCTTCAGTTGCCTGAGTGCCCAGGGGCGCGGTAACTCTGTTTCGAATTTATCCACGGAGAGAGGATGCGCAGAGGGCAGATGAACGAAACCCTATGCGTTACATTTAATAGTGTTTATTTTCATCAATTACAATGCAAGTAACGTAAAGGAAAAAAAATACGAGGTGATCGATTATAAATTCTAAACGTAACAAATGACACAAGAACGCGTGATGCTATGTGCTCAACTGTGGTCAATTTTAATACGTCATTTGTAAACAGTACCTGCGGTGGTTTTGCCAAAATACTGTTAGATATATATTTTGTACATTGTACAGGATGCCCATTTTTTGGTGCTCTCAAATAAATCGACATTGTGTTACCAAAAAATGTGTGTCATGTGAAAAGCAAATAAAAAAATTACTATCGCTCCCCAGTTAAACTAGTTGGTGTTTGGTGTTATCGGCCGATGACCTAATGATAAGATAAGAATTGGATTTATTTTTGGAAAAAATACATTTTACTAAGAGCATTGATTTTAAGTTCTGAATCGGCACAACAACTATAACCAACAACCCATGATACAGTAGCATGCTACAATGGCTAGGATTTCAGACAATAGGCCGATTTTAGTTTTTATAATAACAGAGGTGATCTTTCTTTTTACCCGATTACGGTAAAGCCTAAAGGAAGGGTTTAGGCTTTGAGGAGAGGAGGCTCTATCCGCTGATCTTTGGCTGGTCGCACGGCTACTACTAACTGGTACAGTACACCGTGCGATCCACATGTAAAAAGCAAAATTATAAATGACTAAATAATTTGCGTTAACTTGATTGTTTTTCTATGTTATTGCGAGTTTTATGTTGTAATCAGATCAATGAAAACAATCTCTTGTAGACTTTGAAAGGTGAATCGCTAGCCTCATAAAGTGTTTCCAGTTTTTTTATATGTGTTAATGTATCTTAGGTAAGTGCATTTTGTTGATCTTATGTTAAATAAAGATATTTGAAAATTGAAAATTGAAAGGAAGGGTTTAGGATTTTAGCAATCTACGATGTTTTTGGATACGTACGTTCCACCGTATTACTGAACGATGAATGAGTGTCAATCGATTCGTTAGTGTTGTTATTACACCAATCGATCGATCGTCGATCGACCGGTATCCGTGTAATAGCTTTGGCCGATCGACGATCGATCGATTGGTTTAATAAAACCCATAAGTAATATGGTTCGGAAGTCAAAGAATATATTTTATAAGAATATAATCAATATGGCAGATGTAACATCCAAAAAAGTGAGGGCATCTAATTTTTTTTATTTGTTGTTGTATTAGTGGGATGTAAAATAAAAGAGGAAAATTCTGAATTAAATATATAGTACAAAAATATAAAATATACCAAGCGACAGGAAGACAATTTTACTAATTCGTGGTTTTATCCTCAATCGAGCTTTAGTTTTAACTTTGTGTTACTTCAGCTTTATCAGATACTGAGGATTACTTAATTATTTAATCACCGCAAGAAAATTAAAATCACAAACAGCACGAAATATTCATCCTAAATTTAATAAAACAACAACTAAAACAACTAATCTCCCGCTCATTGAGGTTCACCATAGTTCCTCCCACTCTATATAAGAAAGACCACAAATGAATGGCAAGGGGAAGCCGGCCCGGACGCGCGTTACGCTTGCACTGACCATAGCATCCGGCAATATAACACCGATAAGTAATTAATAACATCTAATTATGTGGGTCAACGGACGATTTCAGACCAACATGGCTTAACAGGCAATGTGTTACACCATAGATATTGAGATTTTTTTAAGGGTTCCGAAAGTCCGAATGAAAAACGGAACCCTTATAAGATCACTAGTGTGTCTGTCTGTCTGTCCGTCTGTCACAGCCAATTTGCTCCGAATATGCTGGGCCGATAGAGTTGAAATTTGGTACACACATGAATATCTATCTGTGACCCAAACACGGACGTGTACCCTAAATAAATTAATTTGGAATATAGGGGTCTCTTTCGGGTGAAAATCTGAAAATTAAAAATGGAAGTTTTTCAAACTGTGTCGTGCGACATATCAAATGAAAGGGCACATTGTGAAGGTCTCGAATATATTTTTTTCGTAATTTTAAAATATATAATTTTCAAGTTATTTAAGAAAATAGATGAAAAAAGACCATTCCGCCTTAACTCCGAAACCACTGGGCCTAAAATTTTGAAAAAAAAAAAACTTTTTTACAAAAAAAACAATCGACTTCCAAAAAAAAATTACTCTAAAAATTAAAAAATAACTTTAATTTCGGAAGTCGGTGTTTGTATTTTACTTCTTCGTTATTTGACACCGACTTCCGAAATTAAAGTTATTTTTTAATTTTTAGAGTAATTTTTTTTTGGAAGTCGGTTGTTTTTTTTGTAAAAAAGTTTTTTTATTTTTCACTTTTTAGTTGTTATACCCCAGAACTAAAAACTCCAATAACATGGAACGTGGAATTTAAACATTTGGAGAACACCAAAACGTCATCGAGGTACGCGTATTTTTCGTTTTTGTTCAGTTTCTCACAAAAGGCTGAAGCAATTTTGATAAAATTTATATGGGACTTGGGAGTATATTCTTTCGGATAAAAAATGAATTTTGAAAATCGGTCCACAACTGACGGAGAAATCGGCGGACCACATCGGTATTTTGTTCATGGTTTTTAGGCCGAAAGTCCAAGTTTGAGAGCCGTAGGTAAGACATGGTAGAATCACTGAATCCATAACTATTTTCTTTATTGACGGTGTGAGTTTTGATTTGAATATTTCTTTGTGTGCCCAGTATTTCTTCCAGGTTATTGATATTCTACGATCTATTTCCTCCATGTTTCTAGACTTTCTAAAAGAAATCTGTTTGCCCAAGTAAACGTAGCTTTCTACAAACTCTAGAGGGGTGTTGTTTACAAAGATGGTCGCTATGTGGTGATTAGTCATTATTTTCGTTTTGTCAAGATTCATTTCTAGGCCGACCTTGATGCTAGCTCCGTGAAGATCGCTAATCATGTTATTCAGTTGTGCGGAGCTCTCAGAGAGCAGAATTATGTCGTCGGCAAAACGGAGATGGCTTAGGTATTCTCCGTTTATGTTTAATCCCTTCGTTGACCATTGTAAGTTTTCCATTAGGTGTTGTAGTACAGCTATGAATAGCTTTGGTGAGAGCGGGTCGCCCTGTCTCACGCCTCTGTTTATATTAATTTTTGTGCCCACTCTGTCCAGTTTTATTCTACTTGTGCTTTCCACATATAAGTTTTTCAAAATGTTTATGTACTTATCTTCTATGTTTATTGACTCTATAGCTTCCCAGATACTTTCGTGCGATAGAAGACACCATTACATGGGTCTTAAACAAAACTGTACAAATAACAGCTAAACACCCCTTTCAGGAGGTTCAGATGGTCAGCCATCAATTTCAGCAAAGGTGGCAAATTATGGTAGTTTTTGACAGAAAAATAAATCAAGTAGTTGTTAGTTCAACAACATAATGAGAACGAATTGCATAATAACAATAAATTAGACAGACAAATACGCCAAACGGAAACAATCCGATCTTCACGAAACGTAACGAATTTTAACTACCACTAACAAGACGTTCACACTCAAAACCTATTTTCCACACTATGACTATTTTCATAAGGTAGATTTTCCCTTTATATTTTGGTATCCTAGATGCACTAGTTACGCATTGTAAAAGGGTTATGACGCGCGCACAGTGCACTGTTTATGTGAGACGAGTAATGCCACATTCTTGACGGTTTTGTTCTACTAAAATAGAGGAAAGAGATTTTTCCAACGAAAGCGCCTGGAAAAAGGTTTAACGATGTGTCTTATGGGTGGCGCCACCTGTTTTGAGTAAGGGGAATTGCGGTTAGGCATTCTGCTTACACTTAGATGTACACTCTTGGTCCAGTGCTTTATCATTAATAGGCTCACGTTTGACCACCTATCTCACCTGATGGTAAGCGAAGATGTGGTCGAAGATGGAGTTCGCTTGCCTAGAAGTAACCTATTTTTAACCGACTTCGAAAAAGAGGAAGGTTCTACGTTCGACTATTATGTTATGTCCACCTATTTCTCTGTCAGTTGTGGACCGATTTACAAAATTCTTTTTTTATCACAACGAATATACTCCCGAGGTGGTCCCATATAAATTTTATCGATATCACTTCTTTAATTTTTAGTATAGGTATTTTCTTTTTTGGAAGTCGGTTGTTTTTTTTTTTGTAAAAAAGTTTTATCAACCTGTGTTGTTCATTGGATAAGCTTTTTCTAGTTTGCATTGCGATAATCTAGCTTTTCAAATGAGGGGTCCAGTTAACACCTGTCCTGCTAGTCTTGATAGCTATAATCAGGGAGCCTTTAAGGTCAAGAGGATATTTTATAAGCAAGGGTTCTCCATAATCGCATTATCGCTTATCGTCAAGTGAGATATTAAAAAGTTAATGCTTTCGATTTTCAGTAAGTATTGCAATTGGCGAGCAATACTGAAAATTGCAAACGTCATCTTAGATTTGAAAAGAGATGGCTAAACGACTGCCCCCAACATGACTAGCACAAATAGGAACCTCACACTAACCAGTAATATTTAAATATTCATTCATGAATTATTTCGTTTTTAATAATTTCTTATAACTTTCGTGAACTAATAAACATAAAAAAGTTTCTTAATTGTATTTATGCTTTGTTTTGGTTTGACATGACAAGGTCAAGGAATACTGACAGCTAGGGAAGAGACATATTGCATTACCAAAATCTGACATTGGCAGAATTGTCGACATCGGCACGATTGCCAAAGAGAAAAATAGAATAGAATACCAAAATGCCAAATCGAATAAGTTGAACTTCAATCGATATTTAACAACAGTTATCAAAACGATTTATTTTCTGAAACTACTTAATTGATTAATTGTATCTGGATAAGCATATTACTAACACTTCAGGCGCACAATCTTAATACATATTTTCTGTCCGTCGAGGTCAACAAAAACAATTTCTTTTTCTGTCAGTCCATTCGATTATTTTATCGATTTAAATCAGATTCCAACTCTACTCTATGAAAAAAAAACGTCAGACGTCGTTTGAACACTTTTAAGAAGCCGAATAAAATCAAGGCATATCGGTCAAAAAATATGCTATGTGTATATTTTATATGAAAGCGAACCCACAAACAACACTTTAGATGACATACTGTCATATTACTGCAGCTGTATTGTGGGTAACAGAACTCTAGGCTGTTGTTGTCATGTCATGACAGTGATCTGGTATCTCGGTTGGGCAAGACATCAGAACACATTATCATCTCCAGCTTCTTTTTTAGATAATGTCCTAATAAGACTTACCGAATAAATAAATATATAAATCGCATTATTGTTGTTTTATTTCAATATCTTATATGTACTCAGTGCGTTTATTATTTAATTTAGGCAGAATTGTTTACCTACCTACCTCAATACAGAAATCTACAAATATTTGGGTCAGTAAAGCTAGAACTACACTGTGCACACGTCGTGTGTCACACGCCGATCTGGGCGCGTCGATCTCCTTCATTTTATATGGAAACTAGACTTGTAGAGCTACACTTGATCCACGCCACGCAACGTCTACGTACAAATCAAGCGTGTTAAACGTGTGCGTCGGTCTAATGTAGTTCTAGCTTTAATCTAAGATCTTTTTCAAATACGTTCATCATTTCAGCCATAATATTATTTACATTGTCTGTGAATACTGTCTTTATTTCAACTCATTTGGATAAGTAGTTTAGGTTTTACAACAGAATACTTATATTATTTTGATTTTTGCTGGAGAGCTGGGGATTATATACCGAAAGTTCGTTGTATCAAGTTTTTTTTTTGCTGCAATTACCCCTATGTAGATATTAACTTCAAGTACCTTAGTGCAAAATCGCCAGTCAAAAACACAATTATCAATAAAAATCGTCGCAGACACATTAAAACGCCTAGATAAAAGTTTATAGCAATGTCATTGTTTGAAGTTTTTGTACCTTTGTCGTAGGAGTTGCGCGATTTTGTTTTTAGGATTGTGCAAATATTAAAAGTTCCTGAACCTTTTTAAATTACAAAATACTAATTTCAGCTATTTAGCATTACATATTGCTAGGTACCATGTTTATACATGCGTTTTCATTGCGGGGGCAGTCGTCCATACTTCAATTTAGCCATGTCCTTTAGCATCGTTGCAATCTTCACTCGTAGATTGGCACAGACAAGAGGAAGGCAACTTCTTAAAGCCATCATAAAGTCTGACGTCAATATAATGCAATCTCACGTGACATTTGATTGCTGCGCAGGCGCATAGTAAATAAATGTTAAACTTAAAATTAGAATGCGGTTCAGTCAACTCGGCGCATCGCTCCCAATTCATCAGCGAGCGCACAATGCAACTAGGATTGCGTTTTTGACAAGCAATTAGGAGCAAATGGGACAGGACAGGTGTCAGTATGTGTATGCGATCAGCAAAATTTGTTATGATGCACACTGAAACTGTAACATGTACACTTGTACAGTTTATACGAATATTACGACGATATTTTAACCAAATTGATATCTTAAGGGATACATTCGAAACAGAGTTACCGCTCCACTGGGCACTCAGGCAAAGAAGGAACAGGGGTGGGTTTTAGACAGTAACAGTCTGACACGCCCTCCCGCTCCACCAAGAGCGGGAGAAGTCATAGGAAGATTTCCTACCCAAAAAAAAAGAAAAAAGGTTGGATGAATACCTGACCGAGTCGTGGGAGTGTTCGAAAGACGCAACTTGCCCTGGCAGAGGTAACTGTAGGAACAGTGGTGGGTTTTAGTCAGTAAGAATATGACACGCGCTCCCGCACGACCCAGATCGGGAGAACTCATCTGGTGATCGGTGGTGGCACTAGTTGTCTGGCATCTAAGCTGAACTGGACCTATTTGGCGCAGCCGTGGGGCGCACACTTCATTTCTTTTCTTTTTTTTCCGTTGTTACTTTTAGTTTTTTTTTTATTTTTTTTTTTATTTTGTTTTTTGTTTCGTTTTTGTTGTGTGCCTCTAACTGTAGTCAATAAATGTATTTTCTTTCTTTTTTTCTTTGATGAAGAAAAAATATTTGATGACTTCCCACCTCAAAAAAAAAAAAACCGGCCAAGTGCGAGTCGGACTCGCGCACAAAGGGTTCCGTACCTATAAAAACGGCAAAAAAATCACGTTTGTTGTATGGGAGCCCCCTTAAATATTTATTTTATTCTGTTTTTTAGTATTTGTTGTTAGAGCGGCAACAGAAATACATCATCTGTGAAAATTTCAACTGTCTAACTAACTATCACAGTTCATGAGATACAGCCTGGTGGCAGACTAACGGACAGACAGACAGACGGACGGACAGCGGAGTCTTAGTAATAGGGTCCCGTTTTACCCTTTGGGTACAGAACCCTAATAAGAGTGGATATGGATTGGAGAGATCAATAGTTACTCTACAATTTAACTATTTAGTTACAAAGGTATTTGAAACCACTTGTAAGTCTGAGTTTTTAAAGAAAACTAAAGACTTTGGTTGGCTTTCGTCTTGCGAGTTACGTATTCTTTTCCTTTTGACGTTTCATTGTAAAATATCCTAGTGGATTTAGAAGGTAACGTCTTGATGAACTAGATACAAAGAACACAAATTACGGAACTTAAGCACAAACTATTCCTAGTTCTAACAGAACACAACAGATACCGAGAATGTTAATAAGTTGAAACACTGCAGGCCAGTAATATGGGTTATTATGTCGCTGCACACGGGGCTAGTAATCTCTCACTATTTCTGCACTATGCATTACTACCGCAATCTTTAGCCTACGCAACATATAAATGTAATACAAGTTTGGTACAATCGCTTCTAATAAAAACAAAGGAGCTAAGCATTCAGATAAGGGATATCTGTGCAGATTTACGGCAGTGGAACCAAAACATATAAATTTCCTCTTTGTTTTTAAACAGGCTGTAAGGAACAAGATACCACTAATGCCGCTAAATATAAGTCATTAATCTCGGTAATGATCGGTTACAGAAATTGTCTTTTTTAAGCGCAATGTATTGTAAATAATGCGATCTCAACGCTCCGCACTACTACTTACCTACACTCGCGCCGGCCGAGCGCGCCGCGCCGCCCGTAGGCGTATACGGCGACGTGAATGAACTCTAGCGAAACAGCTGTACGTATTTTATTTACATTGCTGTTTTTAATTTAATTAGCGATTTAATTACTTTTTAATTATAACTCTCATTGGGTTGGATAGGAATAAAGATTTTGAACAGTCTAAAGTAAAAAAAAACTACAGAAAAAATTAAAAAATTGAGGAAAACGCCGACGAAAAATTCCAACGCTACCAGCGCGTCCAGAATCATTGTACTGAATTACTAGTACACATATGTGCGAAACATGCGCCTTACATGGTGTATATTTATAATATAAAACCGATGCCCCACACCAGGAATTAATTCGTGTATCGAGGATGCGTTCGCAAACATGTATACTCACGTACACACGTGTACCAGTGATTCAGAGTCAGACCCCCAGACCTAGAACAACAATCTGTACTTACAAATATTTGTTCTGTGCAGGAATCGAACCCGCGACACGCAGTGCAGCAGCTAGTCGCTCAACCACTGAGCCAACCGTGCCGTCAAAGTACGTGGAAAGGCACCGACGGAAATGTGTACGGAAACGTACTAATGCGGTGAATAGTAATTCTGATTGAATTAATTGTAATGATGATTCATTATCATCACTCTCTTGCTTATCTTATTTGGAGTTGCTGTAACTTGTCTTTTTACCCGACTATACGACGCAAGGGAGGGTAATGTGTTTATCAGCCTATGTTTGTAAGTTTGTTTGTTTGTTCCTTTGTGGCGCTAAACGGCGTCCAAACGCGTGGGTCGATTTTGATAATTTTTACGTCAATTAATTCGTCTTAATCTTGCGAGTGCTACTAAAGACATTACAGTAATTAAAATACAAATTGCGACAACCAGACGCTATATCGTGAAAAAGAAAAAAATAAAGTCGACAAACTATATTAAGTGGGGTATCAAAATAAAGGGTTCAAGAAGGCGATTCCAAAAATATAATTTACTAAAATGTAGAAACAAAAAAATGTAATGTGTATTCAAAAAACCCGACTGTAAAAAACAAGTAACAAGTTCCAAACAAGTCACTTTTCAAGCAGTCTGTTGCAGTTGGTGGCATGAAATTTATAATTGAACTAAAATAAGTGCCACCAACTGCATCACAAAAGTGACTTGTTTGGAACTTTTTAGTTTTTTTTTACAGTCGGGTTTTTGTCATACTTCTCTATTGGTCGTCATCTCAGTAGTCATCCCCTTCCTAGCTATTTCAAGTAGAAGCTCACATTCAACAGCTGCTTTGTAACGTTCTGCGATACTACTGACTATCCACCTGACAAAATATCTTACAAGCATTTACGACCACCACACTGTAGTCGACTATTCTTAGCCTACAACAAGTTTTAATAACACACCGTGTTATCACAATCAAAGAAACTCAAACGCGCACGTTTACGTTACTTTAATTAACCGTTACCAAGAACACGACTAAAAAGTAAGTATTGAAGACCAAAACGTTGGCTCAGATTTACGAGTGACCAGTCATGGGAGGGGAATCCGAGGGTGGCTCGTATTTATAGAGCAAGTTGTCTAAGTGCATGGGAATTTATTGGTCGTGCAAGGGATTTAGAGCCACGACGACTGAAGGTAAAAAGATTATTGTGAGTAGGACGCTTAATTGTGGCGCAGAGTACTGATGTTTATAAGTTGTTGTTTGTTATTAGTTTAAATAATTGGGGTTAGTCATACCCGTCTTTGATGAACAAATATTTAGTTTCTTTGATACAACAGACCGTCCTATCCAACTAATATTATAAATGTGAAACTTAGGTTGTATGTTTGTTACTCTTTCACGCAAAAACTACTAAACGCATTTTGATGCAACTTTACAGTAATATTGCTTAATTATACATCAGAATAACACATAGTCTATAATTTATAATGGGGGGAAATAATAATACCACGCGGGCGTAGTCGCCGGTAGAAGTTAGTTTTTAACACCCGACGCAAAAAGAGGTGTGTGTGTTCAATTTTGACCGCTATGTTTGTGTGTCTCTCTGTCTGTCTGTCTGTCTGTGGCATCGTAGCTCTTAAACGGGTGAACCGATTTTAATGCGGTTTTTTTTTTTTTGAAAGCAGGTTTTGTAGCGATGGGTCTTAGACATGTTTAATCTAATGTGTCAAGTTCATCAACTCTTTTGTGGTTTTCAAATGTTCGCTTTTCTTTTAAGAGTTGGGGGTTTTTTAAATATTTAATTTCAGTTTTAACAATACACACCAATAAACAGCTCTGTGATGTAATGAAAGGCGATTTGATTACCAAATTATGTATTTGATTGTTTTATATTTTTGACGAGCTAGTTCATAATACACTCAGCGGCACAATTAACCGCCCACTCTATTTTTCTTGTTTATTGCAAAAGCAGTTATTTAATCAATAAATGTTATTTAATATTTGTTTTTCGGGATGTTTCTGTGATTCAAACAAATGTTTAATTTTGTTAAATTTCTTTTTAATTGTTAGATAACAAAAAATAATCAAATTTTCATTTTTTTCAGGAAAAATTGGAATTTAGAAATCAAAGAAAAAAACACTTAAAGTTAAAACGAATCTTTTTTTAGTAATGGGTGTTGCCCCCTCTGGCCCTGATGACTTCTTGCAGCCTGTTTGGGAGTCCGTCCATGATGTCCTGAATATCTGATTGGGGGATATTGTTCCACTCCTCAATCGCTGCCGTTTTGAGCTCCCTGATGGTAGTGGGGGGCGATGTTCGTGCCCGAATACGCCTTTTCAAGTTGTCCCAGACGTGTTCTATAGGGTTGAGGTCTGGGCTGCGAGCTGGCCACGGTAATGTTTCGATACCGACTTCTCTTAGGTATTGAGTAACAATGCGGGCGACATGGGGTCTAGCATTGTCATGCATGAGAAGGAAATCTTCTCCAATAAATGGAGCAAATGGTACCACATGTTCTTCCAGGACCTCTTCCACGTATCGGGCTGCAGTTAAACTGCCTCTTTCAATAATGACGAGGGCCGTGCGAGCCTCGTAAGAAATACCGCCCCAAACCATTATTGAGCCACCTTGGTAGCCAACAGTTTTAACAATGGCACAGGGAGCAAACCTCTCGTTTTGGCGTCGGTAAACACGCTGACGTCCATCTGGTCCTCTCAAAGCAATTCTGCTCTCGTCAGAGAACAAAACATTTTTCCACTGATCAACAGTCCATCTTGCATATTCACGTGCAAAGCGGAGCCTTGCTGTTTTGTGCTGTCGGAGAAGTTCAGGGACGCGGGCTGGTCGATATGCCCGCAGGTTTTGTTCCGCCAACCTTCTTCTCACTGTCCTTTCACTAACACTAACGTTTCTCACTTCAAAGAGTCGGTTACGGGCCTCAGTAGCTGTGCAGGAGCGATTTCTTAAAACATTGGTGACAATGAAACGGTCGTCCCGAGCTGAAGTGCAGCGATGCCGTCCTTGACCTGGTCGCCGGGTATACGACCCAGTCTCTCTGAAGCGTCTGATGGCGTCTCGTACAGTTGTACGAGGTACTCCCAGTGTACGAGCGATGCGACGTTGGCTGTACCCAGCGTCAGCTAAAGCCACAGCCCTAGCGGCTCCAACTGCATCTAACGGCATTTTTTTTCTTTAAATTAATGAGCACTTGTTTATGAACTCAATAACACTGTTTGAAATGTTCAGAAACGCGAAAAACAGTACAAAGAATCACGGAAATCCGATCTCTACCAAAGCTGTATTTCGACTAAATCACTGAATAGACGTCAAAACCAAATTTAAAAACAATAAAACAAGGGTAAAAGTGTTTAATTTATTGTAAACATGCCCACTTAACAAATAACATTTAATACTGTAAGCATTCCATAACGTAAACAAACGGTATGCCACTTGAGAAGGGTGGGCGGTTAATTGTGCCGCTGAGTGTATTATGGTAGTACTTATATGTATAAGCGAAACGTATGTAAGTTATGTCAATAATAGATAAGAATTATTACTGTTGAGTTACAAATAATATTGAACGATCTTTAACCTTACTGACACACGTGACTTTGGGCAAAGCTGATGCACGCACCTTATCTGGGTGGGTGCACTATTAATCATCTATATTCCCAGACAAACCCAGAAGATGGGTGACTTGGGATATTTCAGTGATCCAGAAAATGAGGCCAAAATATTAATCCCAAACCAAGTATCGGAAAGCCTTCTTAAAAGTAATACTTAAGCCCGCCATAGACGAACTGCTTGGAGCAGTCGAGACCGACTGCAACAGAGCAGTCAGACGGGTTGCGGTCGGGGCCTCCACAGACGGACTGCTTGGAACAGTCAGTGCATTTTTAGCTACGAAAACAAATGAACTGCTTGAGCGGTCCGTGTATGGCTAATGTCAATTTTTGTATTGAAACTGCAGATCGCCCAACAGAAACCGCTTGAAGCTGTCGGCACTGACTGCTCCAAGCAGTCCGTCTATGGAGGCACTTAAGCCTATTTAGGTTCGTTGTCGTTGCAAAGAATACTACAGTTGAAGGACAAAAAATTGCACTACAATAATAGGTGACTTGTATTACAATGTTAATAAGCTTAGTGGCAAAATACTCCTTTACGCGGAACAGGGTGTAAAGTCCCGCAAACCTCCATTGAAAAGGGAGGATCCTCCGACCAGACGGGTGCTGTGTCTGGTCCGGGCAACTGCCCGATAGTTGATTTCGGGCTGTTGTATATGTTCAAATCGCGCGGAGAACTCTGCTTGCGCGATGTAGGAATTTTGCTGTTCTAGTTAGTATGAAGCGTCATAGATGTCGCTACAACAATTTATTTTAGCTCAGGAGGTCAAAATCATGTATAAGGATAGTAAGGTCGGGAGGAAGTAAAATGGAATCGCAATTCGCAGGAGAAAGCAGTCGCGGGCCGACCTCTAAAGCCTTCGGGTTAAGACATTATGTAAGTGAATGACAAGTGAAAAGTAGGTACTGTAATAATACTTATATTGATCAGCACTTCTTTTATTTCAATAGGTTTGACGCTATCACAAGATATGCATATTTTTCCTACGAAACAGATTCTTTGCAATGAAAAACGTATTGCAAAAGTTGCTTTTTGCTAAAGAAACTTGCTTATCCAGAATAACTCTTTGCATCGCTTTCTATAAAAATAAAAAAAAACGTTTAGTACAGGTCGTTTCTTTGACTTGTGCCTAGCACAGAGGTGCAACAATACCGTCCATATCAGACTCTCAACAAAGGGCCGGCCGAAGTGGGTCACAGGATAGTGCCCCGCGTCTGTTTATAGACGTTAGACGCGACAGGACACGCGTACGCGCTGTCAATACAACATGCATCGTCCCTCTTACAAGCTGTAAATACTACTCAATAAATTTGCGGTTCTGACTTGTCGAATTTTCTCGTAAAATGTCTAAAAATACTGATACACGACGGTTTGTACTCATAGAAAAACTAATCTCAACTTTGTCTCATTTCAAAAAACATAATGTTTTTGTAGACTTTTTTTGATTTTGCTCAGAAAGCGTGAATTCGACTTAGCTTATTAAAAACAATGCTTTTTTTTCTAATTTTGATGTGCAATACACATACTTACGGCGAAGTTCTTGCTCACAGTTTTTGCATTATGAACCAAAACTTTTTCACGTCCCAATGTGTTTGTATCACGCTGATTCGAATCAACATTACAGTGTTGTTGTTGACGAACATCTGAAACCATCACCACCACAAAAATAAACCACAAGATTTCCTTACCTCCTTCTCTCCCTGCGACTTGACAGCGTCTCCATGTATCTTGTCTCTCAGGGCGACCAGCTCCAGCGGCCAGCTCGACACCTCCGCGTCGGGGTCCGACAGAAGCACCTGGTAACAGACGATAGGAGTTAAATATGTTGCATGAATCTTAAGTCTTTATATTTATATGCTAGTGCACTTCGCCCGCCACTATGTCCACGTGGATTTCAAAGATTTGTATGCCTGTGACACTCACAAATAACGTGGCTTTCTATTGGTAAAAGAATTTTCAAAATCTGTTCAGTAGATCCAGACATTACTCCCTAGAACCTCACAAACTTTACCTCTTTATAATATTAGTATAGATAAGGTTTTGAATAAAGCATTTTTGGAGACAAAATGGGGGTTTCGTATCGATAAGAGTTACACGAGAACAGCTTAGGCTGTGTTGAATAGACTAGCTCCTCAGAATGGGTGGGAGCGGGGCTGATTGCCTAGAATGGACGAACTTTCTTAAGTCACACATTCATTGTCAGTACAGCTGAGGAATTCCCTGCTGAAGTCTGTGTTACCGTACATTTTATTGATCGAAGGTGTTTCCTAATAGTTACAACCTGAGGGGTCTTTATATCAAGAATGATAGGTTACTTTTAGGCAAGCGTGCTCTATCGTCGACCACATCATCACTTACCATCAGGTGAGATAGTGCGTGCCTATTAATTTTCTTTCGGAGGTTCTCTCCAAGAATCAAAACTACGAACGACGTACGCGAAGTAAGAATTGTGTCTAGTTCGCAGTCTTGCCTTGTATCTAGTTACGATAACGAATTTGGAAAGCTCCTTATTTAGTTTGGCGAATTGCTTTTAAGTTTGTTTAAATAGGGTATTACATCCATTTTTAAAAAAGTGTCTCAATTATATTCTATAGTGCTAATAAACCAATAAAAAAACACAAAATTTTTATTCAATCAATAAGTGCCCTAAAAATGCATTTAAATGTTACATTTTCAAATTTAGCGCGTAATTTGACGAAAACACTGGACGAAGTGGACGCCATATTGCTCTATGGTCATGACGTCAGTTGGCTATGTAAATAAAAGTACAAAGCATAGATACGCTGATCAGTTGACAGTTGACACTTTATAGTTTACATAGCCGTATGACGTATAACATGGCGGCTACTATTCCATGGTGTTAAAAAACAGATGTTAAAAAAACTGCAAATTTTGAATTGAATTTAATTAACTAAAACTAACATTTTCCGACTGCTTTTTGCCTAAGCTATCTCAATAATATATTTTAGTTTTTTTCTCATATAGAGTAAAATACCCTGTTGGTTGCATTAATTAGAAGTTTGTATAAGTTGCATACATACGAACTACAAGAGTAAAAGTAATAATAGAATGGATCTCCCACAGTTGACGCTTTAAATTAAGCACTAATATAGACTGCCACAAGCATCAAACGCAAAAAAAATCTCAAGACACATCACATGAGAAAACCAGACTTCTGTCTAACAAAACATGAACGTGAACTTACAAACAAATCACCCATGATTTCTTCTCAAAATCCTGTTTAATAAATCACTTATATTGCACAATCACAACAAATCACAAATAGAAAATGTTCCAACAATCACAAGAGATGTGACTGCACTCGCATAAGGAAAATATATGACTGGGGTCTGTGCCACTTTTGACCCCTTATCATGCAGATTGATAGCCCAAACGGTACGCGTCTAAACAAAGGGAGTAATTATGTTTTTGAGTGATTAGTTAATTATATATAATACTGTTTTAAAGACTAATGCTTCCTTTTGTTACGGATGCTTTGCTAAAGATTTCAATTTATTAATATTTGTTTATGTTTTGTCAAGCGCTATTGAAATCAGTCATAATGTTATCCGATTGGTCTTTAGCGTAATTAAGACATGGATTTATTACTCTGGCTAGCCTATACAAAGGATGCATTTACTCATCCTGCTACAATATTATAAATGTGAAAGTTTGTGAGGATGTATGTTTGTTACTCTTTCACGCAAAAACTACTGAACGGATTTTGATGGAACTGTACAGGAATATTGCTTATACATCAGAATAACACATAGACTATAATTTATAATGGGAAGAAAAGAAGTACTAATACCACGCGGGCGAAGTCGCTGACATTAGCTAGTATTATATAAAGCCAAACGTTTCGTTTGTCAAGTTTACTTGATTAGCGCGTTACTTGTTTATCTTTTAATTTGTTACATTTATTCATTCCGGAAGGGCAAAACCATGGATTTTGATAACATTTCGAGTTCTGCCTTGCGATTGGAGATTTTAGTTTGGAATCAAAAAATAATGTGTCGCATTATATTTAATCAGACTTTTATCACATTTATGCTAAAATTGAACTTGCTTATCTGGACTAATGAGTATGTTATCAATAACATATCATACGTTATGTCCTGTCAAAGTCGCGGGACTGTTTGAAAGAGTCACCGCGACCATTTTTTTTTTTGGTATGGGAAATCATCCTATGACTTTGAAGCGGGAGGGCGTGTCAGATTTTTAATGACTAAAACCCACCCCTGTTCCTTCCTTGCCTGAGTGCCCATGGGCGCGGTAACTCTGTTACGAATTCTCCTTGGCATGCAGGCATCGGTCATGATGGGCCCCATTAGTGGTGGCCGACATCTCTGAGGCGCGCGTGGAACACTATCCGCCGTCGACTCTCGGGCTTGGTGCTGATCGGACGGCGAGCTACCCATTACTCGCAGTTCCCAGGCCCGCGTCTACGGTGGCCGCAGATCGTCTCGCGACCCCCGACGCCCAGGGCGTCTCCTGCGGCGGCTGCGGCTGGGGGCGTGAGGGAGACTCCGATGAGTCTCCCTCATCCATTCTGCCTCCTCCTTCGCAAGCATTACTGTTTCCCAGAAGGAGGCGGCTGCTTCCCATTCCCTCTCGTTCCGTACCATGGACCAGGACCGGGCGCGAGAGATCGATGTCGCCGATCGCCTCCACGACGACACGGCGGTGCTCCACCCAAGCGGGTCAGACCTCCACCGTATGCTCCACCGTGTCTTCTGGACGATCCGCACAATAGTGACACCCGGGCGTTTCCTCACGCCTTATCCGACACAGGAACCTCCCGAAACAACCGTGTCCGGTGAGGACCTGCGTCAGGCGGACTCACCGTGACCCAGCCCCAGCCACTCGCTTCTTTTAAAAATCTAGTAAAATACCATTTCCTTTCTCTCTAATGCCTTTCTGTTTATATATATTCTCATCTCTTCCATAATTAGTCCTCCTTTTATTCTTTGTTCTCCTTTTTTCTCACCTCCTACGAATTTATGTAACATTTGATATGTATGTATTTTTAAATGTAAAATTTTGACATCCATTTTTTATTAGCAGTACACCACAGACTACCCCTTTTAGATTTTAAGTTCTTTCAGTCCATCCCAAGGTTGTCTGGTAGATATCGCTGTTCAGCGATAAGACCGCCGTTGTACCCATAGATTTAAGCTCGTGCAAAACAATTGTGTGACTGTTTTGGTGTACAATAAAGTTTTATTCTATTCTATTCTATTCTATTCTGGTACAGGCAACTGAAGGAACACGGGTGGATTTTATTAGTCAGTAAGAGTCTGACACGCCCTCCTCGGAGTTTTGGGGTGTGAAGTTATGTGATAACTTCACACCCCAAAAAAAAGTTCTTTTGCCTACACTACAGGCAAAAGAATATGCATTTCGCAAGATTGTGTTTTTATGTCTTTCACCATTGAAGGAAGCCAATTAATTACCACAACATTCTACAATTTAATGAACCAAAAACAAACTTTTCCCACCAGATCATTGACCCAAATAGGAGAGAAAAAAACTTCGTTCCCGAGACAGCGTGGAGCTTAAAAATGAGGTCAGAAGCGCGAAAAATGTCGTCTATCGTCTGGAAACATGCCAGGGACGGATTGACAATATTTGTAAATGGCGATGAACTGCAGACGATGACTGTACATGCGCGAATATATTTAGATGGCGTGACTAACTTTTTTATTTTTTTTGTATTTTAGTTTTAGGTTAGTGGTAGGAATGAATTTGCTGTTGCTATGCAGTTTTGGTGAATGTGGTTGTTATTCAACCGATGCTGAATATTTTGATTCTTACAAAATCTCTTATTTATCTTAGTTCCTACTTAATAATTATTATATTATGCGAAGGTTTGGATGGAAGTTTGTTACTCAATCACGCGAAATCGGCTGAACGGATCTGGTTGAAATTTGCAAAGAGATAGATAGTATGGAATAGCATATAGGCTATAAATTATTTATAATGGGGGATGCTCTAATTCCAGGTGGGCGAAGCCGCTGGCAGAAGCTAGTTTGAGATAAATAAAGAAGATCACACTATAATCACTAATCACACTAATATAATAAAGGCGAAAGTTTGTGTGTGTGTTTGTATGTTTGTTACTTCTTCACGCTCAAAAGGCTGGACAGATTTGGATGAAATTTGGTATTTAGATAGCATATATCCTGGATTAACACATAGGCTAGTTTTTATCTCGGTCTACACGGGTGAAATCGCGGAATCGCTAGTTGATGGGTTACAAGTTACAAATATTTTAAGTTTTCGATCTTTATTACATTAATAGACAAACAGTATTATCTGCACAACTAGATATATGCTTATTAAATCAAACAGGGTTTAAAATCTAGACCACTGGTTACGACCAAAGCTTCTAAACAAGCATGTAAACAAAAACAAAAACGCATCAACAATTTTCCAGTTTTCTCCATTCAACATTCGTAACAGAATAAATACCGAATCTCTTTATATTTATAAGAAACTCCATGACATAAATCATTGTGAATTAGGTCAAGATGTCGGTAAAGTATTCAGAAGCCGTCGCTCATCCTATAAACATCTTTCAACTTCATGAAAGCCGATAATGTTTAACGTAAACGATTTTACGTGATTTGTAGCAAATAATATTGGCTCCGGGATTATTTATTTTGTATTCCTATAAACTGCAATCTTAATGTGCTCTTTTGCATTAAGGTGTGTGAACACTTTTTTTTGTACCTAAGAGCAATATTGGCCCAATGGTATCGGCCGCGACTTACAAGTTGTTGTAGTGAGTTCGAACCCAGGCAGGCAATTTACTTTGTGTAAATTAAGTAAGTAAATAAGTAAAAAATAATAATAATAGTAATAGTAGTAGTAATTATTTAATAACCACTGCTTTCAGAAAGGTGAAGAAAAACATCGAGAAGAAACCGGCATGTTCTTTCTAGGATATGCAACTACGAAGACAGGTGACATCCACTAACCCGCATTGGACCTGTGTGGTGGAGTATGGCCCACGCCCCACACTCTCTCACAGAGAAAAAGCCTGGTCATAGGAACCTACGTCGCCTAACCTTTTTAAGGTGAAAGCTCCACCCTAGCCCGCGAAATTCAAATTTTCTTACGTTTTTTGCAATTTGCAGGTCAGTGTCAGATTGTATCTTGATCAACATTTGATTCGCGGCCGTAGCAAGTATGTATTTATAGAATTATAATCATTAAAACCATCAATACAACTCTATCAGTTAGAATTGATGACAAATGTAAGTATTTCATGAAATCATGACATTTGGCATCAATTAATCATCAAAGTGAGACAGTTTTAATGATTTTAATGATTACAGGTCTGTAAATACGTACTTGCTACGGCCGCGAATCGTATTTAGACCAACATACAAACTAATACTGACCTGCAAATTGCAAAAAACGTAAGAAACTTTGAATTTCGCGGGCTACCCTGGCACATCCACCTTAAAGCACGTGGACCTACAAACAAACATTGAAGAGTCTTTCGTTTGAAGGTGTTTAAGGCGTAGCTGCGTTCCTTGTCATTAAATGTGCTTCTCTGCTTTGTTTCAATCGAGTGAATTCAAGAAATAGAGCAACGAATCGGATTTGAACTGCCGACCTCTGGAATACCACTTAGGCGCCATCGCACTATACCCGTCGAGCAAATAAGACAATTCTCGAATGGACGCCGAGAATTGGCAAAGAAAAATATAGAACGGCTAATCAGCAGAAAAAAGACACGCCTTTGTAGTTTCAAAACCTTTTATGGGCGAAGATCGATAAATCTATGTAAGAGTATAGGAAGGCCAAAGAAACGATGGATGGACTGTGTGAAAGAGGATATGGGTAAAAAGGAGTGACTACAGAGATGACGACTAATAGAGAAGTATTAAAGAAAAAGACTTGTTGCGCCGACCACAAATGAATTGGGATAAGGGCAGGAGAATGATGATGATGATCGATAAATCTATCGGTGAAGAAATTACAATGGACTTCTAGTATTTATGTAGATTTCAACAAAGGTATAAATCAAAAATATCTATGCCGACAGAAAATAGACAACAGGTAAATGACAATGATGAACACGTGGTTTCTAAATATACTACAAAAATGTTGAGTTTGCCGGGAGTTTGCAAACCGTTTTGTCATTTGTATGTACACCGGCGTTTCCAGACTTATGCCATGGCAATGACATAAGCGTGGAAGTTCCAATTACAAAAACTTAAAATAGGAGTTAGGGTTAAGTAAATCTCTAAAGAAAAACAAAATAGAAACCAACTTACACGTCTCTTGTAAAATGTCAAATGATTTCGATCAGGCATTTCACATTTTAACCAGTTCAACACACACAAAAAAAAATACTATTCTAACGTTCTTTAAATATTTATAACTTCAATGTCTCAGAGTCACTATCTCATAGTCCCTTTAAAAATATCACCAATAGATTTCATTGTCCTTCACAAAAGTAAACTTAACCAAAAAATTAAAACAGTCACATTTTCTTCACGAAAAATCCGAGTAAATTCAAACTGTCACTTCGAAAAAGGGGGGAAAATGTTTGTTTACGATATTTTTAATTTTTTTTTAGTAGTGAATGAAGCGTGTTCCCGCCAACTGTGGGAAGAGCCTTGCTCTATTTGAGAGCATAGACCACGCTGGTGCGTCGGCCGCGTTTTATTAATGGTGTACCGAGATGGCACCAGGCCAATGCTTGGCCTGAGGGCAGCTACAGTACGTACTACGGTACTACGGGAGATTTTTAATTTAATTTATTTTATCGATGTTTGTGTTGATGAGAAACAGACAAGTGTTCATGGAAAATATTTGTGCGAATTTATCAACTATGAACATTGGTTACTGTCAGTCTGTATCATCCTACTGCTGGTCAATGGTTTCCAGCTGTTTCGGTCGAGAGCTAGTTTGGGTTATGGTCGTTAATTTACTTCAAATATTGAATCAAGTCGAGGCCAGCCCAGAAAGAGTTTAAGAGATGATTTGGACGCGTACCTAAGGGGTTTTTTTTAGGGTTCCGTACCCGTAGGGTCCAAATGGAGCCCTAGTGCTGTCACTCACGTGTCCGTCTGTCTGTGTGTCTGTCCGTCATCTGTCACACAGGTTTGACAGCCAAACGGTTGGAGCTACAATCTTCAAATTTTCACAGTATAAGCATCTTGTTGACCCAAAGCCATATAAATTGTCAAAAATACATTTGGTACGGAACCCAAAATGTGCGAAGTTCGACACGCATTTGGCCGGTTTTTTATTGGTTGGGAAATCATCAAATAACTTCTCCCGCTCTGAGTGGAGCGGGTGGGCGTGTTAGACTCTTACTGACTATAACCCACTCGTGTTCCTTTATTTTTTTTTTGACTGGCCTGTTGGTCTAGTGGTTAGTGGCCCTGACTGCTATGCCGGAGGTCGTGGGTTCGATTCCCACCCAGGACAAATGTTTGTGTGATGAGCACGATCATTTGTTCTGTGTCTGGGTGTAATTTATCTATAATATGTATGTATTTAGAATTATATAAGTATGTTTATCAGTTGTCTAGTACCCATAACACAAGCTCTGCTTAACTTGGGACTAGATGGCGTTGTGTGATAGTTGTGGAATATTATTATTATTATTATTAATTGCCTGTGCCGTGGCGACTTCTTCGATCACACCTGCGACCTGGTTCGAGACAGCGCCGGAAAAGAATGCTTGAAAGGACTTGGGGTAAGTCTTTGCCCACCAGAGGGATAGTAATGGATGCATAAAAAAAAAGTGTGTGTGTACTTATGTACGCACGTAAGAAGTTATACTTCTTTGGCGTAACAAGATAAAAAACAAAACCGTCACAAAGTTTACAAAAGGAAAAAAATCATTCTTCATGAACCACAGACCATAGCTAACTTCAGGGTGGTGTCGGTTCTAGCTAACTTCAACCGTGAATTTTGTGTGACAGTGATGCGCGCGCATCTTAAAATTTCACTCTCATAATTTTTTCATAACGCGCCTTAAGAAATATAACTTCAAAAACCCATTGCTGTGCAGTGATGAAACGGTTATAGATTTCTGACAGTACACGCAACCTTATGGTCCTCTCTTTGTAAATATCCAGTTTATGCTTTCTTTAGTTTTTAGAGCTGTAACAAAACATGATCCGTAACATTATGACACCAACACCAATCAGAAAGCTTCGTTAACCCAAATAAATCAGTGCGAAAAAGCTTGGAGAAGAGTCCATAAAAATAATGACCCGAATTGTTTCTTAGAAGTCTTTATCCATTAAACACAAGATATAGGTTAAATGAATGAGCGCGAACTACTTAATCTAGTTAGTTAAATACTGTGGTTTCGACGCCATAAAATTTTTATGGGTATTTTAGTTGGTCTATTTACAAAGCGGTAGTTTCTAGGTACATTTTTTAGGGATATTGTGGGTAATTTGTTAGTTGAAAGCGTTATTAACAATAAATTAGACGTATTTTCCTCGTTTGAGGTAATGTTGATGGCGTTTTTACTAACGTTTATAGACACGCAAGTCATCATTCCCTACTCAATATTATAAATTCGAATGTTTGGATGGATGGATGTTTGTTACAAACGCCAGAACGGCTGTACGGATCTGTATGGGATTCGGCACAGAAATAGATTATAGTCTGGAATTGCACATAGGCTATAATTCATAATGGAGGAAGTACTAATGGCACAGGGGCGAAGCCGCTGGGAGAAGTTAATATTGTAATATTTTGCACCACAAAATGAAGCGTTTAGCGTCTTTATAGACACGCAAGTCATTATCCCAAGATAGATGCGAAGAATCCCATATTTTGTTCTACAAAATGAAGCTTTTAGCGTCAAAGCGGCGCTAAGTAGTAAGTACATTTTACCTTACCATTAACAAATGAAGTAATTAGTTGTCTACATGGCTATAGTGGTTATTACAAGCAGCGGACTTTGAAACTATACAGGGTTTAAAAAGACACATCACATAGCCGTCAACTACGCATACTGTACGGCTAACAAAGTAGCTTTGCGCAAAAAATATTGCTGGGAAACGACTTTCATTTTTAGGTATGAAAAAAAAAATCTATTTATTATTGCGAGCAATGTAATGCGAACCCAGGCAAGTAGAGTTAAGCCCTCCCCCCCCCCCCCGCCCCTTCACTCTAAGCCACGTCGGATCGGATACATTTGATATTCATTGCGTTTTTGTAACTTCAAATGCTTAATTTTGAAAATTTGAAAAAAAAAACCAAATTTCAGGTAATGTTTGTTTGGAAAAAAGTTTGGTAATAACACTATGAATTCATTTTCGAGAAAAGTAAAAAAAAAACATTGCGACTCTGAACTTCAATATCTCCAGAACCAGTGTATTCCCAGGTATGGTCTAGTGGCAAAAAATATCCAAATAATGGGTAGAATATGTGGCTTTCGGCTTCGGAAACTGTCTTTTTACACCCGATACTATTACTTACATATAGTTTTAACCTACACGTAGTGTACTCAAACGTAGGAGTGCCATTTTGTTTGAGTTCTTCGGTCAAACACTCGGAATTAAAATATAGGCGGCCAACTGTCTACTAACGGTGCCAGCATAAACATCGGAATAATATAGTTTGGCAATATACAGTGACTAACCTCTGCCAGTTAACTCAAGTTAGTACTTGCATAAAAAAATTCAAGCCGATATACTATTTTGCCCCTACCTAGGAATTACTCCAGTATCGTGTTTGCGTCCACAAACATGTAATGTCACATACCAAGACATCAAGACCCGGAACAACTATCTGTAGGCCATACAAATACTTATTCCGTGCGGGAATTGAACCCGCGACACGCAGCGCAGTAGTTAATCGCTCAAGCGTTCCGCCAACCGTGCCACTCAGTTGTTAGGCTCTTAGCAAACCGAGATCATCCAGAAGCAGGGGATTTCGTAATGATGTACACGATAACAAACTTTATTATCACCGCCATAAAGTACGAACGAGACCACGCGGGCGCTGTATTAAACGTCTGCCGAAGTTTTGGTTGTCTGCGTCGATGCTCGTACCTACATACAAATTTGCACTTTATGTAATTGACGACAGAGTTGGTTTTTGAATGTCATCAGAAAGTTAAGATAAGCGTTTATATAGATTCGCTCTGATTTATGATCCAAAGAAAATCTAAACTACATTATTTTGGAAAGAAAGCCATAAAGCTAGGGAATCTCTTGACATACCTGCAACTGCTCCTGCAGATGATTCACGACCTCCTGCCTGACCTCATCCCTCACCTCCTCCAGCCTCTGTTCCAGCTGCGCCTCCATCTTCTACGTACGTGGCGATGACGTAGCAGCGGTGACGTCACGCCGTTTAGTCACACACGAGCGTGTTAGTGGCATTCCAAGCATGCAGGAGAGAGACAGAATGAGCTTTAATAAGTGGTTGAATAACAGAGAATAGGGTGGTGGAGGGTGGCAAGTTTTTTAAGTACAAATTGTGGGTAGTAACGGAGGGTGTTGTGTGTATGGAGGTTTAACGATATGTGCGAGAATTATGTGATAAAAGAGTTGAAGGAGTTTGAATGACTTTTACCGTAGTACTATGCGGATTAAAGTATTTATTATTTTTAAATATAACAAATATCAATTAGCTAGAGGTCTATTAAAAATGAAAAAATTTAGAACAGCCTAATACAAAAAAAATACTTTCGTTTTATATTTTACTTAAAAATACTTAAAAACTGTGAGTCACACTCATTAAATACTTTTTAGTGCAAAGACAAAAAGACAATTCACCTTACATTTGCTATTGAACCCCAGAAATTATAATTTGTGCTACAGAGTTAGACCTTTCTACTGTAGAAATAGAAGTGATTTTATACTGTGGTGTTCAGAAGTTTCTGGAGTGCAAAAGGCAGTATTTCAGGATGTGTTTCTCATTCTTTCCGTGATTATTATTTCAGTGTAGACCTGGGACTATATCTAGATTAAAGAAACGGAGCATGATTTGAAAAGAAACCAGACACCTCATATGAAAAACGAATGAAATTTTGGGACTGTCTTAAAACTCCTAATTTTGAATGTTCAAATGGTCCTGATTTACACTTTGAATGAATGTTTTTTTATTTGGGATATAGTCCCAGTCCTAAGATATGTGCTGACATAGCCAGAAGGAAGATTTTACAGCCATAGGCCAAAGGACAGATTACCTCAGGCTACCGTAAGCTTGCTTGTCTTTCCCCTGCATGCGATTATGTACACAAATATTAGGTATTTATTAGTAAACAATGTATTGGCGGCCTCAAGCTGTGTCCATCTGCGAGTTTTGTACAAAGCCTTCCAACGGGAATTTTGTATACAATCCACGGCATTTTGATAACTTTGGTCACTGAAGATCAAACTCGGATTCTAGCGATAATCACTCACTCTTTTACGCGATGTCATCGCGGGAATACGAGATCTTCCATTTAATTTGTTCGGTAAAACCGGCAAACGCCCTCTGTCGGAGCCACGACGTATTTGATTTTGCCATACTAATAAACGCAGCGGTCGCATATTCGCGCCATGACCGCTTTCTATTAGGACAACGCCTAAGGCCACCTCCTGGTGGCCTTATGTTGTAGCAACTAATTTTAAAACGGTTCCTAAAAGTTCTTATACAAATACAGGGTGTAAAAAGACACATCACAAAGCCTTCAACTACGCATACTGTACATCTAACAAAGTAGCTTTTCGCAAAAATTATTGCTGGGAAACGACTTTTATTTTTAGTTTTGAAAAAATGCAACTTTTTTCTGCGTGCAATGTAACGCGAACCCAGGCAAGCGGAATTAAGCTCCGCCACTTCGCTCTAAGCCGCGTAGGTACTTGTCGGATACGTTTCATATTCACTGCGTTTTTGTAACTTTAAATGCGTAATTTGTTAAGAATAATCGAAAATTCAGGTAATGTTTGTTTGGAAAAAAGTTTAGTAATAACACTTGGAATTCATATTCGTAAAGCAGTTTTTTAAAAAATGCGACTTTGACCTTCAATATTTCTAGAACCAGTGGATTCCCAGGTATGGTCTAGTGGAAAAAAAATATCCAAATAATGGGTAGAATATGTGGCTTCGAAAACTGTCTTTTTACACCCGATATATTAGAGTTTCACTAATCAGGCAGTATTAAAAACCGCGGGGTGCGTTTATTGGAATGTTCAGATTACTGTACCGTACAGAAAATTAAACCAAGTTAATTTAACATTTTAGAATATTCTATTATTAAATAAGGTACCATATAGGAAGTGGTGGGGTAGGCACAGGCAGAGGGTGCCGAACTAAGGGTGCGTTTCCACTGAAGCGGAGGTGGGCGGAAACTTGAAGTAATCGTCCAATCACAGCCGAGACGAGTGACGCGATGAGGATTTCAACCATTGTGATTGGTCGATTTCTGCACGTCCCTGCTCCGCTCCGCCCAGCTCAGCTTCAGTAGAAACGCACCCTAATGGAGGTGCCGAAGTACTGAAGTGCCAGATTAGTGAGACTCTACTGTATTTCTCTTCAGCAAAGTCTTTACTTTCAAGTTATTAAAGCAACACCAAGTTAGGATCACAACATCGATTAGGGGAACACTGCACGACATTCAGCAACACTAACATAAAGTATAAAGATATAAACAACAGATTAGTCTAACCTTTTCAAGTTCGAGGTCAATGTCCTGCTGGTAGAGCGACACGTTGGTTTCGGTGTTCTCTGTTGTCTGGATGTGGGCTTTTAGTTGGATTATCTGAGAAGAAGTAGGGAATTTAGTATCTTCTCCTGTTCGAAATAAACTTATAAGTAGCTTATAAACTTCCGATGTGGTTTTACAGAGCACGAAATTGCCGTGCCAGATACCTTTTTTCTCATACCTAAAAATAGAAGTCGTTTCCGAACAATAATTTTTGCGCAAAGCTACTTTGTTAGATGTGTCTTTTTACACTTTGTATTCTCAATAGCGATCTATAGCGACATCTGTGACGCCACATACGAACTAAACTCACAAATCTTGCATCGCACAAACAAAGCTGTCAGCGCGCATTGAACATAATACACTAGTTCGAAATAAATCCTCGGACAGTTGCTCAGACCAGATACAACACCAGTCTGGTCGGAGGATTTCCGGACTTAACACCCTGTTCCGCATACCTACCTACCCTCTCCAAATTGGTTTTTAGCGTAGAATTGGGTTGATGTCTAAAAATATCTAATTAGTCCGTCAGTTATATCACAGATAATAATATAATACTAGCGTACAGATGCCTCATCCCATACAAAGAAACGGTACCGCCGTAACTACGGGTTTTCGTCTGGCACAAGTAACTTTTGTTTTTCGTTTGGGCCCGTCCTCTAAACCTTGCTAGATGGTGTTAGCAGCGACGGCTTGCAAGTTGAATGAATTTACTTAAAGTCTTACCAATATTTTTTCACACATCGAGGAATTATTTAATAGTATTTTTGGCACTTCATAGCAGTTTTACTGTATCAAAATGTGTCAATAATAAAATTTTAAAGAGGCAAATGTATAAACTCTAAAACTTCAAACAGCGCCATCTATTGGTACAAGAAGTATAGATGTCTGAGGATTCGTTCCAATAATCGTGTAAATTTGAATTACAAGCCAATTATTCCACAATTTATGCTTAAGGCAGTTTATTAAATAAGAAAATACAGTTTTTACCATATTTATTTTCAAATGATTAATATTAGTTAAACTTCACTATGAAATCGATGCATATTACGCCATCTATTGAGATTTATTTTAACAAAATTTTCTTTGTTCGAGATGAGACCCCGTGGTTATATTACCAAAAAATATTCGACACGTATTTTTCCTTTTTTGTCACGTAAACAAAAAATGAAGACGATACAGTGCGTTGAAATTTTGCATAACGTCACACTACACGAGTTATAAAGTGGTACCTTTTTACTCAAAAGTGACGTAACAAGCCCCACTGTGTGTGTTAATGCGTTTTATCTTTGTCATTTTTTATTGATTTCATAAGGCAAAAAATACATGTCCAATATTTTTTGATAATCTAACTTACGGACTAAATAGAATTATTATTTTTTTAACCTGAAGTTATCCTTATTATCAGCTCTGGTACCTGTTCATCCAGTGAAGCGACGGCCTCTCTATGCGTGGCTTGCAGTTCGTTCACGTACGCCACGTGCTCGGCTTTCAACTCGTCTATTTGCTGTTCATACTTCCTGCAAACTTGTCTTAGGGATTGTTCTAGTTGCGTTGACTGTAAAGAAACATATTTATTAGAAAATTCTGCTATCATCTATTGCGAGTTTGTTGCGTCACTTCTTCTTCACAGCTAAAATGCTAGGAAGTGGTGACGGGCGGGTGTTTTGGGGGACTGTCTAAGGCACCGGCCACGATGGGCCCCGTCAGTGGTGGCTGACACTCATCTCTTTTTCGGCGCGCGTGGAACACTACGCGCCGTCGACTCACGGGCCTGGTGCTCATCGGGCGGCGAGCTACCCACTGCTCGCCGTCCGCAAGCCTGCGTACCGACCGACATTAAACAATGTCATCGATCCATCGATTACTGTGGTAACACCCTTACTCATCATAGTTTCAAGCAACAAAAGTCGGTTACGGGTTACTAGGCCGTTGGAATCCCATTACGCCTGTGAAGTTTCGCCAGCTAATTTAATTCAATTCAATATATTATTATGTACCTCTAAACTAAGTGAGGGTAGTTGAACACTGCGCGTGCGCCGCCGGCCGCAGTCTCCCGCGGCGTCGGTGGGCGCGTCCAGCGACGTCGCCGAGCCGCACGGCGACGCGCATGCCTTGTCGCGCCATACTTCCTCTGAGTAGCTGCAATCATATAAAACTATTTAAGTGCGTAAAACAAACTGTGAAATCGAAAAAATAATATATTAATTGTGCCTAAGTACGAAAATACGCTACCACATACTGTGCAAGTGTGCATGGCGCCAAAAAGGAAACAACAGTCACAACTACGGAAACTGCCTAGTCACCGTTTTTCTTAACTAATATAACTTTTCTTAACTAAAAACTGGCCAAATGCGAGTCGGACTCGGGCATGCACGTTCCGTACCATCGTACAAGATTTAATACTATGTAGGTATTGCCATTATTAAGATCGAGCAAAAAAAGTCAAAATAAAAACCAGCAGAGTGCAAGTCGGACCACGCGCAAGGGAGGGGTTCGTACTTCACTTAAGTAATTTTTTTCCAAAGTTTTTGTTTTTTGTAAGAAATTTTACAAGTAGAAACATACAAATTGGGCAACTATTACTCTAAAACTAACAGAGCTAACTTAGCCATGATAGTTTTCCTTTCAATTTCGTTATATACAGCATGTAACAAAAACCCTGCCCGACCCACTATAGGCGTATTCCTGGTTTAACATGTACTAGAAAAAGTTATAAAAAAATTTAACTCATAAAAATATAGATTTTATATTTTTATACAATATGCGAAATGTAACACTAAATATAGCAAATTTTATAAGTTGACAACACTCCACCGGCCGGCGAAATCTTTTCATTTTTACCTATTTTTAACCGACTTCAAAAAGGAGGAGGTTATCAATTCGGATGTTTTTTTTTTATGTTCGGGCATAACCCCGTCATTTATTGACGAATTTCCAAAATTCTTTTTTTTGTTCGAAAGGGGTTGGTTTCGAAATGGTCCCATTTAAATTCCATATAGATCTGATGACGAGTTTTGGAGACAGACAACAGAACTCTTCAAAAATAGACAGCAAATCAACCGCAATTGCTGCTATCTAATATCTATGTATTGTTAACACAGTTTAATAGTAAACCACAACTAAAAAGTGAAAAATAAAAAACTTTTTTACAAAAAAATTAAACCGACTTCCAAAAAAAGTGCAAATAACTTTAATTTCGGCAGTCGGTGTCAAAAGACTCTAAGACACAAAACCAGAAACACCGACTTCCGAAATTAAAGTTATTTGCACTTTTTTGGAAGTCGGTTTAATTTTTTTGTAAAAAAGTTTTTTTATTATTTCAAACGATACCATACCGCCCCGCACTAGCCGCGCTGTAGGCACTCTGTCTCGCTCAGGCGGCATGTTTGACACGAAACAGTAGGTGAACTTTGTCGAGCGCTCAGTGTTGCCTTTGATAAGTTTTTCTTTTTTTTAAATTAATTATTTTCATTGGGGAAAAATAATTATCTCGTATCCATTAAATGATTACGTATATGTGTACGCAGTACGATACCAAGTAATACCCTTCAGGTTCGGACAGGGTTTTTGTTACATGCTGTATATTACTGCCGTGATTTTTTTCTCTTATCAAAAAGCAACCATTCAGCTGGCAGGGGGGGACACAGTTGACTCCAACAAAAATTAGCAATTCAAAGCTTAATTTTACGCTAACGGATCCCTGAATCGAAAAATAGTTTCCACAGACCCGTAATAATCTTGAATGGCCTATCCAACGACACCCCACACCATGGGAAGGACGAGAAAAAAAAAAATAAACATCCCCACTTTAATTGTACAGGAGGTACCCTAAAAAAATATTATTCAGGGTTTTATTTTACCACTTCGTCGGCGTGATTAATATGTATATCTATGCCAAATTATGGGAACGCTCGACTCGAACAAAAAAAATCGATTTTAAGTTTAATATTTCGCAAACGAATCACTGAATCGAAAAATACTATGTCTAACCCCGCAATGACTTTGAAAGCCTTATCCAACGATACCGCATACAAAAAGGTAAGCGAGAAAAAAAAAGTCATGCTCACTTAACATGTATGGGAGCTACCATAAAAAATCTTTTTAAAGATTTTATTACTTCGTTATTGTCGCGTGATTAATAACATCCATGCAAAATTGCAGCATTCTAATACTAACAGTCTCTTAGCTACTTCTCAGACGGACAGACAGAACCTATTATGGGTTTATTGTACTTGTTAGGACTACGAAACCCTTAAAAGGGATAGTGATATGCGTAGTAGACATTTATACCTCCGTCACAATTATACATACAATTATACTTTAAATACTAATTTGGCAGTAAAAGTAAAAAAAATTCAAATGAACACCTATTTAGTAAAGATTAGTACTCACCTTGTCTTTGGCCTTGGTTGCAAACAAAGATAGCATATAATTAGAATTTCATAGTAACCTTGATGTAGGCAATTACTAGGGTAGATGTTAGCTGGGCTATGAATACTTGATTAAGGTCTGGGTAGTTAACTACTCCTTGAATGCCAAGGACAAGTTCAAGTGCCTATTTGGCATTTAGATTACATACAATACAGTTTCAAAAATTAAGTAATGTTTCAACTCACCTCCTTTCCATGTCTGAACACTTCTTTTCAAAATAAGTCCTCAAATTCTCCATTTCTTTCTCATGTTTTATGTCTAACTCCTGTCTTAGGGCGTCAATATCTGCATTCCCCGCCTTCACAGACGCCAGGAGTTCCCTCAACCGCCTTGTCTCTATGGTATAAGCCTGCTTGTCTTGCTGCAGCTGAGATTCCAACTCCTTGATCTCAGTATCATTGTCAATCCTCATTTTGCCTATTTCGTCACACAAAACTTGTATCAGACTTTCCCTGAGCTTGTTTCTCAGATTCTCCTCAATATAACTGTCGAACTTTTTTATTATTGTCGTCAATTTATTCTCGAAACCAGTCTGGAATTCATCTGATACGTCTGACGATCGTAAGTCTGATTTAGAGTAGTTGACAACAATTTCTTCTCTGTCCATGTCTTTTTCGCCGTTAGAACTTTGGATTGAAGATCCACCGCTCATGATGGCAGAGTAGAATTTTGTGCTATCATCTTTGATGAGGCTTTGGTACTTCATAAAGTCTGAAAGCTGAGCTTTAACTGTGTCATGATCAGACTGAGATCTTTCCCCAACAATATGTTGCAGGTTTTGTACTTCATTTGTCAGGTGGTCATTCTCATGTCTAAGGTCATCTCGTTCGCGGACTGATCGCTGTAATGAGATGGTCAGTTCTTCAATTAATTCGTCACGCTGTGTGATAGCGTCTTCCAAGTGCACAAGCTGAAAGGACAGAAAGCGTTCAATACATAACACATCCACATGAAAGCACAGTAAGCAGACATAAAAACATTTCATAAATACACGAAAATTAACATGTAGCCTGTTTTTACAAGGTTTTCATGTAATAATGTTGTAAAAAATCAATAAATAAGTGCGCAAAATAGATGGAATTCAATCAGTAAGCAGACATTTTAGCTTTAGTTTATTTTTAAGCACTATAATTGTATAGGAAATGTTACTCCTGTAGACTAAATGTAAACTTTTTGTATACCATAATTCGATAAATAAATATTCTATTCTATTCTATTTTAATTTTTCTGTGATACTTACAGAAAACATGACTATTATAAAAATTTGTATAATAACACTCTGGTAAATAAAAGCTCCATAACAATCAAACTGACAAGAATGTCATTCAGATACAGACAATAAATTAATTTCTCATGCATAAAAACTGCTTGCATTAAACTATGCTTGTAAAAAGTTTATTCAAGCATTGTTAGCTCACATAAATCCTTATTACAAGCTTTATTAACTTTTGATATTCTTCTACATTCCCAATTTTATTGTAATTCTATGCAATAAAATTGTAAAATTGCACATAAACAACACAAGTTTAGTGCACTTTTAACTTGCGACAACAGTAATATAAATACTATCTTTGAAAGTGCTACATTCAAAAGCAGTTAGCCAAATGAACCATTTATTCAAACAAAAGTAAAAAAAAACTAGATTCATGCTCTCAATCATTACCAAACTATGTGAGAACATAATATTTTGATATGTTTTCATAAAACATAAAGTGTATGTTGTAAAATGTGAATACATAGCATGCCATTGGTGTTAGAAGCAGTATTAGGAAGCACAATAACGTGAAACATAAACACACACAGAAGCAAAACCCATGAACTATGACAAGTACCTTCACATGATACTCTTCAGCTATCGTCTTATAGTCTGTCAATGTACTAAAAGACATTGTCTCTTCTGGTGCCATGGACTTTGGCATAGAGTTCTCTTCTGCTTTATCATATACCTTCTCCTTCAACACATCTTCAACAGTAATTTCTTCAACCAATAAGTCTGCCTCAACCTTATCACTTGACAGACTTTGTTTGTCTGGAGACATCTGTAGTGAGTTGTCTGTGGTCAGACTTTGCCTCTCAGGGGACAACCCCAATGACTTATCACTGGATAAACTTTCTTTCTCTGGAGACAGTTGTAGTGATTTGTCAGGAGATGGCTCTTTAGACTCTTCTCGGTCATCAAACACCTCTTCAACTTTCATATTGTCTCCTGCCCCAACAAGGAATGGTGATAACAAGTTTGGAAAAACTGGAATAGGTTCGACATTTGAGTCAATGACAGTCCCACCCTCAGGAGGTGGCCCAAATATTATTTTTGCAGATGGAAAGGGAAATTTTGGAGCACCCTGACCCCTTATATCAAGCTTGATCATCTCCTCAGACCCAGAACTCACTCTACCTGAGGAATCTATTTTATCTGAATATTCAGCTGAGTCTTGCAGTGATAAATCTGATTTATGGCTGGATTCATCGTTTAATGAGTCCACATAGTTGTCACTTCTAGGAGTTAGGTTTGGTGTGTCATGTTCACTCAACTGTACCTTTTCATCTGATATGTGTGATTTCTCATGAGTTTCTTTTGATAGATCTGACAACAACACTAAATTAACAGGGCTTTCTTCACTCAATAGATGAATATCAGAGACAGCGTTTACATCAAGCGGCAAGGATAGGCTAACTTTACTAAGATCTTGTGTGCTTGGGTTTTCACTGGTAGGGGAGTGTGGTAATGGAATGTTTAGGGAACTGTGTTTAGAAGCCTTCTCCAGATCAGGCTCCACTTTGAGGAAGCCTTGTGTTCTGCTCGCATGGTCGGAATCTGTCGAATACTCGATTTTGGAGGGAATATGTTCTGAAATAGTTTCAGTCTTGCTATCTTCGACATCATGTGAAATTGGGTTTTCTTCCGTGTTTTCACTGGCTGCTATACCAGTCTCGGTTTCGTTTGTAACACTTCCTATAGTGGGTATATGTTGAGAATGCACGACATCCGGAAGAATGTTCTAAAAATAAATACAAAAATATAAATAAACGATAGGAAACTGTGGTTAGTAGATCGAAGCTAGGAAGTTTGTTACATTTCTTGAATGAAATTTTTGGAGTAATGATTATCTCATAATGGTAGATCGCAGGTAAGTTTAATGAAGACAGGTAAGGTGCTGCAGCTATGCATCTCTAAACTATTTTTAACGTATTATAAATATCTCGACGAGAGATTGATTTCGTTTAACTACATCAATTTCATATTAATTAGGTACGTACCTTAATTTCAGACGTATGTGGAGGAGACTGGTGGGGATCATCCATTATTTAATAAATTCATATTAAAATTAATCGAATAATTCGTAAAAAAACCACCAAATTCGTTGTCAAGACGACGTTTCAGACATTCAAACAAAATACAAACGCCATTTAAAAAGTTGCGTTTCGTTATTTGCAAAGTAACGCGACTCAAGTGGAATATTTGAAAAGTTGTGATATTAATCATTTTGTAGTTTTGTATGTACTGTAGAAATTGGTTGTTAAATTATTTATTTTATCAATGTTTACAATTTCATCAACAAATTAAAATTAAGTTATGTTTCATAAACATTTCGTGAAATGAAATGTTTTTCTCTTTTTGTGCGCCATTCAATCCAAAGAGTAGAGTACTTTAGGTGATTTACTATAAAATTACATAAAATACATAAAATTTATATTTATATATTTTAATGTGTCTATTTTTGCCAGTTTTGAGCCCTTCCCCCATATGTAAGAAAAAACCGGCCTAGTGCGTGTCAAATTTCGCACATTAGGGTTCCGTACCAAATGAGGGTGGGTATTTATTAGTAAAATATACGTACCTAATAAAACATTATCACCAAATTTCAAGTGCATAACAAAATGTGACAAGACGACAGACGTGAGTGACAGCAATAGATAGGGCTTCGTTTGTGGACCCTTCGGGTACCTACGGAACCCTAAAAATCGTAAGGAACAGTTTTGAATGGGGTCTGTTACATGTGATCGGATGCTTAACATCCTCTTATCCTTTGGGCGGGAAATATGAGCGAAGTTTCACACCGTAATGAGAATGGTGGAGGAAAAATAACTCTTGCGGAATTTTGCGAATGTCACTCCTTTTTTTTGTGGGGTGGGAAAGCATCCAATGACTTCTCCCGCTCTGGGTGGAGCGGGAGGGCGCGTCAGACCCTTACTGACTAAAACCCACCCCTGTTCCTTCCCTGCCTGAGTGCCCAGGGGTGCGGTAACTCATTTTCAGAATTGATCCGCTACCCTTAGGCATGCAGGCACCGGCCACGATGGGCCCCGTCAGTGGTGGCTGACAATAATCTCTTTGAGGCGCGCGTGGAACACAACGCGCCATCGACTCACGGGCCTGGTGCTGATCGGACGACGAGCTACCCACTGCTCGCCGTCCGCAGGTCCGTCTACGGTGGCCGGAGATCGTCTCGCGACGTCCAACGCCCAGTGCCTCTCACTGCAATGACACTCCTACGGAGGCCATGATTAAACACAATTAAAGACTTTTATTGTGTAATTCACACACAACAATAAAAAAACAAACAAAATCATCAACTCAATATTTAGGGGCCTACCTCCATAGAGCAACACGGGCTACCTGGGCCACCTTCGAACCGGAGTCGCCGGTGGCCCGTGTTTCTCTATACCTACCTCCACTTTAGTGGCGCCCTCATAGCATCTGTAAGCTAGTATTATAATTATTATCTGTGCCTACTTATATGTAGGTATCCGAGCGCATGCAATCTTAACTTCATAAATGATACACTTTATAAATAAGTAGGTACGTAACTTTGCGCATTTTTCTGATCTTTCATAATAACTATCAAGACGAATTCATTCGAACATGTCATTTTCTTATAAGGGGCAGGGGGGGGGGGGGGTACCCCTTGAATCACTTGTCCTAATGAGGGAAATATTGACTACACAAAACAGAACCATAAAAACTGTTCTTGAAGAAAATGCCTCGGTAAATCAAAACTTTCACGCTTCTAAAGGATTTTAGGGGTATACCTACTAAAGTATTCGTCAAACTTAATGGCGTGTGCGAAGTTAACTGCGACTCTAACCAACTGAATAATTTTTATAACTGTGTGGAAGCTGTGTGAATATTTTTTAGGGGTGTATGGTACCTAGGTACTTATTTGTCAATTTGCAAGTTGGTGGTATTCCCACACGCCATTAAGTTTGACAAATTCTGTAGCAGAAATGAGCAGCAAATCAATTTAATAAGTCCATGCCTGTGAGCGTTACGATAGGCAACCCCTAACGCCCATTCGTTCCCTAGACAGGACATGACGTTTATTGTGCCATCGTTTGCGGAACAACTATACCAACCAGTCAGATGGGGGCAAAGAGTATATGATGGGGGTCAGTAAACCGTAATGAGATTGCGAAGCGACGTCCCAAACAATGGCTTACCTGTCATGCTCTCTGTGCAATAAAACCTGTATGCACTCTGCAAAATCTTTACGAGTCAAATATTAGGGCAGTTGTCCCACCGCTGGCGAGGAAGCGACTAACTATCGGCTATTTTGATGCTCAAGAAACGTACAATAGATAATATACATTCCGTGTAATAAACAAAAGAGATGCATACAGGGTGTAAAAAGACACATCACATAGCCGTCAGCTACGCATACTGTACATCTAACAAAGTAGCTTTGTGCAAAAATTATTGCTGGGAAACGACTTTTATTTTTAGGTATGAAAAATAAAACTATTTTTTACTGCGCGCAATGTAACGCGAACTCAGGCAAGTGGAGTTAAGCCCCGCCCCTTCGCTCTAAGTCACGAAGGTACTTGTTGGCTACGTTTGATATTCATTGCGTTTTTGTAACTTCAAACGCGTACATAATTTAAATGAAAATAAAAAAAATGGAAAAAGTTTAGTATTAGGGTCAGCTCACACCGAGACGCGACGCGACGCGACGATACTGGAAGAGGCCATTTTTGCGCTGCGCCGCGAGACGTATCGTAACGTCACGAGGCGCATCGTAAAATCGTTGGCAACACGACGCCTCACTGCGCAGCGAGACGCCGCGCGGCGCAGCGGTACGTGTCTACATTCGCTATGTGCTCCCGCCCCGCCCCGCGTCCAGCCGCAGTACAAGATCCCAGTCTATCATTATAATTTCACTCGAGCACTCGACCGAACGAACTGCATCAATTCTATACGAAGTCAGAACGGAAATAGTAGAGACAAGTCGCCACGGCGGCCTCAGCTGCGCCTCGCGGCTTCGTGAGGCGCAGCGCCACTCTAGCACGCCGCGCGTACCGGCGATGCACCGCTGCGTCGCTCTACGCCGTGATGCATCACGAGGCGCAGCGCTGCATGGTGCAACGTATTCTGAATTCTCACAATGAAATGTGTATCTTTTCCTGTAGAAAATAAAGTTATATTTTAAGTCGCTCTGTTAGTGTGCGCGCAGCGTCGCGTCGCATCGCGTCTCGGTGTGTGCTGACCCTTAACACTTTGAATTCATTTTCGTAAAAAAAAAATCGGCTTTGACCTTCAATATCACCAGAAGCAGTGGATTCCCAGGTATGGTTTAGGGAAAAAAAATGATCCAAATAATGGGTAGAATATGTGGCTTTCGGCTTCGGAAACTATCTTTTTACACCCGATATATAAATCGTTGATCGCTGTTCAAACTGCCAGCGAGAACTCGCTCCACAAGTTAGTCGCAGAGCGTCAAGAGCTATCAAAGTTAATAGGTACTCGCTCAGCGATGCTCGCTTGGCGGTCAGAACTCACGGCGAGAGAACTAGCCGCCCCGAGCGAGTGGTGCGAGTAATAGCTAGTCGCTCTCGCACACCCAGCGACCAATCCGGAACTACACACTCGCTACTCGCCAACTCGTTTTTAGTTTGAAGACTTTGAAGCTCTACTCGCTACTCGCTCATCGTTGGCGGTGGGACAAGTGCCTAATGCTGTCGACGTGGCTGTATTCTGGTCAAAACACATTGAATTTGGAATCATCGATTCATCGGTACCTACGACGATGGGAAGAAGACTTACACAGTACGCTTTTTTATTAGTCTGATACTTGGATTACAAAATAAACACACGCTATAAAGAGTCATATTTTATTTACTATTTACACATACATTTTTAGGAAAAGCCGCTTCTGTACAATCTCTATAATTATAAAATGCAACAACTTAATGTCGAATAAGGCCAATGTACGGTATGCATGAACGAATAACACAATATTTTATATTGCTTAGTATATTATTGTTATCAAGTCATAAATTATACAAAACTATTCGACAGACACATACACACGAACACAAGTCACAAAGCGAAATATAAATGTTGGCCCGCAGACGCTATTGCGTGGTAGACAACAAGAAAAAAACTAAATCGACTTGAAACACGAGACAACGCGAAGGTAAAATATTAAATGCACGTTAAAAAACATGAAGCCATAAGACAGCGATACAAATTTAAAGTATTACCAAAAGAACGACGTCTAGACGATTGAAAAATAATTAAATTTGATTTGAAAGAAATAAGCTGCTGATTTTATGAAGACTCTAGATTTGATGAGCATTCATAAACTCTCGCCAAATTTTACTTAAGGCGTATATATCCTCCCAGTGGCGCCCTCATTGAATAAAAAATCGTAGCAAAGTGTAGAAAATAAAGATTATAGAATCCTATGTTGCGTATGTTACAAAGAGGATAAGGTATTGTTACGTGTTTAAAACAATACTCACAATGTTTCGTATCCAAAGTAGTAGGCAAAAGTACCAAAAAAGCCCGTTTTTGACACTTTTGCTAACTACTTTGGATACGAAACACTTTGAGTCCTGTTTTAACAATGTAAAAATACCTTATCCTATTTGTAACAAATGCAACATAGGATTCCTTAATCTTTATTTTCTATGCTAAGATACGAATTTTTATTCAATGAGGGCGCCACTTATGGGGAGGTAGGCCCTTAATTCACACTGAATGTGAAAAACTGTTACAGCCCAAGTGATTAATCTAAATATTGTAGGATCACTATTTAATCACATTGGCGGTAGCATAACCAAACATTCTAATACAACTATGCATAAAAGTGTCATGAGCATCGACACAGTTGCTTCCACCAAAAATGTTAGGGTGTTAATACACCAATCTATTGATTTTCAATCTATTATCGATCGATTGTTTGTCGACCGGTATCCGTGTAAGGCTGATCGACGGATACCGGTCGACAAAAAATCGATCGATTGGTGTAAGAACACCCTTAAACATTTCTTCTTGCTTGGCTGTGGGCTGGCTGACTGAATCGATACACAAAAGCTAAATGTTATGAGCATCAACACAGATGCAGCCAACAAAAATGTTAAACATTTCTGCTGGCTTGGCTGTGGGCTGACTGGATCGATTCGATTTCAGTGCTTAATATTCAGTGTGAATTAAATATTCATGAAACTGGCTACACTGATTTTATTTCACTCTCTCTCTCTCTCTCTTTGCCCTCTCCTGTTCTCATTATTTGGGGTCGGGTCTCCTCACTTTCCTGCGCCAGGATATTCTATCCTGGGTTGTCGGCTCTGGCAATTGGGCTAACTTGAGGTCTCTGTCGATTTTGGACCACCAGGTCAATGGCGGGCAGCCTCGCTCTTTTTTCTGTTCACACTATCTTACTAGTTATCGAAAATAGTAAATTCATACATTCAAAAATACATTCTAAAACTGTACTTATTCAATTTTCTACAAGCCCTGTAATTTATGATCTAACAAAGCGTCTATTTTATTACATTTTACTTTGAAGTCACGTAGGCATAGACTTTATATAATATATTAATACTTCGTTTTACTGTACTTTGCGAATTTTTAATTAATTTTACTACTATGTTTAGTTTTTATTTCTGGCAAAACTTTTATGACATCACAATGATAAACTACCTTCATCAAACGCCAGTACAAGTCTATACCAACGTAACTATCTTTACATTAAAACCATACATCAATTTATTTCGTTCTCATATCTATCTAATTATAGCGATAATTAATGTGTTAAAATAATTAACATATTAATTATGTCGAGACTTAGGTACTCACAACTAATATTACGTCACAGAGACAGCAGTCTAACAGACTAGGTGTGAACCGGATACGTCATGCAAATAAAAATGTGTGGTGCACGTTACACGGCCGTAAAACCTCATATTTTTATTATAAAACAACTGAAAATCTACTGAATTCTAGACATTTGATTGATGTCTAAAGATAAACAAAAAATAGCATTTTCTTATAATTTCAAACATTTTTCGAGACCGAAGCAGATTCATATACTCACATATTTCATGCGCAAAATATAATTTCTTGGCACATAGCTTTATATTGATAAGTACATAATACTTAGATAAAATATACATCAAATGTATCGGCGGTTTAAATCTGCCGAACTGTACCAAACGACAGTAACTTTCAAGTTTAGTATTACTTTGTTTTCTACAGTATGATGTAAAGATATACCTACTTTCAATATAAATATATATATTTTTCTATCTCATATACTCTGTAAAATGACTTTATATACTTAATTATTAGTCTTCTTGTAGTGAAACGAAGACGATATTTCTATTAAAACTAAGTGGTCACGTCATTCAGCCAGAATTGAAAATAAAATAACTTTTTATTTATCTGTACTGGATTCTAAAAATAATATATTGACATTTAATTGATTCATGATTATTGCACATTATAAATTTATCATATATCACCAAATAACATCACAAAACCACTGAAAACCAATATTTAGCTGGGTATTTATTAGCGATTTAAAAAAAAGGTACATTTATTTTCAAATCAAGCTGTGCCAACTTATTAATGGAAGCAAAATGTCGTCATGTTTAACAACTGAGTGAGGACTTAAATGACTTTCTTTTTATATAAAAAGAAATGAAAAACACTTTCCTAAATAAAACATAAATATTTGTAAATATATATAATATATTCCAAAATCATCAAAACTCAAGCGTCGGTAAATACAAAAGTCTGGCTTCAAGCTCCCAAGATTGTTTCAATGTTTGGTTATTTATTTTTCTAAAGATTTGTCTCCAAAATTTTGTGTTCTGGCAACGTTATCAACATTCCTGAATAGCTATTTTGTAACAGTAAAATTAAACATCAATGAAACAAGAACAAAGAACTAATCACGATACAATAAAACATTACACATTTATTGAATTGTGTTTAATTCAGTATTGACCCACGTTATAGGGGCCTTCGTAAATATGGCATTTTAGGATTGTCACGAAAAAGTGACATAGTTATTTTTCAATTGGGCCGTTTATGTCTCCGTATAATCGTGATACCGAACAATTGGCTAGCAGACAGGGTCCCATGAAACATTTTTAGTACATCGTTAATAATTCGCTTTGGTAACAACCTTGATTTGAGTTAGCACATTAAAAATTCATTTGAACCGAATGAAAGGAACATGCGATACCCACGGCGTATTTTTAGAACACATCGTGCATTAGTCAACTATAATAATTCTTTTACTTAATACGTATTAATATTTACTCTTTTACGAAAATATGCAACCAATATTTATTCTAACAAAACATGACAACTGTTAACATCACTCTTACATGACCTTGTAGGGGGGCGTTTTATTTTAACTAACATATGGCCTTTCTGCGTGCTCGGCAAGCAGGTTCAATGCGTGTTCTACAGTTACTTAGAATAGTACAGAATAATTAATGTCATTTAGTGGATAGGAGGGTGAAGGTTAGGTCATGTGAGGGTAAGGTTCACGGTTGTTCCGATATAGTTGGCGTCTTGGCGATATTCAGGGGTAATTTGGCTGGATAAACTTTCTTGCTCACGAATTCTATACATAAGGGTCTTATTACACCAATCGATCGATCGTCCATCGATGCCATCGATCGATGGTAGAATGGATTAGTCGACGTCGATCGATAGTTTCTATTAAGTACACCAATCGATAGATCGACGATCGACGCCATCGATCGATGGTAGAATGAACTAGTCGACGTCGAACGATAGTTTCTATTAAGTACACCAATCGATCGATCGACGATCGATGCCATCCAACGATGGTAGAATGAATTACTCGACGTCGATCGACAGTTTTTACAAGGTACACCAATCGATCGAGCGTCGATCGATGGTAGAATGGATTAGTCGACATCGACCGATCGTTTGTTTATCGACCGGTATCCGTCAATCAGTGATCAACGTCGATCGATAGCATCGATCGACGATCGATCAATTGGTGTAATAACACCCAAAGCGTCCATTACACGCTCATGCAAGCGCCAGTCATTTCAAAGCCATAATGACTGCTGGTTGAATGATGCAAAAATCAAAGCATCGAGATATCTTCATTCAACCATCAGTCAGCGCACTAGACGATAAGTTATCCGTCAGTCACAACCTTGACTGTGGTAAAACTGACAGCAAGACTTACCGTGTAATGGGCGCCTTGGAAACTATACCAAATGTGAGCAAACTACCCACTTTACAATTATTCCATTTTGGCTAACACACCAAACACAATAGGCATAATTGTAGTGGGTAGTGGTCTTTCCTAAAATAATATTTAGCTCTCTTTAAGGTATAAATGCCTTTTATTATGCCTTTCGTGATTAATCCAAGCGCTCCTTAGCAACTTTACTGTTAGCACAGCTTACAGACAAAGAAGTACTATCACATAGGAAGAACGAAGTGTTTTGAGCTCATCACAGCGTCATACACTTATCTAGAAGTGACTTGTTAAGTACCTACCGAGTATTCAGCTCAACCTAATCTAGTTCCAAGAAATCAGATATAGATCTGTGATTGATATGGATCAAGATAGCAAATGATTTGCGGTAGATAGCAAACTTTGGAAGCAAAAATATATTAAGTATCAGTTTAGTCTGGCTGACACCCAAACATTTTAATGTTCAAATGTGGCTACTCTTGAGTTCTGGCAGTTCTTCTTGGCAACTAATGATTGAACACTCAATTTTGAACACACAGAAATACCAACTGGTGTTGTAAAAGTGCCTTAAAGTTTTAATACCTTGCAATGCCACAATATGGTGTTATGAACACATTACAACAGATATGACTACTCGTATTTTCTTTAAAATTATTTTAAGCCACCTCAACTCGTCAGAAACTAGTAACATTTCAACTGGATCTTTACAAAACCTCTAAGCAAATGCTACAACATTAAAAAAATATACACTTAACTGATTGGACAATTCAATCACAATCTAAAGGCAAAATACTGTAAGACACTACACGACTCACGAAAACCGTTATTAACCCTGAATAAAGAATATCTAATACTTGTTAACGACGCAAACAAAGGCAGGGCCACATTGACGGGTCGCCACGCCACGCCACCACGTGATGACCGGTCACTAAGACCAATGATGACGTGTGGGGTTAATGTGTTGCTGGTTTAACTCGAGTTGGTACTTCTTGGTCTAGGCAGTGGTCGATGCGCGCTCGAAGCCTGGGTGCATGTTATGTACAAGTGCTAGCGTCTGCTGCAGTCAGGTCTTCTGCTGCTGCGTTTCTTCCTCCTCTTCTTCCTCTTCTTGCGCCATCAGTTGCCTTGCTAGTTGTAGGGCCTGGAAACAGAGATTTGATAATTTAAGTGATTGCAAAAGTTAAAAATTGCAGATGTTTCCTGGGTACAAAATTGTAGTAATTTTATTTAGTCCGTAAGTTATATTATCAAAAAATATTGCACACGTAAGTATTTTTTGCTTTAAGGTGGATGCTCCAGGGTAGCCCGCGAAATTCAAATTTTCTTACCTTTTTTTTGCAATTTGCAGGTCAGTGTCCGGTTGTATGTTGCTCAAAATTTGATTCGCGGCCGTGGCAAGTATGTATTTATTATAATCATTAAAATCGTCAATACATCTCAGTCAGTTAGAATTGGTACCAAATGTCATGATTTCATGAAATACTTACATTTGGCATCAATTCTAACTGAAAGAGTTGTATTGATGACTTTAATTCTATAAATACATACTTGCTACGGCCGCGAATCAAATTTTGACCAAGATACAACCTGACACTGACCTGCAAATTGCAAAAAACGTAAGAAAATTTCAATTTCGCGGGCTAGGGTTGAGCTTTCACCTTAACCAAACCAATAAAAAATGACAAAGACAAAACGCATCAAAGTTCAGGAGTGGAGGGCTTATTACGTCACTTCGTAGTAAAGTGTAGCACGGCGTGACATCACGCAAAATTTCAACGCACTGTATCGTTTTTATTTTTGTCGACGTGAAAAAAGAAAAAAAATACGTGTCCCATATTTTTTGTAATCTAACTGACGGAGCAATCTTTTATAGGAAAATACATCATTGTTAGTTAAATTGGCTTCAGATCCTAATGGTGACTGCAAATATCTTAAGATTACAAACGTAATTAGTAACAAAGAATAAAACATCAAAACACTTATTATGAACTTCCCTATACTAAGTAGTAATTTAAAAATAAACACAGTAACATAGGTTTTATTTTCCTTGTGTAACAAATTAAATTCTGAAATTAATTGTAGGTATTGGGTTTTGTTACTTCAGCAGCAGCCCAAACACAACATACACCTCAGCATCATCATCATTCGCCTGCCCTTATCCCAATTTATTTGGGGTCGGCGCAACATGTCTTTTTCTTCCATACTCCTCTATTAGTCGTCATCTCTGTAGTCACCCCCTTTTTACCCATATCCTCTTTCACACAGTCCAACCATCGTTTCTTTGGCCTTCCCCTACTCTTATAGCCATCCACATCCATACACAAGACTTTCCTCACGACATTTTCTTCATAACACACCCCACAACAACACCACCACAACATACACCTCAGCATATTGTTTAATATATTATATTGGTGTAAAAAGACAGTTTCCGAAGCAGAAAGCCACATATTCCACCCATTATTTGGATTTTTTTTCCACTAGACCATACCCGGGAATCCACTGGTTCTCTGGTGCTCACTGGTTTTTTTTTTAAATTTTTTATGAAAATTAATTCCAAGTGTACTAAACTTTTTTCCAAACTGAATTTTCGATAATTTTTTTTCGAAATTACGCATTTGCAGTTATAAAAACGCAATGAATATCAAACGTATCCGACAAGAACCTACGTGGCTTAGAGGGAAGGGGCGGGGTTTAACTCCACTGGCCTGGGTTGGCGTTACATTGCGCGCAATAAAAAATAGTTATTTTTTTCATACCTAAAAAATAAAATAAAAGTCGTTTCCCAGCAATAATTTTTGCGCAAAACTACTTTGACGGCTACGTGATGTGTCTTTTTACACCTTGTATTATACTGTCGTAACTACATTATTTGTAACTTCTTTTTTTAAATTTTTGTAACGTTCACTTACATCTTTGAAGCTGTATAAATCTTGAATGCTGTGTACAGTAGTAATTGAAGTGCAGATTAAAAAATGTTATCATGTAAAGTAATCTTAATCACAACTTGGTCTGTATTCTGTACCGTTTTGGGTTCCGTACCCAAAGGGTAAAACGGAACCCTATTACTAAGACTCCGCTGCCCGTCCGTCTGTCTTTCTGTCCGTTTGACACCAGGTTGTATCTCATGACCCGTAATAGTTAGACAGTTGACATTTTCACAGATGATGTATTTCTGTTGCCGCTATAACAACAAAAATACTAAAAAACAGAATAAAATAAATATTTAAGGGGGCTTCCATACAAAGATAATGGTACGGAACCCTTCGTGCGCGAGTCCGACTCGCACTTAGCCGGTTTTTTTTATAGAATTTTCAAATATGTTATTGGTCTTTACGGACATTCGTACTTCGTCGGGATCATTTACTCGCTTCGTATTTCAGCAATTAACATTTGAACCCTCCTCTCCTCATTATCACATGATATCTTGCATAACCAACATCTGCATCATCACCAGGGTCATAAGATCAACCTCTAGTAGCAATAAGATCTTAACGAGATGTGTACTACAGCTGCTTATCATCCAATTTAGATTTGAGTTACAAAGTTGTCATTTGGCACTGTGAGAAGTTACTTACCACAACCACCAATGAACTAATCCTTTCAATGTTTCTATTATAATGGACTTGCGAGCTGCCATACAAAGAAACGGTACCGCCGTAACTACTGGTTACGACTACTACGTTCGACTGGCACAAGCAACTTTTGTTCTTCGTTCGGGCCCGTCCTCTACACCTCGCTAGATGGTGTTAGCAGCGACAGCTTGCAAGTTGAATGAATTTACTTAGTCTTATCAATATTTTTCTCACACATTGAGGAATATTTTATAGCATTTTTGGTACATCATAACAGTTTTACTGTATCAAAATGTGTCACTACAAATTTTAAAGAGACGAATGGATAAACTCTAAAACTTCAAACAGCCCCATCTATTGGTCCAAGAAATAGAGATGTCTAAGAATTCGTTCCAATAATCATCTAAATTTGAATTAGGAGCCAATTATTCCACAATTTTATGCTTAGCGCTGTTTTTTTTACATAAGAAAGTACAGTTTTTACCATAATTTTATTCAAAATATTAATATTACTTAGGCTTCAATAAGAAATCGATGCATATTACACCATCTATTGAAATTTATTTGAACTAAATTTTCTTTGTTCGAGATGAGACTCCGTGGCATGGGTACAAATTATACACACAAACCTCCTTCCTCGTTTGTTGCTCTTTCTGAGTGAAAACCGGATTAAAATCGGTTGCGTAGTTTAGGAGTTCGCGGAGAAGCCGATAGACGCGGAAAGCCACTTTGATTTGTTATTACGATTATGCATCATTTACATTTATTATTCAATTTATTTTATAATATATATATACAATTTACATTTTTAAATATTAAAATATCAAAATATAAAAACATTTAAAAATATAAAAAATAGTATCCCACCGGTATCGGGATAGGGTCCAAGCTACCGGTGGTCAGGGTTCCTGCGAGAGGAACCTCCTAACTATGCGCGCCGTGTCCAGGAGTACTGCCTTCTGGATCAAGCCCTTGATCCAGCTGCCCAACGAGAGCCTCCTCAGGTGTTCGTCGAGGCTCTTGGCTATTAAGCCATTGGCCGTCACGACTATCGGCACAATGACTGCTGTATCCACCTCCCACATGTCGACAACCTCGCGAACCAGATCAAGATACTTTGTTTTTTTATCTTTCTCAGCCTTCACGAGGTTCTCGTCATGGGGGACAGCTATATCAACAATCATTGTGCGACGCTCTTGTCGATCTATCACCACTATGTCAGGCTTATTGGCAAGAATAGTCCTATCAGTGATAGATCGATCGATCGATCCCAATACAACGTGATATTGCCATTTTCGAGAACTGGGTCGGGCTCATACCTATAGTATGGTACTTCAGATTCCACAAGATTGTATTTAAGAGCAAGTTGCTGGTGGATAATCCTGGCTACAAGGTTGTGTCTATGCAAATAGTCTCCGTGAGCTAGACGAGAACAACCAGAAATAATGTGTCGGATTGATTCCCCGGGCCCGACAGATGTCAACCGTACCGTCCTTCACAATATATTTTCGGTAGTTATTCGTCATCATAACTTCGTCCATAATCGCACAGACAAAACCTTCGGTTTCCCCGAATAGGTCACCAAAGCGCAGCCAGGATACGGATGCTAAGAGATCTACATCGGGTCCATGTAGGACCCGGTAAAAGCGTCCGTGAAGCTCCTTGCTCTGCCTTACTTCCCTGCGGTCATTAGTATCCAGTACTTTAAGTTTGCGCCAGTTCTCGTTTGCCAAGGAGAGCGGGGTGAGGCCCTTGTCCACAGCGACCACATCTCGATGCATACCCACGTCGGTTTCTAGGAAATATTCCCTAAGGCTGCATACCTCGCGGTTGTGTAGGGTCTTAGCATTTAAGAAGCCACGACCCCCACATTTCCGCGGGATATACAGCCTCATCACCGATGATCGTGGGTGATACATCCGATTTGCGGTCAGCAGTGTGCGGGCCCTCCTATCCAGGGCGTCAAGTTCCGTCTGAGTCCATTTGAGTATGCCGAAGGAGTACATCAATACCGGTTGACCCAACCGTTGAAGGCGCGCACCTTTTTCCCGCCTGATAGAAGACTATTTAGTTTTTTATTCAGGCGGCCAAAGAAGCGCTCCCTCAACGACTGTTTCACGTTAGCAGTATTGATGCCTAACGCTTCCGACATACCCAAATACTTGTACGTTTAGGTTGAGCAGAGGGATCTAAGGTGTATGGAATCCGAGAGTTGAGTGCCCACGGATTCCATAATCTCGCCTCGCTTTACATGCATTACTGCACATTTGCCCACACCAAATTCCATCCTAATGGCGCTACTGAAGGTTTCTGTTACCTTCAGTAGCTTCATCAGTTGCAAGTTGTTGGGGGCAAAGAGTTTCAGATCATCCATGTAAAGGAGGTGTGATATGACCTGACCACCTCTTCTCAACCGATAGCCCTGTCCCGAACCCTCCAGTAGTGTACTGAGAGGGTTGAGGGCCAGACAAAACCACAGTGGACTCAGACTGTCGCCCTGGAATATGCTACGCTCGATCCTTATCGGTTCGCTGTTCTCCTGTATCTGTCGGCATCCTGGATAGTGAAGGACTGTACTCCACTGCCCCATACACGACATCAGGAAGGTGCGCAGAGTTGCATCAACTTTGTACAACTCCAGCACCCTCATGAGCCATGTATGTGGCCTATGACTCGGTGCGAGTCATAGGCCTTCTTGTAATCTATCCAACATGTCGACAGATCTCTTCGAGAACGACGAACCTGTTGGCTAATAGCAATATCGATGAGGAGCAGCTCCTTATTACCACGGGACCCATTCCTACATCCATTCTGGGAGGCTGACATGATATGATTTTTATCAATATGGATGTTAATTTTAGCTCTCAGAATGGATTATTACATTTATTATTATTATTTCGTTTATTAATTTCTCTATACACACTAATTATATTTTTAAATATTTCTTAAAAAATAAATCACAAAAAACATTAAAAAATAGTATCAGTTCGCATGTATCAGGATCTGGGTCCAAGCTATCGGTGGTTAGGGCTCCAGAGACAAGAACCTTCTCACAATGCGAGCCGTATCGAGGAGTGCTGCCTTCTGCCCTTGATCCAGCCGCGCAACAGCTACGACTGGTGGTCGTCGAGGCTTTTGGCCATCAGGCCATTGGCGGTAACGACTGTCGGCACAATGACTGCCGAGTCCACATTCCACTCCACATATCGACAACCTAGTGTGCTAAGTCGGGATATTTGATTTGCTTCTCTTTCTCAGCTTTCACGAGGTTCTCGTCATTTGGGATGGTGACATCGGTTATCATTGTGCGGCGCCCTAATCGGTCTATCACCACTATATCTGGCTTATTGATTGCAATAGTCCTGTCAGAGATGATGGACCGATCCCAGTACAACGTGACATGGTCATTTCCGAGAACTGGGTCGGGCACATAGTTGTAATACGGTACCTCAGAATTCAAGTTTGTATTTCCAAGCAAGTTGCTGGTGAATAATCCTGGCTACTTGGTTATGCCTGTGCAAATACTCGCCGTTAGCCAGACTGAACAACCAGAGATAATGTCTGATGTACTCACCCGGTCGGTAGCATGCCCGACATACGTCAACCGTCCCGACCTCCATAATATGCCTCCGGTAGTTATTCGTCAAGATAACTTCGTCCATTGTCGCACAGACAAAACCTTCAGTTTCCCCGAAGAGGTCGCCGAAACCTAGCCAGGCCAGAGACGCGACGCCAAGAAATCTACATCAGGCCCATGAAGAGCCCGTGAAGGTCCTTGCCTTTCAATACCTCCTTGCGGTCATCAGTAGTGAATACTACAGGTTTGCGCCAGTTTTTTTTAGCCATGGACAACGAACGGTGTGAGTCGCCTTTCCATACCTCCTTGCGGTCATCAGTAGTGAGTACTACAGGTTTGCGCCAGTTTTTTTTAGCCATGGACAACGAACGGTGTGAGTCGCCTTTCCATACCTCCTTGCGGTCATCAGTAGTGAGTACTACAGGTTTGCGCCAGTTTTTTTTAGCCATGGACAACGAACGGTGTGAGTCCCTTGTCCTCTGGGACCCCACTCGGTGCATACCCACGTTGGTTTATAGGAAATATTCTCTGAGGCTGCACACCCCGCTGTTCTGGAGAGTCTTCGTATTAAAACCTCGACCTCCACACTGCCACGAGATGTAGGTACAGTCTCATCACCTTATTATTATATTTATTTTCAGATAAAAACATCTACACAAGGTCATTAAATTAATTTAAAATTTAAAACAAATCACAAACTAACAAGAACAAATTAAAACATATCATTAAATAATAAACATGTTAAATAAATTCATTAAAATTCAGTGAAATCTTTAAAAAGTCATTAAAATATAAAATTCAAAAAAAAAACATAATTAAAAGTAATCATTAAAATATAAAATCAACTTATAAAAACAAAGCTATAATAAATAATCAATTGTGGTTAGCAATTTGCTTATGAACTATGTTAGTGAGCGCCCATCACAATGCGCATCCATTTGTTTTGGGCAATCCGCAGGATGCCGTTGCAACTGCCTCGTACTCGCTGTAACAAGCTTTTTGCGTATAATCGCATGGTAGCCGTCTGTTCGCACCTCAGCAAACATAACAGACGCACTACAATAGCGAGGCAGCCGCAACAGCAACAATATCCTGAAGATATTGTTGTATTAGACGCGCAGAACATTAGCGGTCCAAAGGGTGTGATTTATCCACAAACTGCTCGAGTAAAAAGACTGGCAATACGAATTGAAAATAGTAACGTTTACTTCCCTCGAGCAGCGAGCAAACCGATGTGCAACCATATTTCCCCGGCCCGCCAACGCTCTGCGCTCCCTCACCATGTCAGCATCATCTTGCAACTCGTCCGTCAGATTTTGAAAGCTGGTCACAACTCGCTGAGCCACCCCATTAAGCATAATAGGCGGAACATGGACTGGACCACGTTTTCAACTCTTGAAGACAAGAACTTCGCTCTTTTTACCCGACTGCGCGATGCAAGGGAGGTTAATGAGTTTATCATCCTATGTATAGTATGTATGTTTGTTCCTTTGTGGCACTAGAGACCAAACGCGTGGGTCGATTTTGATAATTCTTAGGTACGTCAATTGATTTGTCTTAATCTTGCGAAAGCTACTAGAGATATGGCAGTTATCAAAATACAATATGGCGACAATCGCACGCCATATTGTGAAAAAGAAAAAAAAATAAAGTCGACGTCGAATGGAGTCGCCTCCTCAAACCCTCTATTTTGATTCCCAGTTGGTATCAAAATAGAGGGTTCAAGGAGGCGACTCCAAAAATATAACTCACTAAAATGTAGAACATTAAAAAAAATGAATATTTTCAAAAAAACCCGACTGTAAAAACTACTAAAGAAATCCAAACAAGTCACTTTCCAAGCAGTCTGATGCAATTGGTGGCATGAAATCAATAATTGAACTAAAATAACTGCCACCAATAACTGCAGACTGTTTGGAAAGTGACTTGTTTGGAACTTTTTAGTAGCAGTCGGTTTTGAAAATATTCAATTTTTTAGAATTATATCTCAGTCCATGATCTGCCGCGTACGCCTCGCAGAACGCCACAAATTTACGAACTGCCGTCACCGATGGACCCAGCAACACCATAATTATCATCCGCATAACTGATGCTATACACATATTCCATTCAGGAAACAACCCGTATGAGTATTACTGAGTTCACCGATGATGTCATTAACATATAGGCCGAAGAGCAGAGGTAATGCCCCCTGCCGCATACACTTTTCATTCATCGGACAGGGCTCACAGGGCCCCAGCCCGTCTAACCTGGTTCCGCTGATCGCGTTTCAAATACCAATATTTCAACACCGACACGACTTCCACCGGCACACCCGCACCTCGCAGCCTATCATACAACACAGTATCGAAAGGCTCTGGACAAATCCAGCACACGTATACCGGCGTGCCCCTGTCAGTGTAGTACCCGACATAACTGTCGGGTTAACTTAAGGCAAAGTATGGCACTCTCCGTAGAAAGTCCACTTCTGAATCTGAATTGGGCATCATGTAGGGGATATGTACGCTTTAAGTGTCATTAAGCAATCTGTCAAACACTTTAGCCATCACCATTACCAGCGAAATAGGCCGATAGTTGCCCTCATCCGATAGATCCCCAGTCTTATTCTTCACGACCGGAACAACTATCGTCATCGTGAGATCATCGGGTAACCCCCCGCCCCCCTCTTTTTTGTTTTTTTTTTGTTTTTGTTGGGTGGGAAATCATCTACCCCTAGGCATGCAGGCACCGGCCACGATGGGCCTCGTCAGTAGTGGCTGACAACATCGTGGAACACTACGCGCCGTCGACTCACGGGCTTGGTGCTGATCGGACGGCGAGCTACACACTGCTCGCCGTCCGCAGGCCCGAGTCTACGGTGGCCGGAGATCGTCTCGCGACGTCCTACGCCCAGTGCCGCTCCTGCGGTGGTAGAGGCCGGGGCCGTAAGGGCCACTCCGTTGAGCTTCCCTCACGCGTCCCGCTTCCGCCTTCGCGAGCGTTACTGCTTCGCAGAAGGCAGAGACTGCTTCCCATTCCCTCTCGCTCCGTACCATGGCCTGAACCAGGGCCGGGCGCGAGAGGTCGCCGCCACCTAGCGTATCCATGAGGATACGGCGGTGCTCCGCCCAAGCGGGGCAGACCTCCACCGTAGTACCCCCCCTTAAGGATACTAGTAATCAAATAAATCTATTAATAGCTCTCTTAAAACAGCAGCAGGAAGTAAAGGGGACAAATCCTATTTTTAGACAGTGTAATAGGTCACCACACGTCACTAGTCACTGTAATAGGAGAAAAATTTATCATTCTGTAAATATTATTGTTCCGACAATGCATACCTGCTCTGTGGACTCTCAAACAAGAATCCTTGTTTGGTTTGAGCAGGTTTGGTTGGGCCAAACAAGGATTACAGTTGATAATATCTTGTGGACACAAGATTTTAGTTACCGTTGAAAAGCCAACTTTTCAACGGTAACTAAAATCTTGTGTACACAGAATAAATTGAAATGTAGTTTTAATGTGCATGCTTTGCACTGTCCTTGACAAACAATAGAAAACTAATTGATTAAGCAGTGTCTATTCTATAATTAAAAATAATTTATGTGTAATTAATAAAGCAGAATTGTGATAACATGAATGGTTCTAGATAAAAACGTAAACAAAAAAGTTGTTGCAAGAAAAACAATCAGAATCTTACTGGAAATATCACTAAGCTAATCAGCAAGCCAAATTAAACCTTGATCTGATTGAAATTATGAGTACTTCTATAATGGCATAAGCAAGCCATTATCATATTCATGTCATTGGTGTTACTGGGGGACTTCTACGCCCACCATCAGGAGTGGCTCTTCCCATACCAGTGCACAGACCATGCTGGACAAGAGACGCATAAGCTAGCGCTAGCGTTAAATCTCACCCAGCTGGTCCAGGGGGCAACGACGGTGCCGGATGTTGAGTCGCACACGGCCAATTGCTTGGACCTTCTGCTGACAACAGATCCAGACCGTTACTCGGTGTCAATTTCTTCACCATTGGGTACTTCCGACCACTGTCTGGTGAAGTCTGTATCCGTCTACTCCCCGCCCGATCCTAGCCCTAGAGGCACCAGGCGGGTTTGGCGATACAGGTCAGCAGATTGGGATGGCATGCGATTTTTCTTCGAATGTTATCCTTGGCAGCCTACTTGCTTTTCTTCGACTGATGTTTCGTCGTGCGCGGGTGCCGTGACGGATGTGTTGCGGCAGGGAATGGAATACTACAATCCATTCTCTGACGTAACAATGTCAGGCGAGGCTCGACCATGGTTTGGTGCCGAGTGCAATCGCGCTGATGCGCTTAAACACGCGGCCTTCTTGGCATGGGTCGACGCTCGGACGCGTAAAGCAAATGACGTGAGTCAGAAGAGGAGAGCTTTCAACAGGGCTGCCAAGTCCTGCAAGAAGGTGTTGCGAAGGGCTCGGTTTTACCACATTAGCCGAATTGGTAACAAACTTGCTTCTTACCCAGCTAGTAAGGCGTTTTGGTCCCTGACTAAGTCGGTTGAATCGAACTTCTGCCGCCCCTCACTACCTCCAATGCTGAAACCCGACGGGTCGCAACAAATTATAGGCCCATCTCGGTAACTTCCGTACTCTGTAAGAGTATGGAACGTATACTGGATGGCAAGCTCCTGGCATATCTAGAAGCTAACGATATCCTCAGTGACCGACAATACGGCTTCCGCCAAAATCGGTCAACTGGGGATCTTCTAGCGTATGCCATTCACATCTGGAGTGAGGCCATCGATAAGCAAGGGGAAGCCCTTGCAGTCTTCCTTGACATCTCGAAGGCCTTCGACCGGGTCTGGCACGACAGCCTAATTGGCAAGCTTCCTTCCTTCGGTCTGCCCGCTGGTTTGTGTGATTGGATTGCAGATTTCCTGAAGGATCGGTCTATCCGAGTAGTCATAGATGGCTGCTCGTCCGGACTGCTGGCTATTAATGACGGTGTTCCCCAGGGGTCGGTGCTCTCGGCAACATTGTTTTTGCTGCATATTAACGATCTGCTAAAACCCGGTACCTTTGGGTATGCAGACGACAGCACTGTTGCCGAGAGATACGTGCCTGACGCACGAGCTAGTGGGTCTCAGGTCCGGTCTCTCCGAGAGGCTATGGTTGGGCGCTTGAACTTGTCCTTACAGGCTGTCTCAGAATGGGGCGATGCCAATCTGGTCAAGTTCAATGCTGCTAAGACCCAGTCGTGTCTTTTTTCCGCTAAGAGGAGCCAATTTCACCCGGCTCCATCTTTCCGAGGTGTGACCGTGCCGATAACCGACCAACTTGATCTTCTTGGTGTTACTTTAACATCTACCCTCAATTTTGGTCCCTTCATAGAGGCAAAGGCTCAAGTGGCTGCCAAAATGTTGGGGATCCTCGCAAAGGTGAGACTGTACTTTTCGCCGGAACAACTGCTCCAACTGTATCTAACTGTATATGTATGTATAAGCACAAGTTCGATCGTGTATGGAGTACTGTTCTCATCTTTGGGACGGATCTGCCAGATACCAGCTTGATGCCCTTGAGTCAATTGAGAAAAGAGGCAAGAGGATCATCGGCAATGATAGGCTCGTTGAGTCGAAACTCCAAAGTCTAGAACACAGACGCCGAGTTGCTAGCCTGTCGGTTTTCTATCGATTACATTTTGGGGAGTGTGCGACGGAATTGCACAATTTGATTCCGCCAAGCCCGTTTCATCAACGGACCACAAGACGTATGGCGAAGTGCCACCGGTTCATGGTGGACATCCCATCCATACGCACAAAGCGTTTTGAGAAAACATTCATTGTGCGTACAGCTAGGGAGTGGAATCTGTGTTTCCTGATAGCTACAACCTGGGAGTCTTTAAGTCAAGAGTGAATAGGTTACTTCTAGGCAAGCGTGCTCCATCTTTGACCACATCATCGCTTACCATCAGGTGAGAAGGTGGTCAAACGCGTGCCTATCGATAATAAAAAAATAAATAAATAAATCGTTAGCCTTATCACCGCAACAAGCAAAAGAATCACGATGCACTGATCTCTGTTTAAAGATAGTACCATCACCATACCAAAGTTCTAGCAATAAACACTAGTTTGATCAGCTGGATATTTGCTTTACTTACACAAACAATGGATCATTTTTAACACTTTTTGTGTCAATGATCTTCAAAATGACATCAAAGTAGGTTGAATGGTTAATTCAAGAAAATAAAAAAAAATTATAGTAACACTTTCTGGATTGGATTTTAAATTACTTATTATGTATTTCTCTATGACTTTAACAGCCTTATTCATAAAACTCGCTTACCACATGCTTTGTTTAAGTATTGATTAGCATATTCTAAATTGATCATAGCGCATATATCTCATCCATCAAATTCAGCTTCATCAGCAGATTAATGTGTTGGGTACCAACGGATAAGGTAACAATCGATTTTCTATTGTGTCTGTTTCTCAAGTAACTGACGCTTTAATCAGTACTTTGCAACCCACATCTATCCTTCTTTTGGGTAGAAAATGTTGAATTAAGAACCTGCTAATCAGTTGTTAAACTAATCAAAATGGTAATTTTAAAAAAAATAAAGCCCTAAGATACTATACTTGATCTGATCTACTTCTACCAGATACATCATAATTCATGTGTCTTCATGTTGAAATATAATATTTGACTAGGTATACAAGCTAGATATTTACACGATTTACATTTATCTATGTTTAGATAGTATTCTGAGTGCAGATAAACTTACCAAGTACAAGTTATCAGAGTCACAGAAAGGGTTACACATGTGCAAGTAGATAGCAAGATGGCATAATTACTACATTACTGTACTGCTCATAGTGCCAATGTAACAGAATACAATAATCAAGCATGCTGTAGCTTTTAGATAAAAGTTAAGGTATAGCGTTACCTGTAAAAAGCTATTCACGCATTTTATTTATTTAACACTTTATGCACACACAAGTACAGAGGCAAACTTAATGCCAAACTTTTGAACGTTTTGTTTTTATCTAGAATAAAGGTTGACATTTCTGGTGCTCTGACATACAGGCCTAGGCTTAATTCAGACTCCAGATCTCCCACAGATTACAACTATTTTCCAAAAAATTAACTTAAAAAGCTAGCATTTGATGGTAATTTATAAAAAATAGGAGATAAATAAACATTTTTACTATTTATTATTACTATTTATTTCTTTTGTACCATTCAAGCAATATAATATAATTTACATCATTGTATTTTTCAAACAATAGGAACTTGAACACATGAAAAGGTGAGAGACTAGTAAATGTACAATACCCATAGATGAGAGTACTTAAGATTGCAATAATGAGAGCACTAATAACTGTGCACACCGCAGGTCATGACTAGCATATTAATAGCTAACTTACAATGCCATGCACCTATTTATGGAACCATATAATAACTCAGTCAATACAGTATTAACACAGTTAAGTCTTAGTTTAGGCTTCATTACACTATAATATTGAATTTATCTAATATAAATGAGGGCCTGTAGAATTACTGTAGAATAATAAATGAGATAAGATTAATACTAAGCTAAACACATAAATTTCCAGTAATATATATGTCACTGATCATTTACCTGACACACCTAATCCTGCATACGAATTTCTAAATTATTGTAATACCGCAAATAGTGACCTAATCGTCAGTTCACACCCACCCACAACATGCACTTTTGTGACAACTCACCTGGAACTCATTGTAGTGCATTTTCCGCTTTTTCTCGAACTCGATCCTCTTCTTGCGCTCCTCCTCTGGCTCCTCCATATCCTCGTCACTCGCACTCGCGTGTGACTCCGCCTCCACACACTTCGGTGGCTTGTTCATACTGGCTGCTAACTTCGCCGCCAGTATGTTCGCGTCCAGTTCGTCCGTCGGCACTAAATCACCGTCCACAGATTCTGAATAAGGCGTCTTGGGCTCGTCTACCTTCATATGTCCATAATCTTTATTCGCTGGATGAAAAGTTTCCATAATATTCATCTCGTCGAACCTTTGCTCTTTCGATCGCTTGCTTGTGGATGGCGTTCCTGAGGCCGCTGTGTCCTGCCCGTCAACACTCCGCGACGTTTTCAAAATGCCCTTAGAGGGCTTCTTCTGTAAATTTTGTGCCATTGTCTTAATTTTACATTAACATTTTATGACTCTAGGCTTGGAATTTAAGACTGAATCTTTTATTTTTTCTGCACTGACAAGTGAACAAATTCTACTGGCAGATGACACTGACAGTCTGACTCTGACAGCCGTTGTTGGTGCTGCAATAAAATAATAAAACAAAAACTACCAATTTTGCAATCAAGTATTTTTCTAAAAATAATGACTGCAATATTTTTCACAATTTGAGATGAATTTTCTTTAGCCTATTTAATTTCTAATCACTTTAAAGAAGTATGAAAGTTTCATTTTGCAACAAAATGTTGTAGATGTGTATCCAAAAGTAAATATTGTCAATAAATCCAAATCTTTAGATTTATGACAATAATTTAGGGTGGAAGCTCCAGGGTAGCCCGCGAAATTCAAATTTTCTTTGGTTTTTTTGCAATTTGCAGGTCAGTGTCAGGTTGTATCTTGGTCAAAATTTGATTCGCGGCCGTTGCAAGTATGTGTCTATAGAATTATAATAATAAAAAAACGTAACCACATTTGAATTTCGCGGGCTACCCTGGAGCATTCACCTAATCCAAAAAATGGAAAAGTCAATTGTCAATGTCAAAATCAAAAGTCAAAATCGAATAGCAGAGACAGATAGGATTTTTTTGTTATTTCTCTAATAAATATAATAATACGGCTACTAAGTAATCTTTGCTAATTATAGAGTCATTTGTATGCCGATGTGAATATAACATAGAATTCTAAAATATAGACATAAGTGAAGAAAATGGTGGAAGACTCGAACTTGAATTCCAACAAATCAAAGGTAAACATAACATAGAAACTACAGAAAGTGTTACTTTAGGGTGTTACGTGCTTGTTGTTTCATACTAAAATATGAATCGAGTTTCTTGCAACCTTATTGATGGACTATTGATACTGTAAAGTTGAAAAGCTATTGTTTTTCCAGACAAAAACAACACGCCCAAAGGCGGTATACCTGTGGACGGAGGCTGACGTGCAGAAATGGCTACGACGGCATTGCAGTGACTATTATAATCTATACTGGGAGAGGTTCCATGAGGTAATTGCCTCCTTTACTTATCATTGAAAATTTGGTCAAAAGTAGGTCAGACAAGTATACACCCATACTACAAACAAGGACAGGAATCCCAGTTTGTAGTTCAGCCTAAAAATTTATCTCTTTGCACAGTAAATCATGTTTAGCTGAAATAATAACAATAATCAGTGCTTAGGAAATGCTCTAAATTGAATCAGAATCAGAACCAGAAAAAAAAAATCTTATAAATGTAAAAAGACATCACAAAGCCGTCAATTACGCATACTGTACATCTAACAAAGTAGTTTTGCGCAAAAATTATTGCTTTTATTATTAGGTGTGAAAAAAAGTATTTTTTATTGTGTGCAATGTAACAATGGACCTTGGAAAGCGGAGTCAAGCCCCGCTCTTTCGCTCTAAGCCGCGTAGGTACTTGTCGGATTCGTTTGATATTCATTGAGTTTTTGTAACTTCAAATTTTAATTTGTTAAGAAAAATCGAAAATTCTGTTTTGAATGGAAAAAAAATTTCTTTTATTGGGTAGACTATGTGGCTTCCGGCTTCGGAAACTGTCTTTTTACACCTGATATAGTACTTTTCAATATAAGCCATAAAAAATTATAGTAATTTATGGAAAAAAATCATAATTTTCAAAAAAACTGCCTGCAAAAAACAACTAAAAAGTTTTAAACAAGTCACTTTTCAAGCAGTCTGATGTCAGTCACTTTTCAAACAGTCTGATGTCAATTATGTGTTGTTTTAAACTTTTTAGTTGTTTTTTGGAGTCAGGTTTTTATCTTTGTGTTTTGTTGTGGCAGTTATTTTAGTTCAATTAAAATATTATATTTGTCATACTTTATAGTTTTTACTGGTAAAAAAGGGGTGACTACAGTGATGACGACTAATAGAGGAGTATGGAAGAAAAAGAAATGTTGCCCCGACCCCACATAAGTTGGGATAAGGGCAGGAGAATGATGATGATTTGTCATACTTTTAAAACTTGACATTTTACAAATTTGACATTATTGACAAGTTTGGAACGCATTATCACAGATGGGTTTGGATGCATGCTATGGCATTAGTCAAAGGTTAATGTAAAGGCGTATTCATAATTCTTCAAAAGTTAAGGATTTGTTTGTTAGATTTTGGTGTTGAAAATATAGTATTCTAGCATACCAATTATATATTTGCTCAACAGTATAAGTATAGTAAGCAGTCGCGAAATATAGTACAATACTATATATTATTATAATATGGTTGGCAACCCTAGTAAACAGTCTCAATCTATGTTCAAAAAATGAATAATCATTCATGTAATATTCACTCTGATGTATCTAATATTTGCATGTGATGTTCATTTCATATTTATAATTCATTAGAAGAAATATTTGAACTATAATTTTAGAAAAGTTCTCCTGATCTCACGTTACCAAAGGCCTTATAATTTTTTTTAGGGTTCCGTACCCAAAGGGTAAAATGGGACCCTATTACTAAGACTCCACTCTCCATCCGTCGGTCACCAGGCTGTATCTTATGAACCGTGATAGTTAGACAGTTGAAATTTTCACAGATGATGTATTTCTGTTGCCGCTATAACAACAAAAATACAAAAAAACAGAATAAAATAAATATTTAAGGGGGCTCTCATACAACAAACGTGATTTTTTTTACGTTTTTATGGATAATAGTCCGACTCGCACTTGGTCGATTTTTTTTTTAAATAAATAATTATGGTGTACATACAGGTTATAATAATATGTTGTGTCATCTAAAGTATAATGTAAGATGTATCTAAAGATCACAAATAAGTTCATACAGATAATAAGAATATGTATGTATAATCATGTTTCTTTTCAGTCTAAATCTTACCAAAGGTGGATCCAGCTTTCAAATCAGGGGGGGGTCACATAGTAAAGGTCTATTCAGGTCATGCTTCAATTCAATTACAATAATGAATGTAATAAATAAGATAGACTTGGCTCGCATATAAAAATACACACATCAAATTACCTAGGGATCAAGTACATTTTTAAATGTAAAAAAATATCCAATTAATATTTACCAAATTTAGTCTTCCAGACTGGCTTTTGTTTTTTTGTGGGGTGGGAAATCATCCAATGACATCTCCCGCTCTAGGGTGGCGACTCTTACTGACTAAAACCCACCCCTGTTCTTTCCCTGCCATGAATGCCCAGGGGCGAGGTAACTCTGTTTCGAATTTGTCCTCAACACTGGCTTCTTACTTTAATTCCTATGTTTAAGTTATCAACTTATCCCTATATTTGGTAAAAATTAAGCTTATTTGCATTTTTTGCAAATTGTGGGAAGTTAACCAAAGTTTTCGTCTAATACATTTAATTGTCGACAAACTTTGCAACTTGGCCGGTTTTTCTAGCAATGTCAAAAAAATCGGCCAAGTGCGAGTCGGACTCGCTCATGAAGGGTTCCCTACCATTATCTATAAAAACGGCAAATTGTTGTTTTAGCGGCAACAGAAATACATCATCTGTGAAAATTTCAACTGTCTAACTATCACGGATCATGAGATACAGCCTGGTGAGAGACGGACAGACAGAGAGGCGGACAGCCGCCCACGTTCTTTCTAACATGTCAAAAAGTTGTTGTAGGGTATGCACGGCATACACGGCGCAGCATACACTGGTGTGCAGCATGGGAGGAGCAGCGCCGTGCCCTCGTATCCGAAGTGGGGCCCGACCTGTCGCTGCCGGCCGTCGCTCGTTCGATGGCCGGGAGTGCCGAGTCGTGGGATGTGGTGATCTCCTTCTGTGAAGCCGTAATTTCGCAGAAGGAGGCTGCGGAGAGGGAGAGGGAGGCCGTGGCCACTCTCCCGATCCGCAGCAGGCGTACCGGGCTTCGGCGGAGGGCAGAAAACGCCCTCTTAAAGCCCCCCTAAACAGGTCTGGAGGGACGGCGGACTCGGGGTCGTCCACCGCCCCCCATCCAGCAGGACCCGAGGCGGCGGCGCGTAATGTTCCACGCGCGCCCCTATCAAACGTCGCGGGACACCTCACTCCCCCCGCGAGCCAGAGGTGGCCCGCATAGGCGGGCCGGCACTAGCCGGGGATCATGGAAATCGTATTAGCTCTCACGATCCCCGGTCCAAGTGTGGGACGGTACACCAGGGTGGTTTTTAGTCGGTAAGAGTCTGACAGACCCCTTCGCCTGTCCGAGCGAAGGACATCCAAGAGGATTTTCTACCCCGGCAACAAAAAAAATAAGGGTATGCACGGCATCCATACTCGACAGAGCTCTTCTTTGGAGCATGTGCAATTGAGGTCTGGTGACTAAGCACTCCACGGCAGAACGTTCATGCGAGTATCAGCAAGAGTGCGTGTTACGACTCAACCGGCTTCGTAAAGCAATCAACACACGTCCGAAACAATCCTCTCCACATAAATCTGAGTATTGAGGTTGCCCCTGATCGAAATGATACCGGTTCTTCCACCGATCCTTATCGATTCGACCTCCAGAATGAACTTCCTGACAAAATTTCGAAACGTTCTTGACGTCCAGAGGTCCTCCAAACTCGAGTACGTCTTGTATCCGGCCTCATACCGAAAAGAGATTCATTGGAAAAGCAAACACAACGCCAGTCTTCTTCCTCCTAATTTCTGTGTTCGCGAGCCCATTGTAAACGGGCCTTACGATTGCAGGGTGCTATAGGTGGAACTCTCAGCGGCCTTCGGGAACGCAGACCCACATCACGTAAACGATTTCGGATGGTTTCGTCACTTATCAGCAAACCTCAAGAGCTGTAGAGCCTCGTCATGGCGGTCATGGTACGATTCCATCGAGCAGAATTTACGATGTACGAGTACTAGTTCTGTCTGCGAGTGGTGATGCGAGATTATCCTTCTTGTCGCTCGGCCACGCTGCCCGTGATGCGATAGCGTGTCCAGAGGAGCCTTATGACGCTCTGTCTAGTGCCAAGAGTGACAGCCACAGTACGTTGCCTGGAACCAGCTTGCAACAATCCGACGGTTCTCATCATCTCTTCTCGTGTCAAATGATGTCATCGCTCCATATCGATGCAATTTTTTTCAGTTCCAATCCAATGCAGATATTGTAATGGTTTTGTAAAAACGCTATTGCACACTTTTATAGGAATCCTGATTGACAGTAGATTTTCTTTTTAAAAAGAATTTACACAAAAGAATCAATATCGATCCAAACAAGTTAAAATAGTAATAATATATGGACAAGGGCCATAGTCTACATAGTCCTTGGTAAATAAACCAGTCCACTTTAGCCTTCTGAAACCATAGCCCGACATGTTTTCCTTATCTCGCAATAGTTTCACACATACCGGGGGTTGTCCTTAGGTGCACTTGTATAGCGCGTAGAGGGATAATCGCCGGTTGGTGCCTCATTACATAAAAAGCGTCCAAAGGGATCGGCGAGTTGGTTTCAGGACCTCGTACGCCTTCCAAAGGTCCGGGACCTCAGGGTCTCGAGAAATCTAAACGAATAAAAATAATAATAAACACTTTAGATGTGTCTAATTTATATGTAAATTTACTAATAATTAATAAACGAAAAAATTATATCGGTTAAAAAATAAATAGAAATGATGTTGTATTTATGTAGTATTTTAAAACTACATAATTATATATTTTAAAACAAATTCAATTCTTCTCTTATGACTTGCTCCACTTGAATGGTTGGGATGCCATTAAAGCTCTTAGTCTTAGCCAATTTTTGAGCCTTCTGAGAGGGGAAAAGGAACTTGCTGGCTCAGTGGCATATTTAAAAATTTGGCTTCCCCGAAGTTATGCCGCCCCATAAATAAACAAACTCTTTGCTATATTTATATGATATTGAATACAAAAAAACCATAAATTGTGAGAGCGAGTGTAGCGAAATCAAAAATTCTAGCACTTCGGATTCGTTGCATTGTCGACTTATGCAAAAGCTTTATAGTCTTTTGAAGGCAGGTGGAGCAGGGTGTTAAGTCCCACAAACCTCAATTGAAAAGGGAGGATCCTCCAACCAGACGGGTGTTGTGTCTGGTCCGGGCAACTGTTCGATGGTTTATTTCGGACTGTTTGTATATGTTCAAATCGCGCGAAGAACTCTGCGCGATGTAGGATTTGTTGTTTTTTAGTTCGTTTGTGGCGTCATAGATATCGCTACATCACTCCCCTCCGGAGATCGGATATCGATGGTTCTTGATGAGTCGTCCATACATCTTGTGATGCTTGCCGGGCCAGTGGAAGGTTGGTTCCATTGAGTCGGAACCGGAAGAGCCGCATAGTTCACGATGAGTCGGAACTGTCTGCGGTGATGTCCCAGTGAGTCGGGATGATGCTCCAGTGAGTCGGGGTGATGATGTTCCAGTGAGTCGGGATGATGCCCCAGTGAGTTGAGGTGATGATACCCCAGTGAGTCGAGATGATGCCCCTGTGAGTCGGGATGATGAAAGAGGCTGAGGATGCTGACCAGGAATGCGCGTCCGCTGCATGCTGGTGGTCAGAATACCCGTAGAAGCCGTTGGTACTGGCTGGCTGTATGACTCCTTGCTCAAGAGCTTGAAGGAAGCGATGATGATGACGTCACACCGAAGTAGCTGCACGAAGGCTGCGCTGACGTTCATGCTCGAGGATCACCAGTTTAGAGGTGATGACCTCATGATGAAGGCTGCACTCACGTTCATAGTCGAGGTTCACCAGTTTGGAGGCAGGTGTAAAGTCCCACAAACCTCCATTGAAAAGGGAGGATCCTCCGACTAGAAGGGTGTTGTGTCTGGTCCGGGCAACTGCCCGATGGTTGATTTCGGATTGTTGTATATGTTCAAATTGCGCGGAGAACTCTGCTTGCGTGATGTAGGATTTGTTGTTTTTTAGTTCGTTTGTGGCGTCATAGATGTCGCTACAGTCTAGTCAACAAGTACTTTCTCGGTCAACTTTTTTCAGCAGTCTCGGAAAAATATGAACGAGGTGTCATTCGATCCGGAATAACATGCAGATCATTAAAAAAATAAAAATTCCGCTCGTAAAAATTGCAAAAGTTATAAACAATTTACTGAAATATAAAGAGGGAGTTTGGTTTTTTGCAAATATCTCAAAAACTAATCAAGATTATTGTTAGTATAAATCTAAAAAAAGGTTAAAAAAGAAGAGACAATTTCATAACAAAAAGTTCTAGCTCCTGGAACTAGGACCAATGTTTGTAACTTTCCCAGAGGGGTGAAAATTCGGCCGAAAACGGGTACTATGGCTTGCGCAAGCTACGCCCACTTCGGACACTAACAATAAAAATTATTCAAACATATTAAATTTGAAAATTAAGAAATGAAAAGAATCATGCACTTATTGTATAGATGAATGAACAATAATACGCGGAAAAAATTTTAAATCGCGATTTTTCAATTAGTTATGCAGTAGTTCATTAACAATTTTTTGCTGCATAAGAAATTATGTGCATTCCTGCTTTACAACTTATTCTGTTTAAGTATTTAGAAGTAACTTTGTAAACTGATGCAAGAAACCTCAAGACTACCTCGGATAGGTTTGATTTTGTTTCTAACATTTTTATTTCATACAATTAAAGTAACTTTGTTGGCTGATACAGGCATGCTCAAGAATTTAGAGAGATCAGAATGCAAGAACGAGCGAAGCGAGCTCAAAAATATTTGCACTCAACCTCAGATTGGTTTGATTTGTTTTATTGTTCATACTTAAATAGTATCTTTGTAAGTTGATGCAGGAAAACTCAAGAACTGAGATAGTGCACAACACATAAAAGAGCGAACGCAGCGAGTTAATTTTTTTTTATCATGGTCACCTCTAAACTAATGACACCTTGAACGGGGAGTCCCAATCCCTCCTCTAACTACGCCACTGACTAGATCACAAAATTACCGACACACACATACCTACGTACTATAGCCAATATAAAATTATACACAATTATCGAGTGAATTCAAGCACAGCACCGAGCAGCATAATAATAATATTTATATTTCGGAAATGTGCTAATTCAGACCTTTCATTTGATTCTCAGCACCTTTAAAAAAACTTTTTTAGTCACGACTTTATGTCCTCTGGAGGGCGCTGTTTTGAATTTAATTTAACGTGACATAGCCGAACAAGACGCTTCCAACGGCACTTGCGGAGTTCGGTAGCTGCGAGGGATTATGAATATACGCACATACATACGGGTTATAATCATAATCCTCCTTTTGGCATCCCCGTAGTCATCAATACAAAAAAATCAAATAGAAGTGTCTGTTTGTTATGTCAAAATAATAGTTTTTTTTTGCACGATACCTATGCCTAAAAATCAGTCTTTAAAATGTTTGTTTGTTCCGGCTATTTGTTCCTTTCCTTCCTTCGGTGTATCCGCCGGATTGTGTGATTGGATGGAATGCAGTTTTCCTGAGAGATCGGTCTATACGAGTGGTCGTAGATGGCTGCTCGTCCGGACTGCTGGATATTAATACCGGGGTCCTCCAGGGGTCGGTGCTCTCGGCAACATTGTTTTTGCTGCATATTAACGATCTGCTAAAACCCGGTACCTTTGGGTATGCGGACGACAGCACTGTTGCCGAGAGATACGTGTGCAACACACGAGCTGGTGGGTCTCAGATCCGGTCTCTCCGAGAGGCTTTGGTTGAGCGCTTGAACTTGTCCTTACAGGCTGTCTCTCAATGGGGCGATGCCAAACTGGTCAAGTTGAATGCTGCTAAGACACGGGCGTGTTTTTTTTCCGCTAAAAAGAGCCAATTTCTCCCAGCTCCATCTTTCCAAGGTGTAATCGCGCCAATAACCGACTAACTTGAGCTTCTTGGTGTTATGTTGACATCTACCCTCAATTTTGATCCTTTCATAGAGGGAAAGGTTCAAGTAGCTGCCAAAAAGTTGGGGATCCTCGCAAAGGTGAGACGGTACTTAACGCCGACACAGCTGCTCAAAATTTATCAAGCGCAAATTCGATCGTGTATGGAGTACTGCTCTCATCTTTGGGACGGATCTGCCAGATACCAGCTTGACGCCCTTGAGACAATTGAGAAACGAGCCAAGAGGATCATCGGTAATGGTAGGCTCGTCGAGTCGAAGCTTCAAAGTCTTGAGCATAGACGCCGAGTTGCTAGCCTGTCGGTTTTCTATCGGTTGCATTTTGGAGAGTGTGCGACGAAATTGCATAATTTAATTCCGCCAAGCCCGTTCCGTCAACGGACCACAAGATTTACGGCGATGCGCCACCGGTACATGGTGGACATCCCACACGCACAAATCATTTTGAGAACACATTCATTGTGCGTACACCTAGGTAGTGGAATTCCCTGCTGGAGTCTGTGTTTCCTGATAGCTACAACCTGGGAGTCTTTAAGTCAAGATTGAATATGTTACTTCTAGGCAAGCGTGCTCCATCTTCGACCACATCATCGCTTACCATCAGGTGAGATTGTGGTCAAACGCGTGCCTATAAACCTGATAGACCGATTTCGTCTAAGAACACGACTCACCACTGAGGGCAAATACAGCGGTTGTGATTGACCGATGCACAAGGTCACGCCGATTGTTCCAAACAGTGATGCACAAGTCAATTTTACAACAATAACATCGATATCGATAAAATCGATGTCTCTAAGACTACATGTTTTTAAACTCTAGTGATAGAGTGTTAACTGGGTGGTGGGTGCAAATAAAACATTAACGTAACACTTTAGATTTTATTGTGACACACATTATTTCTCAATATTAAAAATATTCAACTGAAATATGGATATACTTAATAAAAAATACCAAAACAGGCAAAAACAGTGTCGGTGTTGCTGAACTAAATAGACATCGTCAGTTCTTTACAGTTTTAAGGCGCTATTAGCTGCCAACGACCTTGAGAGCGCTGAGCTGACGTAACGCGTCGTATGTCCTCCCAGTAATAGGAGTCGCCCATCAAGGAGCGCTGTCCGAAATTAGACGCATTATTAATTTACTACACATAAAACAACTAGTATTAAACTAAAACACTGAGACTAAATTATACATAATTAAATGATCTTTAAAATGGTGAAGGTTTAATAAAAATACGCTTTATAGTTTTTGCGTGATTCTCAATTTTTTATCCGAGTTAGACATAACTTTACAAATTAATTACACTATGTTATAAAAATATAATTTTAAATATATTGAGATCAAATTACGACGAAAATTGTCTAGAGTAACATACTCTAGACAATTTCCGTCGTAATTTATACATATTTTTTTCAAAGAAATAAGTCAAGTCGTTTACTCAATACTCAATATCTTTATTGCTTTTCCATAAAATATAGGTATGCTTAGATGGTATGTGTTTTTAATAGGGATTGTTATGGACCCTGTCGGGCACAGCAAAAAGGTAGAAGAGAGGAAGCTCTATTTTGGGTAGTGATTAGATTTATATGAACTATATCGTAACTTAAAAAAATAATCAATTAATTATTAAATTTAATTTTATAACCGTAGCTGGTATAAGTTTTATTTTTAGTAATGATTATATGTAGATTAATTTCTTCAATTTAATTCTATTATTTCTGTTATTTTTCTTTTATTTATATTACTATTATTTACAAAATAATTATTTATGGAATAAAAACATTTGATAAAGATACTGATATTTAAATGTCATTCAATTTAATTCTGTTATTTATATGTCAATTATGTAATGCTAATATTTAAATGTCATTCAATGTAATTCTATTATTTACATGTCAATTATTTAATACTAATATTCAAATGTCATTCAATTTAATTCTATTATTTATATGTCAATTATGTAATACTAATATTTAAAAGTCAATCAATTTAATTCTATTATTTATATGTCAATTATGTAATACTAATATTTAAATTTCATTTTAATTTAATTCTATTATTTATATGTCAAATAAGTAATACTAATATTTAAATGTCATTCAATTTAATTCTATTATTTATATTATTTAAACTTGTCATTAAAATATTCATCTATGGAATAATAACATTTGTTTGTCAGAAATTCTTTAATCTTTTTAACCGACGAAAAAAAGGAGGAGGTTCTCAATTCGACCGTATATATGTTTTTTTTTTTTTTTTTTTTTTTTTTTTCTTTTTTTTTTTTTTTTTGTTCAGCCCTCACTCCGTCATTTATGAACCGATCTTGATGATTATTATTTTGTTAGATAGAGTAAACCTCAAGAATGGTCCCATGTCAAGGAAATCAGGATCTGATAATGGAATCCTGATAAAATTGAGAGAAAACCTCGAAAATTGTGAGCACGTTTAGCGTTTCTGTACGCATGTTCGTCCCTCACTCCGTTGTTTATGAACCGATTTTCATGATTCTTTTTTTGTTAGATAGGGTATACTTCAAGGGTGGTCCCATGTTAAGAAAATTAGGATCAGATTATGGAATCTTGATAAAATTGAGAGAAAACCTCGAAAATTGTGGGCACGTTTAGCGTTTCTGTACGTATGTTTGGCTCTCACTCCGTTGTTTATGAACCGATTTTGATGATTCTTTTTTTGTTAGATAGAGTATACCTTAAGGGTGGTCCCATGTCAAGGACATCAGGATCTGATCAGGAAATCCTGATAAAATTGAGAGAAAACCTTGAAAATTGGGCACGAATATTGTTTCTGTTTGTTTACTTTTCATAACTTAATCAGGTATTTGCATTTAGGAATCATCACGTTATGAAACTGAGCTGATGATGGGAAACATACCTTTTGTAAACAATAGAAGTTAGATATAAAAAACTGGTTATAGTGACAGATACCACTTAATATGCTTTGAAGAAAAGACGTCTTTAGAATATTGGAGGTAACCTCAACTGGTCAATATCCTGGGAACCTCATAGAAGGATGGTTACATTATCAGCTCAGTGCCAAGAGGAATGATGAAGGATTAAAAATTAGCCTCAAAGTATTAAAAGATGATGCGAGTCACAAAAAATCATAAAATAAAAAACTTTTTAACAAAAAAATCAACCGAAGAAAAAGAACTAAAAAGCAAAAAATAAATAAACCTTCTAAGTCTTGAGTATTGAGCTTATTTACCTACATAAAATATCAAATTTTTTATACACTAATTTTGAGTCGGCGCCAAATAATAAAATGATTAATTACCTACATCTAGCCTTCTTCATTTCTACGTACATATAAAATTTAGATATTTATAATCAGATTGTCGTTTGGCGCCGACTCAAAATTAGTGTATAAAAAATTTGATATTTTATGTAGGTAAATAAGCTCAATACTCAAGACTTAGAAGGTTTATTTATTTTTTGCTTTTTAGTTCTTTTTCGTCGGTTGATTTTTTTGTTAAAAAGTTTTTTATTTTTTTATAAATATATTTAACTTTTCCTCTTTCTTTAATAATTCGGGCAGTTTGTTATATATTTTTATAGACATCACATAGGGACCTGTAGAATGCATTTTTAACCTGGAGGTTGGTAGATTTAGTCTAGATCGGTGCCTGAGTGCGTAACGTGATTGGATGTCTTCGCGTTTTGTATAAAACTCATGATGCTTACGAACGAATTTGCATGTTTCTAAAATGTAGATACTGGGGAGGGTTAGAATGTTGTGTTTTTTTTAAATAAGGTTTGCAGCTGTCAGTTTGATCAATATTTGCCAAAATTCAAATTTTTTTTTTTTTTTTTGTAGGGTAAAGAGTGTAGGTGCATCTGTGCTATTACCCCAGAGGGTTACGCCGTAACTTAGCCATGCATTAGTTTAGACGTGATGTTCAATTAAAAACCATGAAAAGTCGTATAACTGCGCCTTAAAGCAAGACAATTTCCGTCGTAATTCATTTATACTTTTTTCAAAGAAATAAGTCAAGTCGTTTAGACGTGATGTTCAATTAAAAAACATTAAAAGTCGTGTAACTGCGCCTTAAAGCAATCCGCTGTGAAATGTCTTGAACAAACAACGCTATATTTTTTGGAAACCAATTTTCCCTGTGAACTGCATTTATCCACTTTTCTTTCAGTTCCGGTATATTTGGAAATCTAAAATGTAAAACTATTCCAAATTTTAAGTTGATAGCATTAGTAGTTCTTTAAATATCCAGCTGTGACAGACGGACAGACAGACAGATAGTCGCACCATAAGGGTTCCTTTTTACCATTTTGGCATGGAATCTTAATAGGTTGAGAACCAAGGAACGTAACCTGAAGTATCTTCTTTATTTGTAATCACTAAAATTACTTTGTCGACTTTTGCAAAAAGTCTCGATCAGCACGAATGTAAGAACGAGCTGAGCGTGCTCAAATCTTTTTAGCACCCTGCCTCGAATAGATTACCATTTTCTTTTGACAGATAAGAAGATGGGACAGCAGGCTAGAAGATGAAAGTACAGATTTTCGCAAGATTATCGCAGCCTGGCAACCTATATTCAGCCCTGGGGACATCATGAAACCCCCCCTGGATCCACCCTTGAGTTTTTAGCAAGTCATTTAAATTCATATAAAATATTTTTTATTTCAGCATGACATAACAGGCAGAGCTTTAGTCCGAATCAACGACAACACTCTGCTGCGCATGGGCATCACAAATAAAGAACACCGAGAGGCTATATGGAGGGAGATACTTAAACTAAGATTGAAGGCTGATATTGTGGAGATCCGAGACTTGGAGAGAAGGCACAACTACTTCAACTACGATTTGTGACACAAAGATACTTGTGACAGTGATGGAATATCATGGAAGGACCGTTACCCACTATTAAAAAAATACTGTATAGATGGTAACATTTACAATAAACGGAGTGCTGTAGCTCATCTCTACCGTGCCTTACTTATTATAATAAGAGTTGGTAAGAATATTAATAGATGATTGAAATGTTGCTATTTAAGAAATTCCTACTATATTAGTAGATTTTATTGATCAGTTGCTCATCTAAATATTGATGATTTCCAGAAGTTTATTTCGTAAATAGTAATAAACACTTGTTATAATGAACACGTGCGAACGAATTTAGTGGTATCATGTAAAATAATGTTGAAATTTTATAATTGTGTAAATATAATTAGGCTGCTACACACTTTTCCGACGGCGTGCCTGTATCGTCTCTGCAGGTACGGGTAAGTGCACAGAAACCGCAGAGCATCATTTTTTTTTGTGGTTTACTCTCAAAAAACCTGGCAACTGTCGTCGGCATAGTGTGAAGGAACCTTGAGGCTATAGTTATCATGGCTACTTAGAAATTGCAGGGGTCAAACTCCATAATGCCTTGTATATCCGTCGCTAGTATAAATGAGAAGAGGCTCAATATGAATGAAAATCTTTGTCCTTTTAATGCATCCTCGCAACAGCAGCAGTGTAAATTAATTGTGCTGTCGCGATAGCTGTGTTGCCATTGTGTGGTCAGCCGCCAAAATTGTTTCAATTTGGAACTACGGAAGTAATTCAACTTTTTATGCACTACTTGAAAATAATGCATGTAGAAGACATGCTGGTCCATGCCCCCAAAACACCAAATAAATTAGTATAGGAGCAGGAACAGGTTGTATATTTTTAATGCCTGCTGAAACCGTACATAAGACTCTAATGTATTCTGTTCTTTCTGAGGTTATTGTCAAAATTTATGGTTTTAATGTTAAAGTACCTATCTTCATGAGATTAATAAAAAGAAAGTAAGAAAAGCATTGTTATTTTTAGAATTGTTGCATTATATTCATCTGTCATCAAATATATTTGCTCAATTAACTCTTAAGCACCTTCACTTACAATCATAATCTGCTTTCTTTCATGGTTGGTGTTGGTTATTCTCGCATACTGGTATTTCTAAAATCTTTTTAATTTTTTTCTCTCTTTATCCTTACGTTTTATTTTTATTTTATTGTTGATAGGCACGCGTTTGACCACTATCTTACCTGATGGTAGGCGATGATGTGGTCGAAGATGGAGCACGCTTGCCTAGAAGTAACCTATTCACTCTTGACTTAAAGACTCCCAGGTTGTAGCTATCAGGAAACACAGACTCCGGCAGGGAATTCCACCTCCTAGCTGTACGCACAATGAATGTGTTCTCAAAACTTTTTGTGCGTGTGGATGGGATGTTCAGTTATGCTTTCTTGAACTTTTATATATTCAAAGCTGTAAAACAGTTATGTCAAAGCTGGTTTCTAGCCGCGGGAGGGACCTGGTTATCTGTAATACACGTTCTTCTATAAACCTATTTCAGACACCAGTCTATCACAATTTAAACCCTATTTGAGAATAGTAGGGATTAGCATTCCTGCAAGTTACTTTGTGAAGAGAAAATTACATTTTATATTATTATTTATTTTCTTAATACACAAATATTAGTTACAGTTTTAAATATTTTCATAAAAAAAAATGCCAACCGGCATCGGGAACGGCCCAAGATCAGGTCAGGGCTCCTGACAGAGGAGTCTCCTTACAATATGCGCCGTGTCCAGGAGTAGTTACTACTGCTTTCTGCATCAAGTGCTTAATCCAACTGCAAACACGAGTCTCCTCAGGTGGTCTTCGAGGCTCTTCGCTATTATGCCATTGGCCGTCACGACTATCGGCAAAATGACTGCTGTCCACGTCCACCTCACGCAATATGTCGACAACCTCGCGAGCCAGATCAATATACTTTGTTTGCTTGGCTTTCTCAGCTTTACCGAGGTTTCGTCATGAGACACCGCTATATTAACAACCCTTGTGCGACACCCTAGTCGATCGAACTACTATGTCAGGCTTATTGGCAACAATAGTCCTGTCAGTGATGTGAAAGACCGTCATCGGTCCCCGGACCGATGACGGTCTTTCATATCATCACTGACGGCTGGGTCAGCCCAGCCGTTGAATGTGCGCACCTTGTTCACGCCTGATAAAAGACTATTCAGTACTTTATTTAGGCGACCAAAGAAGCGCTCCTTCAACGATTTCTTCAAGTCAGCAGCATTGATGCGTAACGCTTTGATATACTCAAATGCTTGTAAGTTTCGGTTGAGCAGAGGGATATAAGGTGAATGGAATCCGAGAGTTGGGTTCCCACGGATTCCATAATCTCTGCTCGCTTTATATGCATGACTGCACATTTGTCCACACCAATTTCCAGCCTGATGGCGCTACTGAAGGTTTCTGTTACCTTTAATAGCTTCATTAGTGACAAGTCGTTGGGGGCAAAGAGTTTCAGATCATCCACGTAAAGGAGGTGTGACATGACTACCACACACAGGTGTGACAGTAAACTCAGACTGTCGCTCTGAAATATGCCACGCTCGATCCTTATCTTATCGGTTCGCTGTTCTCCCGGATCTGCCGATCCTGGATAGCGAAGGACCGTTACCCCATACATGACATCAGGAAGGTGCGCAGAGTTGCATCCACTTCATACCGCTCCAGCACCCTTATTATTTTTATCAGTTAATTTCAAATTGAAACATTTTTGTAACTTGAAATAATTCCATAGCAGCTACTTTGAAGCTTAATCATAAAGTGCTAAACAATAGTATACAATACAATTATTGGTACAATGAATACGGTTTAAAAGTAGTCAAGTAACTTGTAACATTATTGTAATTTAAAATAAAACAGTTTTATAGTTTCTTAATCTTTGCTTTATTTGAATACCATTTATAATCCTTCCCAATCATAGGTTTACTTCCTTTTTAGGGTTCCGGACATCCGAGTGATAAAACGGAAATCTTATGGCATCACTCGTGCGTCTGTCTGTCTCTCCGTCTGTCTCAGCCAATTTTCTCCGAATGTACTGAACCGATTTAGTTGAAATTTGGTACACTCCTGAAAAATATCAAACTCGGATGTGTAAAGTAAATACACAAATTATCAATATAAGATATTGATAATTTTTAACCGACTTCGAAAAAGGAGGAGGTTCTATGTTCGACTGTATGTATGTTTTCTTTTTTTTATGTTAGTCCCCCCATTTCTCTGTCAATTGAGGACCGATTTTCAAAATTCTTTTTTTATCCGATAGAATATACTCCCGAGGTGGTCCCATAAATTTTATCGGAATTGCTTCAGCGCTTTTTGAAAAACAGAACAAAAACGAAAAATACAGACTCGTATACCTATTTAGATGACGTTTTGGTGTTCTCCAATTACGACTATGTTTAAATTTCACGTTCCATGTTATTGGGGTTTTTAGTTCTGGGGTATAACAACTAAAAAGTGAAAAATAAAACACTGTTACAAAAAAAAAAAACAACCGGCTTCCATAAAAAAAATACACTAAAAATTAACTTTAATTTCGAAAGTCGGTGTCAAATAACGAAGAAATGAAATACAAACATCGACTTCACACACACACACACACCACACACACTATCGATAAGGGTTAAGACTTAAGTTAGCAAAATCATATTGTTGTGTATGTCGTTAATTTGTGGCAAATAAATACTTTTTCTTTCTTTCTTTCTTTACTTCTGAAATTAAAGTTAATTTTTAGTGAATTTTTTTTTTTTGGAAGTCGGTTGTTTTTATTGTAAAAAAGTTTTTTTTAAGAATTGTGCCGTGCATCATATCAAATGAAAAGGTAGAAACTGTTGAAAATAGGTAACACTATCACGTCCTGCCTGGATTAGGTACTTCAAGTTTCTAATGAATATACGTGACGTTCTGTCACCTAATTACATATTCATAAGTGCTATGCAAAGTATATCCTATGTTACATGATACATCATCAAAACTTAAGTAGGTACTTATTTAAAAATTCAAAAAAAAAAGAAACAAATTTTTTTTGGACCAAACCATAATGCTGTGCTGAACATTGAACATACAAAGTGTTGCCAGCAATTATTAGGTTGTCGACCCAGTGGCTTGTGATGCACTTACATAACGCTTAAGTATTCTCAAATATAAATACATCGCATGCATTGATCTCATTGTCGTGCCAGAAATTGTTTGGTGCAAGTTACAGAAGATTTTTAATTTATTTGCTATTAAGCAGACCAGTTTCCGCCGCTTTATTTTCCTAGTTTAAACCTATAGCGATGGAGACCTTTGGGAAAATATTTGTGTCATATATGGCAACGATTGGGTTTTATCCCCTTCGTGTCAAAGTCGGTAGTAACTTATCACCTGGGAGTAGACGGCTAACTTAATAATGACAGCTGAAGGCGTGTAGGCTTTGTTCTTCTTCAGATTAAATCCGAATGTATTTTGTAAAAAGAGCTGTACCATCTAGGCGTAGCAAAGGTAGGGGGAATGACATTTTTTCACGATTTCTTAAATAATTTTAGAACTGTCATTTAATAATAATACCTCAAAAATTGTGATACTTACAGTACCTAAGCCCTTTCATTTGCTAAGACGAGAAACTTCTTTTTTTTTTTGTTCATTTTGTATTTTTCCCTCAAAAAGAGACCCCTTATTGTTTATTTATTTACGTTAAATAGCCGTATTGGGGTCATAGAAATTCATTAGTGTACCAAATTTCAACTGAATCGTCCTGCAGATTCCGAGCAAATTGGCTGTGACTGACGGACAGATAGACAGACAGACGCGGGCCTATAAGCGTTCCGTTTTTACATTCAGTAGTTTAGAATACCAATGTGGTGTATGACGCCACTAGCTTCTGCTTTGCAATTTTCATTGAAATAACTAAACGAAGCCATTTTTTCAGAACCTTCAAATATGGTAATGCATCTAATCGTAAGTAATGTCCATATGAAGTGAAGTAAGAGTCCAGATATATTATGCAGATTACAAGACAGTTAAATGCCAATAAAATCGCTAATCTCTTTTGCCTCACGCTGCCGACGTGCCCGCTAGCACCGGCTGCCTCCGCCTAGTTGGTCGCGCTGCAGACGTGTAGACGCTCCGAAATAGCCGTTTTAATGACCCTCCTTTGTTTATTATTCTTCCTGTACCCTCGTAGAGACAGGTCTATTATGAGAGCGGCCAGATTACACTATAATAAATATGATGGCGGTATGTGCGACGCTGGTTACCGCGACGCCGAACGTCCTAATTTGACGATTTTGTGAAATGTTCTGACAGCGGTTATGAAATGTTTATTTTTTATTTTTTTTATTTTAATTCTATTTTGTGACTACAATTTCTTGGTCTATTTGAAGCGGCCAATTTACAGGGAAGAGTTAGTAGGGGTAATTATCTAGCTCAGGGATGTGTCCAATCAGGCGTTGCACAGACAGGGATCTGGAGTGGTCATTGAAGATGTAACGGGGCCCCTTCCATGTGCCAGTGATCACCGGGATGGTTTTATTGAGGTAAGAATCCCACAATCCCTGGTCTTTTCTCCAATATTCCAGGCGCCTTTTGAAGGTTTTCCCCCAAAAAAAATGGAGTAAGTAGGTACCTACCTAATACTCGTAGTTAACAGGATAGTTTTAATATTTAAACCGTAGGAGGCAGATATTTTTTCCGTAGGTAGACTCTATCTTCCCGGGCCTGCGGACGGCGAGTAGTGGGTAGCTCGTCGTCCGATCAGCACCAGGCCCGAGAGTCGACGGCGCGTAGTGTTCCACGCGCGCCTCAAACAGTTGTCAGCAAACCATGACGGGGCCGGTCATGGCCGATGCCTGCCCAGGGGTTGTGGATAAATTCGAAACAGAGTTACCGCGCCCCTGGGCACTCAGGGCAGGTAAGGAACAGGGGTGGGTTTTAGTCAGTAAGAGTCTGACATGTCCTTCCGCTCCACCCAGAGCGGGAAATGTCATTGGATGATTTCCCACTAGGCAAGACTAGGTATGTATTGAGTGCTTTGATTTCCAGGTTTTGATCTCCTTTTCAAGCAGTGTTTTTGCCTTAGAAAACTCTCACGATACCAGCCCGGAGGGTGTCTGAATTTATACTCGTAGTAAGTAAGTAGGTACAGTTTTTCCTAACTACCCATGCCCATTTTATCCGTAAGAGGAAATTAAATGAACAAAAACAAGCCGCTTTTTCACATCGCTTCCCTGAAAAAGTAAAGTAGGTATCAGCTACCTGTAATCTAAATATTATGATCATAAAATACCATGAACACCCTTTGAATTTATTGCTTCTCGCGTTTTCAGAGAAGATAACCACTCTTCGTAGAGTTTTAAACTGTACCTACCTACTTATAAGTGAGTAGGTAGTTAGTACAAGAGGCGCGCCGGCTTTTAGAAAATCCCGTGGGTGCTCATGTCCATTAAGCATACCCGCATAGCAGCTTCATTGCCTAAAAGTTCACATGTGAGTGAAGTCTGGGCTGGGGCTTTAGCAAATTTATGGATGATGGTAGTGACGAAATCCGTGGAGAAAAGTGATGAAATCCGAGGAGCTCGTGGCTAAAATAATAACAGCCCCACGGGTCGATCCATCAGGTTAAGCTATGCTTGCCGGAGTTAGTCCATGGATGGCTGATCATCTTTACATAGGTAGGTACCGAGAGTCCTCCGTGCCTCAGAAATCACGTTAAGCCGTTGGTTCCGGCTGTCAATCGTGGATCTTTGACAATCGTTACGGGTCGTCCGAAGCTCGAAAGTCTGACAACCAGTCTTACCAAGGGGTATCATATTACCCAGTATTTGGGTTGTGGAGGTCCGATAGGCAGTCGCTCAATGTAAAATACTGGTTTTCAGCTGCATCCGGTTAGACTGGAAGCCAACCCCAAGATAGATGGAAAAAGGCTGGGCAGATTGATTGGTTGATTGGTAGTGACGAAATCCATTTAAAGGTCATGGTGGAGGTCGTAATTGTTTATGTTCCAGGGTATGCCAGAGCAGTTTATTTTGACATTGTTGGATTATTTTGACGTTACTCCGTGGGGTTTCAGAAACAGGTCGACAAACAGAATAACCTACTACCGCACCCCTGGGGACTCAGAAAACCTTTCTTAGCTATGAACAATCAAACGCGTGAAGTTTCAATAGTCATTAAGTTTAATAATGTTTATCTTTCTTTTCTTTTTTTTGTGGGGGCGGTGGGAAATCATCCAATGGCTTCTCCCGCTCTGGGTGGAGCGGGAGGGCGTGTCAGACTCATACTGACTAACACCTACCCCTGTTCCTTCCCTGCCTGAGTCCCCAAGGGTGCGGTAACTCATGTTAAGAATTTATCCGCTACCCCTAGGCAAGCTAAGACAGGATAACGTTTGTCGGGTCAGCTCGACTCGACCTGTTTCTGAAACCCCACGGAGTAACATCAAAATAATCCAACAATTTCAAAATAAACTATATTGTCGTCGTCTATCGTATCTTGAGGTGCAGCGTCGTGCTGCAATGTACCTACTATTCCGCACAAAAGACTACGGACCCAGACTTATCTTACCTCAACGCGATCGTGTCAAGATTTCTAGACTAGGTACTTAAACCTCAAACTGACGTTTGGGAGGACCTTTTATCCGAATGGCAATCTAGGTGGGAAAGTTCCATCAAAGGCCGACATCTCCACCAGTTCTTCCCATCGGTTCGCGAGCGGCTGGCTGGGACATGGCTGGAGGTGGATCACTGTGTTGCCCAATTTCTCACAGGTAAATAAAGGGTAAATTATTTCCCTTCAAGCTGTTGCCTCGCCTTTATGTCAATGTTCTACACCTGATTGCGAATACGAACAATCCGCACATCACATCCTATGGGAGTGTACTCTTTGGCAAACTGAACGCAATATTATGTTGGATTGTATTCAGCCTACGTCTGGAGTTGTCTATTACACGGACCTTGTGGAAACTAGAACGAATTTCCGTGCGTTCAAGCGTTTTTGCCATACCTATTATTGGTATGGCAAAAATTAATAAAAAACAAGTGTAACAGCTCACAATTTTAGGACCCATTAATATTAGTGTTTTTAACCAGTGGGTGCTTGGCTACTGGGTTTACCCCAGTTGTCAATACCCCCTTTGTGCCTAATGGTCTAGCTTTGTTCTGTCTCCCGCTTGATTAGGAGGGAAGTGGAAATTATGTTTTTCTTACTCCTCTGCTGTCTTTTCTGATTAATTTCGTTGCGGGACCCAAGACAGTTTAATCGTTTCTCTGGGACACGTCGAGCTTCATTGCCTCGGCGTTTTTTCTGGTGGTCGCCACTTCTGGCTTACAGAAGGTAGGTACAGTGGTTTAGGAATAGTGTGGCGGGTTTGTTCCAAAAAAAAAAAGAAAAGAGTCGTTAAGTTTCCTGAAATTTTCCAATTTTTTGTGCAATTTTCTAAATTTTTCTTTCCGTAAGAAGCTACAACAAAGTAATAGAAAAAAAAAGATGAATGAAATCGGCAAAATCGTTCTGAAGTTATGGGGCGTGACCAAGGGAAATAGAGATTCAATTTTATATACACTAGCTGTGCCCCGCGGTTTCACCCTTATAGACCGGGATAAAAAGTAGCCGTCATCCAGGGTATACCTAATCTGTATATCTATTTACATACCAAATTTCATTCAAATCGGTCCAGCCGTTTGAATGTGAAGAAGTAGGTAACAAACATACAAACACACACACAAACTTTCGCCTTTATAATTTTAGTGTGACATTATATAGATGTCGAAACCTTTGCTTTATGACGGTAGGTAAATTTATTGTTTCGGTAGCGGGGCTAACTACCCACGATGCTCCGGAAGGATATTGTTGATTCCAAACATTTCAAAGAACTTATTTCAGTTACTCATATTTTTAAAGCGATCCCATTTGTTCCGGAAATTCCATCACCATCCACTCAAATGACTCACAAATCCATCAAGAACATTTGAAGGTTTCGTGAAAATTTAAGCGGCTAAACAATGAGATTCTAAATATAACAGCACTTGGAAGAGATTGACAAAACTTTCTGGGAATTTCCTATTCTCTGATGCTGTTAATATACAAAAGTGTGGCTGAAATCACGAACTTTCCGACCTTCCTATGTATAGATATTCTATTTCACGAAGGAAAATTCAGGTGTAGGTATGTACATACGTTGATTCTGTGTGCATACACGCACACAGAAAACAGTGTACGTGATCCTAGACACACATCCAAGACCAACCCGCCTTGGTGAAATAGAATAATTATCTATTCCTACCTATTTAATAAATAGAATAACTATCTATTCCTACCTATTTCATAAAGAGAATAACTATCTATTTCTACCTATATAAGAAATGGGACGGGAATAGCCCCCAGGTTTACCATAAACGCAGTCTAGTGGTCAGTGTACCTACCTACTACATGAAGCTATAAAGCTACTTTTATGTGACGTAAAGTCAGGGCGGTTAATTGTTACCTAACACTTTAGCAACAATTCCTTTTAAAAATACTTTACTTAGCTTGAAACTATCTAACAGTCACAAAGATCAGCAAAAGAAAATGTACAAGCGGCATAAAAAAGTGAGTCTTAACCCATTGGGTATCGAAAAATTCGTCCAAATTGCCAAATTGCCCAGAACGCTGGTAGCGTTGCCACGTTGACTGGCAATGCTGTTTCTTTGTCCGAAAAAAAGGCCACCTCTCTGGTCACGTGAAGAGTCTACTAACTGGCAACCGCAGCTTATTGATGTCACGGAAAACTCGATGAGTAGGTACTCCTTGGACCCCATTTATGAGCTTTAGGTGATAAATGATTTATTTCCCTGACAGTTGAGTACCTACATCCAATGTAGGAATAAATCTGTGAATCCAAATAATACCTTCAGCCTGTATTACTATTTTAATTTTGCGCGCGCTTTGTGGTAGACTTGTGGCTGATCTAACTTGGAAAGATGACGAATTTGCGCCTAAATTTGACACTTTATTATTATTTTGTAATAGCGGCCGCAATGTAAATCCATAAATCGAACTCTAAAGCTGACACATTAACTACAAGAAAACACCCGCGAAATAATTAAAGCGACGTAAAATTATTATAATTTTAATAGTTTACGACCTTAACTATCAATTTTAACATCAAAGAAAATCATAATTTCGTTCTCCAGAGCATCTGAGTAGGTAATTCTTTGTCATCATGAGCCCCAGGCCCTGCGGCAGCGAATGCGCGCTCCATTAAAATCATTTGGCATGCCTCTGTTGCCAAATTAACTCTCAATAAATGGCCGCACATTGCAATCTGCTATGGTTATTACGAAAACGTCTCGTGGATCGGTTCACAGTGTAAATGCTTAATTTTATTGTGTCAGGCCTCAGTCTGGCATAACAGTCCGTTGTGCCAGGGTAAACGGTCGCGCGCTCTAACCCTAAACTTTTTCCCGCCATATTTTTGCCGCCAGTTTTCTTTTTGTGATGTGAGTGACAGATTATAAAGAAGGATTTTTGGTTTTCATTGCTTTAGTGGCCAGTGTTATTTTTACCAGATTTGATAAATAAGGTTTGTTTACATTTTAATTACGATCATTAAAAGTATCTTTTATTTAGATCGAAATTCTTATGAATATAAGTAGCGATTTTAGATGTCCACTACTGAACGAGAGTCCATTGAATTACTTAAGTGTATAATGAAAAATAAAAATATACCTTGGTACTCATAATTTCTGCGCACATTTAATCAAACGTTAAGTACGTATTTTACATAATAGGTACCTATCAAAAAAAATAGTTAAGGAGTGTAAACTACAAAATGCATGAAATGATAAATGGAATAATCTTGAAATCCCGTATAAACGAAAATCTATTTACGAAATTCGGGCGCAGCTAACCGAATAGATAAATAACTTATAATCCTTCCTAGACTACTAAAGATTCCGATGTCTAAAACTGAACCGAATTTATTGACCAAATATTACTCTAACTAATACCTATGTACAGGGAAACCCAAATCTATTACTTATGAGATTTGCGGAGTAACGTCAGCAGAAACAAACACAAACATCCAATAACGATGCAACGTTACGTACGGTATGAAAAATAAATAAACATCGCGAGTATTAAAATAAAAACAGATCAAACGCAGATATTAGGTTTTTTTTCATATTGACGTGGTACGAGTATGCATTTAATACAATTAATTACACTAACAATGCGGAACCGTATGTTAGACGGGACGGTTTGTTTGTTTTCACTCGATATACTGCTTGAAATATTGCTCTAATTCTTAGATAGCGATTTTAAAAAGCGAAGATTCTGTAAATTGTTGTTTTAATTAGCACGTGAGCTGGACTCATAGAAATAAAATACGCATTTCTACAGACATACCTACATCGTTTTAATTAATTCGGGCGTTTCAGTAACCTCCATTTTGTTGGCCATTTACTAATCGTATAATGATGTCATTCTTTTGTGGAAAATGAAAAATAGCCTACGGATTAACGTAGCACTTATTAATGTAAAGTGCTACGCGCTACGCGGACAAGAAGCCGCTACGAGTTATACGCAAGGACAACTCCGTAGCGCGTAACAAATTTTGAAGTAAAACTTTTTTCGCACGCTTGACTTGAGGAGTAAGCTGGTGAATACCTGAGGAGAGTGTTACGAAAACTGTGATCGGGCGAGGCGAACGGAAGAGATGGAGCTAAAGAAGTTTTAGTTTAGTCGTGTGGTCTAAAGCACACTCGTTTTTTATTTTATTTTTGTAGATGATTGTAATAAATTGTGCGAGACTGTAAAATCTTGATGTATTAGAAATAGATAATTTAAAATACAATAAATCTCATCCAAATTCGATAATTCTTATTAACAATACAGAGTTCACAATTTTCACGTGATTAATTATGTATAATATCAAGTAACGGTGTTTGCAACTATACGGTGACATATAACAAATCAAATCAAAGATTTTAGCACGCCAAAAAAAAGTAATAAAAAAGGTAATCACGTGCTTAATTTAGTTGTGTTGTCATAAAGTTGTGATAGGCAAATCGCTGCTCACTTTACCTGATTTTTAGGGTTTCGCAGTCAACAAGGAACCCTTATAGTTTCGCTATGTCCGTCTGTCCGTCCGGCCGCAGCTTAGCTTAAAGACTCTTAGTACTAGAAAGCTATAATTTGGCATGGAAATACATATTAATCACGGCACAAAGTGGTAAAATAAAATAATGAAAAAAAAAGTGTCAAAAACGGCCGTTTTTGGTACTTTTGCCTACTACTTTGGATACGAAACATTCCGAGACCTGTTTTAACAACGTAAAAATACTTTATCCTCTGTGTAACAAACGTGACGTTTTTTTTTTTTTTTTTTGGGGGGTGGGAAATCATCTTATGACTTCTTCCGCTCTAGGGTGGAGCGGAAGGGCGTGTCAGACTCTTACTGACTAAAACCCACCCCTGTTCCTCCCTGCCCTACGCGCCTGGGGGCGATTTAACTCTTTCGAATTTATCCTCCACCCCCGGGCAGGCACTGGCCGTGGCAGGCCCCGTCCTTTGCTGACAACTCTTTGAGGCGCGCGTGGAACACTACGCGCCGTCGACTCTCGGGCCTGGTGCTGATCGGACGGCGAGTTACCCACTACTCGCCGTCCGCAGGCCCGGGTAACAAACGTGACGTTGGATTCTTTAATATTTGTTTTCTATGCTATTCTACGATTTTTTATTCAATGAGGGCGCCACTTGGCTGGTAGTCGACCGTTAGGCCGTTGGTCCCGGCTGTCAATCGTGGATCTTTGAAAGTTATTACGGGGAGTCCGAAAGTCTGACAACCAGTCTTACCAAGGGGTATCGTATTATCCAGTAACTGAGTTGTGGAGGTCAGATAGGCAGTCGCTCCATGTAAAATACTGGTATTCAGCTGCATCCGGTTATACTGGAAGCCGACCCTAAGATTGTTGGGAAAAGGCTAGGCAGATTGATTGAGTCGGGCAACTTATAAAATATTTCTACTTGTTAAATTTCGTACAAAATCCTTGAAAAAAATTTACTTAGGTGAAGTAGGTACGGTCTACGGAACCCTACCTTGCGCGTGGCCCGACAAGCACTAGGTTGGTTTTTTTTAAAGTAGAACAACCAAAATTATATACCTAAAAATGTGTGCCAGAGAAAATAAAAGAATAACACAAGTCACTACTGAATCAAAATGTTATGTTTTTTTTTTCTTTTTTGTGGGTTGGGAAATCATTCAATGACATCTCCTGCTCTAGGGTGGAGCGGGAGGGCGTGTCAGACTCTTACTAACTAAAACCCACCCCTGTTCCTTCCCTGCCCTGAGTGCCCAGGGGCGAGGTAACTCTGTTTCGAATTTATCCTCAACCCCTGGGCAGGCATCGGCCATGACGGGCCCCGTCATTATTGCTGACAACTCTTTGAGGCGCGCGTGGAACACTACGCGCCGTCGACTCACGGGCCTGGTGCTGATCGGACAGCGAGCTACCCACTACTCGCTGTCCGCAGGCCCGGGTGAATCAAAATGTTATATTATCATTCTGTTTTTCCTGGACCAAGAAATAATAGTTAGCCATCCAACAAGAGTATTGTTTGGGCTTAAAACACTCATAATTATAAAACTCGCCAACTATAACAAAATTATGCTCAGTTGAAATATTGGTTAAAGCGGATTCTAAATTAATATTCTCCATTAAAAATTTTGAATTAAGAACCTGCTAATTAGAGTAATTAAAACATTTTTTGTTATTTATAAGGCTGTTAATATTTAGATTTATTGGTCGTCTGAAATCATCATTATTTACAGTTATTTCAGTTAGCTAGATAACAGTGTGAAACTCCATGCATTTTTCAGTAGGTACTCATGGTCACACGTATATTATTACCTACTAATATCCGTTTCCAGGTACACATTTCCTTTCCATAAACGATAGAAAACATTTCCATGAAAACTAATGACTTGATTTGCAGTCCGTACCTATCTGAAGCGACTGCGCGTGCGCTTGTCTATTGATGCTGGAGCTAAGAGCGCTGCACTATGATTTATTATGACGGCATTTCGATAGCAGATAGGTTGCCACTTCATGTGCAGCGAGATTAAAATGGAGGAAGGTGTTTAACGGCAACAAATCGGAATAAAATTCTGACAACCAGTTCATGGGAAGAACACATAATGTAGAATCGCAGAATGGTAGATTTCTTCAATAGGACTTTCGAACATATTCCTATAGACATTTTTGAATTTCCTGTCTTTTTTTTTTGTGGGGTGGGAAATCATCCAATGACTTCACCCGCTCTGGGTGGAGCGAGAGGGTGTGTCAGACTCTTACTGACTAAAACCTACCCCTGTTCCTTCCCTGCCTGGGTGCCCAGGGGTGCGGTAACTCATGTTGAGAATTTATCCGCTACCCCTAGGCATGCAGGCACCGGCCACGATAGGCGCCGTCAGTGGTGGCTGACAATATTTCTTTGAGGCGCGCGTAGAACACTACGCGCCGTCGACTTACGGGCCTGGTGCTGATCGAGCAGTGGGTAGCTCGCCGTCCGCAGGCCCGGGTCTACGGTGGCCGGAGATCGTCTCGCGACGTCCTACGCCCAGTGCCTCTCCTGCGGTGGTAGTGGCCGGGGCCGTGAGGGCCACTCCGTTGAGCTTCCTCACGCGTCCCGCCTCCGCCTTCGCGAGCCTGCTTCGCAGAAGGTGGAGATTCCTTCCCATTCCCTCTCGCTCCGTACCATGGCCTGAACCAGAGCCGGGCGCGAGAGGTCGCCGCCATCTATCGCATCCACGAGGACACGGCGGTGCTCCGCCCAAGCGGGCCATACCTCCACCGTATGCTCCACCGTGTCCTCTGGGCGATCCGCGCAGTGATAACACCCGGGGGTTTCCGCCCGCCTGATCTGGAACAGGAACCTCCCGAAACAACCGTCTCCGGTGAGGACCTGCGTCAGGCGGAAGGTGAGGACGCCGTGACACCTCTCCAGCCACTCATCAAAGAGGGGCACTACCGCCGCAATGGTGGCGCCCAGCGCTGGGTTGCGACAGTCGCTGTCTCCATGTCGCCATGAGATCCTGCCGGAGCTCCGTCCGCCGAGCCGCGAGGTGTCGCGGCAGCAGAGTGTCACTCCGGCGTTTGGCCTCCTCGCGCTGCTCTGGGAGTGGCGCGAGGAGGCCACCTTGGCCTTCAAATCCCATGGCGACAGTCCGGCAAGAAGGCTCGCCGCCTGCCTTTCCTGCCTATAAGTTCAAACGGCAATATCTACATAGCCTTTCATGAGTAATTTTCCTCTATCTATTTTTTTTTGTATTTTTTCTTTTTTTTGTTATCTTTATCCCTTAGACACGATTATTAAGAAACTTTATATTTTTTCATTACGCAGTATCACAATGTTATCCTACAAATGGCCGAGTTACGAGGTATCTACGAAGGTATCTACTCTTTAATTATGTTGTGGAGGTTACATATGTCTATAGTAGGGATGTTAAGGATATGACATTTCGGATGTTGGTACGGATACAGATATTGGAATAATATTATACCGGTTTCAGATACGGTTACGAATATGAAATTGTTTCGGATTATCCGCTAGTTTCGGATAGTTTCTGTTACGGATATTAGATTTTTAAAGAATTATAAAAGTAAAATATGACTAAAAAATAGAAGTGCATACTGATAAACAATGCATGGGACGCGTGCGGCTTGTGTATTGGCACGGCCGACTGGGCAAAAACTAAAACCTGTCATAACACTTCATAGTCTCCGCCCCTATCCCAAATTATTCGAAACTTTTATATCGGTTTCGGTTACGGCTATTTTTTTATTTCGGATATCCGATAGTTTCGGTTACGGTTACGGAACTCAATAACACAACATACCTGAGCCCTCCCTACTCGCTCCATGCTTAATACTAAAGGTATACCTTTTGAAAACTGGTGGACCATCATTGAGGAGCGTTGCCGTAGTTTGTTTATATGGTGGTTCAAAGATGTCTAAAAAGATTTATTGTACCTACTTAGGTAGGCACAGAAAAGTAGAAGAAATACGAGGGCTTTAATTTATCATTCTTAGTTGTCATATTTTTATTTTATAATATTAAACAAGACTGCCTAAAACTACTTGAGATAAGTCAATCAATCAAACTGCACCATAACGTCCGGTCCAGACTCATCACTTACAAAATAATCTCCACCAAAAATCTCTCTATTACGCTGAACTACTGATAAAATCTCCCTTTGATCCTAGACACAAGATAGACGCAACTACACATATTAAATACAGCTCACAACTCGTTTATATTATGTGGTGTCGTCTCGGTGACACCTCGAGACGTCAGCGCACGCGCATGACAGATTGGCCGCGTCTTTGAACCAACAGCTCTTCATCATAATTTGCCGCTGGCTTCGGGAACAGTGACATTAGTTAGGTTAGGAGATGATCTTGTTTGATCTTTTGCGACTTAATAGGTCCGTTCAGAAATACATAGACAAATAAGGCATCTGTTGGTACCGGTAAAGTTACTGTTTCTTGGTAAAGCCATAGGTACCTACTTTAATATTAAGAATCCGAAATGCTGTTTGTCGGTCTATCTGTTTCCTCTTCATTTAGTAACGGATTTATAAGAAACTTGACATACGGTTAGAGCATGTCCTGGAATTAGACATTTCCAACATTCACGCGGGCGAAGCCGCTGGCAGAAATATATCAAAAATAAACTTTAAAAAACCGGCCAAGTGCGAGTCGGACTCGCGCACGAAGGGTTCCGTACCATTATCTATAAAAACGGCAAAAAAATCAAGTTTGTTGTATGGGAGCCCCCTTTTTTTTGTGGGGTGGGAAATCCTCCAATGACATCTTCCGCTCTAGGGTGGAGCGGGAGGGCGTGTCAGACTCTTACTGACTAAAACCCACTCCTGTTCCTTCCCTGCCCTGAGTGCCCAGAGGCGAGGTAACTCTGTTTCGAATTTATCCTCAACCCCTGGGCAGATGGGAGCCCCCGAAAATATTTATTTTATTTTGTTTTTTCGTATTTGTTGTTATAGCCGCAACAGAAATACATCAACTGTCTAACTACCACGGTGCATGAGATACAGCCTGGTGACAGACGGACAGACAGACAGACGGACGGACAGCGGAGTCTTAGTAATAGGGTCCCGTTTTTCCCTTTGGGTACGGACCCTAAAAATATCTTTTTATAGAATTTGGGGACTAGATACTATAAGGAAATGTATTTAAGACTTTTTTTACGATGTTTTTTGAGCATTTAGATTTCTATAAAGTCTAAAGCGAAATTCATGATAAGAGTTGTAAATTGATGACTTGCATGATGTTTAAAGTAGTTCTTGTACTGTGTCAAATGATGACTTTGTTTGACAAGTACTGGCTTTGAATATTTACAACAGCTGTAACGTAAAATATTTCTACTCATAATTTGACAGAGGAAGACATAAATTAATCATTTATCTTCACACAGAGCTATCAGCGTAAATTATTATAAACGTAAATTATGTCTACGGTATGTTTACTACAGCGACCTCATCCGAGACTAGATTCTTGATGAAGCTGGTATAACTTTACCCGACGAGCCCAGAAGGAGGGAGGGTAATGTTTTTCGAGAGTATGTGTGTATGTCAATCAATCTGCCTACCTTTTCCAAACTATCTTGGGGTCGACTTCCAGTCTAACCAGATGCAGCTAGATGCATGTATGTATGTATATATGAGTGTATGTTTGTACGTATATTTCTTTGGCACGCGCTGTAGCCTAAGCGGCTTGATGGATTTTACTAAACGAGGTGTTATTTGATTGGTCTTGACCGCTGAAGAAGAAAAAAAAAAACAAAATGGCGACTGCCATTAGGTACCTAATTGCGGTCGTATTTTTTGTGACCTGGTCATGTGGGATATGGTATCAAGATAAAGAGCTCGAGGACACGATTTCAAAAATATAACTCACCAAAATTTAGGTTTTTTTTTTTTTTAAAGTGACTTGTTTGGTACTTTTTAGTTGTTTTTTATCAGTCTGGTTTTTTTTGAGGGTGAGAAATCATCAAATTACTTCTCTCGTTCTGGGTGAAGCGGGAGGGCGTGTCAGACTTACTGACTAAAACCCGGCCGTGTTCCTTCAGTTTTCCTTTGCGTTCGAAGGCCAGGAAAACCCTTTTGAACAATCCCGCAAAGCTGGAAGAACCTACAACCTACATTGCAAATGTAACCCATTTTGCACAAGCCTACACATTCCTACGAGTAGGTTCCGAGGTAACATCTAAAAGCACACAGCTAGAAACACACAACAGCCCAGTAACTGCACTCCATACGTTAATGCCGTGATTAATCCTGTTTGTTTGACACATCAAAACGTTTCCGAAAACACACTACCTATTTGTTTATACTTTCGAAAGGGAAACACCGATTAAATGGGAACTTTGCTTGCGTTGCGAGGCCGGCCAAATGGCCCCGGACAAATATACCCAATCGCCAGTTTATTTAAACGCTTTGGCAAACATTCAACGCCAAAATTTGATTTACATTACCGCTGAGGTTATGATAATATGGGAGATTGGATTTCATCAATGTACGCACGCTGACGGTAATAAAATGGTACATTTGTTTTTATTTGATTGTTGTTTCAATTTCTGTATTGAGATCGTGATGAATGGTGGATGAAACTGTTTGTAATAAAAGTCGAAAGTTATGTCGGAGTTTGAGCTAGAATATACAGGGTGTAACGAATATACAGGGTGTAACGGAAATGCGTGTTCATATTTGAAATACAGCTTTTGCCTATAGAAATAAACACTCTGTAAAATCTGCTGGTAAATATTATGGATGGACTGTTCAGAAAAGCTAAAACCCAATACCAACACCATACCGTTAAGAAGATCCATTTGAAACTGAGACTTTGAAATATAGAGCAGTGGTGGCCCAGTGGTAACGGCCGCGACTTACAAGTTGTAGGTCGTGAGTTCAAACCCCGGCAGGCGCTTTACTTTGTGTAAATTATTTCATCACCACTGCTCTCAAAACGGTGAAGTAAAACATCGTGTGGACACCGCCATGTCCTAGAACTAAAAATTCGATGACATGTAACATCCACCAACACGCATTGGGCCCGCGTGGTGGATTACAGCCCACACCCTCTCACAGAGAGGAGGCCTGTGCCCCAGCAGTAGAGACATTAAAAGGCTTATGATGATTATCATGATTTGAAACTGCTCTATAGACTACTAGCGTACCTACTATGGTGTCCTTTTTTGGCATGAAACACGAACTTTTTTTTTTTTGTGGGGTGGGAAATCATCCAATGACTGCTCCCGCTCTGGGTGGAGTGACGGGGCGTGTCAGACTCTTACTGGCTAAAACCCACCCCTGTTCTTTCCCTGCCTGAGTGCCCAGGGGTGCGGTAACTCATGTTGAGAATTTATCCGAACTTAAGTCTTCAATTCGAAACAGAGTTACCGCGCCCCTTTAGTCAGTAAGAGTCTGACACGCCCTTCTGTTCCACCCAGAGCGGGAGATGTCATTGGATTATTTCCCACACCCCAAAAAAAAAAGTCCACAGTGCGAGAGAGTATTTATCAACCCTTGCTAATGCTTCCCACGCAAGATCGACTTCAGATTTAGAGCATCAAAGATAAGAAGATCTCAAGAATTTAATCTCTCCCATCTCGTCATGATTTAACGAAGTCGTAACATTTTAAACCGGAAAACGCGTTACAGTGTTATTTACAACGCTGCAAAAGTCAACATTTTACACAGAGCCACGATGCACTATCATCCAGCCTCTTTGTAGCTGACTTTATCGCCGTAAACAGAATCTATTGATGTTCAACACTGTTTGAGATAAAAGGAAAAACAAACACGTTCGCGACATGTTTATACAAAGTTGTGAATCTTTTAGTTTTAGTACGATGGCTTTTGGCACATTGTTTTGACTGAAATAGATTTTTCGTCGCACCTATAGTGCATTGCATTCTTGTATGACAGGTAAGTATATAATAATCAACAATGATAGAGTTGTCTCTTTCTTAATGTAAGTAGCTTTCCAAACAATTCGCTTGTAAGTTTAGTGTCGGTGTCACCGGATAACTGTAACCACCATAGCATTGTAAACTCTCGTCATATTATTATAAGATCTTTCATTTGAAATACAATAAATCGTATGCCTGATAATTTACAATGTATCAGAGTCTCATTTAAACTATAGACCTTACAATTATACGTGATTTATTATAAACTAACGCTGTTTACAATTATCCGTTGACTTCAGCACAAGCAGTGACTCAAGCAGTGACTGACACTACCATCTTTTTCTGTGAAACCTCTTACAATGAAAACTTTATGATGCCATGCTGCTATAATGCTAACTGAAGAGCCACATGTGGTTTCTAAACATAGCTGATGCTACTTGAAAATCTAAACAATGACAATGTTTGAAGTTCTGCTCGCTGGTTATTATTGCAACCTAGATTCTCAGCTGCGTAGGTACATTTCTAGTAAACACTCATTAGAATAGCGAAAAGCTCTTACACTAAAAGAAATAAAAGCAAACAACGCTTTCGTTCCTTCTCACTCCTCATTTGGGTTCCTATATTTACCTAATTTATTAACGGCTGGTAAACATAACGTTTCGTAACGGGTCGATTTCTCCGCGTCAAACGCACGACACATTAAATTAAATTGAGACTACAGGAATTCAGAAGCGTGCCTTTTAACAAAAGCTTAAAGCAGTTAATTTTAAAACGATTTTATGTACCTAGGTATAGCGCGACGAGTTTGATTTCGTCGCGCTGCGCTTGAGTGGAAAACGTAGAAATTGTAACATTTTCATGTGTTGAAATATTTTCGTGATTAAGTTGTCTGTATGGCTTCTAATTAAACATGTATTTGATTTATTGAATCCTTTTAATTATCTTTTTTCATGAAGAAACTTACTGTGGAACACATTTAATTTATGCTGACATTTCCTGTCAACAATGACAGTTAAAAATGACAATTAATTCATAATTTCAGAATCTCTCTCGTGTTGTAACATTTTTTTTACTACATTTTTATGATGTCCAGTGAGTTGTTTAATCCGTCACGACTTGTTTTGCGTTTACAGTCATCTTAAAGTATTAGAAAGTGATAAAGGAATTATATGTGGGCGTCCAAGCAAAAAGAGTCGGGTTCTCGGAATTTAATTATTTAATTTGTAAGTTTCGGTCAAAAATAGCATTTCCGATTTTAATTAATTAATGCTCAATTATCTGCAAGTTCATATAGTAAATGACTTTTCTCTCTGTGGTTGGTCCCTCATGTCTGAGGATCGTGGTCAGCATCAGGGTTGCATTTGGAGCGGATGATTTGCCTCCATCGGTTTCTGTCCAGCGCACCTTTTACGACCGTATAGAATTTGGAGGAGGACGAGTCTTTGACTTGATCGGTCCATCTTGTCGGTGACCAGTCGCGCGATCTTTTGCCTTCGGTGTTCCCAACCACAATCAACTTCTTCAGATTTTCGTCACCTCTGCGCATCGTGTGGCCGAAATATAAAAGAATGCGTTGTTGGCATATGGTAGACAAGCGAGTCCTTATTCGGTGCTGAGTCAGGATCGACGCGTTGGTGCGTTTTGCAGTCCACGGTATTCTAAGCATTCGTCTCTAGCACCACATCTCGAATGCATCAAGATTCTCCTCGTTTCCACTCCATACAGGAAGATAGGGAATATCAGGGCTCGTATCAGTCTGATTTTGGTTTTGATACCAACTCCTCCTTCTCCATCCTCTCTTCTTTCCAGATTTTGTGCAAACGGGTCATAGCATCTATTGCCATCCCGATTTGCCTTTTTTTATCTCGGGGACAGAGCTGCCGTCGTTGCAAATTTGGGAGCCCAGGTATATGTAGAGGTCGACGATATTTATGCCAGGAATGTTGCAGGTAATATTTGTTAGCTTTCTGGCTCGATCCACTATTATCACTTTTGTTTTCGCTCTGTTCACTGCGAGACCAATATTCCCACTTTCCAGCTCGAGTTTTTGGAACAGCTCTCTCATATCCTCCATGGATGTTGTTAGAAGACCGGTGTCATCGGCATATCGGAGATTTGACAGTCTCTTTTGCCTATAGGGAAACCCTTCTTCCAGTTTTCGACGGTCTTCTGGATAATGTATTATCCATATATGTTAAAAAGTGCAGTGGACAAGATGCAGCCCTGTCTCACTCCTTTTTTTGTTTGGAACATATTGGAGCATTCCGTGCCTATCCTGATGAAAGAACGGTTTTCAGTGTAAAGACTCTGGATTAAAGCTGAAAATGACTTTAAATGATGTTTTAAGAGAAAAGTTAATTGATTAAAAAAAAAAAACCTTTTTCTCAAATCAAACTTTTTCAGTTTCAACTTCAAATGTCTGATAAAAAAATGTGACAGTTGAATATTTTTTAAGACTTCTTATCAATTGACTTTTCTAGACACCGAATTTAGTCTTAACTCAATCATTAATTACCTACTAAACAGTCATGGAAGAGCCCTATGTTCGATGGCTAGTTTCTACCAGCAAGCCAAATTTTTAGAAGAATAAAATAAGAACTTGCAGCTTTAGAACTTGCGAAGGCTATAATGTAATTATTCGTATATGAAATAACTTTTTTACAAAAAAATAGAACAGACTTCCAAAAAAAGTGCAAAATAACTTTAATTTCGGAAGTCGGTGTTCCTGTTTTGTGTCTTCGTTTTTTGACACCGACTTCCGAAATTAAAGTTATTTTGCACTTTTTTTGGAAGTCTGTTCTATTTTTTTGTAAAAAAGTTTTTTATTTTTCACTTTTTAGTTGTGGTTCCCCATTAAGCTGTGTTAACAATTCATAGACATACGATAGCAGCAATCGCGGTTGATTTGCTGTCAATTTTTGAAGAGTTCCGTTGTCTGTCTCCGAAACACATCATCAGATCTTTTTGAAATTTAAATGGGACCATTTAGGAATAAACTCCTTTCGAAAAAAAATAATTTTGCAAATCCGTCAATTTACGACGGAGTTATGCCCGAACATACATAAAAAAAATAAAAAAATACAAACATCCGAATTGATAACCTCCTCCTTTTTTGAAGTCGGTTAAAAACTAGCCAAGTCACACGTAGAAAAAATATATTTTAAGTCGGTATAAATAAATTTCAGGACTGACTATTGAACTTGGCACCCATTTAGGTCACTTCTTTTGTCGTTGAAGTCAACAAATATTGAACTTGGCTCTCATTTCACATTTATATTTTTGTTGGAATTGATTTTTCTAGATACCGAATCTAGTCTTTACTCAATACCCCACTACTAGACCCTTTCTGCTCGCCCACATATTATTTGATAGAGCAGCTGCATCCATCTGTCTTCACTGTTAATATCATTTAATAGCGCTCGTCAATCCGCCTGCCAAGTATAATACCTAGTTGTAGGTAGGAGAGTCGCATTGTGTCTAAGTTTAGACATAGACAGTATATAGACGCTATTTGTCACAGTTTATAGACAACATAATGAGGATGAGGACTGAAGTTCAGCAGTAGATATTTGCTTTCAGGCTGGGAGGTGTGACAGGTTTAAATTTATGCATGCCATGGTAAATTAAATGAAGAAAATGTAGTGAGGAAAGTATTTTGTATGGATATAGATGGCTATAAGAGTAGGGGAAGGCCAAAGAAACGATGGTTGGACTGTTTGAAAGAGGCTAAGGGTAAAGGGGGTGACTACAGACGACTAATAGAAAAGTATGGAAGAAAAAGACATGTTTGCCGACCACAAATAAATTTTGATATGGGAATGAGGAATGATGATGAATGATTATAAATATGCAATACAGTACATTTTGATGCAAGTGGGCAAACTTAGTCATTGCAGCCAAGGCGAAATAACCGAGCCGAAAGCAAGGTTGTTTATGGAGCCGAGAACCTGCAATGACAAATACCCAATTGTATAAAATGACGTTTTTCAACTCATTTGTACCTACTCGAAAAATGAATCCCATCAAAAACATAATATGTACAAGTCTCGCAACGTAGTTTTTTTACGTAAAAAGTTGTGAAATCGTAGCTACCTCCCTATCTATGGGAGCAGCTATCTAACCACTTTGTAAATAAAATAAATTGATACCTTGTTAGTTAGCTAACAAAATTTTATAGTAACGATATCAATATTACATTTCTTTATTTCATTAATAAAAATAGTGACTTGGCAATTGCACACAATAACAAATTGAGGCTTTTAGCTCTTTCCACAACGAAGTTACAGGGGGGCGAAAATGGCCCGAATGGCTTCGAGAACGTCCGTGCCTTTGATTTGCTCAACTTTGGCTGGGGTACTTCCGTGCCCCAGATTCTCCTTTCTGGTAGGTTTGTAGATAACTATGTGTATCCACAAAAGACATGAATTGCATCCGTATGAAATGAGTTCCAAACCCATATTTGGGTAGCAATTTCATAATCTTATTGACCCTCTTTGGTATACACTTTTTGAAATTGGGTGAATCTTGAAACTTTTCTCTCTGTGTGATTCATTTCCATCAGCCGAGCTATATTATTGTTAAGTTTGCGACACCAAATATTTCCGAGGCGATCCCGGCTCGAGTAAAACAGCTGCGACCCATTATAACGCGCGAGATTTGTGTATCAAAACATTTACAGCTTGTGTTCTGTTGCAGGAGCCAGGGAGGTCAGCATGAACAAGAAGTCGCATAAGAAAAAGGTTAGTTTACTGTATTTTTTTTTTGTTACAAGATGAAATATGAGAGACTATAATAGTTTATCTTATCATGGTACAGGTAAAAGAAAACAATTAAGTAAGTCGTGTTTAAAACGAATATTGCATGCTGAAATACAGCCCATTAAAATTGACCAGTTAATATGTTGTGTTAAATGTACCTACTTACGTGATGCGTAGTGTTGCCCAAATGCAAGACCAAGACGAGACTTAGGCCAGTCTTGGTCTTGGTCTTGCGTCAATACACCTGGTCTTGGTCTTGGTCTTGGTATTGCGCTCTCAGTCTTGGTCTTGGTCTTGGTCTTGCAGCAAGAGTCTCGCAAGTCTTGCAAGTCTTGCAAACACCTATTAGCCTATTGCTATTTATTGAACACGTTAGTTTAGATTTTAGATTATGATTCGCGCTGTAAGACGTATGTAGTTACAGAATTATAATCATCAAAATCATCAATACAACCCTCCAAGTTCATAAAGGTCGAGGAATTATTTAAAAAAAAAAATGACTTTTTCAAGGTCAAACTCATTCCTCGACCTTTGAATATCAATTTTCAATCTTGCTGCTCACATTTTAGTACCTAGGTATATCACTCACTATCTATCATTTACCGATATTAACAATGATTATTTCGAAATCAAGATATTCGCAATTCAATAGATGCAATACCTACTTACTTATTAATTATCATCTCGCCCGACAGTTTTAAACGGTGTAGTGTTCGAATTCGAGCCAGTGTGTGAATGTATTTATACAAGAATACATTTGTGTGCATTCAATTTATACCTACTTACTACTGAAACATCTTCAAGGTCATTTAATTTTATCCTCCTGTACCAAACCCTACCAAAATAGGTAACAATTTTGTGTGCCTCTGTCCGTACTCTTTGTCGGCGAATGCGGCGCTCAAACAGTGTCAAATGCTGTGATACACTTGTTGCAAACCGCGGCGTCTTTGTCGGTAAATTATCAAATAAGTAGGTATATAATACACCGACCGACCAACAGTTTATTCGCAGAACGTCACATTTTCCCAATCAATCTTGAACCTTAATTCTTTAGCGATAAAGTTGAAAATCTGTTAAAGAAATTTGACAGATTGTAGTAGCTTGATGTGCTGGCGTCTGTACCATAACACTAGCTGCCGTAGAAACTGTTACTAGACCTACTCGACTCGCTGTTAGTTTTAAATTTTGCTGAATAAAAGAATAATAAAAACTTTGAAACATAAGTAGGTACCTACATAATGTTTATATAATTTTGTTGGCTATAATTTTAAGCACATACCAACCTACGAGTACTAACGTTAGATCTGCACATTAGACATAAACAAGCATACTTAATATATTATTATAGGTAGGTACCTACAAGGTATGAACTTTGCTAGAAAGTTATTCTAGGTACATTTCATCACATGGGATGATGGGAACAGATTTGTGAGTATTAACACGCTACCTACTTAATAAATAGTTGAAACATAATAAGTACTTACCTACCTAATCAACACAACCTTTTAGGGTTCTTTCAGACGAGCGGCACGTTGCCAACTGCAGATACAACTGCAGCCATTAGTTTAGTGTTATGGCGATGCCTACGGTTTTGATACTGGGGAACGTCTCTCAAAATCGGGATTGAAACCAAAAACCTACTTAATAACGCCCAAATCTCAGTTTGTCTTAACTGCAAGACGCAAGAGTCTTGCAGGCTTAAGTCTTGTCTTGCTCAAGTCTTGCAGGGTTCAGTCTTGGTCTTGGTCTTGCTACAATAAGGCGGTCTTGGTCTTGGTCTTGGTCTTGCGAAAATGCAAGAACAAGACCAAGACTGCAAGACCAAGACCGATTTTGGGCAACACTAGTGATGCGCAAAGCGTTTGAAAAAGTAGAAGAAATAGGTATCGGTAAGACGGTAACTGTAATCACTACTGTACCCATCTGCAACTACCTGCTTAGATTTTTTAAGTTATTTTTGAGACTTAATTTCTGGACCTACAGAAGGTATCCCCGTCACATACATCAATCATTCACTGTACCTATATTAATCGTTAAACTTTATGGCGTGTGGGAATACCACCAAACTTCCAAATTGACAAATAAGTAGGTATCATACACCCCTAAAAAATATTCACACAGCTTCCTCACAGTTACAAAATTCATTAAATGGCCTAAATTATTGTCGACCTGACTGTACCTGCGCGCAGTTGTACTCGCAGCTAACTTCGCACACGCCATTAAGTTTGACGAATACTATAATATACTTCGACAGTCGGCAACTTTGCTCAACAATGTGACTGAAAAAAAAAATAGTGGCACTCTGAGAGTGCCGACAGAACTGAAAACTTGAAAAAAAATGCCCAACGCGCCTCGCGATCCGCTACGAGTGCTACGACTACGAAAAAAGTGGCTAAATGCGAACGGTACAGTTTGAAAAAAAAACCTTTCTTATTTTCCGATTTGCGCCCAAAAAGTGACTCCATATCCCAAATTCATTAATTTACGTTACACGTCCGTATTTGGGTCACAGATATTCATGTTTTTACCGAATTTCAACTTATGCGGTCTACTAGATTCGGAGCGAATTGACTGTGACAGATGGACAGACAGACAGATACACGAGTGATCCTATAAGGTTTCCGGTTTTTCATTCGGAATATCGAAATCCTATAAACACACAAAGGTTACTCCGAAAAGCAATTTATTTCAAATCAGTTTCTCGTAGCCCGTACCACACACGAGCTGGTTGCAATGTGCCCCTCGCGGCGGCGGCGTGCCGGCCATAACCGCGCTCCGTCGGCGCGCCGGCACTTGGCAGCCGCGCCGCGTCGCGCTGGCAGCCAGCTCTGATTGATAACGTGCTGATATTGAGACGTGGACCTGTGGCTTTTTGTTAAGTATCTTATGACTTGCAGTCTTGTTTCGTAAGTAGGACAGGGGTCTATTGTCGTGGTAGTTTCAGCTTTATCGTTGAGTAACGACAAGCTCCAGCTTTGCACGGGTACACATTATACATTCCTCATGAATAAATCTGTCTATTGGTGAAAATCCGTTCAGTAGTTTTTGAGTTTATCGCGAACAAACAGACAGACGCGGTGGGGCTTTGTTTTATAATAATGTAGTGATGAGAGATTTGTTACACACTTTCCAAGATTGATTCGTAGAAAATATTGTATTTAGGGTTCCGTATCCGAAGGATCCAAATGGAGCCCTATTGTTGTCACTCACGTGTCCGTCTGACACAAAATTTTGTTACGAAGAATTTTTAACTTCCCATTGACCTATGAACTTGAAATTTGGTGATAATGTTTATTATAACGTAGGTATACTTTACTAACAAACGCCAATATTTGGTACAGAACCCTTAATCTGCGAAATCCGACAAGCACTTGGCCAGTTTTTTTATTACCAACATGCTCGCGTTTGACCACTTTTCCAAAGATGAGCAATGACGTGTTCGACGATGGAGCACGAAATCACGCTTGTTTGAGTTTTCATTTCACAGACTTCTTGAGTGTTGCAAGATACCAAAAGTTATATAAATGTGAACATTATAATAGAAGGACAGCTTTTGGCCTTTACCTTTACCTTTACCGCCTTTACAGTTTTCACAAAACTGTAAAACTCAACTTGAAAACTATGTACTAATTATGGGAGTAAATTATTGAATTATGTGTTTATCAAATATTATGTCCAAACGAATCGTTTCAAATAAACGTTTTAAAATTGCATCACACTAGACAGGCTTCACCAAAAATGTAGTGCTCGTCAATTTATCTCGTGTAATCTGTCAGCAGTCACCTTCATTCAGCCGGGCCGCACGGCCGTCCATCTCTCTGGACCAGAATGCTGAGAATCAAGCCGTCAATTAATCGAGATGAGTCGAGATTCGAGATGCAAATAATTTTGTTACATTTGATAGTTTACAAACTGTCGTGGTTTCTTTTCCATTCAATTTATTTTCCCTTATAATTTGTACCTATTTTGGCTCTGAATTGCGTGTCCGCAATTCGTGCGTTGGAGTTCAGGCAGGCACTCTACTTTGTTTATTTTATTTCATCGCCACTAATCTCATAATGGTAAAACAAAACATAGTCCTATAACTAAAAAACCGGCAAAGTGCGTGTCGGATTTCGCAAATTTAGGATTTCGTACCATATGAGGGAAATCCATATTTTGGTATTTGTTAGTAAAATATACGTAATAATAAACATTATCACAAAATTTCAAGTTCATAGGTCAATGGGGAGTTAAAGAATTTTTCAGAACAAAATTTTGTGACAGACAACGGACAGACGGACACGTGAGTGACAGTAATAGGGCTCCGCTTGGACCCTTCGGATACTCAACCCTAAAATCGAAAATCGAAGACATGTGAATACTGCAACGCGCACAGGACTCGAGGGTGGACTGTGGTCCAGCAGTGAGTAGGTACGTTATAGGCTAATAATTATATCTAAACATCACAGACAATGTAGGTGCTTCTGTCTACCGAGAGCAACAGGGTATGTCACTAATTTGTCTGCCAAATGACGTACATTCTTTTGCGTATCAATGTCCAAATGAACCGTGATAATAATGGCAATGGCCACTCAATAATACAAAGTTGTAAAGTATTGAGTGTGAGTCATCTTGATCAATAGATTAGGCTTTGGTCTCTTTATCGTTGATAGGCTATCGCTTGACCACAATCTCACCTGATGGAAAACGATGGTGTGGTCGACGATGGAGTCGATGGAGCACGCTTGCCTAGAAGTGACCTATTTACCCTAGACTTAAAGCTCCCCATGTTTTGGCTATCAGAAAACACAGAATTCAGTCTCTTGATCAGAACGCGTGCCGGTGCCGTATGCGGTATGCAATGTCGGCAACCATCGTCAGATAAGCGTCAACAATTCTGCTTCAGCGGTGAGGAAGATTGTATGTCCATCAAGGTATACCGCATACCGCAGCGTTGTGCATTACTATCAGAGACCAAAGCTCTAGTCAGCAAGACGGCGTTACCGAGTGCTACGTACAGAATAGAATAAAAATTATTGTACACCAAAAATCAATCATCAATGAGGTGGGCGTTTTAGTTTAACACCACTCAGAGGGTTCATTCATAAAATTCAAGTCCGTTGCGTGGTTTAGGAGGAGTTAGCGGACAAACAGACAGACGCGGGCAACAACTTTGTTTTATACTATGTAAAAATGATAGGATACTTGTTCTAAATTATACAATTCAAATGTTTCATTACCTATTTTTAATAAGTGAATCACCATTTTCCCACACAGTACTTAACCTCGGTAATTACTACGTAAAATTATCTAAATATAACTGCATTTTGGCATCATAAGTTCAATTAGCCCTTGAGGTTTTAAGACAGCAAGGTGGGCTATTTCAGTCGCCAGCCAATGCGATGCAATTCGAGATAATTTTTACATCAAAAATGCATGCGCAGAGGCAAATCTTGACAATCTATGCATCTTTGCACCTTTTCCATGTTGATAACCGTAAAGCCAATTTGTTTTTGTTGATAACCAACTCGCATTGGGCCCGCATGGTGGATTACGGCCCACACCCTCTCACAGAGAGGAGGCCTGTGCTGCAGCAGTGGCCCCACATTAAAAGGCTGATGATGAACAGTACAGACCTATTAATTTTTATACTGACCTACATATTTAGTTACGAGTATATTAAGATTTGTTTCTATCACGTCACAGTTTTCTATAAACTTTCTGTCGGTTTCCCACTTTGCTTTGAGCTATTTAAACTTTTGTTTTGACTCATAAACATTGCAGTGATTTCAAAAGCTGTCGATAAAACATAAATATTTATGACCTAAATTCAAATTTTCGTTGTTATTTGTAATGAGATTGACAGCAATTATTAAAACCTGTCGATAAATCCAAGAGAATCCCTGCTCCGGTTGAGCAAGTTTTAATAAAAGCTTAGAATAGAATATTTTTTTATTTGCACAGTAAGTAGGTACAAGATGTAGCGGATAAATTCTTAACAGAGTTACCGCTCCCCTGGGTACTCAGGCAGGGAAGGAACAGGGGTGGGTTTTAGTCAGTAATAGTCTGACACACCCTCCCGCTTCACCCAAAGCGGGCAATGTCATTGGATGAATTCCCAAACCGCCAAAAAAAAAATGTATGTACAAGATACAGATGTTATTTTACTTAATTTCGGGCTTCTGACTCTCTGCATCGAATATCACTATTGATAAAAAACCAGCCAAGTGCGTGTGGAATTTGCACATTTAGGGTTCCGTACCTTATGAGGGAAATCATTATTTAGGTATTTGTCAGTAAAATATACATAATAATAAATATTATCACCAAATTTCAAGTTCATAGGTCAATGGGAAGTTAAAAAAATCTTCGGAACAAAATTTTGTGACAGACGACGGACAGACGGACATGTGAGTGACAGCAGTAGGGCTCCGTTTGGACCATTATAACATTTAACATAACATTTTATTTCGAACGATCGAGCTCAGTGGCTGGTTTTAAATATACCCATTCTGTCCGTATCCAGCGTAAGAAGGTTGTAAAATGATGCATTTAGAAGATCAGGAGGTGTGAAGATTTAGTTTTGACGTAGAGGTCTCGTAGCACTATTTAGAAGTAGTGATCCGTAGCACTGTTTGGCTTAAGAGGCCTCTTACAGTCCACTAGCGCCGCCAATCGAAAAAATGTCATAACTCGTAAATAGAATCAAAAATACAAAATATGTTCTATTATTAGTGTGGAAAAGGCAATAACGTAATTGTATAACACCTTATCAACACTTGAAATATAGCTGTTTAGCTAAATCGTGCATTCAAAACATAAACGGCCGTTTTTGTTACAAATGCACGATTTAGCTAAACAGCTATATTTCAAGTGTTGACAATGTGTTATAAAATTACGTTATTGCCTTTTCTACACTAGTAATAGACCACATTTTGTATTTTTGATTCTATTAACGAGTTATGACATTTTTTCGGTTGGCGGCGCTAGTGGACTGTAAAAGGCCCCTTAAGCGGCCCCGACACGTTCAATTGCGATTGTCAATGTGTTACGCCATTGACAATTGCAATTGAAGGTGCAATTGATGCACTTCAATTGTAATTGTCAATTATTTGCGCTAACTCTGGAAGATCGCGATATAAATTTCCGGTCCTTGATATTACGTGGGGTATCCGCCATGTTTGTTTTCACTGCTGTCAGACGCGTGAATGACGGAAACGATTGTCAATGACTCAGTTAAACGATCAATTGGCAGCTTCAATGGCTCTGTAAATGAGCATCAATCAAATTTTTCATCAACTGCTTTTAATCACGTAACTGCGATTGACAATCCCTTCAATTGTACTCGTAAACGATGAATGGCAATTGACAATGACGTAAAATTGACAATCGTAATTGATCGTTTCGGGGCTGCTTTAGAGGTCTGATAGCACTACTTTGGCATAGGTGTCGCGCAGCACTATTTAGACGTAGCGGTCCGTAGCACTGTTTGACGTGGAGGTCCGCGTAGGACTACTTTGGTATAAGTGCCGCGTAGCTCTATTTAAGCGTAGCGTTCCGTAGCACTGCCTGACGTACTGCCGTCCTCTAACTAAAAGGCAGCTAAGCCACAGTTGGTCGTTTTTCACTTTTTAATGTAGTCTTATACAACTTTCGATGCTCTATCTTTTGGTCTAAGAATCATTTTTCTATGATTAATAGTTTTAGAGATACAGTACATTGCTGAGCAGTTAAACCACATAAATTTTGTTACTTCCTTAATTAAAAAGCGGCTAAGCCACAATACTTCTCTAGAAAGACGTTAACATACTTTAACGGCAAATTGATGTATCATTTTTTCTAAATTTACTTAACTAAAAGTACGTTATCAATTCATGTTTGACTAAAAAGCAGCTAAGCTTCTTTAACTACCTTCATGTATTGTGTCATACAAATAACCATCGGAACATCGTACCTTAACTATAAAGCAGTTATAAAGAAAAACTACACTAGAAAGCAGTTATACGCCAATAGCGACTTTTAAGTTATGTATTGAAATTAGTATTAGCTAAATATCAATCGCTAGAGAGCAGCTAAACGACAATACTAGACTAAAAAGCAGTTACACGCTTGTGACTTGCGTTTGCGTTTGAGCTGCTCAGGCTATAATTCCTTCCTTTTCACTTCGGGTGGTCCTGGCGGACCGACGTGCGGCGCGTCTCTTGCTTTTTGGGCCCACGATTACGAGAATGGCGCAAAATAGGCAAAGGTAAGCTGACATTATAATATTATTGTAAATGCGAAAGTATGTTTGGATATAAATGGATGTTTGTAAGTAACTCTTTTAAGCAAAAACGAATGGATGGTTTTTAATTTAACTAACTGTATGTATAAATACCTGTTTTTGTTACTATACATTTTTCTGTATTCCGTAATACCTGCAAAGGTAAAACGCGTGCTGCTAGTTTTCATTATGTACTATTGTAAAAGGGTTTTAAAGTACCTACCCTGTTTCTAAGTTAATTGTAGTTGTTATAGGTATCTGTTTCGATTGTTGATTGTTTTATACCTACTAGTGCGAAAGAGATGTCGTTTAATTAGTTCATTAGTTAATTAACTGATTATATTTCATTGTATTCTAGACGTTCCTGTGTTTATTCATCAAGGATCCAAACCATGATGAATAGTGTGTTGGTGGACCAAGACCAGGCGTTGGAGGACCAACGCCTTGAAACTAACAGCATGCCATCTACACGCAATTCGTCTTGCTCTAATATTAACCAAAAAGAATCAAAGTTCGCCCGCATGAACAATAAAGATTTAGTTAATGTTCTCTACCAAGAACCTTACTCGATGACATCACAAGTATTTAAAAAATTCAATGAAACACAAATCACATATAATTATAGCCAGTCAGAAGAAACTCTGAAGCTTACAATAGAAACATTAACTCAACAGCTTGAAATACATTCTTTATACTGCCACGAATCGATACCCCCTAGTCTTTCTCCGATGCCATCTTCTTCTCACTGCATTATACCAGAAATATTAGATTATGACAGTGATGACTCCGTTAAGGATAAGAACTACCAACCATGTGACGAAGTTTTTAGTGATGATACTGAATATGGTTATGACATGCAAAGACAAAATACAGTTTCAAACCCTAAAAGTAACCCAATATTGAAAAGGAAAACCTCAATAACTGAAACGATTCCCAAAAAAATAATAACGCGACGACATACTCAAGAATTTACAAGAACAGAAGAGATTATTGGACATCGGTTACCTAAGAAAAGACATACGTCTTTATCTATTATTGATTGTTCTATTTCTACAGATTTAGTAAATTTAGCACCACCATCTTCCACAAAGAGAAAGAAATATGATACCAGCTTGAAAGATAGATTAGTTGAGAAGGAAAAGGAACGCAGAAGCAAGTACAATGTAAAAACAGGCTGTGATATGAAGTGTACAAAATGTTGTTCATCTATATTTACTCCCGAGGAACGTTTGGATATTAACAACAAGTATTGGATGATGACACATTCTGAAAGAAGATTATTTATAAGAAGTAATTATACGGTAGCAGTTCCTAAGAGAAAATATGTTCAAGAGCCTAAGAGAAACGCAAAAAGAGCTTTTACTTTACAAAAGAGTAATGGAGTTTTTTATTCCAAAAAAAAAGATAAAATATTGTTTAATTCTCTTAATCCTGACAAAGATATTGATAAACGGGGCTTGCATGTAAAGACTCCAGCTCTTAATAGAGATATTATTACGGAACATATTGAATCTTTCAATCCATCTGCACCGCACTATCGTCGTGAACACGCTCCAGCGAAATTAATGTTACGTTTATGTATTCTGACTTTTGTTCAAAATATCCAGAATATAAAGTGAGTTATGAGTTATACCGAACACATCTAAAGAGTCTAAACATATCGTTCACTCGACTAGGAAATGAGGAATGCGAAATATGCGAATCTTACAGATTGCATAGTCTTGATACAAACCATAATGTTCGCACGCAAGCTATACCCGATTGTAATGCATGTTCGACATGGGCAAAACACCATGACAAATATAAAAAGGCAAGAGAATTATACGATTTACACAAAACTTTGGCACAGAATACTCAACAGATATATTTTAGTTGTGACTTAGAAAAGGTAATTATGTTACCACGATTAGATACGTTTAAATCCATAATTTTTTGCCCTAGACTTACAGTATATAACCAGACATTCGCACCAGTAGGGAAAATCACAAAGGATGTGAAACCTTTAGCCGTCATATGGCATGATGGTATAGCAGGCCGTAAACAGGAAGATATCATGAGTGCTTATTACAGCTTTTTACTTAAATTTCGAGATATCCAATCAATCCATTTGTGGCTTGATAATTGTACATCTCAATATAAAAACTGGTTATTGTTTTCTATGCTAATCGACATCATTAATAGTGACTTAATAGCCACAAAAACTATCACTCTGTTTTATTTCGAACCGGGTCACACATTTATGAGCTGTGATCAATTTCACCATCAAGTCGAATTATCGATGAAGCGGAAAAAGACCATCTATGATTTCACAGACTTTGAAAATGTAGTGGCCTCAGCAAATAAAGGTAAAGTTCTGGTTAAATCCATGCAGCCTCAAGATTTTATAAACTACGTGGGTAACGTATCAGATCGACGCATACAAAATTCAAGTCCCAGAGCGTATCTTAAAAATATGATTCAAGTGTGTTTTAAACGAGGAAGTTTTGATCTCCATTATAAAGAAGCTTTTGATGAAGAATATGTATCTCTTAAATTTTTAAATGATAAATACTTGAAGAACCCGCATTTTGTTTTAACATATCGTACGCAACCGAAAGGAATAGATGAGGAGAGAAAGCTTAATCTTTTAACAAAGTTATCGCCAATTGTACCTAAATATAAGATGTTATTTTGGCAAAATTTACCGATCGTTAAAGGAAATAATATATCTGAATTGAACCAGAAGAAAAACAAAAGAAACGTTACTTTATAAATTAGGATACGTAGTCTGTAAACATAAAGACTGAAAAAGTGCCTTTAGAATAATGTTTTTTTTTTTATATTTTATTAACTATTTGTGTTTACGTAATAATTACTTAATTTTGATGGTACTACACAATTGATACTAGGTACGTGCTTATTTACCTAATTTGACTCATTTTGTTTAAGTTTTTAATTAGATAGTATTTAAGCATAAAAATGGCCAAATTTATATTTTTTTATATAAAGTCTAATATTTAATTGAATAAGATGTTATGTGTTACGCACAATAATTATATTAATTCAACTTTGCAATAATTATTGATCTCTGATTGTGATATTATTCATAAGTGCATAAGAATTTTAATCCAATTTGTGTCATGTGCCATAAAGCTTTCAAAAACGCTACTTACATGTTTATTTTTATAAAATAATTATAATACTGAATACGATTTGTAAAAGTTTCATTAAACTTGTTTTATTTTATTTTATATTGTTTAATTAATAATAAGTTATTTGTTATGTTTCAGCGTATAATTTAATAACCTACACAATTTAATTAGGCGTACTGATTGTCTATTATTTTTTAATAAGTATGTAAATAAAGTTCTGATTTTCATAAAATAGTTTTTAACTTCTCAACTTTTTACCCGCAAGTGCTTACTTAAAAGGCAGTTAACTGCGAGCGAGATGTCTTTAACTGCTTTGTAGTTAAGTATTAAGAGAAGTAGTCTAAAAATACGTTTTACGTTACCGGGCTTAAAAGCGTTTAAAATCCCATAACTGCTTTATAAGTAAGCAAAGTTACTCTTCCAAGTGTTAGTTACTAGGCTATAAGTCTGTTAAAACCCTTTAACTGCTTTATAACTAAGTATATTTGATTAACTTTTATTATAAGTACAAGACTTAGCGGCTACAAGAAATTGCTTTGCTATAAAGCAGTTAAGGTATGTTTAGCGGCCTTATAGTGCAGTATATTATGTAAAAATGATCAAAATTGCTTAGCTAAAAGTTAGAAAATGAATTTAAATAAAGTATGATAAATATATATGAGTGAAATATATCACATAATGTGCAGAAAGACTATGCCTACATATATAACTTGCAACCTTGGTCTTAGGTAGCATACTTTTCAAGAGACATCAATTCCCGCTTATTTTAGCGTTTTCTCGAGAACTACTTTTTGCGCTTAGCTGCCTTTTAGTTAGAGGACGGCAGCGTAGAGGTCTGCGTACCACTAGTCACTACCAAGGCATCGGGGTCACGTAGCACTATTTAGGCGTAGCGGTCCGTAGCACTGCTTGACGTAGAGGTCTGCGTAGCACTACCATGTGATGGCATCGGGGTCGCGTAGCACTATTTAGGCGTAGCGGTCCGTAGCACTGCTTGATGTAGAGGTCTGCGTAGCACTACCATGTGATGGCATCGGGGTCGCGTAGCACTATTTAGGCGTAGCGGTCCGTAGCACTGCTTGATGTAGAGGTCTGCGTAGCACTACCATGTGATGGCATCGGGGTTGCATAGCACTATTTAGATGTAGCGGTCCGTAGCACTGCTTGATGTAGAGGTCTGCGTAGCACTACCATGTGATGGCATCGGGGTCGCGTAGCACTATTTAGGCGTAGCGGTCCGTAGCACGGCTGGATGTAGAGGTCTGCGTAGCACTACCATGTGATGGTATCGGGGTCGCGTAGCACTATTTAGGCGTAGCGGTCCGTAGCACTGTTTCACGTAGAGGTCCCTTTGGGTATGCAGACGACAGCACTGTTGCCGAAAGATAAATAATAACTAAATAATAACATTTATTTCCCAAAAAAACTTAGTTCTATGTTACAAAATCAGTTTAAAAAAAAATAAAATAAAAAAAATAAAAAAGCTTTTATTAATTCCTTACTAAATTTACATGCAAAGGTTTGAAATTGTTACAACATGGACACACATCAACTTAAAATTAAATTATGTTAGTATGTTATTAAAAAGTATATAAAAAAAAAACTTAGCTTTAATTTTGTTTTGTTAGTTTTGTGTGTTAGTATTTACGATGTCTCTATCTCAGTGTAAGGACCGCCTGAGGCGGTAAAAGCCTCCTCCATATGCTTCCATTGGTCGCGAAATCTAGCTTTCCTGGCCCAAAGGTTTCCAGCAGTTTTGACAATGTCATCTTCCCACCTCTTAAAAGGCCTTCCTCTTCTCCTTTTTACAGATCTGGGGTTCCAGTTTGTTATGATCTGGGCCCATCGCTGAGGTTCCAGCCTCTGAATATGTCCTCTGTATATGTGTGTTTGAGTGCCAGCCTAATCACGTCAGAAGATCTTGTCGTTTTCTTGATCAACGAGGTTTTCACTCGGTCTCTTAGTTTAATATTCATAAAACTGCGTTCTAGTCCTCTCTGACAAGTTCTAACTTTAATTTGTTGTCTTTTTGTTAGCGATCATGTGTGACACGCGTTGGTGAGGCAGGGTATTAAGCAAGTACACATAGCTTTGGTTTTCAGCCTAGGTGGAAAAGAACTTTTAAAGATCTCTTTCATGGCCCAGTATTTGTTCCATGTGTTTCTTATTCTAGTATTTACTTCCTTTTCGCTACAATCCTTAAACAATATGACGTGGCCGAGGTAGGTGTAGTCTTCCACGTACTGAATTGGTGTTGAGTTGCCCATAATAGGAACACGTTCTTTATTTGTCATAACTTTCGTTTTTCCCTTGTTAATCTCGAGTCCAATATTTTTGCTATGTTCATTTAAGGTTTCTAACATCACTTGTAACTCAGCTGGTTCTTCAGAAAATATGGCGATGTCGTCCGCAAATCTGAGATGCGATAAATATACTCCATCTATCCTGATACCCATATGTTTGCAGTTCAGTTTCCTGAAGACGTTTTCCAATACTGCGATAAAAAGCTTTGGAGACAGTGGGTCACCCTGTTTAACACCTCGTGCTATCTTAAATGTGGACAAAATCAGTTTAGCAGTAGTTATTTACAAATAAATGGATTTAGCTTCTGTAACCAAACTAGGTAATGCCTGTATTTCGGTTAACAGTGCCATTCCCCCGAATATTTTTAAAATAATGCTAACAAACACAAAGGACTGGTGGTACTATTTTTATGTGATTATAATACATGTAGAACTATTTTTATGCTAAATTATTATACAATGCTAAATGAGAAATCTGTAAATGAGCAAGTTTCTATAAATGTGTGCGTGTATGTGTGTGTGTGAGTGTGTGTACGTGTGTGTGGGGGTGTCAGTACCTGAGTAAAGTGTACTGAGAGCTAGGTATTTGTGAGTTTACCTGTATATATGGTAGTGTGAAACATTTGGAATAAATTGAAATTAAAATCATAACACGACATCAACTCATTCAAGTCACCGTGATATGTGCATCAGTAGTTCAGTCTCATCATAGGTAAGTTGGTGTAGGTAGTCACTAACTTTTTTCTTACATTGAAGTTTTGGTAGAGGGTAGATGTTATTATTTTTATTCAATTTGTTGTATATGACGGGTCCAAGGAAGGGAATGAAGCGTTTGCTAAACTTTGTTTGAAAGCGCGTGTCACTTTGGCAAACTAAGTCCTTCCTACGTCTTTGCAAGATTAGCGGATCATCAGTTTGCTTACTATGCTGTAGGAGTGTAATATTTAAGAGAAATAGTTGTCTTACTGTTAAAATCCGACAAATCTGGTACAAAGTCGAAGTGGGAAAGTAAATAGGTTTAAAGAGCATAACCTTCAAAATCGCTCGCTGGGCGATCTCAACAGGTTTCAGTATTGTCTTCAGCGCTCCTCCCCAGGATGATATGCAATACGTTATAAGCGATTGACACAATGCAAGGTATATTTGTCTCAGCAATACAGTATCGGAAACGTGTCTCAGGTGTTTGAAAATATAAAATAAATTTTCTCAAACCACACAGTAACTTTATGTGGTCTTTAAAACTAAGCTTATTATCTATAGTGACTCCAAGATATTTAATTGAATAGACACGCTCGAGTGATGGGCAGGTGCAGTTTACTTTTGATGGACAATCGTGCGATATAATACTTTTAGAAGTATCAGAACAATGCAAATTTGTGATGCTAAAACAAACATATTTGGTTTTATCCACGTTCAGCGTAAGAATATGGTTCTGAAGCCACTTTCCTACGGTATTAAAGCCCAACTGAGCAGCATCTAGGACTTCGTCCCATGTATCGGCAAAAAATAAGAGAGCAGTATCACCTGCGAAAGATATTATTTCGCCCTGGGTTAAGTTTAGACTTGTGAGTTCGTTTATATAAACGAGGAATAAAGTAGGTCCCAGTATGCTGCCCTGTGGTACTCCATGAGTGACCGTAAGGTCATCACTCTTGAAGCCACCCACACGCACTGATTGAGTTCGCCCAGAGAGATAACTTTTGATAAGTTTTAGCTGATTTCCTCTTATTCCGAGCCCTTCTAGTTTTTCAAGTAAGATGGAAACAGAAATCGTGTCAAACGCCTTTGCCAAGTCTAAGAAGATAGCAAGACATTTTTCTACTATCTAATCCAGACGAAAGGTAATTCACAAGTTTGTTTACTGCTTGATCCGTAGATTTTCCTTGCCGAAATCCGTGTTGGTTTTTAGAAAGTAAATCATTATTTTATAGATAGCCCATTAATCTATCGTTTATTATTCGCTCCAATACTTTCGATAATGACGACTGGGGTGACTACAGAGATGACGACTAATAGAGGAGTATGGAAGAAAAAAACATGTTGCGCCGACCCCAAATAAATTGGGATAAGGACAGGAGAATGATGATGACTTTCGATAATGACGGTAGGATGCTAATTGGCCGGTAATTTTCGACACGACTTCTGTCACCACTCTTATGAATGGGACATATTTCTGCTTTTTTTAAACAGTCAGGAAACACTCCTGTTTGCAAGCAAACGTTAAAGATTTTTGTAAGCGGCGGTATTATTATATTTTTGTAGATTTTTAGAAACTTAGAGCTAATGTTATCCCAACCACTGGCACAATCTATCTTTAACCCACTTCGAAAAAGGAGGAGGTTATCAATTCGAATGTTTGTATTTTTTTTTTTATGTATGTTCGTGCATAACTCCGTCATATACTGACGGATTTGCAAAATTCTTTTTTTGTTCGATAGGGGTTTATTCCGAAATGGTCCTATTTAAAGTTCAAAAAGATCTGATGATGGGTTTCGGAGACAGACAACGGAACTCTTCAAAAATTGACAGTAAATCAACCGCGATTGCTGCTATCGTATGTCTATGAATTGTTAACACAGTTTAATGGGGAACCACAACTAAAAAGTGAAAAATAAAAAACTTTTTTACAAAAAAATAGAACCGACTTCCAAAAAAGTGCAAAATAACTTTAATTTCGGAAGTCGGTGTCAAAAAACGAAGACACAAAATAGGAACACCGACTTCCGAAATTAAAGTTATTTTGCACTTTTTTGGAAGTCTAAGGTTCTATTTTTTCGTAAAAAAGTTTTTTTCATATTAAGAATTAAACGTTCTACCTCGTCTTCAGAGGTATCAAGGAGTACAAACGAGTTGGTAGTTTCATATTTAGTGCTTTTATTCCTTATGTTGTGATTAGGTGTGTTTACTTTTCTTTGGTATATTTTATTAGCAAGTGAGCTTCCTACATTTGCAAAGTATTTGTTTACTTTGTTTAGTGACATTTCTGGAAACCTTGTGAGCTTCAACAGTTCTTTAGGGTGACTATTTATTTTAGATGTGTGTGTTATGTCTTTAATTGTTTTCCAAATTTTTTTGTTGTCATGTTTTGCAGCTATGAGTTGATTTTTTTCATATGTCCTTTTTACTTTTTTTAGTATCACATTACAGAAGTTTCTGTAACGTATATATGTTATCCTTGCTATGTCATTGTTTGGTGATCGTTTTGCTTTTTTATGTAACTTATCCATGGTTTTATAATTTTGTGGCGTCTAGAGAGAGAAATTTGGTTTGTGTTGTTAATAATAGCTGATTGAAAACTTTGTGTAAGAAAGTTCATGGATAAATTTGGATCGGTTATATTATTAATTTGGCTAAAATCTATTTTTTTAAGGTTTTGCTCTAAGCCTATGTAATTGATTTTTGTAATTGATGTGAAACTCATTTTCATTATGACTGGATAGTGGTCTGTTAATGATGTATGCGGTACTATCGTAGAAACAGGGCAAGACGATTTTATAAGCGCATGATCCAAACAAGTGTTACTTTTACTACGAGTAACTAAAGTGTGGGCAGGTAACAAGCCATGGGTAGCTACAAGTGTTAGATAGCGTTCACCGTTTATATTAATTTTATCCGGAGTTATATCTATATTAATGTCCCCCATTATAATTATATGTTCAAAATCTGTTAGCGTTTGTAGAAGTTTATCTAGTGATGATAGAAATGCATCGATACTTTTATATGATGAGAGATACGTGCCTGACGAACGAGCTAGTGGGTCTCAGGTCCGGTCTCTCCGGGAGGCTATGGTTGGGCACTTGAACTTGTCCTTACAGGCTGTCTCAGAATGGGGCGATGCCAATCTAGTCAAGTTCAATGCTGCTAAGACCCAGGTGTGTCTTTTTTCCGCTAAGAGGAGCCAATTTCACCCGGCTCCATCTTTCCGAGGTGTGACCGTGCCAACAACCGACCAACTTGATCTTCTTGGTGTTACTTTAACATCTACCCTCAATTTTGGTCCCTTCATAGAAGCAAAGGCTGAAGTGGCTGCCAAAAAGTTGGGGATCCTCGCAAAGGTGAGACGGTATACTTTACGCCGGAACAGCTGCTCCAACTGTATCAAGCACAAGTTCGATCGTGTATGGAGTACTGTTCTCATCTTTGGGACGGATCTGCCACATACCAGCTTGATGCCCTTGAGTCAATTGAGAAAAGAAGCAAGAGGATCATCGGCAATGATTGGCTCGTTGAGTCGAAACTCTAAAGTCTAGAACATAGACGCCGAATTGCTAGCCTGTCGGTTTTCTATCGGTTACATTTTGGGGAGTGTGCGACGGAATTGCATAATTTGATTCTGCCAAGCCCGTTTCATCAACGGACCACAAGACGTACGGTGAAGTGCCACCGGTTCATGGTGGACATCCCATCCATACGCACAAAGCGTTTTGAGAAAACATTCATTGTGCGTACAGCTAGGGAGTGGAATTCCCTACCGGAGTCTGTGTTTCCTGATAGCTACAACCTGGGAGTCTTTAAGTCAAGAGTGAATAGGTTACTTCTAGGCAAGCGTGTTCCATCTTCGACCCCATCATCGCTTACCATCAGGTGAGATGGTGGTCAAACGCGTGCCTATCAATAATAATAAGAAAAGGTCCCATAGCACTAGTTTGTCGTTAAATTAAATTAAATTCGTTTATTTCGGACCCTTGTCCATATGCTTTAGGGGTCGGGTAGAGATTTCGTAACACAACTTTGACGTTTGCAGCAAGACCTTGTCAAAATTGAATCTCTAGCTGAATATCAATACAATTTTCTGAGCAAGATGATAAACTGGAAGCTATTAACATTCCATGAGATTAAATTAGACGTTTTATAGGCGTACAGTGGTTTTACTATTATGTTTAATGCGGTGTGCTGTAACGGGCTGTCATGTCATTATTTGGCACCAAATGTTATGACATCATATCCGAAGATGTACGTCACGGAATTTATTTAAGCTCATTATTATGCTGCACATAAAAGTCTCAGAACAGTGACATGTAATCATTCGTTGCTTTTACGATGAGTAAATACTCAACACCATGAACGTCATCCAGACAGTTATTTATGGAGAAGGCATTTATAATGTAATCAGCATACGAGTATAATTTGCCCACTCCTAGGTCACAGATCTCCTGTCTGTGAGAAGGTACTTCCATTACGGGTTTGTTAAAGGAGCCATACATATAGAGCCATATTAATTAAAGTCGTTAACTATGTGTTTAGTTTAAATACTGATTAGCGGATTCTAAATTCAAGATGGCATACTCGTATGTCTCAACCTTCAAATTTAACTTTACAGCATGTAATAAAAACCCTGGATCTAAAGGGTATTGTTTAGTATCGTACTGCGTACACATATACGTAACCATTTCATGGATATGAGATTATTATTTTTGCCAAATTAAAATAATTAATTTAAAGAAAAAAAGAAAAACTTATCAAAGGCGACACTGACCACACAAAGTACACCTACAGTTTCTTGTCAAAAAAACCGCCTGTCCGAAACGGTATTTTTGATCCTTTCGTAAGCGCCTTTTGTCGCGTGCCGCCAAAGCGAAAAGTTGTGCCAACAGTCCAGCTAGTGCAGGGCGGTACCCGTTGAAACAAAAATAGATAAAAATAAAATGATTTCGCCGGCCGGTGGAGTGTTGTAAACCTATGAAAATTTGACATATTTAGTGTTAAATTTCGCATGGTTTATAAAAATTAAAAATCAATAACTTTTGGTTTTTACAAGATACATCTTGTTTACTTTTTTTTCTAGTACGTATGTTAAAGCAGGAATACGCCTTTATTGGATCGGACAGGGTTTTTGTTACATGCTGTAACATCACCTCCTTTGTTAGTCAGCACTTACTCGTAACACCCACATCCACCCTTCTTCCGGGTAGAAGATGTTGAAATAAGAAACTGCTAATCGGTGTTTAAACTAATCACATGGTATTTTTTATATAAAAGCTCCTTTGTGTATAGATTTAAGGTTCACTTTTCCTTGTGGAGATTTTTGGTCATAGAAATACGTGTTTGCGCGATGACGATTTATTTGCGACTATTTTCTAAGTACAATTTTTACTTAATATGATGGTACACACATACATGCATACGTACTTGTTGAACTATTTTACACATACAACGGTTCCAACTAAACAATCGGACAAACCATGCCACCAAACAGATTCAATCACATAATGTGTCGACTGGATAATTAGATTCCATAATTGGTTTATTTATGCATCACCTTGGTAAAAGACGAAGTCAATTTTGTATGCCAGATATCACAGACGTTTAAACAGCTGATTTGAAAGACGTAGGCATAACAGACACCACAGAATGCAGATAACTAGAGATGCCCGGATACAAACCTAACAAAAAAATATGAAAAACAAGACAGTAATAATAATAATAATCCATGTACGCAAACAAACAGTATTTACTAGAGCATTAGAACATAATGCATCGTGTACACTATCATAATTCACGTCGGGGGGACAGTTGGCACGGGGCCCGGTCGTGCGCCGGACATGACAGGCGCTGGTCCGCTGTCGTCTAGAAACAATAGCCGATATCGCACAAGTGGAAATAGAACTCGATCAAAATGATAGCCTTGACGATGTTATAGAATACGACTGGGCTTAGTTAAAATTAAAAGCCGAAAGGATATAATGTTTCATAATGCGCACAGTAAAGGAGTGGAACTCTCTACCTGCGTCTGTGTTTCACATAAAACCTAAATCTCTTCAAAGTAAGAGTGAACAGGCGTCTTCTGGGTAGGCTCGCTCCACCGTCGACTCTGTCTCTGTCACTTCTGACCTAGACTAGAGTTAAGAGCAAACCCATCACTAATAAAAATAAAAGGATATATTCAAGTCAATGGGAAAGCGAGAAGTGGAGGAGAAAGAAAGGGATCAGGACTTAATTAATATAATCCTTCTAATATTATAAATGCGAAAGATTGGATGGATTGTAATATCACCCCTTGGATATAGAAATAACACTCAGGTTTCACTTTTTAAATAGTTCATTTATTGTTTACTTCAGTACATCACACTTAACATCAACCAATATCCTCTTAGGTAAACGGTAGGTCGTATTCGGTCGCCACGATCAGACTGCCCCAACTCACTCAACTGCCCAACCATCGAACTAACGAATGGAGGAGACTCCCTCCATTCGTCAACCGTTCCCGGATGTTACATCATGTGAGATGCCAATAAATTCTAAAACACTCAATTCACAACTTTAAAGTGGCAAAAATAAATAATTAAATTCATAAAAAAATGTACAAGGCATTATTAAAAGAAAACCTAACACTCGACCATCCTGACAGCGTGTATGACCTCATACACGTATCAGGTGATAACCTAACAGGATGGCTGTTTGTTACTCAATCATGCCAGAACGGTTGAACGGAATTGGATGAAATTTGGCAAAAAGATAGATTGTAGTCTGGAACAGCACATAGGCTGTAATTTATAGTGGGGAAAGTACTAATTTCACGCGGGCGAAGCCGCTGGTAGAAGATAGTTAATCATAATTATAGTAAAGAAGAACTCTTGCACTACAAATCTTTTTTTATTGATGAATTTAAATCATCACTCTTTTTCTGTCAATCATTTGAAGATGACAGAGACAGAATAACGATTAACATAGTCACTTAAGTTGTAACATCGCGGAAGTAAATTTTTTAACGAAATACGTTTTGTATGTCATTCGATAGGGAATCTCAAGACGCATCGTTTGACGAATCAAACACGAGAGATTGAACCAATGGTGAAGCGCAATTTAACGACAAAAACCAATGCGTATGTCAGTGTTGTACAAAAAAGTTACAGCAACACCGAGTAAGTTCTCAGTTTTATTGCCATAGAAACAGCAGGTAACTCATTTTTTTTCAAAAACATGAGTTACGTGCTGCTAAAGAGTTTATTTGCTCTCCTGAAAACCTCCCAATTTTGACTTCCGCGGTGTTTTGCGATAAATGCATTTAGTGATTTATGATGCCAGTGGGCGTTAATTCTGCTGTCACAGACTGCTGGATCCGATTTTCTAAGATGGCTAAGGCAAAATTACGTAAAGAACAAGAAGAATTAAATAGAAGTGTCCACTAACTGTTGGTGAAAGGAAAATTTTCAGAGTTGTTTGGCTTGTCTGTCGAGAATTTGAGACGTTAAGTATCAGAAATAGTTTCGAAACGTCACTAATTAGGCCACGGCCATGTTTGCAAACGTTATGATGAAGATCATTAAAATGACGGCCATTATCTTGACTTCAGACACAATTAATTGATTGCTCTTAATGGAGTCCTAGCAATATATAATACTGAATCGAATATCGATCTTGATCTTTTGCCAAACAGAGCAAAAATGGGGAAATTCTGTTAATAATGTTATGAAATGGAAGTATGAGGGAATTCTGTCAATAATGATGAAATTCAAAAAGTTTAAATTACCTATTAGGCCATTCAAACGTTAATTGATCGAATGTCAAACATCCGTCTTTATGATTGACGTGCAATTAAGTCGAGTTCCGGTTGCTGTGGGGTGCTTCACTAAAAATAGACACCGTGATGTCTTAAGAACTGCTAAAGGCAATTTAATTGGAATAAAACAGAGGGAGGCAGATAAATGGAACTTGTATTGATGGAGCAAGTTTTGTGCTAAAAAGACACTTGATGATGAGACTCTGTTAAGGTGGAAGCCCGCGAAATTCAAATTTTCTTAAGTTTTTTGCAATATGCAGGTCAGTGTCAGGTTGTATCTTGGACAAAATTTGATTCGCGGCCGTAGTAAGTATGTATTTAAAGAATTATAATAATTAAAATCATCAATACAACTCTATCAGTTAGAATTGATGCCAAATGTAAGTATTTCATGAAATCATGACATTGTGTGGTTGGGTGTCAAATAACGAAGAAATAAAATACAAACACCGACTTCCGAAATTAAAGTTATTTTTTTAATTTTTAGTGTTTCTTTTTGTAAAAAAGTTTTTTATTTTATAAATGTTTAAAAAAAAAAACTAAGACTTTTTTACTGTAATCTATAAGTAAAGAACAGTTTACTGTATTTAAAAAAATAAATTGTATACTCAGTTGTACTTTAGGAGAAAATGGTAAATTTTCATCCATTTTCTAAAATAATTTTAAAACTGTTTATTTTCAAATTATAAAACATTTAAAAAAAATACAACCAACTTTTCTTCCTTCTTTTTTGGAAAAAGAAAATACACTAAATTAAAATAACTTTAATTTAAAAAAAAAATTAAAATAACTTTAATTTTGGTGTTTTTATTGAAAATAAAGTTATTTTAAATGTTTTGTGTATTTGTTTTTGTAAGTCAGTTGTATTTTTGTAAAAAGTCTTTTAAATTTCACTTTTTAGTTGATAGACCGCTGAACTTAAACTAAATATTAAAGTAACGCTCGAATTGATAACACCAATAACATGGACCATGGAATTTGAACACAATTGGAGGAAACCAAAACGCCATCTGTGTACACATATTTGTTGATTTTGTTGATTTTTTCAAAAAGGGCTGATCCAATATCAATAAAATGTATATGGGACCACCTCAGGTAAAATATATACAAATAAAAAAAAAAGAATTTTGAAAATCATTCCACAATTGACAGAGAAATCGGTGAAAATACATAAACCATACATACAAACGACCATAGAACCTCCACTTTATTTCGAAGTCGGTTAAAAAAAACTTGAGAGGTGTCAAGGGACACCCGGATGGAACGAAGTTCCTTTCGATTAATTAGTGAAGGAATTGTAATATAATTTAATTTTTTTTGAATTTATAATATTTTTTTTATTATTAACTACGCACACACGCACGCACGTAAGAAGTTATACTTCATCATCTCATCTCATCTCATCGCAGCTCAGCTCAGCTCAGCTCAGCTCAGCTCAGCTCAACTCAACTCTACTCTACTCTTTAGCTATAACAACAACTATAACAAAAGTAATTGTAATAAAATTTTATTTTTTTTACTATAGCAAAAAAGTGTCGTGACAACTTTTTCGTAAGAATTTTTCCGTCTAGCCCCCTTTTACGCGCAATAAGGAACTTCGTTCCAAAAACATATGAAACGAGATGAGTTTCATATGTCAGACAGACACACGAGTGATCTTATAAGGGGTTTGTTTTTAATTCGGACGTTCGGAACTCTAAAAATGAATCCATGGATTGCCAGTTAGCGACGAAAACTAAGCAGATCAATTTTCAAATTGGCAGAAATATCAACTCCACATTTTCTTCTTCAACATACCAAGACTTCTAGAAAGAAAATGTTTGACTAATGTATTTATCAGCGAGGGTAGTTAGTATCAATATCGTGTGACTGGTATAATTAGCGCAGTTGTCTGTTGGAGGCGCGTCTGTCAATAGGCGCCGGCCGCCGATGACAGCCCATCAGCTGGCCGGAAAATGGCACGTGCACTTTACACTAAATACAATTATAAGAGAGTTCGCTGCCTAGATTTTGTATGGTAATAAAATAAAATAAAGGGTCACAGCACGTGGCGTTTCTGACTACTCCATGGGAAAAAATGTGAGAGAGTCATGTGTGTATAAAATAAAATGGTTTAACGTTCGGAAAAAAATAACAAAAGTATTGGACAATCTGCTTGATATATACATAATACTCAGGCAGTGCCGTAAAGCGGTCACCTATTATCTCTTTACCAATTAATTTTAGTCAATCAGTTATTGTTATTGGAAGGGGATAATACATCCACATCATATTTCTAGCTGTTTATTGATTTGGGAAGTAAATAGAAGCCTAATGGCTAAGCTATTATAAGTTGCTATGCCATTCAAAATCATACTATACGTAATTATGTTTTAAAAAGGATTTATTATAGATTCGGGATCTAAGACGGACGTTTATCTGTTGGCTCATAAAAGAGGAATGTGGAAGTTTAAAACTCATCCCAAACAAAAATAAACTCCTTTCACATCGTCGATCCATCAAATTATTAAATGTGAGAAAATCATGTGAGGCATACTCATAATCTAAACGTGAGCGAATCCACAGTATTTTTAGGGTTCCGAAGTCAAAATGAAAAAGCGTGACCCTTATACGTGCACTCGTGTGTTGCTCTGAATCTAGTAGACCGATTGAGTTGAAAGATACACACATCTGTGGCCCAAACACGGACGGATAATAACGATTCACGTATATATATGAATTTGGAATATGGGGCTAGTTTTGGAACGCAAATCAGAAAATTAAAAAAGTTTTCAAACTGTGACTGTGGGCAACATAACAAATGAATTGTGAATGACTCAAATAAATTTATTTTTAGTTTTAAAGTTAATAGTTTTAAAATTATTTAAGAGGATAGATTTCTTTTTCTTTTTGTGGGTTGGGAAATCATCTAATGACTTCTCCCGCTCTGGGTGGAGCGGGAGGGCGTGTCAGACTCTTACTGACTAAAACCCACCTCTGTTCCTTCCCTACCTGAGTGCCCAGGAGTGCGGTAACTCATTTTCAGAATTTATCCGCTGCCCCTAGGCATGCAGGCACCGGCCACGATAGGCCCCGTCAGTGGTGGCTGACACTCACTCTTTGAGGCGCGCGAGGCTCCGTCGCCTCGCGGGCCTGATGCTGATCGGCGAGCTACCCACTGCTCGCCGTCCGCAGGGGCGGGGAAGAGAATAGATGAAAATAGACTATTTCACCCTTATCTCTAAAACTAAGAGTCCAAAATTTTGAAAAAAAAAGTAAAGTAAATAGTTCTTTACCTAGATATTAATAAAAAGATTTGTTCGTTACCTTGGACACGAGTCGGATTTGCACTTAACTGGGTTTTATAATAAACATCGAACATTTTCGCTCGATCTAGTATCTACTGTAAAAAGAACGTCATAAACACCAAATACAGTTAGGTGTATATAAATCATAACTCTTAGATCATCACACTTTAATAATGCTCGCACGCAGACACGAAGGTTCTAAATCTAAAAAACTGGCCAAGTGCGAATCGGACTCTCGCACGAAGTGTTCTGTACCATTATCTATAAAAACGGCAAACAAATCACGTTTGTTGTATGGGAGCCCCCTTAAATATATTTTTTTCTGTTTTTTTAGTATTTGTTATAGCGGCAACATAAATACATCATCTGTGAAAATTTCAACTGCCAAACTATCACGGTTTATGCGATACAACCTGGTGAAATACGGACAGACAGACAAACGGACGGACAACGGAGTCTTAGTAATAGGGTCCCGTAAACCCTTTGGGTACGGAACTCTAAAAAGGAAGAAGATAAGAAACATGAATGGACAAGAAAGGCACTCAGTAGTGTTTAAAAGAGTCACCGCGACTCTAGAACGCACAGGAAACTGAAGGAACACGGACGAATGTTAGTCAGTAAGACACACGCCCTCCCGCTCCACTCAGAGCGGGTGAAGTTATTTGTTTCCCACCCTAAACAAAAATAAATGTCACTAAGAAAGTTTCGAGAATGAATGTGGATGGAGGGTATGAATAAAGAACGCCAAAGATGATATGACTAGAAAAGAGGTGACTATTGAGATGACAGAAAATAGAATAGAATAGAAAACAGACACAACACAACAGCAAAAATCAAAAGGTACAGAAAAGAGTAGTACACAAAGATACAATAAAGTGCTGAGCGTACCCAATAGAGATAATATGTATATGCAAGAAGAAAACATGCTGCGACAACCCGAAACATATTTTAGTAAGAGCAGGAGGAAGATGACAGCGGCTGACAGGACAGAATGGAAGAAAAAAACGTGTTGCGCCGACCCCAAGTAACATGGGATAAGGGCAGGAAGATGATGATGATGAGGAGGGAGATGACAAGTCAACAATCTATAGTCAGCATTGTGGTTTCTTAATCCGATGAATGGAATGTAGGTCGATGTTCAAAAGTAAATAATTTTAAAGAAACTTGTAGAAAAGAAAAATTCTATTGTAGAAACGAATTTACGAAAAGTCGTCGACTTGAGCACTTATTAATCAGTTGAAACATTGGCAAGATAATGCTGTCATATCTCAAGAAAGCAATCTAACAATCTGAAAAAATGAAAAGAACTAGACAGACCCAGGGTGCGTAGCCCTTTACCATTGTATAAAGATCTCCAACGCACGCGCACCACAACAGACCAAAGATCTTCACAAATGAAGAAAGATAGTCAAAAAGTTTAGTCGGGAACAACAAGACGCTTAGCAGTGAACGACTGAAGGAGGATCTCGAATCAGATCATTGATCTTGTGTTCTCTCAGTGTAAGTAGGTGTCTATTGTATGAAGTAAACCTTTTGAATCAAACTTTTTAGTGGTTTTGTGACGTACAAAACAATCAAATTCATGACCACTTTCTCATCATCTTTAGATCGTAAATCAAGCTACAATTAGAACATCGAGGTTTTTGATTCCCAGTTTATGATGTGATAAATATATCGCTGTCACACATAATTTGGGTTAGTAGAACAAGCTGGTTAAATATTAGTCTTCGAAAATATAGAAAAATATGATAGTTTGAGAAAATATCATCGACAGCGATGTTGATTTGGACGATAGATTAGCGGTTCTGCTGCACAAGCCATTGAAGTTCTTAAGAAGCTTTGTTGATTTGGTTTATTTATTTTTTTACTAACACACTTAATAAAATTAGCTTCACTTATAAGTCAAATAACTTAATATGTAAACAAATCTTACAAGTTAAAGACCCACTTCCCGGTTTATCGATTAAGCTGAAATTTTGCGTAGGTAGGTACATGTTTAATTTGATGACAATGCGTGTTAAGCTGAGTGACGTCATTCTAAATCCAATATGGCGGACTTCCAAGGATGGTGGACTAGATATTTTGTATGCATTCTCATCATATGGGTATCAAATGAAAGGGCTTGCTGAGAAGAACACGAAAAATAAAAAATAAGTGTGTTTTCGTTTCTTTTTTATCATTTACACTTATCGAACAAACAAATGACGGGTTCATGTCAGCAGAGTCGCCTTCAACAAGCATAACTTTACCATTCACACACTAAAAAGCCCTTGCCTTGATCTGCATAATGCATGCATTGTCTACACTGCAAAGAAACTGCAGCAACTGAAAATAATAAAATATTTAGTCAAGTTGCCAGATTTCGCGCCCCACGACAAACAACAAAATGTTCCCGTTTATTTTGCTAATGTTTATTTTCTTCGGTGCTAAGCCAACCGTGGAAAATGATAAAAGAATGCTCACAATATACACGAGTAGTAATGAGAATTATTGTGTCGTTGGCAGGAGGCCATCGTTTGCCAATTAAAATTATATTTGCCGTTTTTTGGCACAGGATTATCGGAGTTTAGTTTCACGTTTTGTCAACGTTTTGATTTGACGCCCTCGTAAATACTGTTTGGGCTTTGTGAGTGCTAATAAAGCTTTTATACTCTTCAGGAATAGAGGAAAAAGCTTTATTTACTGCTATTCTGATTTCAGTTCTCCGTCATGAGTTTACAAAAGGAGAGAAGTGGAGAAGATTTAGAAACGGAACGCAAAGAAACTAATCATGCAAAAAAGAAAATTGGGTGATGTAGACCTTAATATTTTGATTTTGTACGTCATTAGGTTTTATAAAATAGTTACTTATTTTATGAAACCTAATGACTTTACATATTGCTGCACCGGTCGACGTCATCACGTCAGCGCCGGCTGTCGCTGAAAACCAGCGCTGGGGCTCTGTCTCGCATAGGGTCGCAGCATTATGCTGAGCGATGGTCGTTTATGTTTTCCCCCAGCTTATTCTTTTATGGTTGTGTTTGATCTTTCTTTGCGTCATGTTTTCCGCAAATAAACTTATTTTCTTTCTTTCTTTCACATTACATTTTGCCAAGGATGAAACTGAGAGGTCTAAGGCAAATTACGTAATAAATTTTCTCTTCCTGATAAATGTGTCAGTTTGTGGCAGACGGAACCACAGACATATTGCACTACTACTATTAAATACAATGTAGTTACGATTTGAACTGTATCCAACGCTCGTTCGGAACAATAGTGGCCCAGGCTCAGTTATTTCTAAACGGGTTAACTTCTGCCAAGAATAATAGCACGGATAGCACCAATATCACAAATAAACGTTCGCATTTAAATGTTTTAATTTTTTTCTAGTAGATAATGTGTTGAAGAAGTTTCAACCAGGAAAATAATGATAACGGGAGCTACTGAAATAATTTTAATTATCTATCTACCTAACAGTCTTTCAGAGAACATGGAAAACGCGTTTTTTAACCGACTTCAAAAAAGGAGGAGGTTCACAATTCGACTGCATTTTATTTCGATTATTTTAATTTTAATGCGTGTTAGCTCAGAACTTTTTCTGGTGCTTCTCGAGTGGTCCCATTTAAATTGATGAAGATCTGATGAAGAAATTCGGAGATACGCAATGGAACTCTTCAATAAATGATAGCGTACCTTCCGGAATTGCTGCAATCGCATGTCTGTTTATTGTTTACACCACTTCATACATAACATCACGCTGATATGCTCTGAAGGGGTACACCGATTTTTACAGTTCACCCTGATACACCCTAATTTCTCAATTATGTTCAAATTCCATATTTTTGGGGCTATGAATTCGGTCATAACTTTACTATTTATTTTTAGTTATGGGGTACAACAACTAAAAAGTGTTTTTTTTTTATTTTATTTTTTTAAATCATTATATGATATGCGATGATGTAGTCTATGATGGAACACGCTTACGTAGAAGTAACCTATTCACTCTTAACTTAAAGAAACAGGTTGTAGCCATCAGGAAACACAGACTCCGATAGGAAATTCCATTTCTTTGTACTTCACTTGTACGCACAATGAAAGTGTTTCCGAAACGTTTTGTGCGTATGAGTCCACCATGTACCGGTGGCGCATCGCTGTGCGTCTAGTGGTCCGAGGATGGGGTGGAATTATATTTTAACCGATAGAAGACCGACAAGCTTGAGCTTGAGTCTGCTTGGGTCTTTGACAGCGTGTCAAGTCAATTTCCCGTATCTAGTTTTCCTAAAAATATTCCAATGGCAACACAATGTAACTCAGAAAAGGTCGAACTAGCAATGTGCGTGTGGATTGAGTGACCATGTAACGAGTAGAAGTAATACGGTATACCGTGAATAAGGTTGCCAACTGCTTTAAAATGAAATGGAGTAGATACCTACGTCTGATTTCAGGGAGGGTAAATAAAGAGAGAGTACCGACTTAGAAAAAAGAGTACAATTATTTTAATTATTAAAAAGGTCGTTTTTTGTGCCTTTTGTGGCACACAACAATTTTTCATAATTTTTATAACAATTGTATGATTCCAAACATTCTAAATCTGAGTTATTGTAGATCAGGAGCTAATTTTTTACTAATTTCGCATCTGCTGCATCTTTGAGAAGACTGCGTAATTTCCTGCCGACTGCTACCAAGATTGCGCTTGCACAATCTCTTCTTCTACCCATCCTTGATTATGCTGATGCCAGCTATCTCGACCTCACTGAAATGCAACTTGATAAACTTGAGCGACTTCAAAATTTTTGCATAAGGTTCATATTTGGTTTGCGAAAATATGACCATGTTTCCGAATTCCGCCTGAAACTCAAGTGGTTGCCAATCCGCCTTCGCCGAAATGCTCGTATTCTTGCCCTTCTGTACAATGTGGTTTTTTCGCCTTTACCTCAAGAAACGTTTCCAGTTTCTTTGCGACTCCCACATGAAAGTTCTTAGGTCATCAGATAACTTGAGACTTAAAATGCCAATGCATTCCACTACTTTCCAAGATAAATCCTTTACAGTCCAGGCCGCTCGTCTGTGGAATGCATTGCCAGTTGCAATAAAACGCGCGCAATCACTACCAATATTTAAAAGACTAGTAAGGGAGCATTACTTGTCACTGTGACAATTTTTTTTTTTTTTTTTTTAATTGTTGTCACTTATTTTCTTGCCTATATTTTTAGTATGTATGTATTTATGTATCTATAATTGTATTGTATTGTGTTGTATTCTTTATATTTGCACCAAGTGCAGCCCCATTTTGTGTCCAGGCAATCTCTGTCCATTCCAGGTTGCCTGGAAGAGATCGCGGCATGCGATAAGGCCGCCAATTGTATGTTTTTTAGTATAAGTTTTCCTTAATGTTGTTTTTTTTTTTTTGGTGTACAATAAAGTATATAATAAATAAATAATTATTAACAGTATCATACTGGTATTAATTAGTGTTGTAAAAAATTTGCAAAAATTAGGATTTTTGCGTACTGTAATAATATTACAGATTATAAAGTACACCTACATGAATAGGGAGGATCCGGCAACTGGGACTCGAGGTGGCTTTGCACAAGTCCGAGGCCATGTGCTTTCATGGCTATCGGAACGAGCCACCGGCGGGTTCCCAGATCACGGTAGGAGGGGTTCGCATCGGCGTCGAGGGTACGATGAAGTACCTGGGACTCGTCCTCGACAGCCGGTGGAACTTCGTCGAGCATTTTCGACGTTTGGCTCCCAGACTGGACAGGGCCGGGGCCGCCTTAAAGCGGCTCCTACCCAATCTGAAGGGGCCAAACGCCTCCTGCCGGAGGCTCTACGCGGGGATCGTGCGGTCCATGGCCCTCTACGGGGCACCGGTGTGGGCGCGTTCGTTGACGCAGCGGTCAACGCGCCAAATGAACGCGGCCCAGAGGGTCATGGCCATCCGCATCATCCGCGGATACTGCACGGTCTCCCTTGAGGCAGCGAGCCTCCTTGCCGGACTGTCACCGTGGGATCTGGAGGCAAAAATCCTCGCGCACCTGTACGAGTGGCGCGAGGAGGCTAAACGCCGGGGCGAAACTCCGCTGCCGCGACAACTCGCGGCTCGGCGGACAGAGCTCCGGCAGGATCTCATGGTGACATGGAGAGAGCGACTGTCGCAACCCAGCGCTGGGCACGCCACCATCGAGGCGGTAGTGCCCCTCTTTGAGGAGTGGCTGGAGAGGCGCCATGGCGCCCTCACCTTCCGCCTGACGCAGGTGCTCACCGGACATGGCTGTTTCGGGAAGTACCTGTGTCGTATCAAGGCGGAGGTGACCCCTGCGTGTTTCCACTGCGAGGATCGCCCCGTGGACACGGTGGAGCATACGGTGGAGGTTTGCCCCGCCTGGGCAGAACACCGCCGTGTCCTCGTGGATGCGATAGGCGGCAGCGACCTCTCGCGCCGTGCCCTGGTTCAGGCCATGGTACGGAGTGAGAGGGAATGGGGGGCCGTCTCCAACTTCTGCGAAGCAGTAATGCTCGCGAAGAGGGAGGCGGCACACGTTAGGGAGACTCAACAGAGACCGAGTCGCCCTAGCGCCCCCAGCAGCAGCCGTCGCAGGAGACGCCGGGGGCTGCGAGACGATCTCCGGCCACCGTAGACCCGGGCCTGCGGACGGCGAGTAGCGGGTAACTCGCCGTCCGATCAGCACCAGGCCCGAGAGTCGACGGCGCGTAGTGTTCCACGCGCGCCTCAAAGAGTTGTCAGCAAAGGACGGGGCCTGCCACGGCCAGTGCCTGCCCGGGGGTGGAGGATAAATTCGAAAGAGTTACCTCGCCCCCGGGCGCGTAGGGCAGGGAGGAACAGGGGTGGGTTTTAGTCAGTAAGAGTCTGACACGCCCTTCCGCTCCACCCCAGAGCGGAAAGAGTCATTAGATGATTTCCCACCCCCCAAAAAAAAAAAAAAAAAAACACCTACATGAAATAGAGTACAATACTCTATTTTGGAGTATGGTTGGCAACCCTACCCGTGACAGTGGTTTCCACTTAGCCCTAAGCCAGCGTGAAAATAAATAAAATATTGAAATGAAGTTGTAGTTTCTTCAAAACATTAATATATCACATAAATGACTTTATTTATGAGCTACTTCGCGTTTCTTATGTGTTTAATCTCTTGAGCTATCTCAGTTGACAACCGCCATCTATTTGCAAATTACCATGATGTGGTGATACCAACCGCTGAAAATGAAAGAGGTTTTAATAATATACAAATTATTTATTTCTTATTTTATTTGACAAGAAATTAAAGTAAAAAGAGGGAATTTATCAAAAGTTAGTATTAAATTTTGATAAATTCTCATGTTAAAGTAGAGTTTGACGAGTTCTAAAGTTTAAATTCTGTATTCAGTTACCGGGTGTTACACTCATTTGAACGAAAACATTCGCCACATACGTGTATGGAAGAAGTGCATCAGTAAGTGGTTCTTACCTATATTCCTATGTTTATAGAAATCATAGGAGTGACGATACAGGAATATATCCGAACACAAAATACATAATCCTCGGAATTGCTCTCATTTCAATTATCACAGCAGTAAAATGTATCTTAAAACACATTTGCACAATTTCTTCACACTTAATTATATTTATTGATATAGAAATTTCGTGTTTTCTCTGCGTATTATAAATTCTTGGGGAAATAAAACGAGACATTAATACATTGTCACTAGTACGGAATTAGAATCCATTGAGAAACGTTAACATTAGTGCAGATGGCGGATAAAAAATGAAAAAAGTAAGTCGTGAACTTTGTTGTGAAGCATTCTTTGTCACTTATAGATTGCGATAGGCTGATATAGTGCGTGGTGTCCGAAAGATAAATAACATAAATAAATAAAATTTCATTTAAGTAATAAGGTAAAACAGTAAAAATAGTTTTTCTTAAATCCATGCCAAGTTCACTAGTGCTAGATGCCAGAACTAGGACATCCTGTGTTTCAGGCGAGAGGAAGTAAAACTTTATAAAATAATTACGGAAATTATATATAATAGTAATCTAATAGGTGGTGGAGGAGCTCGTGGCTAAAGTAATAACAGCCGCACAGGTCGATCCGTCAGGTTAAGCTACGCTTGCCGGGGTTAGTCTATGTATGGGGGAGGAGACTCCTCCGTGCATCGGAAAGCACGTTAAGCCGTTGGTCCCGGCTGTCAATCGTGGATCTTTGACAGTCGTTACGGGTCGTCAGGAGCCCGAAAGTCTGACAACCAGTCTTACCAAGGGGTATCGTATTACCCAGTAACTGGGTTGTGGAGGTCAGATAGGCAGGCGCTCCATGTAAAATACTGGTATTCAGCTGCATCCGGCTAGACTGGAAGCCGACCCCAAGATAGTTGGGAAAAGGCTGGGCAGATGATGAGTAATCTAATAGGTATGTAAATAAAATAGGTAGGTATTAAAATTTTATTAAATAATTAAAATAAAACTAATTAAAGTACGAGTATGTATGCAAACTGAGGCAAAAGAGATGCCATAATGATGCAAAAAAAGATGCCATAACGGTGCAATATAGATGCCATGTTGAAAATCGTTAGCTTGTTTGGATTTTTAGGGTTCCGTACCCGAAGGGTCCAAACGGAGCCCTATTTCTGTCATTCACGTGTCCGTCTCTCTGTCTGACCGTCGTCTGTCACACAGGTTTTACAGCCAAACGGTTGGAGCTACAGTCTTCAAATATTCACAGTATAAGCATCTTTTTGACCCAAAGCCATACAAATAGTCAAAAATACATTTGATACGGAACTCTAGATGTGCGAAATCCGACACGCACTTGGCCGGTTTTAATGCTCGCAGCATTAGTTAATATTTTTGCGAGAGCTTGTTGCCTCATGTCAGGTTGTACAAATTTTTTTTTGTTTTTTTTTGCTACGATTACTGTCTCTGTGTGTATGCTTTCCTGTCTTCATCTTAGATCCGCTCTAACTTTGAGACAGATTTACGGCGTTAGATTTAAAATACACTGAAATCGGGGGTAAAAATTACTGAACGACTTATTTTTTTTTCGCGATTGCAGGGTTGTTCCCACAGCAGCAGTGGTGGCCCAGTGGTAACGGCCGCGACTTACAAGTTGTAGGTCGTGAGTTCAAACCCAGGTAGGCGCTTTACTTTGTGTAAATTATTTCATCACCACTGCTCTCAAAACGCTGAAGGGAAACATCTTGAGAAAACCGGCATGTCCTAGAACCAAAAAATCAAAAACATGCGATAGGCACCAACCCGTATTGGGCCCGCGTGGGAGATTAAGATTGCCCCAGCAGTGGGGACATGAAAAGGCTGATGATGATGATGAGGCTTGGTTCCATAGTAAAAGTTGTTCGTAATGAACTCATCATTGCCACTGTTTTTAATTATTGTTGTATTATCGTCTCCATCTTGTATAATGAATAATGCAAAAAGGAATTTATGCCCAACGAAATTCTAAATTACGTTGTAGCAGTTATCATAACTCTATCTAACAGCCAGCTTTATATCTCGTAGAACATGTATATTGCGATAATATTTTACGCCATAATTACAACGTAAATCGTTAAGGTTTCCTTCACAGTTTGAAGACGTTTTCTATTATCTCGTGAGGAATGTTTCCGGTGTGTCAGTCTGTACTGGACTGTGACGACGTTTATTATTTTTGTATTGATATAGCAATTGTGTTTGTCATGTTTATCTTGCGGGAGGAATTTGCTTCCTAGATTTATATGATCACTGGACCAGTTAAACTAAAGGCTACCAGGAGACAGCCGTGACACGATAATGAGACAATAACGCGACAATATTTTTTTTAAGAATTGTATGGAATGCTGTTCGTTGGTTAGCGCATCACTGAAGAATTGTTGATCGTGACAGAGCGAATAAGGTTACTAGAAAAAAAAAAAACGGAAATTCTGGAAGTGCTTTTTCTAAAAAAAAAATTGTATGAACTGAGAAATACAACGTAACGCGCGTGGTGAGCCAAATTATGCCGTCATACGCCGTAACTAAACTTTACTATTGACTATGTGCATAAAGATGAAAAGATTTAAAGAACCGGGTAAGTGCGCGTCGGGCCACGCGCAGCGTAAAAAAAAATAAAAAGCGTAGGGTTCCGTAATCGCCCGTTATAGCATGCGGACTTAGAAGAGGGCTTTATGTTTGAGTTAGTGTTTTGTGTGTAGAGGGTTTTATATTAATTAAACCGACTTCAAAAAAAAAAAGAGGAGGTTCTCAATTCGTCTGTATGTTTTTTTTTTGTATGTTTGTTACGCGATATCACCGCCATTTGTGAATCGATTTTGATAATTCTTTTTTTGTTTGGTAGAAATACTTCAGAGATGGTCCTATATAAATTTTATCGACATCAATTAAGCGCTTTAAAAAAAATCAAGATAAATAAAAAATATGTATACACAGATGATGTTTTGGTTGTCTACAAATGTTCAAATTCCATGTTATCTATTCGGGCATAACTTAAATATTTACTTTTACTTCTGGTGTACAATAAAAAAAAAACTAAAAAGTGAAAAATACAACCGACTTCTAAAAATTGCTAAATAAATTTAATTTCGGCAGTCGGTATCAAATAACGAAGAAACAAAAAAAAATATACACCGACTTCCTTTTACAATAACGTTTAAAATAAAAACCAAAAACATATTGTATTTTTCCAAAATTTTACAAGTTCAATGCCCGTTTTAAATATTAATTAAATAACCACTTTCCCTAAGTATTTTTTTTTCTAAGGATTTTGTGTTTTTACCAAATTTTTAAAGTATGTACATTTTATAATTTGGGTGACTATTACTTTTAAACTGACAGAGTTATCTTAACTGTGACAGTTTTCCTCTAATTTTCGATGTATACACTAAGATCAGTTTTTTTTTCAGACTTTTCAAGCCCACAGTTTAGCTTCTAGAGAGGGGAGTGGACGTTCGATTTGAACAAAAATATCACTTTATTTAATATTTCGAAAACGAATCACTGACTCGAAAAATAGTCTTCATAACCCCGCAATGATTTCGAATGACCTATCCAACGATACGCCACAACATAGGATAGACGAGAAAAAAAAAATACGTTAATTGGAGCATGTAGCCTAGATAAATTCTTTTTCAAAATTTTACTATATCTTTTTCTTGGAGTGATTAATCTAAGAGTGTATCCATGCAAAATTACAGCTTTCTAGTACTTTTTTTTTTTTTTTTGGGGTGGGAAATCATCCTATGACTTCTCCCGCTCTGGGTGGAGCGGGAGGGCGTGTCAGACTCTTACTGACTAAAACCCACCCCTGTTCCTTCCTGCCTCGAGTGCCCAGGGGCATGGTAACTCTGTTTCGAATTTATCCTCAACTCCCGGGCAGGCATCGGCCATGTTGGGCCCCGTCTCTTGCTGACAACTCTTTGAGGCACGCGTGGAACACTACGCGCCGTCGACTCTCGGGCCTGTTGCTGATCGGACGGCGAGCTACCCATTACTCGCCGTCCGCAGGCCCGGGTAGCTTTCTAGTACTAACAGTGTCTTAGCTATGCCTCAGACGGACAGACCGAAACAATAATTGTTCCTTGTCCTTGTTAGGTCTACGGAACCCTAAAAATGCTCTATTTCTCCATGTATATTATTAAAGTCAATGCCAAGGCGCCATTATATCACTCGATTGAACCACGTACTCTGATGAATCTCTGGTATTACAGCGATACTGTATGTGTGTGTAATGGTACATTTGTGGAAGGGGCTCCAAGAGCATTGGCGTTGTAACATACCACATTCTTGTGAGCTGTGCTAGGAGTAGGTTCATAACAGATACATAGAGGGTGTAACGAATATCGTGGTCATATTTTAACTACCTAGTGCTTGTGCTCATTGAAATCGACAACTTTCTTCAAGAAAATTGTTGTTTATTCCGAAAAAGAATTGGTTCTCCCATACTAATTATATGGAAAGTCCAACAATTTTTTTTTTTTTTAGGAATTGTCTATAATTTAATTGTCAGATTACATGATCTATAATGGTTAGTAACAACAAGAGCTTATAAACTGTGTTACAGAATCCTACTAATATTATAAATGCAAAAGTTTGTAAGTTTTTAAGTTTTAATGTTTGTGTATCAGTCACGCAAAAACGGCTTAAGGGATTTGAATAAAATTTTGCGCACAGATAGATTATAACCTGGATTAAAACATAGGCTACTTTTTACCGTGCGGGAGAAGCCACTGGCAGAAGCTAGTTTAAATATAAATAACAATTAAAACATTTTATTTCACCGTCCCAACCACGATGCTTACCCAGAGTGAGTGTATTGGACACTGATATTTACTTACTAGAAACTATCCTCAGAATGTCGTCTTTCTTGAAGAAAGTTTTTCATTTCGTTGGGCAGACGCAGTATTTATAAAATATGACCACGCATTTCCGTTACACCCTGTATACATCAACTGTCGCAGTCATTTGTGTTGTTACACCCTGTATACATCAACTGTTGCAGTCATTTGTGTTGTTACACCCTGTATACATCAACTGTTGCAGTCATTTGTGTTGTTATACCCTGTATACATCAACTGTTGCAGTCATTTGTGTTGTTACACCCTGTATACATCAACTGTCGCAGTCATTTGTGTTGTTACACCCTGAATACATCAACTGTTGCAGACATTTGTGTTGTTACACCCTGTATACATCAACTGTCGCAGTCATTTGTGTTGTTACACTCTGTATACATCAACTGTCGCAGTCATTTGTGTTGTTACACTCTGTATACATCAACTGTCGCAGTCATTTGTGTTGTTACACTCTGTATACATCAACTGTTGCAGTCATTTGTGTTGTTACACTCTGTATACATCAACTGTCGCAGTCATTTGTGTTGTTACACTCTGTATACATCAACTGTCGCAGTCATTTGTGTTGTTACACTCTGTATACATCAACTGTCGCAGTCATTTGTGTTGTTACACTCTGTATACATCAACTGTTGCAGTCATTTGTGTTGTTACACTCTGTATACATCAACTGTTACAGTCATTTGCGTTGTTACACCCTGTATACATCAACTGTTGCAGTCATTTGTGTTATTACACTCTGTATACATCAACTGTCGCAGTCATTTGTGTTGTTACACCCTGTATACATCAACTGTCGCAGTCATTTGTGTTGTTACACTCTGTATACATCAACTGTTGCAGTCATTTGTGTTGTTACACTCTGTATACATCAACTGTTACAGTCATTTGTGTTGTTACACTCTGTATACATCAACTGTCGCAGTCATTTGTGTTGTTACACCCTGTATACATCAACTGTCGCAGTCATTTGTGTTTTTACACCCTGTATACATCAACTGTCGCAGTCATTTGTGTTGTTACACTCTGTATACATCAACTGTCGCAGTCATTTGTGTTGTTACACCCTGAATACATCAACTGTCGCAGTCATTTGTGTTGTTACACCCTGTATACATCAACTGTCGCAGTCATTTGTGTTGTTACACCCTGTATACATCAACTGTCGCAGTAATTTGTGTTGTTATACATTTTTCGCTGAATGAAATCTTTTCAGTATAAATAACGACCATTTTTCATGTTTTTGTCCCGATTATGAGCTTCTACCCCTGAACGGCCACGGGCATACCAGTATGCCGATCCCGATTACGCGGCTTAAACCTCTATTATTAAATAACTAAAGATCTTATATCCTGTGGCATGGTGCACATGCATTCTTAGATAGTTATTACATAGTGTTAGAAAAAAAACGCAACACAAAACGCAACGCAAACGCAGAAACGCAATTTTAAAAAGCCGTTATGTTGTTTTGATTTCGTAATTTGAAGTTTTGAGTGTGAATAATAGGAAAATATGATATCGGACTCTACAACTCCAACACAACAACTCTATTACTTGTCTATTCATAGTGCAACATGCAAAATTTCATGTAAATTGATACAGTGGTTTTGACAACTACCCACACACACACACACACACACTATTCCCGAAAAATCGTTGATAACAGAATTTGAATAAAATTCAACTCTTGAATTACAAGTATTGTTTACATGTTATTCTAAGGTCTGTTTATTCAACAACCCAAAAAAGTTTACTTTAAGTGCCTCGCTCCAATAGAAACCTCAGCAAGTTGTTTTTTATGAGCCCGGTCGTAAATATGTCAAACTGCGATAAGAGGCCGCGGCCGTTGAGGGGTTAAGAGTTAATGTACACAATAGATTCATTTTATTACACCAGCTGAATGAAATAATATAGTTAAGTCTATTGAGGTAACCTCATTGTGGTTACGATGATGATAATGATCTTGATGATAGACAAAGATTCTTTTATTTTGTAATGTTACCATGCTGTCATGGTAACATTACAAAATAAAATAATCGTTGGCCTATTCCCGTAAGTCGCCTTTAGGATAATAATTAAGATTTGCAGACTTAAACTTGTTAGACTTTAAACTTGGTTATTTTTAGGGTTCCGAACATCCGAATGTAAAAACGGAACCCTTATAGGATCACTCGTGCGTCTGTCTATCTGGCTGTCTGTCTGTCCGTCCGTCTGTCACAGCCAAAGATTATTGGGGACCCTTATCTCCGAAACCACTATTCCCAAAATTTAAAAAAAAAATACTGCATTTAGTTCCTTACTTATAGATTACAGTAAAACCTATAAGAAGTACCGACTCGCTCTTTGCCGATTTTTTACGTTATATAGATTCAAGAGGCAGTTTTCCTTGTTTCACAAAGCTTACAAATAAAGGTCTGTGAACATTCGCTTTACTCATTATCAGTCTTTACAAATGGGGCATTGAAGTATTTATCATTAGTTATCCAGAAACGGAATACGATCGAACTTGATTCAAATAAACAAACCTGCGTGTTACCAGCCCAGTGGTCGCCAACCTCAACTTCACGGTCATATAAATCATTGACAGGGTTATGCTTTTGAAACAGATTTTTACATCGAGCCATTGGCACGGTCAGTCAAGTGATGAACAAAAATACACCTAGACAACGCCTACCAGCCTCCAGCCACATTCATTCATAACTCCAACGTCATCTGTATATCTCCTGTTGATAGCAGAACGTCTGTGTTCATAAAAACTTGTCTCAACTCAGTCTCTGAAGCTGTTTGTTTACCTCTCGATGCTGCGATGTATATTCTGCGTAAGAACTTATTTATCACAAAGCTACGTATGTCTGGATTAATTTCGGAAATGTGATTTGGATCTGTTTTGTGTTTTACAGCAGAAGAAACGAGGGAAAAGCGATGGGAAAAATAAGGAGAATTTCATAGAAGACATCCATGATGGTAAAGATGAAGAACAGACCCCGGAACCTTTGGTGGAAAAGAAGAAAGTTTGCTACGAGATCAGAGAGTCGGATATCATGGGCAGGTAAATGAAGCATTCTAAATATTGCTTAGTTTTATAGCTCGTCCAGAAATGTACTCCATATAACCTCAGTTGGATAAATTATTAAAAATTGTGTCCTCGCTTGTTGGAAAGGTCACATCTAATTCGCCCACAAGCCGTCCAACTCCAAACTACTTTGGAAAATCTCTGATGACGTTGGTAGTGTTTTCCCGCGCAATTGTTACAGCTCAGGGATGTTTTTTATGGTGTTAGTAGACAATTTGGCGAGCAGCCCATCTCTATTTATGCACTATTCGGATTTCTGGACTAAAAATATTAATGCACTTAGCTATGAATGTTAAAAGCGATTGTATATTATTATACCGTTTGGAATTCAAAATTTATAAAAATGTATCTTGTTCCATTGACACTAAAGCTTAAAATCCTGTTTCAATGTTTTCAGATATCTTGTGGCAAACCGAGATATCCGATCTGGTGAGGTGATTATCGAAGAGCCAGCCATTGCTGTTGGACCCTGCACTGGATGCGGCCTAATCTGTCTGGGATGCTATCGGGAACTGGATGAAACAAGTCTGGCCAAGTTAGTAGCTAAATGTGTGTGTTCAATACGACATCTGTCTATGATCGTATACATTCCGATTGGTTACCAAGAAAACCAATTAGAGTTCCTTAGAAACGATAAGCCTCTAGGTGTAAATTTTAACTATTCGAAAATGTAGGTTACCGAAGTTGTGAGTTACGGCACGCACCAATATTGAATGTAACGTCTCAACTCAACAGTAATAATCACGTCTCAATCCATCCCCTTTCACATACTTAACTGCAGGTACTTGTTTCCTCTCTGCAGATGCCAAGGCTGCAAATGGCCGATGTGCAGTAGCTCATGTCCTGGGTTCGGCAAGTCCACGGGGCACTCCACGTACGAGTGCGAGACCTTGAAGGGAATCACACCAGACTACTCCAAACTTGAGGAACTAAAGGACTCTTATCAAGCTTTGATGCCTTTGAGGTACGTCTAAAATATCTAAGAAAAGGTATACAATGTTTTCTAGTTCTGGAATGCTCAAAATGACAAGGCAGTCGAAAAAGCTATTTGGTATATCTGTAGAGGCATTAATCCACTAAATCAAGCTTCAAAAAGGTATTACACACACAATAAAAAAATATATCTAACGGGAGTGCGGTGGAAAGATGTATCTTTCTGTCTGTATTCCAAATAAACTTAACCACTACCACCTACATAAAACAACTATAGTATATATTTTTGCTTTGTGGTATGAATCATATCAATACAAATATTTATAGAAATTCTGACCTTGAATTTGACTACCAACAATTTCATTTAAAGTAGTTCGTCACGAAAATATGGAGCTAAAACTTTCAACTGATAATTCCAGATGTCTACTCCTAAAGAATGCCGATCCAGCAAGGTGGGCAGCACTCTCAGCGATGGAAGCCCACAACGCGCTGCGTCGCGCCCGCGGGGACATCTGGCCCATCAACGAGAAGAACGTCGTACAGAGAATCAAGAAGTGGGGGCTCAAGTTTGAAGATGAGGAAATTCATACTGTGTGCGGAATTTTGGAGGTAGGGCCAGATTTTGTTTCGATTGTTATTTATGTTCACAACTATGGTAAATTGAAATTGATGTGCGGGCTTACGAACAGCTTCTTTGGATTAGTCTTTAAATTGTTGTTGATTTTTGAAGATTAACTTATCAATATAGTCAGAAGTAAATTGTAACAGAAACATGCGGCAAAGCCTACTTTTTTATAGGGTAGGAAATCATCAAATAACTTCTTTCACTTTGGATGGAGCGGGAGGGCGTGTCAGACTCTTACTGACTAAAACCCACCCCTGTTCCTTCAGTTGCCAGGGTAAGGTGACTCTTTGATTACTTCCACGATCCTAGTAGGTAGGGTATCCTAAGGTTACACAGTAGTGCATGTTTTCACTAACACTAGGAAACATATAATAAATGCCTTAATACTATTGCACAATTGCAGTTGGATTTATACGAACTCACGGCGTTTTTAAAAAAATGGTTGTCTGTAAAGTTGGTTTACGGACGATAGTTTAACGTGACAACGTCATAACAAAACATTGATGAAATATAGATGCGGCGCATGCATACAATGAGCGTACCGGGACACTTTTTCGTGCATGCAGCCGCAGGTTCATCGATTTATTAGACGTTGTCACGTCAAAAACGTTAAAATACAAAAGTGCTCTCTTGTTTAGGCATTTTTTTAAAGCTTTGTGTTATCAAAAACGGGCCTTATATCTTATAGTTATATATGTGGACCGTGCGTATTTCAAGAACAGTTGCAAATATTTTTTTTTCTTTAATTCGGAAAATCATTATTTTAGCAAGGACCATTTGAATTCCAGGTAAACGCCTTCGAAGTCGGCGGCAGCGGCGCCAACGCCCGCGCTCTGTACGACAGAGCGTACCTCCTCGCTCACGACTGCACTCCCACCACCACACACACTGATGCTGAACGAGTTCCTGGAAGACCTCTCACCATTAGAGCTTCAGTGCCACATAAAGCTGGAGATCTGATATCACTATGCTACGCATATACGCTGCAGGTAGGTAATTTATAACTTGAATCGTCATCATTTCAGCAGAAAGACGTTCACTGCTGGACATGTGCCTCCTCCAAGGGGAGAGGGGGCGGGGGTGTGCGGTAATTGCCTCGCTCGGCAGGCGGATTGACAATCGCAGTTGGTTATTAAAAAATGCACAGAGAATGCTGCTGCCCATTCCATGGTAAGACCCTTAGTCCCCTTTTATGACACCCACGGGAAGTGATGGGATGATGCTATATAAATAATCTTGCTGTTTAATGATAATATATAATGCTATTCTTTACGTCCTACATCATACGGGCGATAATAAAAATTGAATATTATGTAGAAATTCATAAAAAATATGTACCTAGTGGACTGTAGCGACATCTATGACGCCGCACACAAACTAAAATAACAAAAAAAGCCTACATCGCGCAAGCAGAGTTCTCCGCGCAATTTGAACATATACAACAGCCCAAAATCAACCATTGGGCAGTTGCCCGGACCAGACACAACACCCGTCTGGTCGGAGGATCCTCCCTTTTCAATGGAGGTTGTGGGACTTTACACCCTGTTCCGCGTACCTCCAAACTGGTGACCCTCGAGCATGAACGTCAGCGCAGCCTTCGTGCAGCTACTTCAGCGTGACGTCATCATCATCGCTTCCTTCAAGCTCTTGACTTGAGCAACGAGTCCTACAGCCAGCCAGTACCAACGACTTCTACGGGTATCCTGACCACGAGCATGCAGCGGACGCGCATTCCTGGTCAGCATCCTCAGCCACTTTCATCAACTTCAACCTCATCAGCGATCTTGGCGCAGCGAACAGCACCTTCGGCCGGTCGAAGAACCTCTCCTGGTCGACGCCAGCAGTCAAGCCACTACGTCGCACAGCACCGCTCCGATCCACTGGAGCCCGCGGCACCACTCCGACTCACTGGAGCCTGCAGCATCATCCCGACTCACTGGGACATCATCACCCCGACTCACTGGGGCATCATCCCGACTCACTGGGACAGCAACACCCCGACTCACTGGGGCATCACCGCAGACAGTTCCGACTCATCAAGAACCACTGATCTCCGATCGCCGGAGGGGAGTGATGTAGCGACATCTATGACGCCGCACACAAACTAAAATAACAAAAAAAGCCTACATCACGCAAGCAGAGTTCTCCGCGCAATTTGAACATATACAACAGCCCAAAATCAACCATTGGGCAGTTGCCCGGACCAGACACAACACCCGTCTGGTCGGAGGATCCTCCCTTTTCAATGGAGGTTGTGGGACTTTACACCCTGTTCCGCGTACCTCCAAAAGACTTTCAGGTCAGGATTATCTAGCGTGCTTCACCATCGACCACATCACCGTCTACCATCAGATGATTTCAATAGCCAATGTTAGTCGTGATGGGTTGTAATTCTCTTACTATTCCTTGACCGTGTATCTTTACTATGATTAGGGCACACTTAAACGCCGGGAGCACATAAAGCACAGCAAGTTCTTCGACTGTAGCTGCACGCGCTGCAGTGACCCCACCGAGCGCGGCACCTTCGCCAGCGCCTTCCGCTGCCCGCGCTGCTGCGGGAGGGTGCTGCCCACCGCGCCGCTGGAGCCCGGCGCCGTGTGGAGGTGCATCGACAACGGCTGTGACTACGCCATGACCGCCCCGTCCGTCCAGCTGCTGCTGAAGAGGTGAGGTGAATATTTGTATGTCTTCTTCTTCTCTTGATAGTTTCTTATTTCTTCTTTAGGCTCAGTTTTCAAAATTTTTGTCAAGCCACTTCATTATTTTGGCGATTAAATAAAATTCCACCATTGAAAGTGGCCACATGCCGCTTGCTGAGTTCATTTCAATATACAATTAAGTAATAATAGAAATATTAAAGTTTTCATAATTGTTGATTTCTTACGTGCTAAACAATGCACCTGCCATGTTATCTCTTTACGACCCTTGGTTAACTGATAGAGAATGCCTATTTTTTTCAGACTAACAGACGAGTTCGAGCAGATAGACGTCAACGACGTCCGCGGCTACGAGGGTTTCCTGCACAAGTACCGGAACGTGATCCACTCCAGCCACTACCTGTGCCTCTCCGCCAAACACTCGCTGAGCCAGCTGTACGGCAAGGTGGCCGAGTACATGATACATGAGATGCCCGAGGCCGAGCTCAACAGGAAGATTGAGATCTGCAGAGATCTCATGAAGGCGTTTGATGTTATTGAGCCGGGGTATTCTAGATTGAGAGGTAATGTTAATACAACGATCTTCTTTTTGCTATAAGACAAGACAAAACATTTATTTGTAGAAACATGAGTATACATAAAAGGAATGCAGGTTGTTCATAAACAAAAAAGATCCGTCATGTTCGGCCTTTGTGGCATACATAAATAGAGAAAGGTCATACACAAAGTTAAAATTATTATAAAAATAAAATTGTCACACAAACTATAAATTGAATTAAATAATAAATTTGAATTAAATTGTCCTCTAATCTAATTATAAATTATCAAATTATACATTATCACAAAAAAAAGACTAGCATGCAAGACAAGACAAGCTATAAAAGACAGTTTTCGTTACATCAACATGCAGTTAGTCGACTCTTCACGTGACCATGAGGACTGGCCTTTTTTCGGGCAAAGAATCAGTACTGCCATTCAACATGGCAATACTGCCAGTGTTCTGTGCGAATCAGTACTGCCATTCAACGTGGCAACACTGCCAGTGTTCTGTGCACTTTTCTCATTGGCAGCGTTGTTGACGAATTATTCAATGCCCAATTTTTTATGGCTCCCTTTTTTATGCTGCTTCTACATATTTTATTTACTTTCTAAAAATATAAGAAAAAAAAAGTCATGAAAATTCTTTGCAAATTAAATGAAACTGTATTAGCACAATCGTTGCAAAAGATGTAGCGGTTGAAGGATTGTAGCCCTCTTCGTTCAATTGAATTGTAGTGAAGATAAGAACTATTAATTAAAACTGTATAATGTGTTTGGTTCCAGGTGTGACGTTGTATGAACTGCACGCACCGCTCATGATCCTCACGACGAGGGACTTCGAGAAGAAAGCTATCACCAAAGACAACTTGAGGACACGACTCAAAGAGGTAATGGTTTCCATAAGTCTCAATTATGTGGTAAAAACAGCAAAGGATTAGAAACATTTATTGTTTTGTACCTCTGGCATAAGCTGCTCTACATATGTGAGTAGCTATATTGAGATGTTATCCTCAAGATGTTTAGTTAAACGGAAATCTATAAAGAGAGTTTCACAAGATTTTCTGAATGTTAGTACTTAATGAAAAACGTTCAGGACGTTATTTCCCAGAATATCGAATTTTAGTTTTCTGGCACTTTCATGTTGAGATACCAAATTTTCGACGCCTGATCTCCTTTTCCGAAGAGTAACCAATGGAACCCCATTGCTAAGCCTCCGTTATCCGTCCGTCCGACTGTCTGTCTGTCTGTCTCTCTGTCAGCTACTCAGCTGGTAGTATCTCATGAACCGTTATAGGTAGACTGTTGAAATTTCAGCATGTGTATTTCTATTGTCGCTATAACAACAAATGATAAAACATAATAAAATTAAAGGAGCAGTACGGAACCCTTCGTTTGTGAGTCCGACTCACACTTGGCCGGCTTTTTCGTAGTTCATCCACTTGCGCAGCGTGAATTAATTTTCTGTCTCAACAATAGTCCTTTAGAATTTGTTTTGTGTGTTCCAGATCGTACGATACCTCACAGAGTCAGCTCTAATTCTGGGCTTCGAACCATCCCAGTCGTCCGAAGGTCTGATGGCATCAGCAGCCAGAGACGCACTGAAGAAGATCAAAACGTGGGAACAGATCATCGGGAAGATATCATGATGACTCGTCACCATAGATGTCCGGAAGTGGAGAATTGTTGGCTGATTGAGTTCGTTGAGATTGAACGGTTTAAATGTTTCATATAATTACCTAGGTTAAAATTATTCAAAAATCAATTTGGCATTTTGTCTCATTATTTTCTTTTCATATAATACAGTATTTCTCTGAATTTCTTTCTTTCTATCAACTGTATTTTTTTCATGAAGAAAGATGTCGAATTATAGTTGGCTCTGTTGTAAAAAAAGTATACGATTTGGCTAATTTATTGTTTGTGAATAAGATAAAGATGCATTATTTAAAAAATCTAATTTATATCATATTTTTAGTATTATTATATATTTATTTATAAATATAATTATACATGATTTTAATTAACATATTGTATAGATTAAATTATTTATAATTAACTCATAATTTATGGTCTCTCTTGTTATCGTATCGGAAAACAATTATTTATTTTTGTAAAAGATTTATTTATTCATTCCTTCCACTAAAAGACATTATTATTGTGTGAAATATTTTTGTAATGAATTGTTTAACCTTCTCCAACTAATTTAGCATTTAAAATAAACTATTTGAATTATAACGCGTTTTATTTTTGAAGTAAAATCAATACCTATTTTCTGAGCCCCACGAAACTTTCATTCACGTTGTCCAAATGTCCTAAGCTCCATGAGCAAGAGATCGTGTGGCCACCAGTGGAAGTCGCGCGCCACTTCCTTTATTACCGTGCAAACAAAGTTAGTCGGTGGCTGCCACAGGCGGGTGGTGGCCCCCACAATTTCTGCTACTGTACAGTCTCACGTAGAGACGAGCCACCGGTGGCGCGGTGGTGTGTCGCGGCCACTCTGTTGCGTGTGGTCGCCACTTGCTACACGTGTGCTGCGAGTCCATACAAATGTTTGAAAAATCATGTAAACTGCTCGTTGCTAGCCACCGGTGGCCACCACCGATAAGGTAGCTCGTTTGCGCGTACCATAGAACAACATAGCCTTTGACAGCTATTAATACAAATCACCACTTCATAAGGAGCTGTAAACTTCCATCAAAAATGTATGAAATAAAGTTACAAAATAATCCGATTGTCTGATTGACCGACCTTTCGTTTAGGAGCATTTCGTCGCCTTGGAGAAAGAGCGAAAGAGGTAAATTTACAGGAAAAAGAAAAACTGCGCTCTGCAAAAACCGCCTTAGAGTAAAAACATAAATGTGTAAGAGGTAGCATTACAATAAGAAAAAAAAAACTGCGCCTTGTAAAATTTTATTACCATAGCTTATGCAAATATGCGTATTTTAGTTTTGAATTTCGATACGTATTCAAATGCATATATGATACATATTTCAGGTTAAAGTCGTAAGAACGTAAAATGCTACTTGCGAGCTTTTCGTAAGACACTCGCGAGTTTTTACGAGGTTGTCATTAACCATTACAGATGGCGTTACAGGTTCCTAAACTTTTTTGTGTGAAACTAGGGCTTGTGTCCCGATTCCCGAGGTTTACTTTCCGAAAGTGTAATAAAATTAAAATGACCAAACTTACATTCCCAAGCTCTTCATTCCAAGGCTACGATTTGTACCTACAACAAAATTTTACCAGTAAGATACAGGCCATGTTAATGGGGAGAGACCATTGCCACAAATACACCACTGATTCAGGTTACAGGCTCATCACCTGCCTAGCATTTTCCCAAGTATCTTTGGGGTGGGGGTCAGCTTCTAGTCTAACGAGATGTAGCAAAATCTTGCCTGTGGGATGCTGTAAAAAACAAGTAAGATCGTTTTCTGCCCACTCCATGGGCGAAAGTCGTGACTTTATGTTTGTATGAAAACAAGTTCATACAATACACATTATGCACCACAATATGAAAGAATACGGCTATAGTTTCAAGGGTCAAATCGCGCGGTTTATTTTTACACCGCGCATGCGAACCAGCGCACGCGCAGATCAGTCAGCTGCCCGGTACAGCGCACATGGGAGATATCCTATAGTTTTTGTGTGTTTTTCCATTATTTCAGTAGTTATTTGTGTTGGTTATTTAGTGACCTATATGGAAATACCGAAGGTTTCAAGTAAGTTTGAATTATCTACCTCTTAACTTCAAAATAGAGTGTCAGAAGTAGATATTATTAAACGATATTTATAGCTTTAAGTTAAAGTATTGAAATTCTTATTCAGTTGGAATTTGATAGTGCATACAAATTACGTAAGTAGAAAAATATATTCAAGAAGTGACCAAAAGTAGACCAATAACAAAACCAAAAGAAAGATTCATGACAATTGGCGCCTGATATCAGCGGCTTAGCAATACTACTCACGCCTGCTGACGCCCGCATAGCATTACACACTTTAGCATATAATATGTGGGTCAATATATCGGACCAATATCCATACGGAATTTTATTGCAAATTGAAATACAGATCCAAACATAAACGGATTCTGCCCGGGGGTGGAGGCCTGCCCGGGGGTGGAGGATAAATTCTGCCCGGGGGTGGAGGATAAATTCTGCCCGGAGGTGGAGGATAAATTCGAAAGAGTTACCTCGCCCCCGGGCGCGTAGGGCAGGGAGGAACAGGGGTGGGTTTTAGTCAGTAAGAGTCTGACACGCCCTTCCGCTCCACCCTAGAGCGGAAGAAGTCATAAGATGATTTCCCACCCCCCAAAAAAAAAAAAAAAACATAAACGGATTGCCAATCTTTCTTCAATGCTGTAATAAATTTTCTATCTGACTCTCTGATTATAAACCATCTCAGTCGGATACTCAGGCAATACATACCTTCATTGACTTTCCAGAATGGTAGAACAAGGCTCCTGCATGGTGTGTCTCTCCCCGGCCATCCAGAAGTGCTCAGGCTGCCAGAACGTCCACTATTGCTCCAAGGAGCACCAGAAGCAGGACTGGAAGCAGCACAAGTTCCAGTGCACCCCCGCCAGGGTTAAGGAGAACGAGAAGTATGGCAGGTACCTGGAGGCGTCCAGGGAGATCAAAGCTGGGGATATTGTGCTGAAGGAGAAGCCTCTTATCACTGGACCTGCACAGGTAAGAGTCATTTCCGCCTTCTTTCCTACTTATATTATAAATGTGAAAGTTTGTGAGTATGGATGTCTGGATGTTTGTATTTTATGTGTTGATGTTTCTTACTACGTGAAAACTACTGAACGGATTTTAATTAGACTTAAAGTATACTAAATAATAAAAATAAAAAGACTTTATATTGCCTGCTTAAATACAAAATAGATATGTAAGTAATTAATTATTTCTAACCTAACACTAATGGTTAGCAGGAACCCCACGGCCTTCTCCAAGTCCTTCCATTTGGTTCTGTTTTGGGCTACTTGTAGCCATTTTGTGCCAGCATTAGTTTTAAGTATAGCATAATCAGCATTTTAATATTCCCACTATTGAGATACAGGCCATCTCTCTGTGAGAGGGTATGGGACGTAATCCACCACGCGAGCCCAATCCGTGTAGGTGGATATCACATGTTTTTGAAGTTGAATAACGATAGGCTATAAAGTAAGGTTTACCTGTTGATGGTTTAACAGTTTAAAGAGTCTGAGCCATAGTATTCCTTCCTAGATTGTGTCAACCAGCAATTCGTACCAACCAGTATTTTCTTTATCTCTCTCGGTAAATACGTTGGAAAGCTTACTAGCAGTCTAGTCTTAGAAGAATCTTTTTGTAGGATTTAATTAATATATATATCTATAATAAAATTAAAAGCCTTTTATTTCTTGCTTAAAAAATAATGTTTGTAAAACATGCAATCATAAAATTTAAAAAAGTACACATTCAATACATACACAACAATTAGAATTCATCAAAAAAATTACATTTATTATCTATTTAAAATACAAAACCATTAATTTAAACAAAATTCAATTTAATTCATAATTCAATCAATTAAATTCAATTCAATATACCTAAGCACCACCACCCCACCTGCACCTGCAGTGCCTGTGCACTTAAGCTGAGTGATGGCCGTTTTGCGTGGATGTGACGCATTTTTTCCCCCAGTTTTTCTTCTTTTTTTTTGTGTTTCTCTGTTTTTTGCGTCATGTTTACCGTAAATAAACGTATTTTCTTTCTTTCTTTCTTTCTTTCTTATGTACATAAAATTTACAAATCAGAAAAAATATGTCGTGTGTCTTAATAATATTTATTAGTATCGATTTAAATCATTTGATATTTTAAGTCTATTAACATTCCATTTTCATTATTATCATTATTAAAATGTTATTTTTGTTTAAATAGCAAGAACCGCTCTTGTTAGAAGGTGAAGGCCTCCTCCAGGGATGACCAAAGTCTCTATCTTTAGCTGTTCGCTAGTTAAATAATAATAGTTATGTAGTAATTATTAAATTCTTCATTACTTACCAGCTGTACATTGTAGGTAGGTGTTTTGTTGGTAGTCTGGTTACGCACACCATTTCTAACCGGTCGCGTCGGATATCCGTCCCATCGGACTATATGAGAGTAAAGGAACTGTTATGTTGTTGCAATAAAAGTAAGTTTTATGTCTTCGATGATCTTTATTTTAATTCTTAATCTTAGTAATTAGTAATTACAACAGCTCCGTGTTAGCCGACCAAAGGTAATCGCATCCTGGTTATCTCAATCAAACAATCTGCATCTGACACTTGACAGCCAGTGTCATAGTGACGTACCGTTACTACAGGAACAGAAAGTGTACCTGTGTCTGCGCACACGCTTGTACACTATAATATCTCCTGCGTACTTGGATAATCTCCGTTGAGATTGGCCGACCGTTATCGAAATTCCGGTGGGGGGGATTATTAGCCTCGCCATTTCTTTATCTTCAATTTCAGGTCACACCGCCGGTCTGCCTCGGGTGTTACAAACTTCTAGAAGAAGGAAAGACAGTAACATGTGAGAAGTGCGGCTGGCCCTTCTGTTCCGCAGAATGTACCGTTAAAGAGGAGCATGACCCTGAGTGTCACTACACCCAACAGAAAGGAGAAAAGGTACGAAGAAGTAATTTGAGAAGTTGTAGCGCTGTCAGCCGCATCTTAGCGGTGACGCTATTATAAGTACTTTGATTGTCGCCCTTACTGCCACGACAATCCCTATTTTTCTGAATTGAATTCGAAGTTGAATATTTCTTAAACTCTTCTTTAGCTTTAAAACCTGTCACAGCTTTGGAATTGAAAGTAAGATTTGACCCGCTCTAAACTCCAAATACTTAATTCAGAAAACGGCTTATAGCACCCTGCGATTGTCTGAATCTTTAGCAAATTTACGGCAGAATCATACTTATAGGTACCTACCACTATTAGATGCTTCAGCAGTAATGATTTTCGAGTCCATAGTCTTAGAAATCGCTTGATGTACATGTTCAGAATACCCTCTGCTTTCATTTCTTCCATTCTTGCTGCCACCAGGTGAACATTACAACTTTCGGCATCCCTCACCCAAACTACCAGTGCATCACAGTTCTCCGCTGTTTATACCAGCGAGACCACAACCAGAAGCTCTGGAACAAGATCCAGGCTCTGCAGTCACATTGTGAAGACAGGAAGGACACTGACAAGTGGAACAACGACAAGAAGATGATCGCGGACTTCATCTGGAAATTCTTCAAGTTAGAGGGGACTTTCAGTGAGGAGGAGATTATGAAGTGTTGTGGGATTTTGCAGGTGAGGAATTAGCTTGACAATAAGTAGGATATATAGAGGATCCTCTATCGGATTGAGTTGCTTCTTTTTTCTTAAACAGGAATTTTAGCACCGCCACTGATAAAGTGTAAATAATTGTTGGCAGTCATCACCACCACCATTCTCCTTTAAGACCAACATTTGATACAGTGGTATAAGAGATATATTGGCTATGGGTGAAATTTTTATTAACTTTGATGATGACGTTCATTTGTTGGCCTTCTGAAATCTGTCATCTGAGAAGCATGATAACCAGGACGTAAGTCCAATTTAAGAAAATAGTCCACCCATCTCCACTAAACCCAACCACTAATACACTAACCCAGGCTGTTTCTCTGCCAGATCAACGGGCACGAGGTGCCCCTGCTGGAGCCTGAGTACGTGGCGCTGTTCGACCGCATCTCCATGGTGGAGCACAACTGTCGCGCCAACTGCAACAAGAGCTTCAGCTCGCAGGGCGATATTGTAAGTCAATTGTCGTCTAAGGCCGGCTACACACCTTACGGTACGAGTCGATTCTTGATAAGGTAACCTGGAGGTCAGAATCAAATACAAAATGTTCTAATCGCTACACACATGACGAGAAGGGACTGCATGACACTATTAAGAACGCCCTAACAGAATAGTAACCGGACGGCACCGGCGGCATTCTGGTCAACGCAGTAAGAAATAACGCGATCCGGCCCGGAACGCGCAAAACCGGATTAATAATCGGGATCGGTAATTTAAAAAGTCGATAAACATAAGAAAAATTGAATTTCGCGGGCTACACAAGCGCATTTTCTCTAGTCCAATGCAACTGCTCACCGCGACGGCTAGAAAATAACTGGAACAGAAAATAAGAAAGGGCCCGTGAGGCGTTCTACACGGTTGGACACGGTTTCAATTCTGACCCGCTAAGAGTAGAATCTGATCGGCCCGTAAAGTAAGGTGTGTGGCTGGCCTTAACGATGGCATATGGCATGATAACGTAGCGCGTATTTTAGGGCTTTAGAAAAGGAAGGAACACATTTGTTCAACACGGGACAATACACATCGGCATCAATCACAAAGAATAGAAGAAAACATGAAAAACAAAATGGCACTACAAAACAATTTAAAAATAAATGAATAACATTCCTTTTCCAGAGGTGATCCTCATCTTCATACTTTCTCAAAACGGAAAATAACGAAAATGAACACACTGATGATGTTTATGGTTAGGATCAGATTATTTAACGTAAACAGTGACAGGGAATAAGACTGACAATGGCGTCTGGAGACTCTACACTGGACTCATCATTATATCTCATTTGGGGTCGGCGCAGTATCTCGCCTTCTTATATACACAACTTCGGCATGGACTATTCTTATCTAATCTTGTAAGTTTTCCAGATCCTCTGCGCCGGCGTGAATATCTCGTCCGGCTCACACATCACGGTCTGCTACACAGACCCCACGTGGGGCACGGAGGCACGGCGCCACCACCTCGCCGACTCCAAGTTCTTCGAGTGCACGTGCGAGCGGTGTTCCGACGTCACCGAGCTGGGGACTATGTATAGTGCTGTCAAGTGTAAGAAGAAGTGAGTTTCCATTTCATTTTATATTTATAACAACGACGAGCTATTGAATTGAATGACGAGGAGAGCTGACCTCAAATAATGAGATGAATGAGAAAAGAGAAGAATTAAGACAACACGGAAATGGTATGACGATTGATGACCCAAATAGCTGGGCACTATCCCGAGCTTGTTCGAAAAGTCTTAAGGCGCAGTTGTATGACTTTTATTGATTTTTAATTGAACATCGCATCTAAACGACTAGTCTTATTTTTTTGAAAAATAAATAAATGTTACTCTAGACAATTTTCTTCGTAATTTTACATGTGAATATTTGAAATAACATTTTTATAACATAGTGTAATTAATTTGTAACATGATGTCTAACGCAGATGGAAAATTGAGAATCACGCCAAAACTATAGAGCGTATTTATATGAAACCTTCACCGACACAAAACCAGAAACACCGACTTCCAAAGTTAAAGTTATTTTGCACTTTTTTTGAAGGCGGGAAAAAAGTTTTTATTTTTCACTTTTTAGTTATGGTTCCCCATTAAATTGTGTTAACACTACATAGACATACGATTGCAGTAATCGCAGTTGATTTGCTATCATTTTTTGAGGAGTTCCGTTGTCTGTCTCCGAAACTCATCATCAGATCTATATGAAATTTAAATGGGACCATTTCGGAATATGGCCCTTACGAACAAAAAAAAAAATTAAAATCCCTCTATTATATGACGGAGTTATGTCCGAACATACATAAAAAAAAATACAAACATCCGAATTTATAACCTCCTTTTTGAAGTTAATGTACCTAGTCGTATTTTTTTTACCTGGTCAGGTGGTGTATCAAAATAAAGAGCACGAGGAGACGATTTCAAAAAAATATAACTCACTAAAATAATAATAATATTCCACAACTATCACACAACGCCATCTAGTCCCAAGCTAAGCAGAGCTTGTGTTATGGGTACTAGACAACTGATAAACATACTTATATATTTCTAAATACATAAATATTATAGATAAATTACACCCAGACACAGAACAAATGATCGTGCTCATTACACAAACATTTGTCCTGGGTGGGAATCGGACCCACGACCGCCAGCATAGCAGTCTGTAATGTAGGAAATAAAGGAACGTTTTTGTTGTTTTAGATCAGTCGGGTTTTTTGAAAATTTTCATTATCTTGTTATTTTGTGTTGTTGCATATTTCAGAGATTGCAAAGGCTACCTCCTTCCCGAGACCTTCATCCTGCCCATTCTACACAAGACGAAGAGTCCCAACCCCGAGACCCGCAACCTGGACCACAAGTTCTGGAAGTGCAACTCCTGCCTGGACGCTGTCTCCGACGCCATCATCCAGCAACTCGTGCAGGACATCGGCAGGGAGCTCAGCATCATGCCTAAGGAAGATCCTGAAGCTTGCGAAAGGTTGGGATAAAACGTGTTTCATAGTTGGTTCCAAGAGAATATTTCTTGGTCGATCTGAATTTACTATGTATTAACACTGCTGTGATTACGGACGAAATTCTAAAGTGGTATATTCTCAAATCTACACTAGTCTGATACTAAGAAATCTTACACATTCATAGCAGACTCATTTTATTACCTACCTAAAGAGACTTCCTACATAATTGCTAACACACAAAACATCAGCAGGCTTACTCTTGACACTCGTATTCAAATGGAATTGGAAATTGGGATCGAGTTAATGTCATTTGGCACTCTTGAATGCTACATAGCTCATGATTGGAATCGTGTTAGGTGAATTTTTTTGGAACTCAGGTAACCCCAAATAATAAAAACTGAAGGCCTGGGTAATAACTTGGACATTAACTAATTGGAGAATCTCCATTCACCTTCCAGGTTCATCGGTCACTGCAGCAGCTACCTCCACCCCTCGCACTTCTACATGACGGACGTGAGCCTGGCCCTGGCGCAGATGATCGGCCAAGAGGTGGAGCAGGGCCTGGCAATGGTGACGGATGACCGACTGCTACTCAAAACGCAGCTCTGCAAGAAGATCGCTGAGCTGTTTGAGATTTTGGCACCAGGTATGTGGATACAGTTGGTACGAATTTACACAATTTACTTTTTTTTGGAGCCTTAATATTTGAAATAGACAAAACGATCTCTCTATAGATTTTTCAAGTTTCAAGCCACAAACATTTTTTTTCAAGCCACATACATTTCTGTTTCAAGCCATATACCTTATTTTTGTTTTTTTTTGGTGTGGGTAATCATCCCATGACTTCTCCCGCTCTGGGTGGAGCGGGAAGGCGTGCCAGGCTTTTACTGACTAAAACCCACCCCTGTTCCTTCCTTGCCCGAGTACCCAGGGGCGCGGTAACTCTGTTACGAATTTATCCGCGACCCAAGCCACAAACCTACGCGCCTTTCTTAGTATAGAATCTATGATAAAAGTTTTAAAAAGGCAGAACACCGAAACCCTGAATGCACCATTCAAGCTAGGTGGCAGTCCGGGGTCGCAGGTGCTCGGAGTGGGGACTCTGTTCGCCTACCGGGTGACCTCAGGAAAGACGGCGGCACAGCGAGGCTCATTGGAGACCCCTTTCCAGTCTCCCCAGGGATGTGCCCTAATCGGTGTTGTACTGAGGGGGTTCCGGGGTGGTCTTTTAAAAGGTAACGGGACCTCCCTCACGACCCTCCCACGTGCAGTTGGTGATCACTAGGGTGGTTTTAGTGAGGTGAAAATACACCACCGCGACCGGCGCCAATTGAAGAATTTTCCTAGAAAAAAAAAAATGTCTTCCCCTATACGTGTCTATCTTAACTTGATAGTTATTATCCATGAAAGCCATAACATTTTACATCTGATGAATGCTGAGACACGATCAAGCGTAGGTAATAAAATTGTCAGCAAGCCACCGGCTAACCACAATCTGTTTCAGCTGAAACTCGTCTCCGAGGCACCTTACTGTACGAGCTGCATGCTGCCGTCGCCGAGACGGGCAGGAGACAGGCTCTCATTGATGGACCCATGACCCTGCTCGGATATGTCTCTGTGAGTGACCTATCTTACTGAATATAGCTTTTGGTTTTAATATACAGAGTGGATTTATGAAATGGAGCAGCAAGGACAGGTACCTTAACTGTTGTAGCTGCAGGAAAACGATTTTAGAAGACTATCCATGAATCCTTGAGGAATACTTTCCTTAAAAAAAAAATTGGCAGTCATGGGGACTGCCGACCGAATTGAAAACTGTGTGCTACGCGTCGTAGCACTCGTAGCAGTGTCGCGCGAGTTCAATAGTTTTTTTTCCCATTTCAAAAATGCACAACGCACCTTACTAGGAATAAACTCACATATACAAGACACTCAAACCCGGAATACCTGTCTGTAGATCATACAAATATTTGTGCCGTGCTGGAAGCGAACCCGCGACACGCAAGGCACCAGCCAATCTTTCAAACACTGCACCAACCGTGCCGTCAAAGTCGATCTTGTATATAATAATGATCAAAAGTCTTTCGGATCAACTAAGGTTTGAGCACTAGAAAAGAAACAAATCTCAATATTGCTACACCATCACAAAAATCCACCCTGTAAAAAGTGTACCCTGACCTGGTGTATTCACTAACTCAGTTGATATCAATTTGATAGGTACTTTGCAGTACATTGCTCGATGGACATCGATTATAATAAGCACTACGTGGTACATTTTTGTTTTCCTATACGTCAAAGCAGCAATGTACTGCAAAGTGCCTATCAAATTGATGTCAACTGAGTTAGCGAATACGCCTACTGTTTTATATGCTAAAGTAAAGTTCAAAAAGGTAAAATCTCAACGTTAAGTTGCTAATTCAGCAGTGTTATTCTGAAAATATCTCACTGTGACATCTTAGATCTTATTTACGCGCTATCAATTCATCAGCTACGTATATGTACCTATGTATATCAATTACGCGAATACAGTGACATAATACTTAAAGCTTCTAAATCGCTATAAGATTACCGCTAAATTAATGAACAGACGTCATTATGGGGAAACACTGCAGTGATGATTGTTTTGATAAATTCCGATCCTAACACCTGTTGTGGTAGTAAAACTGAATGGTCTGATGCAGAGTCTACGGTGAAGCCCATTTAATCATTTACAAATAAATAAAGACGAATTTCGTGAAGTTAGCAAATACGACGTCACACGTAGAATGTCCCAGGTCTAAAGTTGGTCAAAATAAGCTAAAGAGCTCTTTAGCTTATTTTGAAACACAGTCTCTGTCAGGGACTTCCACTCTTTAGTGGAAGTCCAGACACTGTGTTTCCTGATAACTACAGCCTTTGAGGTCTTTAAGACAAAAGCGAATAGGTTACTTCTAGGCAAGCATGCTCCACCGTAGACATAGTGGTCAAGCACGAGCCTTTTTTTTCTGCCGACCGGATTTTGGCCATGGTTGCCAATCTCATCGGAGAGTAGTCGCAGGATACCTCCTGCGATATATTACAGTGCACAAATGTTTGCGCAAAAGAGGTAAACTCTCTGTTCCTTTACTCTCATGGTCCGGTGAGACGGGCATCCGATACGACTCCCCGACAGATCAGGCGCAGGACTAACGCCTTTACGTACTTTCCGAGGATCGGTGGTGTCACAACACCAACCTCCAAACTGCTGCAAACGGCTGCTGCTGAGAAATTTGTAATGGAAAAACTCAATAACACTTTTTGCCCGACTTGGGAATCAAACCCCGAACCCCAAGCTTGTGACCACGAGACCATCGAGGCAAGATATAGGTATCTCTGCCTTACCCCTTTTTTATTTATTTTTTTTGGGGTGGGAAATCATGACAATGACATCTCCCGCTCTAGGATGGAGCGGGAGGGCGTGTCAGACTAAAATCCACCCCTGTTCCTTCCCTGCCCTGAATGCCCAGGGGCGAGGTAACTCTTTCGAATTTATCCTCAACTGCCTTACCCCTCGGGAAGTGCAAGCGTGGTAAGTTAACCGTAGGGGGCTAATTTAAAACATAGTCGATCATCGAAGCCTTAGCTAAATTTCATTTTGATGTAAAACATCTATCGGCGCGGCTTGGCAGTAAAATCGACTCGAATACCGAGACGGCAAACGGCATGACGCTGTCGTGCCATGATGCCTCCACTACGATGCCGCTCTCGACTCCCTTCTCCCTAGAAACATCTAGGTATGCGAAAAAAATACCTAACACAACACACGATTACATCAAAAACACCACAACACTAACAACCAACAACAACAACACAACACCACGAACAACAACAACCAACAACAATTTTTAATTCTAATATTAAAATAGAAGTTTTACATCTGCCGGGCGTCCCATGACGGCCAACTTTATTTAAATAAGTTTTTTTTTTCGAAAGATATCTTTATTTTTTGTAGAAGCTTAAGTTGTGTACTGCCATAATTAAACGTTTATAAACCGTACAATAAAAGTGAATAAAAACAAAAATATAGCCACTGACGTACCTACTACGTCTGCAAACGCAACTCGTTATTTCCCATAATAAATGTCTCTATCTAAGTTTGAACTAAATATCGAGCACGCGACCACGGCCAGCCAAAATGTGCCAGTTGTAATTACCCAGCACAATTTATGAAAACAATCGTAAAATACGTAGTTACGTTTTATGAGATACTTCGTATTATGTTTAAGAAGGATAGCTATATTTCTTATCAGAGGCGCCAAAGCAGTTATATCCAGTAAGTCTTTCATGAAAAAATATTGTGACGATAACGTTACGTCGATATTATTCGGGTTAGGCCCATAGAACACTGAAAATCAGAGACATTGGTTCGGAAGGAAAGATACTTTCTTAAGTACTATAGCTTCTGCCAGCAGCTTCGCCTGCATAGTTGTACCCTATGTGCTATTCCAGACTATAATCTATATCTGTGCTAAATTTCATTCTAATCCGTTCAGCCATTTTGGCGTGATTGAGTAACAAACATCCAATTATCTCAGCTACGGCTGGACATAGGCCTCTACATACACCTGTGGCCTCTCAAGCCTTAGGTAGGACCTACATCATAACACCCGTCTCTTCAGTATTTAGTTTTTAATGCTGAAAACAGCTAGGCTTCAGTTGTAAGCACTTTGGACCATTCATTTTTACAACCACGCCAGGTGTCAAAACAATCATCATAGTGTTTTCCCGTAAAGACCTTACTTTATGCCTGCTATAATTGTGACGCTTGGCAAGATTATGGTTTGGTATCTTGTTGTTTAAACCAAACAAAACCTGCCCTGTGCTGTCTTTTATCTTCCCCTACACTACCACGTCATCGACATTTGAAGAGTTCAAAGATGCTACAACACGTTTCTGTCCAACCTAGCCATTTGAAAAACCTTGGTGAAGCTCATTACTTTACATCAAATTCTTGCCCTGAACCTGATTTCAAGAACTGTTCAACTTGCTACGTTACTAAATCTTAAATAATGCTGCAGTGTCCTTACCGGATCAATCAAGATTCTGCTCACGAAAACTTGACCGAACAAATATTCGCTCTTTACTAAATTCCAATCGTGGAGAAACAGATTGTTTGCAGGTCTATATGCTCATCCTTGAATTTGATTCAGGCCCATTTCGGAAGGCCATCCTTGTCGAATTTAGTCCGAGTCTTATATATGTTGTTATTTAAATTTAATTTCCCTGATGGCTTTTTACTAGCCTAGGTCCAAAATGCAATTCTTTTTTGTTTACTTTCAAAAACTCAACGAAACCCAGGCGAGGAAGATAGTGCCATAATAATTCAAGCGGTGAATCCGTTGACATCACATCTTAGACAAAAACCGTCTTGTACGTGTCTGCTAGCGCCAGCAACTGGACCATCGCTCGCTCCAGTTACTCGCCCGAAATACTGACACTAATTCTGCTTGTTTTGAACTTTTTGTGAAATGTGCAAGTGTGTTGTGGGAGATATGCCAAGATCGTGTTAAAATAAAGACAATGTAAAAATGTGATGCATGAGAACTATCCCAAACTATTAAAAGAAATTATAATAAGTGCCGCTCTTGTCGTAAAATATAATGAATGACGTGTGTCTTTAATATTTACATGGGTTAATTATTTTTTATTACGGAGTATAAAATGTTTATATCGTACGTAACACGCTGCGTGAATATGCTGTGACCCTGTCTGGTATCTCGCTAAAAACGTTACAACTAACTAAACATTTAAATCACACTAATGAAGGAATGCTATTCATATGAGCAAAATTTTAAATGCAGCTGGCAGATCAACCGCAATAAGATCCGAGTGATTGAGCGAAGAAGCCTAAAATCAGGAGTGGGTTTAACACAATGATAAAATGAAATAAAGTTAGATAATTTGATTAGTTAGATAGTGGCACGTCAGCTCCCGCGCGTCCTACATCGGAGACGCAACATTAGGTTTTTAATTGTGTCTGTTATTCCGATACCTACCTGACGGATTATACGAATTTATATCACTTACCTATATCGGGTGTCAAAAAATAGTTTCCGAAGCCGAAAGCCACATATTCTACCCATTATTTGGATCATTTTTTTTCCACTAGACCATACCTGGGAATCCACGGGTTCTGGAGATATTAAAGGTCAAAGTCGCATTTCTTTTTTACTTTTTTACGAAAATGAATTCTAAGTGTAATTACTTTTTTCCAAACAAACATTATCTGAAATTTAATTTTTTTTTTTCGAAATTTCGATTTTGCAGTTACGAAAACGCAATGAATATCAAACGTATCCAACAAGTACCTACGTGGCTTAGAGCGAAGAGGCAGGGTTTAACTCCACTTGCGTGTGTTCGCGTTACATTGAGCTAGCTTGATTAAAAAACAGTTTTATTTTAAAAAAAAAGTCCCAAAAATAATCATTCATTTTTGCGCAAAACTACTTTGTTAGACGTACAGTATGCGTAGTTAACGACTCTGTGAAGTATCTTTTTACACCCTGTATATATCCAAAAAATATCATCACTGAAATTGCTTTGTACACTGTCTATTATACATCAGTTCATTTCGTTTATTCTATTTTTCTAAGCCCTGTATAACTTTTGTCACAATTTCTCTTCTTCTTCTTCAGGAATCCCGTAAGATCCTGTCAGAATCAGCTCAACTCCTCCGTCACGAGCCTCCAGAGCTACCGGAAGGTCGTCTGAACCGACAAGCGAGGATCAACCTGATTCAGATGGACGAACTCATCAGGAACCTGTCGGCTGCACTACCCTCGCCTTTGTAGACTGGAATACATTTTTGTACTGATTGATATATATTGGAGTTTTGTTTCACTTCCCCATGTGCTTCTTCCCTTATTTAAGTAAGTTTCACAGGTCCTGGATGATCCAGTGCCTAACGAATTCATCTGGTATATTTTATATTATGCTCTGATGCTTTACTGTTTTTTATAAAATCTGCTCCTTTTTTCATCAATATTTTTACCCGACTGCGAGCAGTGAGCGACGCAAGAGAGGGTAATGTGTTTATCAACCTATGTATGTATGTATGTTTGTTTTTTTGTGGCATTATAGAGATCAAACGCGTGGGACGATTTTGATCATTCCTACGTCAATTGATTGTGCTAATAAAGACATGACAGTAATCAAAATACAATATGGCGACAACCAGACACCATATTGTGAAAAAGAAAAAAATTAAAATCGACGAACTATTTAAGTGGGGTATCAAAATAAAGGGTTCGAGGAGGCGATTCCAAAAATATAACTCACAAAAAAGCATAAAATAAAAAAATATAATATTTTCCGAAAATCCGACTGTAAAAGACAACTAAAAAGATCCAAACAAGTCACGTTTCAAGCAGTCTGATGCAGCTGGTGGCATGAAATCAAAATGCTAAAAAAAGACTGCATCAGACTGCTTGAAAAGTGAGTTGTTTGGAATTTTTTAGTTCTTTTTTTTGTCAGTCATTGGACATCCATGATCAGAGTTGTAGTGTGTTTGAAAATAGACTTCCAACGTGGAATGACGCTCAATAAATCTGATCTACCTAAATGGTATCAAAATAAAGGCTGCGTGGATACATTATTCATTCTAAAACTCCTTTAGCCCGGATAAAGCTGGTTCAAACAGGTAGGTACTTCGACAGCATAATGAAGTAAAGTGCTCACTTTCGATCGGCATCGTGTTTAACTTATAATTGAATGCGTAATATAAAATATAACGATCCCAGCGCGGAGAAAGCGGGTCGGCGCACACGTAGGGGTAAAAAATAACCGTATTTGTGCAAGAGCACCGCGGGAGCTTTGTGCAGCCTTAGCTTATTTTTACCCAACGGCCCCAAAAGGAAGGTAATGTTTTCGAGAGTTTATATGTATGTTTACATATCTATTTCTGGAGCACGTCTTGTAGGCTACAGGGCGTGCTCTATACTCAGTAGTGCTTTAACAAATGAGATATCATTAAATCGAATATGGCCATGTGGGGTAACAAAATATCTCATTCAAATGTAGGAAATAAAAAAAAAATTATTTCCGAAAAACCCGACAGACAAGTAACTTCAAGCAGTCTGATGCAGTCAGTGTCATCAAATCTGTATTTGAACTAAAACAAAGTCTACCAACTGCATCAGACTGCTTGGAGAGACTTGTTTGGAACTTTTTTGTTTTGATATTTGTCAGTCGGATTTAAAAAAAAAAAAAACATTTTTTTTATATACCTACTCAGTACAACTTCTTACCACAGCAAAGAATGAAGCAAAGGACGGAAACGGAACGATGGTGGAAATATTCATAATTTATAAAAATTTGAAACTATATTGCTGATTATGGTCCATAAACCAATGAACCTCTACATGATGAACGTGAGGAAAAATATTAACCAACATTAAATTTATGTCTCCAACCAATGCCACATTTGCATACAGTAATACGAGAGGGATTAGTTAACTGTCGCTGCTCCACTACGTTCTGTAAGTACTATAGCATAACGTAACATTCGCATTTTCTTCTCAAAAAGATTAAGCAGAGGTGTACAGTCACGAGCAAAAATATGTAAACGAGCAAACTTTACTTGTAAGCTCTTAAATGGACGGTTTTAATTAAGATACTCGAGCTTACAAGTATAGTTTACGTGACTGTACCTACAGTACACCTACATTTCACCAAATATATTTAGTCGCATGTCATTGGAGGCGAACCTATTGCCATCACAAATCCAGGCGACGGGCTGCTGTCGCGGGAGAGTGTTTGAAAGGAAGGAAGATACACTGTTGGGTTTTAGTTAGAAAGAATTTTGATGATATAACGCAAAAAATAATGCGACGGGCTGCTACTGAAATATTCCAAACAGTAAGAGTGGTTGCGCACTACGTCCGATACTTATCCGATACTTATTCGTTAAAATACAGATCTATAGAAAACTCGGACCGAACTCGGATCGATAGTGCGGAACCTACCATACAAATTGTTCTACGACCACGCAGGACCGTATTTCCACGGATAAGCGTATCGGATAAGTATCGGACGTAGTGCACAACCGCTCTTAACCCAATAAAAACTTTTTTACAAAAAAATAGAACCGACTTCCAAAAAAAAAGGTGTGTGTTTGTAAAAAAAGTTTTTATTTTTCACATTTTAGTTGTGATTCCCCATTAAATTCGTATTTATGCGATAGTAGCAATCGCGGTTGAATTGCTGTCATTTTTTGAAGAGTTCCGTTGTCTGTCTCCGAAACTCATCATCAGATATAGATGAAAAAATGGGACCATTTCGGAATAAACCCCTTTCGAACAAAAAAAGATTTTTGCAAATTTGTCTATATATGATGAAGTTATGCCCGAACATGCATAAAAATATATATATATATACTTTTTGAAGTCGGTTAATAAACAGTAGTATATTTTTTTACATTTTTGCTTATACAGGTACATGTATTGTAAGTAGGTACTGATTTAATTTTCTAAGAAAGTGTTCGCTTGCGCCGCACGTCTGCTGGCTGGTGTCGCCGGAGCCGCCGGAGCCTTCGGTGCCGGTGACTGACATAAAAGGAGCTCCGCGAACGACGCGTTAATTGGAGCGCCCGCGACACTTCGCGGAATCGAACCTGTTGCCGTGTGAGACTTTGAATTTGAAGGTTTATTGGTTGTTGTGTTAATATTTATTTTAGCTATTAAAGTGAAGGCTGTCGATTTCCAGACTTTCGATTTATTTATTTAGTACCTATAATACCTCATTCATTATAGATTAGAAAAAAGAGGCACGTAGAAGCAGGGATGCAAAAAAAAATATTTTAAAATTAATTTAATACAATTTTATTAAATATTTAATTGTAATTTTAAAACATAACAAATAACTAAAATCACGAAAAATCGGCAATAACAATTAACGAGGCGTCACATTCACAAGCACTCACTACTTCACTTTTGACTTCACTAGTGAATGACAATCACAGAACTTTAATCAATTTAACAGACTACATTACCCGGTAAAATTAGAAAAACCCGGCTGTCACAACTTATGAAGGGATTAGGTAACATTTTAAATTTGGTAGAATTATAGTGAAACGGAAAACGGTCCGTCTTGCTTCTTTTAGGTTCATATCATTGACACGGTAATTTTAAATCGGACTGAAATAATAAACTTCATAAGAAAGTCACATAATTTCATAAGACAAATACCTTTAAATAGTTACAATTAAGTGTGACAGCTGCTGTATAAATATTTTATGATTATAACAAATTCGGCGTCTATCGTAACTGTAAAATGTTTATTGTACTTTTTTTGCAGTTTTTTTTTTTTTTTTATGTTTGATAGGCTCGCGTTTGACCACTATCTCACCTGATGGTAAGCGATGATGTGGTCGAAGATGGAGCACGCTTGCCTAGAAGTAACCTATTCACTCTTGACTTAAAGACTCCCAGGTTGTATCTTACAGGAAACACAGACTCCGGTAGAGAATTCCACTCTCTAGCTGTACGTGCAATGAATGTTTTCTCAAAACGCTTTGTGCGTATGGATGGGATGTCCACCATGAACCGGTGGCACTTCGCCGTACGCCTTGTGGTCCTTAGATGAAACGGGCTTGGCGGAATCAAATCATGCAATTCCGTCGCACACTCCCCAAAATGTAATCGATAGAAAACCGACAGGCTAGCAACTCGGCGTCTATGTTCAAGACTTTGGAGTTTTGACTCAACGAGTCTATCATTGCCGATGATCCCCTTGGCTCGTTTCTCAATTGACTCAAGGGCATCAAGCTGGTATCTTGCAGATCCGTCCCAAAGATGAGAGCAGTACTCCATACACGATCGGACTTGCGCTTGATAGAGTTGGAGCAGCTGTTCCGGCGTGAAGTATCGTCTCACCTTTGCGAGGACCCCCAACTTTTTGGCAGCCACTTGAGCCTTAGCCTCTATGAAGGGACCAAAATTGAGGGTAGATGTTAAAGTAACACCAAGAAGATCAAGTCGGTCGGTTATCGGCACGGTTACACCTCGAAAACATGGAGCCGGGTGAAATTGGCTCCTTTTAGCAGAAAAAAGACACGCCTGGGTCTTAGCAGCATTGAACTTAACCAGATTGGCATCGCCCCATTCTGAGACAGCCTGCAAGGACATGTTCAAGCGCCCAACCATAGCCTCTCGGAGAGACCGGACCTGAGACCCACCGACTCGTGCGTCTGGCACGTATCTCTCGGCAACAGTGCTGTCGTCTGCATACCCAAAGGTACCGGGCTTTAGCAGATCGTTAATATGCAGCAAAAACAATGTTGCCGAGAGCACCGACCCCTGAGGAACACCGGCATTAATAGCCAGCAGTCCGGACGAGCAGCCATCTATGACTACTCGGATAGACCGATCCCTCAGGAAATCCGCTATCCAATCACACAATCCAGCGGGCAGACCGAAGGAAGGAAGCTTGCCAATTAAGCTGTCGTGCCAGACCCGGTCGAAGGCCTTCGAGATATCAAGGGAGACCGCAAGGGCTTCCCCTTGTTTGTCGATGGCCTCACTCCAGATGTGAATGGCATACGCTAGAAGATCTCCCGTTGACCGATTTCGGCGGAAGCCGTATTGTCGGTCACTTAGGATATCGTTAGCTTCTAGGTATGCTAGGAGCTTACCATTCAGTATACGTTCCATATTCTTACAGAGAACGGAAGTTACCGAGATGGGCCTATAATTTGTTGGGTCAGCTCGACTACCCTTCTTGGGTACGGGTTGCACGTTAGCTTGCTTCCAAGCCATCGGCACTTTTCCAGTCTCAAACGAAAGGCGATATAGGCGTGTCAAGATCGGAGACAACTCAGGCGCACACGTCCTCAGTACAATTGCCGGTATCCCGTCGGGACCACTAGCCTTGTTCACGTCCAGGTTACGCAGTACCCTCCGGACATCCTTCTGATGAATGCGAATGTCTGACATAATCGACTCGCATCCACCAAGAGTACCAGGGGGCCTCGCGCCACCAGGATCTAGACGCGAAGATTCCGCAAACAGAGAGGCAAACAGGCTTGCTTTCTCCTCAGCGGAGTGGGCCAGCGACCCGTCGGGTTTCAGCAGTGGAGGTAGTGAGGAGCGGCAGAAGTTCGACTCAACCGACTTAGCCAGGGACCAAAACGCCTTACTACCAGCTGGGTAAGAAGCAAGTTTGTTCCCAATTCGGCCAATGTGGTCAAACCGAGCCCTCCGCAACACCTTCTTGCAGAACTTGGCAGCCCTGTTGAAGGCTCTCTTCTTCTGACTCACGTCACTCGCTTTACGCGTCCGAGCGTCGACCCATGCCGGGTAGGCCGCGTGTTTAAGCGCATCAGCGCGATTGCACTCGGCACCAAACCATGGTCGAGCCCTACCAGACATTGTCACGTCAGAGAATGGAATGTAGTACTCCATTCCCCGCCGCAACACATCCGTCACGGCGTCCGCGCACGACGAAACATCAGTCGAAGAAAAGCAAGTGGGCCGCCAAGGATAACATGCGAAGAAAGATCGCATGCCATCCCAATCTGCTGACCTGTATCGCCAAACCCGCCTGGTGCCTCTAGGGCTAGGATCGGGCGGGGAGTAGACGGATACAGATTTCACCAGACAGTGGTCGGAAGTACCCAATGGTGAAGAAATCGACACTGAGTAACGGTCTGGATCTGTTGTCAGCAGAAGGTCCAAGCAATTGGCTGTGTGCGAATCAACATCCGGCACCCTCGTTGCCCCCTGGACCAGCTGGGTAAGATTTAACGCCAGCGCTAGCTTATACGTCTCTTGTCCAGCATGGTCTGTGTACTGGTATGGGAAGAGCCACTCCTGATGGTGGGCGTTGAAGTCCCCCAGTAACACCAATTGGGCTGATGGGTACCGTTGCTGAGCCACATCCGCCGCTTTACTCAGGTGTTGTGTGAGCCCAGTTGTCTCCAGATCACCGCTGTGCGAACGGTAGACACAGGCGTAGACAATTTTATCTAGGCCTGTGTCCACTAGGACCCAAAGAGTTGAAAACCTGGAGTCCTCAAGGTTATGGAGACGCCGATAGCAGATGTCGTCCCGGGCGTACATGCATATACCAGCGCGTGGCTTAAAATTGTGCTCCAGGGTAAACCCTGGGTAAGATAGGTACGCCACGTCAGACGGACATCCGATCTGCGTCTCCGAAAGGAATAAGAGAGCTGGTCTCTCAGTCTCTAGGTGGTGGTGGACTGCGGCGAGATTTGAGTGCAGACCTCGAATGTTGGATAGGTGCACTTTGTGTGAGAGGGAGTGCTGCCGCTGTACAGCTTTTTTCTTTTTAATGCCTTTCATTGTTGTGAAGAGTGAAGGAAGGAGAGGAGAAGGAAGTGAAATGAGGTTCCATGCTGGCTACCTTCGGGTACGCACTGACAGGACGGTATCATTGGGGGACTAGTCTGGAGACTGCGGGGACGCCCGAGCCCCCCCGGGAATGTCCATCGGGCCCTCTCGTCTGGTCGCCAACCAGCACGATGGTGCATTCCGGGATTTTTCGTCAGTTGGCGGGGCAGCCTTTCGTGTGTGGCTAGTACACTACTTGGGCCCCCTACTAACTGCGGTCGGCCAGCGGCGCACCGTGCCTCGGATCCCGCTACCCTCCGCTAGTCTCCCGATACATCCATATCAGCGCGAGCCCGGTTGGTCTGCCTGCAATGGAACAACTATTTCGACCCAACTCCTCTGGATTGGCTATACTGAGCATCGTACCGGAACACGGCCAGGCCGCTTGGCGGTACGTCTTTGCCCAGTGGGTGGTCGCAAGCCATCGGTCGAAACCTCCCACCAGTTAGTGTCACCTGATTAGCACCACCCGGGGACCACGTGTAGGGACTCAATGGGTATACTCCTACGGACGCGGGTGACTCGGCCCCCAAAAAAGCAAGTGCATAAAAATAACCTTTTTAAACTTTAGACCTGTCTTATGCTATTCTAGATGGAGTTTATATAATAGCCTACCTAATGAACTTTAAGTTTCCTACCAGGGTTGCGTGAAATTTTGAAAGAGTCACTGCGCCCTTGGCACAGAGCGGGAGAAGTTATTTGAAGATTTCCCACCCTATAAAAAAGGCGTATAAAGTTTCTGAAATAATGGTACAGATTCAGATTAAAGGAAACTGCTGACTAACCAATCGAAAGGTAGGTAGTTCTTCCAGTCAGCCTGACAGACAGAATCTATTTATGTTACTATACTGTAGTCATTTATCATCACTCTTATATTTACATAATCCTACACTCAGGATTTTAAGAAAAACGTGTCTGTATTCCCGAATTTGTTAAAAACATAAAATAATTGTAAACCTGAGAGAGTTGATCCCAAAACAAACAAGAAGAGTTAACTCAGTTTCAAGTTTGAGGCTGCGAGAGACGTCAGATTAGAACGAATAAGGTTAGGTGAACACGACACTACGACTGTGAAAAATATAAAAGAAAATCTCGCCAGATTACACATTATTTCTTATTTATTTATAATAATAATCGACAATTTTTAGGTATTAAACCCATTGCAATATTACAACGCATTATTGTTAAATTATTACATCACAATAAATGAAATTAAATAATTAAAATTAGAATTAAATTAAATCACATTATTAAAATTTAATTACGTTAAATTAAACTCATTTTTTTTCTTATTTTCGGGAACGCCTAACTTGTTGGCTAATGGCCATATCGATGAGGAGCAGCTCCTTAGTACCGCGAGACCCATTCCTACATCCATTTTGGCAGGCAGACATGATGGAATTATTATCTATATGTGTGTTAATATTAGCTCTCAAAATGGATGAAAGAACCTTATAACCTTGTTCCGGTCGCTCCCAAGTCCTTATTATATTATTATTATTACTAGCCCGTACTGTCCCACTGTTGGGCTAAGGCCTCCCTCCGTTCTGAACTTATCCCATAATAATTCATAATTGATAATATTGAAGGCGCAGCTTTGACCTAGGAAACACGCATACACACTACACTATTTATATAATGAAAGAAAAGAAAAAAAAAGAAAACACCTTTGTTCACTCTCTTTTAAAGTGTTCAAATTGTATGGATTTGAACTCTTTTAAAGAGACTTCGACCTCTGAGTTTGTTTCGGTGTTTCTTATCACGGTAGTCAGCTAGGAAACACCGGCCTCATCTAGCTACAAAAAAAATGACGTGTAAAAGTGTTGTTAAAACCTACTTACAAAAATAAAATCATCTATCACTTAAATGAGTAATATTTAAACGTTCAAAAACTTTAGAGAAAATGGTCGCTAATGATATAGGCCGGTAATTAGACATACTGGACACATCGCTAGTTCTATTCTTTACAATTGGTACAGCTATAGTCCTCATGAAATTATCAGGTAAATAACCATGGTCAATACATGCATTAAAATTTTGAGAAATTGTATAGGATCGTCAATGTTGCATGTACACTATAAAATTAATAAAACATTATCTAAAAACTATTCAAGTGCTGCGACACTTAGAGACTAGAGATGTAATGAATATTCGCATTCGCATGCGTTTTCGCGAATATTCGCATATCTTTTGACATTCGTATTTGCATTCACAAAATTAATACGAATACTTTGCAAATATCATCATCTGCCTAGCCTTTTCCCAACTATCTTGGGGTCGGCTTCCAGTCTGACCGGATGCAGCTGAATACCAATATTTTGCATAGAGCGACTGCCTATCTGACCTCCACAACCCAGTTACTGGGTAATACGATACCCCTTGGTAAGACTGGATGTCAGACTTTCGGGCTTCTGATGTAAAGATGGTCTGATGGAAAGAATACTTTGCGAATATCAACATCCCAAAATAAAGATGTGTACCTAAGTTAGTATAGTGGCGTGCGTAATATTTGGTACCTAATTGAAACAAAGAAATATCAATTTAATAAGGGTGTGAGTACAGGGTGTAAGGGGTAGCCTTCCGAAGCCAGAACGTAGATTATATACAACCTAAATCAAACGGATAATAGTAATCTTTCACTTTACTGCGGTGTCGTGTGGACATGGGGTCGTTGGCCGTGTGGCTGTCAGCGAGCGCGCACGCACTTTTAACTCGAGGAATGCGCGAGCGTCAGCTGATATTTTACGAATATTACATTGCATACTAAAATTGTAAAGAAAAATAGTGTATTTTACTGCAAATAAAGGTTTCATTTAAGTGTTCTCACAGCATAGTGTACGCAAAATGCTAAATAAATTAGGTAAGTAATTTTTTTATTTCAGTGTTTTTGATGTTACCGTATCGAGAATCACTAGCCTCATCACCTGTCTCCGTTTTCGGAAGCGTTTTCCTTACACCCTGTATATAAAATTGTCAACACGGTTGGCGCAGTGGTTGAGCCTTCGGCTGCTGCGCTGCGTGTCGCGGGTTCGATGCCCACACGGAACAAGTATTTGTATGACCTACAGATAATTGTTCCGGGTCTGGGTGTCTTGTGTATGTGAGCTTACATGTTTGTGAACGCACCCACGATACAGGAGTAATTCCTAGAGTGAGGCAACGTTTTTAAAAAAAAAAAAAAGTTTACTATTAAACCCTTATTCTTGTAACTTAACATAGTCTCACAATTATATTGTAATAGGGATGTTTTCAGGGTATAGAAATCACAATTCTATTAAGTCCATAACTTAAATTATCAAAAAATATTGGACACATATTTTTTTCCTTACGAAACAACCACAACATTGAAATTAAAAACATATGCATCCTATATAACAAAATATAAAGATTAAAAAAAATTAAAAAATTATCAAACACTAGAACCATTATTAAATATTTTTTGGTAGGTTTAATAATAATCTAACTGACGGACTAATTATTTTTTTTTAAACGAACCTATTATATTGATTGCAATCAGCCTTTACTTTAATGTTTATAATATTAGTTTGGTATATAACCATCATTTTCACATTAGAAATTCATCATCTTCCTGCCCTTGTCCCATGTTACTTGGGGTAGGCGCAACACGTTTAAAAAAAAAATTACTTAACAAAAAATAAAATAAATGATTTAGGTACATACATTTTCAAACAAAAAAGTATTCTTAAACTTTTATCAGTCTTTAAATAAATCTTCTTTTATTTTAAACTCAAAATAATCTATAATTAAGAAACTAAAAATATTCACATTCGTATTCGCGAACATCGGCGGCAGATATTCGCATCCGCATTCGCGTAAGCGAATGCTTATTGATATTCGTTACATCATTATTAGAGTCAACCACAACATTGAAATAAAAAAAAACTTATACAAAGGTAAAGGTAAACAAAAATTAAAGATTTAAATATTATAAAAAATAATATAATCAAAAATTAAAACTATTGTTGAAACTTGTTGTAATTAAATTTCTAAATACTAATTAAACCACTCGTCGATATAGCGAAATTGACAGGGTCTATTCGTACCTGATGATCAAGAAAGACAGTTGCCAATAAGAAGGTGAGATTACCGCCATCCTTATGTTTTGGCGGAATATGTCATTTAATGACCTGTCTCCGTCGAGCTTCATCGATATAAACCTATGGCAGACTTATTACCATGGATTCCAGGCCTTTCAAAATCGCCAATGCGTGCCAAGTCTTAAACACACCCAAATAATACATTCATAAAATCTATGCGGCCGGGCGGCGGCGGCGCCGACGACACACACGAAAATACAAATTAGGTACTTACTTACGCACACATTTAAATTGGCTAGCTTCTATACTTCTTCTCAGATAAGAAAACAGTGCTGCCCCCCTAGCCATATTACATTTCTATTATCGTTTACGCTACCGCTTAGTACAAAATGTATGACGATGACATTACCTGCGTAGATAAGTGTCACGTGACTTATCGCAGGTAATGTCATTGCCATACATTTTGTTCTAAGCGTTAGCGTAAACGATAATAGAAATGTAATATGGCTAGGGGGGCTGGCAATACGTTACAAAGCTTCGAGGCTTCGAGGCTTTAGGTAACTTTATCTATCATAATCAGGCCAGACATTGACACTAATTTAATAAACACTTCCCAGATTGAGAGATCTCTAAGAGCAACCATGTGCATAGAAACTGACATTTGCAATTTAAGTTGTCTTCCCAAAAGGAACACAAAATTATTGCAGCTTTGTCTCCTTGATATTATACGGTACTTTATTGCGAAATCTAGAAATAGTAAGACCGTCTTTATCAAAAACCGTAATTATCCATATTTAGATTCATTTAAGCAATTACGAGAGCAGTGGTGGGTGGCCTAGTGGTAACGGCTGGAACTTACAAGTTGTAGGTCGTGAGTTCAAACCCAGGCAGGCGCTTTACTTTGTGTAAATTATTTCATCACCACTGCTCTCATGACGGTGAAGGATGCGTCGTGAGGAAACCGGCATGTCCTAGAACCAAAAATTCGAAGACATGTGACAACCACCAACCCGCATCGGGCCCGCGTGGTGGATTACGGCCCATACCCTCTCGCAGAGAGGAAGCCTGTGCCCCAGCAGTGGGGACATTAAAAGGGTGATGATGATGATGAGGTAATTACAACCTTCGGCATTGTTGTCAATAACACCGCTAGTTCCAAAAGAAAAAGCAATAAGTGTGATAATTTGTCACTCAGTCAATCATCTTTTTTTTTTTTTTTGGAGCTTGGGAATTCGTCCAATGACTTCTCCCGCTCTGGGTGGAGCAGGAGGGCATGTCAGACTCTTACTGACTAAAACCCACCACTGTTCCTTCCTTGCCTGAATGCCCAGAGGTCCGGTAACTCAGTCAATCATCATTAAGCCATCAGTTAAGGTGCCAAAGATTTTGTAAAATCACATTAAAGAATTTTTTTCACGCTTCATTATCATGTTTATTGAATTAACACATTTTTATCTGTATTTCCCACGTGAAGGAACTCCGGCGTCATCCGTCCAGTTATCTGTAAGTACATTATAAAATGAAAACTCATGAAGATCTTAAAATATGCAAACATCTCTCGTTCTATTAGGATCGTCCTGCGGTTCGTTATCTTTACTAGTTATCACATGTAAATATCGCAGCCAATGACGGAGACACGCGAAAATCTTCGGACAAACATTGCGAGTTCTCCACCAACATCCGAGCAGAACGTACGCTGCCAAAAGTGTCGAAAAACCTCAAAAGTGTTCGTTAATTCCATATATAGTCTCCTACAAAATATGCCTTGAGGGCTGAGTGTGGTTCCCTGTGGTAGTATTCTAGTTGGAAATCAAGCAGTTGTGCAAATGTAATCGAATGGCGTCAGTCAGCATTGTGTTTGCTGTTCACATTAACAGATATACTGTGTGCACGTTATATCGTGTTAAAGGTTTGTGAATTTTACTTATGGTTTTTAGAGGCTAAATTATTTCTTGTGGCTTCTTTGTACAAAGGTGGTGGAATCTCTATAGGTGTAAATTACCCTTCTAAGCCTTCGGAGTCATACATAAAATATATGCCTTGTTAAAAATTTATTTCTCACAAGCAACATCTGTCTTTGGATTACTCTGTGGACTCTTTGGACTTTCAGTGTCTTTACGTAACAAAACAATATCATTCTCAAAACTATCACAATGGAGAGCCAATGGTAAGTAGAATGCAGGACAGTTTCTGGATACCTTGTCACATAAACCATTTTTTTCATCTCCTCAACTTCTCTAAACTGCGACCAATAGATGGTTTAGGGGGCTACTCTTAACCTTCCTTTTTGTCAGTTTTTCGACCTATAGACTTAACAGCTCTTAGAGGCACTTGTGTGGTTTTACAGCTGAGCTTTTCACCGAAACTTGGTATTTTAGCTATGAACCTCTCTGCTGATATCAAGTAACTTTTCTCGTCTTTTAAAACGTGTTTCTTTCTTCCTCTGTGTTTCATTGAATTTACAACATCTTCCCGTGTTTGCTTTGCAAGCTGCCATCAGACAAGTCTTGGGTTCAACTTGAGCCTGACTAGGTTGCTTAGGCAGGGCTATAGCTATTTTTAAACCAATAATCAAATAAAGCTTATGACTTTTTTATAGTAATATGGGTCATGCTATAGATTCATGATTACAGCATATACAGCGAATACTTTCAGGTCACGATTCTTAACCCCCACTAACAGTTAAAATAAACAATTTCACAGTTGAGCTTAAATTTTAACGAGATCTGGACTTTGTCTTTTACTATGTTTATGGAAAATAGAACATCTGTAGACCAACTTATAATGGGCTGTACTGCCTATTGTTATGTGGCCTAAAGTTATAACGTGCATATATAAGTGCAGTTAACGCGTTAACTATACTTATAAACAAATTAGCAAAGCTTACAAACAAAAAAAACTTTTTACAAAAAAAATACAACCATCATTCTCCTGCCCTTATCCCAATTTATTTGGGGTCGGCGCAACATGTCTTTTTCTTCCATACTCCTCTATTAGTCGTCATCTCTGTAGTCACCCCCTTTTTACCCATATCCTCTTTCACACAGTCCAACCATCTTTTCTTTGGCCTTCCCCTACTCTTATAAAAAAAATACAACCGACTTCCATAAATAAAACTAAAAAATGCAAAATATCTTTAATTTCGGAAGTCGGTGTTTCTACGAGTAGTTTGGTTTCTTCGTTATTTGACACCGACTTCCGAAATTAAAGTTATTTTGCATTTTTTAGTTTTATTTATGGAAGTCGGTTGTATTTTTTTTGTAAAAAGTTTTTTATTTGTCACTTTTTAGTTGTTGTACCCCATTCTAAAACTTAATTAATAGTAAAGTTATGCCCGAATTGATAACCCCAAAAATAGGGAATTTGAACATAGTTGGTGAAATTAGGGTGTATCAGGGTGAACTGTACAAATCTGTATACCCCTTCAGAGCGTGTCAGCGTGATGTAATGTTGTGAAGTGGTGAAAACAATATACAGACATGCGATTGCAGCAATTCTGGAAGGTTTGCTATCATTTATTGAAGAGTTCCATTGTGTATCTCCGAAGTTCTTCATCAGATCTTCACCAAATTAAAATGGGACCACATGTGAAGCAACAGCTTTCAAATAAAAAAAAAATCTTCAAAATCGGTTCACGTAGTGAAAAGTTATGAGGTAACAAACATAAAAAAAAAAAAAAAAATACAGTCGAATTGAGAACCTCCTCCTTTTTTTGAAGTCGGTTAAAAAAGCAAATTGGGTATTTTCCTGTGTTTATTTTTGAACAGTATTTTTACAAAACAAAAAAATAATACTAAAAAGATTTTTATTTTTGAAAACAGCATAAATATTGGTTATTAAGATAAGCAGCAATCAGCATTTCAAATATTGATATGAGAAAGAGTGGGCACGTATATAAGAGGAAGTCTGAAAGTGGCACCGCTGACTGAAAAGTTGTGTGGAAATCGGTTGTCGTGGTATGGGCATGTGATGCGGAGGAATGAAGAAAATGTCGTGATGGATTGGATGGCTATAAGAGTAGGGGAAGGCCAAAGAAACGATGGTTGGACTGTGTGAAAGAGGATATGGGTAAAAACGGGGTGCCGACCCCAAATAAATTGGGATAAAGGCAGGAGAATGATGATGAGAAAGAGTGGGGACGTGGTGGGAACATCGCGATATCTGTTTTGTATGGGCGGTGACGTCACATTTCAATTTGTTCATCCTTTTTCTGTTACTTGACAGTTTTCCCTTCTACCACATTTGAAAAGTTTCTAAAAATAGTCAAATACCCAATTGTTGTAATGTGTTGTGATGCTATAGGGTACAGAGAGAGGTGTTCGGTGGGGTATCCCAAGTACTGCACGTGCAAAAATATTATCAAGCAAACCCAAATAAATATCAAAAGAGCTAAAATCTTTTTTTTAATGTCGATTTAGAAATGACACCAAGTAATTTCCGAATTCGTACCTAAAGCTGCAGTAAAACTGCAGTGTGGCTAATCTTGATTTTGAGCACCACATTACTTGTAATGAAAAAACGGTTTTCTATCGGTAGCTTTTTGGGGAGTGTGCGTCGGAATTGCATAGTTTAATTCCGCCAAGCCCACTCCATGATCGCCTCAAGACGTACGGCCGCGGCGTGGGATGCGCTACCGGTACATGGTGGACATCCCACTCACACGCACATAAAGATTTGGAATCATATTAATTGTGCGTACAGCTCCTTAGCTGTAGACTCTGGCAGGGTATTCCATTCTTTAGTAGAATTCCCTGCCGGAGTCTGTTTCCTGATAGCTACAACCTAGGAGTATTTAAGTCAAAAGTGAGTAGGTTACTTCTAGGCAAGCTTGCTCCATCTTCGACCACATCATCGCTTACCATCAGGTGAGACAGTGGTCAAACGCGTGCCTATCAATGATAAAAAAAGAAAACTATAACGTGTGTTTGTTACACACACTAAGCTAAGTTGTTTGTTTGACTTTATCCTTAATCCTTTATGATATACTACTAGCTCTAACTATCTTTTAATTGCACCTTTTAATAACAAATCTTATGTCAACTCCAACAAGAATAATAACACAAATGGGCCATTTGTTTTCATAGCGACAGATTATTGAAATCTAAGGTGCACACTCACAGCAGCTTCTTCCTTTGATATTACCTTGCCAGCTGATTCTGCTCATCTCACATTTAAGATGAAAGTCATGAAACTTATCCATGCAGGACATAAACGATCCACAAGCATCTGCTTCTCAAAAATTTCACAGCTTGCGGCAAAAAAATCTGTTATCTCTTAGTTTCCAGATAGATATGAAAATTAACACGAATATGCTAAATAAATTAATAAACAAACAACAATGTGTAGTATACATAATAGACAGCTCTGCTTCGCGTCACCATGACGCAATCAATATTGCCATAATTGTATATTGTTTGAATATACTTGAAATGTACCCATTAGGTTAATTCCATTATATTGTGTAAAAATCTCAAGACTATTAAGAAACGGAATATTTTATAAGAGATTAGAAATTTCAAACATTTTAAATATTTCAAATATTTTATATATTCCAAAATGATTTACCTTTCCCAAGAAGTTTTTAAACAGCTCCAAATTCTTCTTTCCCTTGACATAAGGTCCTTTTGTGCCTAGTGGAATATGTCAGTTCTGCTTCCCACTTGTTATGGAGAAAAGTATACATATATATACATAGAGGTATTACGTAGTCCTCTGCTGTTCTTTTTTTATAAATATCTGAGATATCCAAAATAGTTGAATCTTATCCATGAGCTTCTCATCGAAGATTGATTGTCATCAATTGGCTCTATGCTTTTAAGATACACCACTGTAGTTTCTGGCTTTCAGGAGTAGCAGTAGTTGAATAGAGCTTATCCCTGAATGATTCTCCTTGACTGCCAGTTACGCCTTTGAAATATTTATGAGTCCTTCCTTTTTTTTTTCCAAAAATACGGTAATGAACTGATAGTTATTAGGAAGCGTATCAGTTTTGACACACCTACATGGTACATGGATAGCAACAATATCTTATCATCTGAGTGCACAACTTCATCCCTTACAAAAACAATTAATTCAAAAGTAATTACAGTTAACCCACATTGCCATCAATTAGAAGTCGATGTTTACACAGCCTCCTCCGGCGTCATCACAATGTTATCAGTTTGTGTTAGATTATATGCGTTGTGCTTAACAGATCAAAACATGTATCGTGGAAGATTTGTTTCAATGGAAACTAACAGGACTGTAATACCGTGGATATATTAGGAAGTTCGAAATTTGCATATATCTTTTTCGAAATCGTGATACGCGGCTAGTTAATGATCCTTCCGTCTTCTGCTTTTGATTCAGCACAAATCTTGAAGTTTTAACCTATCATCGCTCTCCGCCTCCGACCCATCACCCATAATGTGAATGCCAATAATCTTTAGCAGTTTCTAGCTAATAGGGAACCCCTTTCAGATTAGAACAAAGAGCCATTATAGCAGCTTAGAAAAACTAATCAAACATAAAAACAGACCAAGAACTTGATGTGCTTTATTATTGACAAGAACAATGTATATTATCTAGTAGGTAAAGGATTTTACCCAAACGTGGCAGGCGCTGTTGGAGACTTTGTTTTGAAATTATGCAGTGTTGACAAACAAAACAATGTCTTTTGTAATAAGAGGATTCACAAAACTATGAGTAAACTTAAAATATATAGATACGTTAATTGGATATTGAAAGTCCAATAGCAACAGTTTCTGCATAGTTCGATGCGTAGGCACATCTCTACAACCTCTCTCACTCCAGCAATTTTGGGCGCCTTATGCAGATTTTTTTTATTTCGAAACTTTGGAAACTCTCATACCATATTATAGAAACCTACTGCTTACTTAAAAACCCTAACCAACCTTTTTTTTAATTCCAGAAAGAAAGTCATGTCAATAGCTCGCTACATCTGGCTACTCCTATGCTACGCCCAATATGCGAGGAGCAATCTGATGGATGAGTACAAGGAGTTCACCAACAACTTCCTTTATCCCAAGGACGATAAGACCGAGGAGCTGCCGATCCAGCTTGGCAAGGACTGGGATTCTGGATGCACCTGCAGAGCCACCTACCACCAGAAAGTCATCGTCTGCTTCGGCAACTACGAGTGCATGAAGTTCCCTAAGGTCAGTTGCTTACTTTTTTGTTCTAGATTTATTTAAATTAGAGTGAACGTGATGATTATACTAATTCGTAAATCAAAGACAATCGCAATCCTAGGTCCAAATAGTATTTAGTTTTCCTAATGCTAGGAAAGCGACGACCCGCGCCCCTGCGGACGGCGAGTAATGGGTAGCTCGCCGTCCGATCAGCACCAGGCCCGAGAGTCGACGGCGCGTAGTGTTCCACGCGCGCCTCAAAGAGTTGTCAGCAATAGAGCATAATGTGTAGCATGGACGATGCCTGCCCGAGGGTTGAGGATAAATTCGAAACAGAGTTACCTCGTCCCTGGGCGCTAAGGGCAGGAAGGAACAGGGGTGGGTTTTAGTCAATAAGAGTCTGACACGCTCTCCCGCTTCACCCAGAGCGGGAGAAGTCATTGGATGATTTCCCACCCCACAAAAAGAAAAAAAGGAAAGCGATTAATATGTCTATTTATACATACTAATAAGCAAATGGTCCTAGAACCAATATTCGAAGACAAGTGGATTAGGGCCCACACCCTCTCACAGAGAGGAGGCCCCAACAGTGGGGACATTAAAAGGCTGATGATGATGATGATGATGATGAAAAATAAACAAAGCGTGTGCCTCCGATCGTTTTTCTTCCCTCTTATAAGACACTTCTTCTTCTCGCAAGCTTTAAATACATTTATGACTCTTATAATAATCTCTCTCACTCTCTTTTAATGCCTCTTATTCTCTCTCTTTTCTCTCTTGAATTATAGTGATTGAAGACTCACCTAAGAGGAGTAGGTGTGTGTGTCACAATCATCTTCAGATCATCCTTACCTAACGACATTTCTTCTTTAATCTCACTTGCGACGTAACAGCCTTTCAGTTTACCTTACTTATCGCAATATTCTGTAAGACGTAGAACAATGAACATATAGTTATCTTGGTGAACACACACAAATCTCACACAAACACTGTGACACTCCATGCATATGTTTCATAACAGAAAATAGACGTAACCATCGTCATAATAACGTACTCAAACGCACACATAACTGATATGAAACTGTATGTAAACAGTGAAAATTGTTAGGATTTTAAGGCGCAGTTAGATAAATTCAACAATTTTGTAGTGTAATTGAGGTAAACTTAAGTGTCAAAATGCTGCGATGAGATTTGGTTTTTATTGCTGTAATTTGTTGGCTGATATTCGATGTGATAAGCAGTTTTGGAGATAGTCTTCTCATTTTAGGTACACATATAGCTAAATTATTCATAGTTTATTATCAAACCTCAAACGTGAAAGGATGACATGAAAGAGCAGGTTTAAAAGTACAGTGAACGACGAACGGTTAATAAAATTATAATTTATCGTGATGACGATAAAGCCAAAACAAACAAAAGAAAGGCAACGTCAGGTGATACAGATAGAACTGTCGAGGCTTTCGGTCAGGGTTAGACAGTGCAAGCACGTTTAACATTGCAATTCATTTTCATATTATTATAATCAGGCATATTGTGACATGAGGAATTATTTTAAAGGAACTTTCTATTTCTTTTCAGGTTAAAGTAAGAAGCGAAGTTTTAAGAGTAAGAACTACAGTCATCACGGAAATCCGCAAAGGGGAACTGGATTTTCTTTACTACTTGAAAGTATTAGAAATAGAGGCTAATCACCAGCTGCGCTACATCGAACCGGGAATATTCTCCAACTTGACGAACTTAGAACAGCTGTCAATATCTTACAATACATTGCTTCAGTCAATCCATGAAACAACATTTATGGGACTCACAAACCTCCACAATTTGACTTTAGTCAACAACGGATTTGAATCAGTTCTACAATTAACACCATCTTTTAAACCAAGTATACTACCATCATTGCGAAGACTGGATTTATCAGAAAATACTTTGGAAACTATCCCGGTAGACGCCTTCAAGCCAATGGAAGGAAGTACTTTAAAAAAGCTCGATCTGAACTTGTGTAGATTAGATCATATTCATCCAAATAGTTTTCTACCACTGAAGCATCTGAAGAACCTCCACATTGGGGACAACGACCTAAACTCGTCGTTAATAGAAACCTTTTTAACAACTATGATTGAACATGATATCAATTTGCTTCACCTAGATTTGTCAGGAATGGGGTTCAGGAAGCAACCACCGAAAAGACTAATGGATATCATAGCAAACTCTACAATACAAAGTTTAATACTAGCCAGGAATCAGTTCGAAATCATCAGCGACGACGTATTCCCAAAGATGATCAATATACAGTTAATGGATTTAAGAAAAGTCTCCACTATTATGGTGGGCCCACTGTCTTTCACTCCTGAAAAATTCCCGAACCTAAGATTTCTGTTACTGAGTGGCAACAACTTGGCAGGGATCCACGGGACTCATTTGTCTAATCAATTGATGCTATTAGATCTATCCAATAACAGAGGTCATGCAAACAATCCCGTATATTATGAAATAGACCGAAATACTTTCACAGAAAGTAAAAACCTACAAGTACTGAATCTAGCTTTTAATGGAATCAGAGCAATATTTAATTATACATTTACAGGATTAGAAAGTCTGAAAATATTAAGTATGGAAAATGGTACCATCTATCACATAGGACCTGGCAGTTTTAAACCTACCAAACATTTAGAAATACTTAATTTAGCTAATAACCCATTAACAGCTAACCAAAATTTAACATGTTCACAGTTTGACGGACTAAATGAATTGAAAATACTTATTTTAGAAAATTGTGGAATTAAGAATTTCTATGAAGACGATAACTTTTACGAGATGATGCCTAATTTGACTCATCTAGTACTAAGAAATAACCAGCTGTATTACATAACAGCTGAAATACTGAAGCCGTTAAAAATGCTACAGTTTTTGGATTTAAGTGAGAATTTGCTAATGTCTTGGTGGAAACCCATTTTCTTGGCTTCTGGTGTAAAGCCGAACAGACTGTACTTGACAAACAACAAAATATCGCATTTCTCACTGAGCATGATTCAAGATATCGGATACTTATTGGAAGCGAGCAAAGGTGATATAGTGATAGATCTTATGGACAATATTTTCGTGTGTGATTGCAATTCTATGTTCACTACTTACCGCTGGCTCCAAGCTAACGCGACGAAGGCTCTAAAACAATATATCTTCAGTTCAAAGTTTCAGTGCAGTAGTCCAGACTTGTGGGAGGACAGGAGAGTATCGGAATATCTAACTTCTGTCAAAAGTTTACATTGTTTGATGTATGAGAAGATATCAAACATAATGGTTCTCGTATGGACTGCACCATCATTGGTCACCATTTCTCTAGTCGTATTGATAATAGCTGTTGTTTACAAGTTTAGAATGTACATACGCTATTGGATGTTCATAGCCAAGGTAGCATTAGGGAGAAACTTACAGAAGAAGCAAGCAAAACCTGATGGAGCGAAGACTTATAAATATGACGCATTTGTGTCTTATTGTAATGAAGATAGAGATTTTGTTCATGAGATGATAGCTCAGCTAGAGTCGAAGCCACCCTATCTGAAACTGTGTGTTTATGAGAGAGACTTCGAAATTGGATCGTTCATATCAGAAGCAGTGCTAAGCAGTATTAACGAAAGCAAGTATGTTATTTTAATAATAAGCAATAGTTTCGCGAAGTCGCAATGGTGTCGATGGGAGACGCAACTAGCGGAGTACCACAGAATATTCTTAGAAGACGGAACGTCATACGATCCTCTAGTGTTGATAAGGATTGGCGAGATTCAGAGTAAATACCTGACGACGACGCTGAAGTACTTGTTGAAGACTAAGATCTACCACTCGTGGGACCAGAGGAACAAGGAGGAATTCTGGAAGAAACTGAGGGACGTTATAGTTAAGAAGTGATGTAAATATTTTAGTGATTAAAATTTTAATACATTTGTTTTTAAAATCTTATTACTTTGTTTGGTGTACAATTTTATTTATTTTGCTATCCACAAGCGACCACATTTTCGTTACGCTTTTCAATTTAATTTTAATAATAAAATGTAAGTATGTGAATGAATAATCTGAAATGCTATGCTTTCTTAACATTTATGGTAATTTAGGAGGAAAATAAGTAGCAAGTAAACAATTCTAAGAACTTGTGAAAGTTTCTACCTCTTATGTAAACTGCATACCTAATATTGTTTCGTAATCCAAAACTGATACTAAAAATAAACGACTTAAGCAATACCGAAGAGGATATTTAATATAAAAAGTAAAAGTAGCTCCGTATTATAAAATCTTTAACAATCGCTTATGAATAGGTTATGCTGTTGTTGTTTAGACTGGTTATCGAAGAAGGCATGAAGTTTCTCATTTGACAGGCGCTTAAGAGTAAGGCCAAGATTAAATAGGCAAAATCGAAGCGTAAAATACCAAAGATTACAGAGGGCCGAATATAGTACCCTGCGCAATGCAGGAATCACATATTACACAACCATTTCCGTAAAAATTTACAGCTATAAATGCTATTTACGCTTACATGAGTGGAATTAATAACATGCTCCCTAGTTCTCAGTTTTTGACTGAATTTAGTTTCTAAAGGAAGTCATTGGAACCTCCAAATATTTTTGAAACAGATGTGCGTATTTTCCAAAATCCTGTAGCAATCTAAGAACCAGACTCATTAGATAGTTTATTTGTTAGGTTGGTTGAGCAAAAACCACCATGCACCATCCATCAGTATTTATTTGAGTTTTCCTCATTTCGCACGCTTTCTTATCAGACGCCGCGAAAGTTGTATACATCGCAATATCCTTGAGAAAGTCAAATATCAGTAATAGCATGGCGGTGCATAAAAGTTAATATTTATCGACGACTTATATGTACATTACAGTACAGTTTCACTTTAGCTTTCTACTGCAGATGAAGGTTTAAATTATCGTGGATAGGCAAATAAGATAGAGTTGTAGATGAAAGTTACATTATGTTCCATACTGACTTGGATATATAGATATTTCGAATGAAAATATCGACATTGTCAAGTTCTGCAGCAAGGCCAATTCATTGAATAAAAGTTAAGTATTGTCAAACAACTTTCAAACAGCTCTGTGGAACTCAAATTATAAAGTTAATGCAACACCGCTCTAAGGTTCCTCGTTACAACTAATCACTTCACCAAATACTTTAACACTAAACACAGTCTAAGTACCCTCTCTATTACTGTAGAAATACATCTTAATTTTATCGTTTACTTTCAACGTTTGCACTGCTCACACTCAATCTTAAATAGGTTAAAATGTATGAGAATGATCGTCTCTGTACAGTTGGTCAAACATGTAAGTACATGTATCAATAGAGTTTAGACATTCGCCAGACATTCACTCGGGTGGATGTTTTCTTTTGTTATTATTTACTGCCTACATCGATTAGCTAGTGAGAATTGCTGGACTCAAATCTGTAAGTGTTCAGATATTGTTAGCAGCGTCAAATGCATCGGCAAATGTATGTAAAGCCTACCTCATTATCATCTCCAAACTTGACTGAGCAAATAGTTCGGTGATAGCGACCTAAACTAATTTTCTATTCTTGCTTAAGCTCTCTGATAACTACCACTAGAAAATAAAAACCGGCCAAGTGCGTGTCGGACTTCGCACATTTGGGGTTCCGTACCAAATGTGTTTTTGACTACTTGTATGGCTTTGGGTCGACAAGATGCTTATACTGTGAAAATTTGAAGACTATAGCTCCAACCGTTTGACTGTATAACCAGTGTGACAGACGACGTACAGAGGGACAGACGGATACGTGAGTGGCAGCAAGAAGGCTCCGTTTTGACACTTCGGGTACGGAACCCTAAAAATACAAATTAACTGTTTCTGAAATAATAATTTTATCTGTAGATACTCATTTAATTTGGAAGATGGACTAGGTGTGGAAAGGAGGAGGTGCTAGGTGTGGAGAGGAAGAGCTCTGGAGTGTCGTCCACGTTCCTGAAGTAGAGGTGTGGATAGACACCTCTCGACATAGACCGACGAACTAGTGAAGGACACACAAATCTGCTGGATGCGGAAGGCACTGGACTGAGGTTTTCAGCGGTGCTTAGGGAAGGCATATATCGAGCAATGGACGTTGCACAGCTGGATGATAATGATGATGAACCATGTTAAAAGCTACGGACACACAGAAGATTAAATGATCGAAAGTGCACACAATGACTGTTGTATACACTCTTGCTTGGGCCTTGAGGCTGAGGTAATACAATTCTCTCAGTAAAGAAAGTAGGTCTGTTTACATTAGGATTCAGACGTTCGCTAGACACTCATTTGTGTTTGCTGTTTAATCAATTAATTACTGACCAAATTTGGGACAGTATAAAGAAGCTTTTAATAAGTTTGTGTGAATTGTGGCACTCCTTGTACCTTCATAGTGTTTGAATAAGAAAAAAGAAGAATGAAATGAAGTTGTAAATGATATGAAGTACTCGGTATATGAATTGATAGAGTATCCATCCATGGATCTTCTTGCCCGTTCTTCTCCAGAGGAACCTCTTACGCGGAACGGGTTTGCTTGAACGGTTCTTTGACAACACTGAAGAGCCTTTTATTGATTTATCTACATATTACATCAATGGGGACTGATTGGACTGATTTGACTGGTTTGATACAAAAGCTCTGAGTTAAGATACACATAAAAAAATACAATATTCAGGCACTATTTGTGGAAAGGATTAGGTAACTATAAATCATCGCATTAAGGAAAGATTTCTGGTAGAGTAGGAGAAGCATATTATTACTGAGTAACCACGTCAAGGCAATAAATTTTGTCTCTTCAACAGCCTTCATTTAGCGGATAACTACAGGTGGTTATTTAGAAAGAAAAAGAAAAAAGAAAGAAAAATAATTTATTCTGCACAGATATAACGCACATAAGTAAGTGACATATCAGGTAATACCACTAAATTAATATTCACTGCATCCAGAAGTTCTGTTCAATTTATTGCGAACTCTGAGTGGCACATTGATCTAATGCCAATATGATCTGGGAACGCTGAAACCTGTCTGAGATCCCGGATTGATTCGTATTCATCAATATTTATCACTACGCCTACGCCAAAGGTTTCTCTAGCTAGACCTCTTTACTTATTACCACAGTTTTTTTTTATCTTCGGGCTTTACTGATGTCAACTTTCAGCCCCAGCCTTCTGTCTCCAGGGAAGTATTGCTTAAATTAATTACCATCTAAATGTTTTGTACACGATCGTTTTACTCAATAGCCGCACGATATTCAGGCGGCACCACAATGTGTACGAATACCGTTTTAGACACGTTTTACTAAAAACCAATCGCCGAATTACAACAAAAAGTACAGGCAGCAAAAAAGTCAGAACAACAATTAAGTACACAATTAAAATGGCCACCCGCACATAATGAGCGAGCTCGACATAATTTAAACGCATTCAATTAACTCAATTAGTGCACCTTTCGTTTTTAAAGGCAAGTCTTGGGCGCCTTTGTTTTGGCGCGGGAGAAAACACCATCTTCATTCAAGATATCGTCGCGGGATAACGGTGCGGCGCACGCGCTCACGTCCCGTCCCTCTCACTCTTATTTACAGTTTACTTGAGAGAAAGAGAGAGGCTACAGACAGTGGCTGGCAAACGATTACTCGACTGACCCACTCAATAGCACACACTCTTTCTCGGCAGCAAACGAAACCTAATTTTTATATCGTGTGAATTTGCAATGTAACGCGATGCTCTTGTGTATCTAATACCGTGAAATAACAGAAATTATAATGATTGATGATTGCTCGTTGCGAATTCTTTAATGCAACACAGTTTTATATGAGTTTAGAAATTGATTGATTGTTGAGTAAGATATTCGTTTGGATTTTGATTGATATGATTGAAGATGTATTGATGAAATAGACGTGAAGAGTTAGTTTGGCATCGTTAATTATACTAGGTTAGATATCCATGTCTAACTCAATAAAAAATCTGATTAAGGTTTAAAGTGATGATTCTTGAATCCAAAATCTTAAATGGATTAAAGAAGAAAAATGAAACGACTTCTTATATTTGTTTAACCGAACATAGCTGTCTCAAAGGGCTGTTATAATCGTATGAATTATTTTGGCCCAGTTATAATCACCACCATCTTGCAAAAGTCTTATTCGCAGTAAGAAAATTTTACACTCCGTTAAATTCCATACAGATAGCCCTTATATTTGCAGTTCTCAATCTAAAAGGCCGAGAGTCGAGCATACACCCTCATTATCAGGTTGTTCTTAAACTGTCAATAATTCAGAGCACGCTCGAGCGCTACTCCGGCGGCGGCGGCGGCGCTTCCTCGGAAATCGCTCATAAAACCCATTAAAGTACACCAGCAACCTTTCAAGGACCACGCTTGACATCGAAAAGTGCAACAGATGCAGTCCTTGAGATCGGCGATGGGAAAGTTAGTCAGTGAGCAACCGTGGTGGCGGCCGCTCGTCTCCACGATGTTTGTGAGCGCGCACGCAGTGAAAGTTCGTTAGGCTGCGAAATGCGGTTTGCTATCGCCTTTCTGTTTGTGGTGAGTGCTAATTACGTTAAAAGTGTTAATGGAGGGTGCTCTCTCTTTGCAAATGGATGCTACGTGTGATTAATGTAGGGTTACAGTTTCAAGAAGATTAAGGTGGTATGTTTGACGGCTCGGAACTGGAGTGTTTCATTTAGGTCTTATTAAAGATCTGCAGATAATGTTAAAGAATTAAATGGTCCAGAAGTATTACAAAATACAGTTGGCTATTGTACCTATGTTGGAAGTGGTGATGCCAATCGATAGTGTTGATAGAACGTGTTTTAGCGCGCAAAAATTGAACGACTCTTCAAAACGAGGGCATCTACAGAATTGGCTAGACACAACTGTTACTAAATAAAAATAAAAAGTAAACCATCGCATTTGATGATATCATGGAAAAGTCATTATGAAACAGTATCTAATCGAAGTGAATTCAATCAAACTAATTGCAGTAGCATATCTAAAAAAATCATCATCATTCTCCTGCCCTTATCCCAATTTATTTGGGGTCGGCGCAACATGTCTTGCAGCATATCTAAAAAAATATAAATACATTATTGAAGAAGCAAAAGATGTGCTTTTGATTATTGAAGATGAAGATGTCTTTAGAATCACAAAAAATAAACAATATTTTTGCTAATCAAAACAAGAATCAAAACAGTACAGCCAGAAAAATAACAAGGGCAAAACAGTAACAGATAAAACAAGGTTAAACATGGTCATAACAATAATTAGAGATAGGTAACAGTTGGAATATTGAAAGCGTTTCCAAAGACCTAAGGTTAGTGAACTTACCTGAGACGAACAATTGTTGTCAAACCAGCGGCAAGGCGGTAACCCACACGTAAGTAGGTTGGTAATGAGTTAGACAATTAACTCTATTGGTACATTGTGAGATGAGCTGAATATGTTCGACCGGTGTCTTACAAAACATTGTGGACGCTGTCGTAAGGAGATCCTTCAAGATGTTTAACGCCATAAATAATACTAGCTTCGCCTATGTGAAATTAGTACTTCCCTCATTATAACTTATGGCCTTTGTGCTATTCCAGACTATACTCTATCTCTGTGCCCAACTTCATCCATATCTGTTCATCCGCTTTAGCGTGAGGAACAAACATCCATCCAAACTGTCGCATTTGAGTCTTTATAATGTGCACATATCGAAATGAGGGAATCTATGCTTAATTTTATGACTGACAAAATATAAACAGTATATATTTTTTTTTTTTGAATTTGTGAAAAAAAAACAGATTTTTGCTAAAAAAACATGTTTATTTTCAATTGTGGGTTAGTTTTTTTTTCAAAAATTTTCATTTTATTAGGACGCCTAATAACGTTCAATCATTATGAAGTTTGTTTCATCTCGATAGATCATTTAGTTTAAAAGTTACACCGTTTTGTTTTTAAATACATTTTTTTTTATATATATTTTTTCTGTCGACAAAATTAAGCATAGATTCCCTCATTTCGATATGTGCTCATTTTTTTTTTTTGGGACAAGCCCGCCACACTATTCCCAAACCACTGTAACTTCTGTAAGCCAGAATCAACAGTGGCGACCACCAGAAAAACGCCGAGGCAATGAAGCTCGACGAGTCCCAGAGAAACGATTAAACTGTCTTGGGTCCCGCAACGAAATTAATCAGAAAAGACAGCGGCAGAAAAACATAATTTCCACTTCCCTCCTAATCAAGCGGGAGACAGAACAAAACTAGGCCATTAGGCACAAAAGGGGGTTTTTACAACTGGGGTAAGCCCAGTTGCCAAGCACCACTGGTTAAAAACACTAATATTAATGGGTCCTAAAATTGTGAGCTGTTACACTTGATTCCAATAATAGGTATGGCAAAAACGCTTGAACGCACGGAAATTCGTTCTAGTTTCCACAAGGTCCGTGTAATAGACAACTCCAGACGTAGGCTGAATACTATCCAACATAATATTGCGCTCAGCCTGCCAAAGAGTACACTCCCACAGGATATGATATGCGGATTGTTCGTATTCGCAATCAGGAGTAGAACATTGACATAAAGGTGAGGCAACAAGCTTGAAGGAAAATAATTTACTCTTAAAGTTGCCATGACCTGTGAGAAATTGGGCAACACAGTGATCCACCTCCAGCATGTCCTATCCAGACGTTCGCGAACCGATGGGAAGAACTGGTGGAGGTGTCTGCCTTTGATGGAACTTTCCCACCTACATTGCCATTCGGATAAAAGGTCCTCCCAAACTTCAGTTTGAGGTTTAAGTAATCTAGAAATCTTGGCCCGATCACGTTGAGGTAAAAAGTCTGGGTCCGTAGTCTTTCGTGCAGAATAGTACATTGCAGCACGTCGCTGCACCTCAAGATATGTGCTCATTATAAAGACTCACACTCTACTAGCAAAATATGCCCTGCTCTTGCTATCATATGTTTCTGCTTACCAAGCTCGAAGAAAATCGTGTTCTGGTTCGTATTATTTTTTACTCTATCGCATGATCTTTTTAGGGTTCCGTAGTCCTAACAAGGACGAGGAACCCTTAAAGTTCCGCTCTATCCGTCCGAGGCATAGCGTAGAGACTGTTAGTACTAGAAAGCTTTTGCATGAGTATATATATTAATCACGCCAATAAAATGAAACAAAAAAAAAATAAAGAATAATATTTTTATTTATGGTAGCTCCGGTACATGTAAAGTGGGTATGCCAATTTCGTACAAAACACAAAATCCTAAGAAAAAAAATACTTATGTGAAGTTGTTACTTATTTAATATTTAAAATTTTGGAAAAATAAAAACTCTTTATTTGTTTTTATTAAAACGTTATTGTCAGTAACACCATGAACTCAATTAATATGTTCATAGTAAGTAATAAACATAAAGCCCCCTTCTAAGTACGCATGTTATAACGGGCGACTACTACGGAACCCTACACTGCGCGTGGCCCGACACGCACTTGACCAGTTTTTTTTATTATTATTTAGTAGATCTAGGAATTCTATGTCTTAAATCACAGCCTCTATATAGAACAACTTCATAAATTTAACAAAAAGTTTCTGTTTTTTGTCTACTAGGCTTTGTAAAATCTAAAGCTGCTCTTCTATTAAATGTTTTATCTAAACACGCCAGAATCAACAAAAACAGTATTCAAATATAACGCAAAATTATGCTAAACCAAACCGGCGGTGCTTTGGATAAGAATCTTTCTAGAAAAGAAATAATTTATGAGCCATTAAAATATGAATTATAGTCTTCTTCAATAAAAATCGTAATAAATACAAATATTCTCGCTCAACAAGGAAAAAGACAAGAAGGCTCGTTTCGTTGAAAATGACGAAAGCTTCCTAAGTATAATTCTAAAATGGCATAAGGTTGTAAAAAGTAGTGTAAAGTCAAGCGAACCAGGACGAGAGGTACCGTCAGCAAGAGCAGCGCCGCGTGGGAAGCGGGCCGGGTGCCTCACCCACTTTAATTGCTTTTCACACAAACCGTAGCGTGTAGGGCTGCTAACCGTACTTTATGAAGCACACTGTATAAATATCGATGAGTGATCGCGAGATTCAGATGACTTTTTACTGTGGAACGTCAGCAGAAAAATCTTAAAACATTAAATAAAAATGGATCTAATTCTCATTGATTTTCTCCCATTCCTGTACAGTCGCCCCCACGGAATTAGTACTTGCCCCCATTATAAATTATAGCCTATAAGTACATATGTTATTCTGATGTATAAGCTATATTATTGTAAAGTTTCATCCCAATCCGTTAAGCAGTTTTTGCGTGAAAGAATAACAAATATCCAGACATCTTCACTAACTTTCACATTTATAATATTAGTAATTAAGTCACAGGGACAACTATAGCACCACGCCTAACTTGCTCAAAACAGCAAAATCTCATAATTATTTGGCGTGAAACAGACTCCGGTATCTCATAGCGATCATGTTAACTGATAATTGGAAGCAAATTACATAGTTGTGTGAAAATATTATTATGTAGAGCATAGAGTCTGTTATATTTCGCTAGGAATTTTCGTAATACATTTAAGATTCTAATATAAATTCTTCGACGCCGTAATCATCATAAAGTAGATGTGTAATGTGTCTTCTTTGAATGTCTGACATGCTTGTCCATTTGATGGATCTATTCCACTTCCCCAGTTTACACGACGCCAACTGTGTATAACTTGAATCTTAAGATATTGTAGATAGCTTCTCTATGCGTAGACTCTTATAAGTGTCGTGTGTGTGTGTGAGTTCAGTTGAATGCGAAGAGGTTGGTCTAAATAAAAACATAATGTTATCAAGTGACTGTGAAGTATTTTCAGGGTTCTGATCACAATACAAAGCTTACAAGCGTTTGAGCTTATCTATAGACATCCAAAGTCTCTATCGTGTTGACCTGAGTATGATGGAACAAGTGTTCAAATTATATCTATATACTTACTCAACTCCAACGGAATTATGGTTTTTTAGGGTTCCGTAGTCCTAACAAGGACAAGGAATCCTTATAGTTTCGGCCTATCTGTCTGTCCGTCCGAGGCATAGCGTAAAGGCTTATATTACTAGAAAGCTGAAATTTTGCATGGGTATATATACTCGTATATATATATTATTAACGCCAAGAAAATTAAATAAAAATAATATATAGTGGCTCACGTACATGTACAGTGGGGAATGACTTCTTTTTTCTTGCCTATCCTATTGTGTGGAGTATCTAATAATATTTATTTATTATTCGCAATATCCTCAGCTCTTTGAATTTTTATTTTCTTAAAATATATACGTAAACTAGTCTTACAGCCAATTACGGATTTACAATTTAATAGCTATATTGCAGAAACAAACATACAGAAGGAGTGAACTGCTAGTGATTCGTTTGTAATATTTTTTGTTCGAGTCTGGCGTCTTTATCTCTATCTTTATCTTTTTTTGTTTTTAATTTGAATGTTCATAGTAGCACATACCTACTAGTAAACATAAAGCCCCCTTCTAAGTCCGCATGTTAAAACGGGCGACTACGGAACCCTACACTGCGCGTGGCCCGACACGCACTTGTTATCACAAGCAAAAGGAGAAATGTACAATTATGATCAATAGATATCGGACATCCAATCATATTCAACCTGTCATACCAGTATTCACACATGAAATTGATACGACAGCAGTACCTACTGAATATATTAAATTAATAAAAACCGACCTTTTCGGGATTCTGACGACCCGTAACGACTGTCAAAGAACCACGATTAAAGGCCGGAACCAACGGCTTAACGAGCTTTCCGAGGCACGGAGGAGTCTCGGTGTGTAAAGATGGTCACCCATCCATGGACCAACCCCGGCAAGCGTATCTTAACCTCATGGATTGACCCGTGCGGCTGTTATTACTTTATCCACGAAGGGTTCCGTACCATTATATATAAAAACGACAAAAAAATCACGTTTGTTGTATGGGAGCCCCCTTAAACATTTATTTTATTCTGTTTTTTAGTATTTGTTGTTATAGCGGCAACAGAAATACATCATCTATGAAAATTTCAACTGTCTATCACGGTTCATGAGATACAGCCTGGTGACCAACGGACAGACAGACAGACAGACGGACGGACGGCGGAGTCTTAGTAATAGGGTTTTCCTCTTTGGGTACGGAACCCTAATAATGACAATCATACTTTTATTACAAGGTTGTAATACTTGTTTTATCGAGTCAAATCTTGCAAGCAGAATTAGAAACACTTCCTTTTATCTTAGAGAGTTAATTTTTTAACCAACTTCGAAAAAGGAGGAGGTTCTATGTTCGACTGTATGTGTTTTTTTATGTATGTCCACCGATTTCTCTGTCATTTGAGGACTGATTTTTTAAATTCTTTTTTATCCGAAAGAATATACTCCCGCGGTCGTCCCATCCATATAAATTTTATCGAAATGACTTTAGCGGTTTTTGAGAAACAAAACAAAAACGAAAAATATGAATACCTAGAAATGACGTTTTAGTTTTCTGTAATTACGAGTATGTTTAAATTCCACGTTCCATGTTATTTGGGTTTTGAGTTCTCGAGTATAACAAATATAAAGTGAAAAATAAAAAACTTTTATACAAAAAAAAACAACCGACTTCCAAAAAATTAAATACACTAATTTAAAAATACCTAACTTTAATTTCGAAAGTCGGTGTCAAATAACGAAGAAATAAAATACAAACACCGACTTCCGAAATTAAAGTTATTTTTAGTGTATTTTTTGTGTATTGTTTAAAAAAGTTTGTTTCACTGTTTTCAACCATTTTTGTCAATTACAGTAAACACAAATTCTAAACGTTAAATTAATAAATCTTGCAGTCGAGATTGAGGCCCGACGATTTCGTACTTTTAAAATTCAAGTGGTGCCTACTGTACCTATAAAAACGGCGGCGCCATTGCAATGCAAATTACTTTGATTGTTTCTCAGTAATATCATTAAAGTAGGACACTATTTATTAGGTTATTGTTTGGTCAGAAACACTAAACATATGCTTTTAGACTAACATTTGCCCTACTACGATGTCTTAAAATCATCATAACTCCGGTGTAAAAAAGGGACAGTGGTATAACGTCTGTATAGCTCCATCTGTCTCTTACACTGGAATTATGATGATTTAGGCGGCAGAACCGGGTTTATAAGTGTCTCTTTAACTTATTTTAGTTATAAGAGGTGCTAGCTAACCTTACTTAAGAAAATTAAGTAGGTATCGTTTATTTTCAAAGGGAGCATCTGAGTAATCTTTTGCTGCTGGTTAAACAAGATCTTCTAAATTATAATTGGATGTGAGTGTAGGCTCAGTTAGTTGTCACTTTAACTTATAATACTTTAGAAAACAGAGAATAGCATTGTGATTAGACGAATCCATAAGAATTACCATTTTTCCCTTGCTCATATTGCATTTAAACGTGCGCCAAACTACGGGCAGATATCTATCTAACCCGCATGATCATAACGGCATAGCAGTGACATTCCGAAAATTGCCAAATTACCGTCCAATGTCAAGTTTACATTAGCACAGCTCTAAACATTGTTTACTATGACATAACTGGCATAACCTGCGATGCGACGGTCAGAAAATCGTGATTTACGTCAGCTGAGCCACATGTATGGGGAAAGTTTCGACTAGGCTGATTTCACCGACGTATGTTGGGTAATAACCCCGTTCTGTCTTTGAATGGTTTTGCATACTGCGTAGTGTTTGTTGTTTTGAAGTTTGTTTGTCGTCTTGAGGATCTGGCTTTGTGATCCTTGTTTTGTTATTTTTATCATTCTGATTTTTCGGTCTGCTTGAGCAGGTAAATAAGTAATGTAAGTCGTTCAATATGATATCGCATATAGATATATACCTACAGCATAGACACAGTTTAACAATCTATAACAGAAACCTTTTTTTTTTGAATAAATAAAATGTTATGAACTACATTGTCTGTATATGTCACCGTATATAGCAAACACCGTTAGTTTATGAAAAATCATGTAAAGTTGTACCTAAACATTTTATTTACATATAGACTCCAATACTCTGTGAACTGTCGAATTTGGATGAGGTTTATTGTATTTGAAATGATCTATAACTATACTAATATTATAAAAAGGTAAAGTTTGTGAGTTTGTGAGGTTGTAGGGGGTAATCTCTGGATTTGTTGAACCAGTTTTGAAAATTCTTTTACCAATAGAAACGATGGTTGGACTGTGTGAAAGAGGATATGGGTAAAAATCATCCCCTTTTTACCCATATCCTCTTTCACACACACTATAGAGATGACGACTAATTTATAGAGGAGTATGGAAGAAAAAGACATGTTGCGCCGACCCCAAATAAATTGGGATAAGGGCATGAGAAATTGAGAATGATGATAGGCTATAAATTTTTGAAATTCACGCGGACTAAGTCGCGGACGAAGTGCTAATTCATTATATATAGAGAGTTTACACTCCCGCAAGTTGTATTACAATCTTACGGTGTTTGCAACTATCCGGTGATATATTCAAATAAGTGTCCCAAGATTCTTCTTTAATTTCACACATTATTTTCGGTACCTAATTGTTAATTGTATCTTTAACTCTTAGTTTGTGAAGTCGAACAGGTGTTCTTATTAACCTTAACCATGCAACGATCAACCATTCCATTAAACACTGACATCACAATTCACTCGATCAGACACGATCAGATAACAAATGGCCACGCACTGGTGACGTCACATAACCTGCTCCCAAATACAATCAGTCACTTTCACTGGCATGCCTGTCTGTCCGCCATTGCGACGGACTGATAATAGCTAACACCTCATATATTAATTTATGACTCTCGAAGTTATTATAATTTGCTATGAATTTTTTGTTGTCTGTACCGACTAGATGGTTTGCTGCAAGATTGAGGGAGATAATGTATTGATTTAGGAGCAGCTTTTGCTTCCATCCATCATTGCTTTTACTATCATGGGGCAATACGAGTAAGTCATCTGCATCCTTAAAGATATCATCAGAGATTTGACCTATCACAGTCTCTTCAGTCGTCGTGTATTTTAATATGTATACACTCTCCCCATCAACTCTCCCCAAAATGAGACAACATCCGTAGTCAAGAGACAAGACAAGCAGGCTCATAATCTCAGTCAGTCATACATTTGCACAGATCTAGTTTCCTTTGTCCCAAGAGTTGTCAGGAAATGGTCACGTTTATGTAAATGTAAATGGAACTGTTTCACGCCATGAATCTTTGTCAGGATGGGTCACGTATGGTTTACATGCTGGCTGAAAGCCAATGGCTTATAAATCGACAACACACTAGTTGTTGTTAGAACTTAGAACTCATTGCCTTGGGAAAGCGGAGTAGATGTTTTAGTGAGAATATTTATTAAAGTTAAGTGTGTTAAAAGAGTGGCATGCCGTTAATGACTCGTGTTTGGTTACGAAATCAATTTGTCAAAAGCTTTTGATAAAACCACGTTTGGGTAAGAATGGAAACTTGAATCTTAATGTAGAATCTTATAAGAGTAAGAAATACTGAAGAAGACTATTGAAAAGGTGGTAAGCCCTCAAAGCCCTCATAGTTATATGCAAAACAAATCTACCGAAGTATCCAAAATTGTGTCATCTAAAGCCAAAATACACCACAAAATGACAAAAACAGGCGGCCATAACAAAGCATTCGTTGCAACAAAAGACTCCCAAAGGAAAACATCCTGATGAATTACTACTACGATCACCTCACTTGGCAGATTTATGATCGCAATACCACGCGGCAGGTCATAAAATAAACAAGATATAAACTAAACTGGTTCAGTTTTATCGGCAATGGGCTGGCAACCTGTCACAACGTGTTCAATGTTACGGTATTCACTTCAAATAATGTGACTTTTGTCTTAATCCAATAACCTTTAAGCAATTAATTGGGTCATGAGGAGAGATGATCGGAGTTTAACTAAGATGGGATGAACAGTAATGTGCATGTTTCTGTGGCCTGCTACTCTTGTTTTACCTTATTTGTGATTGATTAGTTACTTCGTTTATATTTTGCTTAGAAGTTTAGATCATTGCCTTCTTCAGTAATTACCTAAGTATATGTTGCAAACACCCTAAGATATTGCACTAAATTTTGCGAGAGTGTAAACTCTCGATATATTATGAATAGTTTCAAATACACTAAATCACATCCTTTGATAACTTATAAATATGTATCCAGGTCTTATTGATAATAAAGAGTTAACAATATTACATGATACATCATAATTATGTGGGTCCGAAGCAAAAAGAGTCCAGTTCTCGGCACTTATTTTCCGAGAGAAGTAGGGTGTAAAATTTAATTTCGCGATTTTAATTGATTATTAATTAATGCTCTCAAATATCTACAAGTTCATATAGATACCGAATCTAATATTAACTCAATACCGCACTACTGGACCATTTTTGCATGGACATATAAACTAAACGGTGTATACAATTTTCCGGAGACACATCATACAAATTTTATTAAAGGCAAGTGAATTGTGGTTGTATGTTTTACAAAAGTATTGTGCTTTACGTAGAACAAATAAATTTCTAGAAGTTTTGAAAACCTTTTTTTTTCTGTTTCCTTCAAAACCTTCAAAAGGCACCTGGACTTTTGGAGAAAAGACTAGGGAGTGTGGTATTCTTACCTCAATAAAACGACTCCGTTGATCACCATCAGCACATGGAAGGAGCCCCGTTACCTCTTAAAAGACCACTCCGGGACCCCCTCTGTGCAACACCTGTTAGGGCACATCCCTGAGGAGACCATAAAGGGATCTCCTCTATGCCTCGCTGTGCACGGCAGCACGTGATCACAGTGCCGCCGTATTCCCTGGGATCTTTCGGTGGGCAATCAGAATCCCCAATCTGAGCGCCCGAGATTCCAAAGTCCCGCCTGCATTAAGTGATGCAGATGAAATGGTTTCGGCGTGTTAGGCATCGAGGGGGTTGCCGCCTCGACGCCTTCTTCTCCAAGTGGGATCGGCCCTCTCACAAACCCGTTCAGCGGCCTCCTTCTGAACCTTCACGGTCTCACAGAAGGGGGCAGCTTCCCTCCAGTTTTCTGTCTCGGCGAGCTTAGCTCTCACTACTGCTGGCAGAGACAGATCTCGTCCCATCCTGTGTGTTTAGGCTTTAATTTGTTGGAGGTTAGACGAGGCTTTCAACAGCTCATGGTAGCCTGCAGAACTCTTAGAGAACGCATCGACAGTCCCGAACTCTACAATCTGTTCTGTCGATTATTTGTTCCCGACAAATACATCGGACATCGCCATAGCCGTCGTCGCAATCTGTTTGCGCCGCCGCCGCCGTCGTCTAACACTGTCACCAGAGATGAGTCCCCACTGTGTCGTACCGTAAGGATGCTTAACGTCCTCCTGACCACCAATCCTGAATGCGATCTGTTTGCTGATGAATGGAGTTGTATATTGCGCGTATGTCTGATGCTTTGTATGTCTGAAGTATGCTAAGGTGTCCTCTATATGTATCTGAATTTTTTTTTTTTGTATACCGTACCTACTTCAATTTCTATATTAATTAATGTAATTCGTGTTACCGTTTTAATTAACAATAAACAATCCTGGCGGCCAGGATCCGCCGCTCGGCAGCCCGGGCAAGGCACTCCTCGAGCGAGAAGTTTTGAAACCCTAGCCGGCCTCCCACAAGGTGGACCGATAACCTGAAAATGGGAATCCACTGGATGCGAGAAGCACAAGATCGGTTGATGTGGCTACGCTTGGGGAGGCCTATGTCCAGCAGTCGACGACTTTTTGGTGAAACAATGATAATGATAATAACATCCAATAAAACAGATATATAAGCTTAAGGCCATTGTCACTTTTTAACCGACTTCGAAAATAGGGTCGAAGGGGGAAAGAATTCTGTGGACAGACATATAGACATAAGAGAAATCGGTGGACAGGAGGTCCACCGATTTTCAAAATTCTTTTTTTATCCGAAAGAGTGGTTTTTTTAATTCGCTTCTGCGCTTTCTGAAAAAATCAACAAAAACATAAAATACGTATAGGTACACAAATGATGTTTCGTTTTCCTTCAATTACGAGTAGGTATGTTCAAAATCCATGTTCCATATTATTGGGGTTATTAATTCGGGCATAACTTTAATATTAAGTTTTAGTTCAGGGGTATAACAACAAAAAAGTGAAAAATAAAAACTTTGTTAAGTACAAACAATAACCGATTTCCAAAAAAGAAAATACACTAATAAAAACTTTTTTACAAAAAATAGAACCGACTTTCAAAAAAAAAAACAAACAAGTGCAAAATAACTTTAATTTCGGAAGTCGGTGTTTCTGGTTTTGTTTCATCGTTTTTATACACCGACTTCCGACTTTAAAAAAGTTTTTATTTTTCACTTTTTAGTTGTGGTTTCCCATTAAATTGTATTGACGATGCATATTTATGCGATAGCAGCAATCGCGGTTGATTTGCTGTCATTTTTTGAAGGGTTCCGTTGTCTGACTCCGAAACTCATCATCAGATCTATATGTAATTTAAATGGGACCTTTTCGGCATAAAAGAATATTGCAAAAACGTTTATATAGAATAGAATAGAATAGAAATCATTTATTCGACACAGACGTAGTATATATGACTGAGTATATATGACGAAGTTATGCCCGAATATACATAAAAAATATAAACATCCGAATTCATAACCTCCTCCTTTTTGAAGTCGGTTAAAAATTGGAAAACAACTTTAATTTCAGAAGTCGGTGTCAAATAACGAAGAATAAAATAAAAACACTTCCGAAATTAAAATTAATTTTAATTTTTAATGATGAAGACATCCAATAAAACAGATAGAAGCTTTAAGCCAATGTCACTTTTTAATAACAAAGAAACAACAACTTTTTTAACCTCAAACGATATATCAACACACACTTAACCAAAATAATAAAAGGTCAATTTGATATTAAACCCGCGCCGGTTACCCTACCGCTCTTTGTTTTGCTAACGGTACCGTCGTGCTTACACGTAGCGATTTTTGGGCAAGATCATTGTCATAAACATCTTCATTTCGGGCACAAACGAGGTTAACAAGTTACATTAGGCTGTGTCAGAATTTTAATGGTTCATACATACGGGAAAAGGATGTTGTGATTGATGAGATGGGAACCATAGACGGAAAGAAGGTACGAAGTGATTCTAGCATCGTAACAAAAGCAGTTGAAGAATGAAACCAAATAAATACAGAAAATAACAATATCTATGATATTTAGGTACTTGATAATGTTTGCACCAAAGGGTGATAGTTCTAGCTATATTCTAGCTTCATAAGTTTCATTGAAAAAAAAAACATACACAAGTGATAATATTCAAGTTATTTTTTATTAGTATAATAATTTAGTATCATTCATTATATTATGTAAAGATGATGTCAGACCATCACGATCTTACATTGTGCAGCAGCTGATTCAGTCAAGATCGTTTTTGACGACTTTTTCGTCGATTTAGAGAATTATCTCGGCAAATTCTAGAGTTTACACTATAGACGTCCAAATCCAAATAGCCTCTTTATCCTGAACTGTTGTCGTTTTGTGGTATTGTTACTTTATATAATGTCTCTTAGTTCAGTGTGCCTGTTGGCAAAGGCCTCCTCTAAAAGCTTCCATCGTGTTCTGTCTTTGGTAACCCTTCTCCATTTGGGCCCCGCCACTATAGACGTATCTCTTAAAAAAAAACATACGCGATAATGAGCATGAACATGTGCAGCAAAATGATTGAATTGACCGTAATTTTCCTGGAAAAGTTGACACGAATTGTTGTTTCTATAAAGAACAACTTAACAATTAGCGCTTTGAGCGGTAGTTTTAGGATCAAGCGATTCTGCATTGTTTCAAGCTAACATTTGACTGAAACCCGCCTCATAATTGCCATGATCGTTGTCTAAATAACAGTCGTTCAAACATAGAAACTACGAATTGAATGACCCTATATATCTATTTTAAACAATACCCATGGTTACAAACTGCTGTTTTTTATCATTATGTTTGCAAACCTCTCAGACCCAAGAAACTATCACTTCGTCCTTTCTCAACTTTATACCCATACGCATGATAAGGATGGGACATTATACTTTAGCTTCACATCCTTCCTTATTAGCAAATCTTAACTACCATTTGGTAACCCCATCAATGGCCTCATGGACTTTCTCTTTTAGCACCTCTGCGATTACTTAAATAATCCTTCTTGCGCAACTGCATCCCTAAAAAAAAGAGTGTGTACGTGTGTTTGTCGAAGAGAGTAGAAAGTTCGCTGTGCAAAAGTGAAAACGGCTAGGATCTCATTGAACGACGCGACGTGCAATCGCCCGCGGCTCCGCTCCACATCCGCTTGTCAGTATAAGTAGTGGTTTTAGTTGATGGATCACAAAAAGGTGCACTTATAAAATGGAACTGCTTTATGCAAACAAAAAAAGTGCGACTCAATTCGCGCCCAATTGCGGCAGGTCACGAACATTTGTCGCTCTCTCCGATTCTTGCTGTGCGATAACGTGGCTATATACGCACTAATGTCTTACATGCTTCTCGATTTACTTTATCTATCTTACTATACTTTACCACCTTTAATGGCGTATCATCTTTACCTTATGTTTTATTTATCAAGTTCTTGTAGGCATTGATCTTCCACAGGTCTGTACACCAAGGATCAGATATCGGTACTTTTGTACTGAGGTCAGATCCTTACCGTACCTTCTGTTTAAACAATTCTTCTTATACTTTATGAATTCAGTACCAACCAAATATGATAAGGCTAAACTTGTACATAATCAAATTCCTATTATATTTTCTGATACTTCATTCTACGTCAATTCCTCTGCCAACATTGTTTCTCTTTCACAAAGTCTTTACACATGTATAAACACTTCTGCCGACACTAGACACCACAGCACCAATAAAGTTTCGCGTCGGTACATATTTATTTACTGCGCTATAAAGTATTTGATAGGTGTACGTAGAAACCGCGTACGTAGCCATATTGTCAAGAGTACGGAGATCGTAGTAGTAAAATAGTAAAGGTAGTTAACCCGTTGCCTAGTAGCACCAATAAACAAACTGTTCCTCATAGGCTTCTAACTATCCTCGTAACATTCAATTTATGGGACAAAAGTTTTTCATCATCATTAAAACATTCATTAACCCCGCTGGTCCCGCTGTCTTAGCGGAATAGGCTTAGATATTATAAGTCTGTGCTGGGGAAGAAACTATGGAGTATTTATTCGCAAATAACTTCTCAGTTCTAATAGGAATCCCTCAGGGTTGCACGTTTGGTCCAATACGCTTCAGACTAAACTCTCGCGACAATTTATCAGAAGTTTTTAGTGAGATGTTTTATTAAAAATTATGTTTCAATTTTGGTTCAATAAAATATCTTTAAGTATTGTATCTATCTATTTATCTATCTCCTTCGCTACGCGCCTACACGCGCCGTTTTAGGAAGTCATTAGCGTGTTTTCGAGATTTATTTAAAAGAAAAACTTTAATGACATCAGACTGTAAAATAGAGTCATCCTTAATTAAATTCTCGTACAACAAAAGGAAGAAAACCATGGAAAGTTTAGAAACCTCCTTTTTAGGTGTATTGAGCAAATCAATAATATTCGAGAGAAGAAATAAATTGAAACAATACAATTTACAATGCTAATAGGCTCTGTGGGCGTAACTTTCATTCACGGCTCGAAGCAGGTGCGTCACCTACATACGATACGACGAAACTTACACCTCGATACACTCTTCAAATATACGAGGTTCTAGACCCTATTTTCGTTGACTTTATTTGGCACTATACATAAAATATCATCTGCTATGATTGATGTTTTACAGGTGTTATCTATACCATTAAACTTTCGAATTGCTTAGTTAGTTACCTACCATCGTACAAAAATTATTTCGATATGAGAACGCCCTACCATTGCGCGAACTAATACTCTATACCTACGTATGCAACCAGATAATAAATTATCTACTTTATAACCCATTTCAATAATAACAACGACTGAAAGCCTTATCGCCATTGATTGGTGATGAATCATCCCCATGAGTCATTATCACTGCAGCATCCAGAAACAGTCACCTAACTTATAATATTTGTCTTTTCAATTATCATTTCCTATATATATTCATCAATTCCAGGTGACATGGACAGCAGGGCAATGCTCTGGGTTCGACTACGCGTCGGCGTGTGCGCGGCCCAACAGGTCCAGCCGGGGCCGCGCCTTACCCGACGCACCCTGCGACCTCTCCAAGCACAACTACTGCACCACGCCGGGGAAGAATTACCCCTGGCCTGCCATCAGGAGATTCGTTAGGGAGAATCAGGTGAGATGAAGAACATTCTGATTAATGGTTAAAATTATTTTATAAAAATACATTCCTTAGAACTGCTTGAAACACAACTAATTAGAATGTAAATAATTTCAGGGCCTGATGAGAAGAATGTACGGCGAAGAACGTCAAATATCAATAATAAAAGCAGAATTGGAAAACTTCATAGAGGATGATGATGATGAAGACTTTGACGGAAAGTCAGCTGACTTTGCAGAGGACATCATCAAAACCAAGATGATGTACACCAAAATGAGTCAAGGACGTGCCATGAGAGACAAACCTCACTTCAGACCAATCAGTAGCGAGAAGAACAAAAAACTAGACAATGACACGCTCAAAGTGAAACCACTAGAAACAAATCAAACCAAAGTGAGCAACACGGACAACGGCACCAAAACTGAGATGAGCAACGAAACGGTAAATGAAAAAGGTATATCATATAAAACAAAACTTGAAAGTATAGCGAATATAGAAATAAATAACTTAGAGCCAGATGTTATTACTTTAGAGGCTGTAATAAAACAAAGTATTGAAACTAATAGCATATACCCAAAGTTTTCTGGTAATACTAAAGTAGAGGCGGTTAGTGAGTCAACGAATAGTACAGACAAAAATGCGACTACTACAGAAAGTATTAATAACACAGAGACTACAACTGACGAATATGATTCGACGACGGAAGCTGGGAAGGATGCCTGGCGACCAATGAACGTGGACACCTCAACATTACCGCCCACGCTCCTGTTTTCAGAGCACGAGAAGGTTAAAATATCCGACCGGATAGATACAAAGGTGTCAGATAAGAAGGAAGAGTTCCATCCTAAGCCCGCGCAGCATCAGGAAACGATGAGGCCGTCAGTTATAAAGTTACGAGGAGCGTAAGTTTTGTTAAATTAGTATTATTTTTTATTTTTTTTGTAATCCAAATTGCAAAAGAACCATGTTTTTACTATGAGCCCTCATAATGTAGATTTTTGCCAAAAAGAACATTTGAAACCAGTATTTTGATTCGTCTTTTAAACTTTCCAGTAACGCATGCGAATCAAAGGAGCAGATCGCAGCCCCGTTCTGGGCGAACAGCACGAGGGGGGAACAGCTGGCCCTGCTCAACATGTACCCTTACGAGCAGTATATACACCTGGAGACCTGCGTGCACGAGCGCAAACAGATGTACTGCCGGGAGGGATGCAGGTAAAAATACGTAATTTTATTAAGTAACAATAATGCAAATTTTTCGACGTCATAATTATTTTAGATTATTTTTAGTTTTAGTTAGGTTAGAAGTTTTAATTTTTTTTTTGTATATGTTATACGTAGTTATAGTTAGATAGGTATATTTTTGTTTTATGTATATAAATAAAATAATGCTAACTGGAAATCTAAGGAAGAAACCTAGGTGATACGGATTGTGAATTGTTGCCATCGCGGGTAAAACCAGGGCGAAGCTGATGTAGCAGTTTTGAAATAGGCACAAGCAAAATCTAGAATAAATTTTCAGTAATCATAACGTGCCATGTTGCATCAAATAAGAAATACGACCAGACTATCCGATCCTTGTTAAGTCTCTGTAAAAAAATAGTCAACAGTGTCATGTTTTAACCATCTACACTTAACAACCACAATTTCCCTTCTTCCAGGTGTGAACAACAATTCCGTCTCCACCGCCTGCTAGCCTACGACCCTCGCAACGAGTGCCGCGGTATCTTCGCCGAGTGGTTTAAGTTCCCCTCCTGCTGCGTCTGCAAGTGCTACGATGTGCCCCTAGAGTTCAGGGCCCGATCCCCCCGGATATTACACCCTCAATATGATGAAGACGTCAAGAGAGTCATCTATGAAGACGTGGCTAGGGACTGGTACTCCATGTCGGCATACGGCGACGATGAAGATGATTTGTTTTAATGTGAATATAAATCTTATAGCTTTTAGTTCCTATTCCGTAGCCTAAAGATGACGCTGGATGATTGTAGATGGTCAGTGTGTACATCTGTCACACTGCATCTTTGCAACTGTAGGTAGGCCAAAGCCTCTTGTCTATTTCACAGAATAGGTAGGTACATGTTACTTTGACCGACAATATTGAAAATAATATTAGTATAAAAATTCCAAGAAACATAATTATTAAATCATGTACACGTACAGGTACACATACAGGATTCTCGGCAGGACGTGATAGTTTGCAACAATGATGGGTTTTCTGAAATGATGTAAGTTCACCAGATGGCATTACTGAAGTGTCAAGTCCAAACACTGGGCAAAAGGCTTCAGATAATTTCAAAATGTGACATATTATGTCAAGTTGACGTCAAGGTCATAAACATGACCTTCATCATATTTCGTTCTCAAAGTAAAAGAATACTATAGCTGATTAGCTGACGCATAAGGCTGGTATTCCACTTATCGAATATCTTTGTCTAACGTACCTACATTTGACAAAGATCAATCGATCGAGAAATTAGTGAAATACCACCCTTTTTTCTTTTTTTGGTGGTTGGAAATCATCCAATGACATCTCCCGCTCTGGGTGGAGCGGGAGAGCGTGTCAGACTCTTACTGACTAAAACCCGCCCCTGTTCCTTCCTTGCCTGAGTGCCCAGGGGAGCGGTAACTCTGTTACGAATTTATCCGCTACCCCTAGACATGCAGGCACCGGCCATGATGGGCCCCGTCAGTGGTGGCTGACAAACATCTCTTTAAGGCGTGCGTGGAACACTACGCGCTGTTGACTCACAGGACTGGTGCTGATCAGACGGCAAGCTACTCAATACTCGCCATCCGCAGGCCCGGGTCTACGGTGGCCGGAGACCGTCTCGCGACGTCCTACGCCTAGGGCGTCTCCTGCGGCGGCTGCGGCTGGGCGCGTGAGGGCCACTCCGTTGAGCTTTCCTCACCCGTTCCGCCTCCTCCTTCGCGAGCATTACTGCATCGCAGAAGGAGGAGAGTGCTACCCATTCCCTCTCGCTCCGTACCATGGCCTGAACCAGGGCCTGGCGCGAGGAGTCGCTGCCGCCTATCGCATTCACGAGGACACGGTGGTGCTCCGCCCAAGCGGGGCAGACTTCCACCGTTTGCTATACCGTGTCCTCTGGGCGATCCGCGCAATGGTGACACCCGGGCGTTTCCTCCCGCCATACTCGACACGACGAGGTTCCTGACCTCCCGAAACAAAGTGAAATACCACCCTAAGCGCCAACTGGTGGAGTAATTTTACCTGAAAGTCCTCATTAAGCACCTAAGGAAGCTTAGGCGGAAATCCGGAGTTCCGAGATAATCCAAATGTTTGATTAAGAGTTTCGTAGAAAAATTATGTTTCTTATAGGTAGGTAATGAATTCTAGGAAAATTTTCATTAAACAATAAAAATCTCGAATGATTAATTATTGAAAATAGGTAGGTAATACTATCACGTCCTGCCGGGAATACATCGAGTTACCAACAACCTTTTATTTAAATTATATTTTCAGAGTTTTATTAACAGTGTATGAGTCGTGTTACGAAAACTTAGCAAATTTCAACATAAGTAGGTAGATCCCTTCTCAAAATAATGTTTACTTTCATCTTCCAGGTTTTGCATCAATCAGACTGATACCTACGGAGAACAACAGATTATTTATATACAACCCACCAGGACTTATTTTAGAAACATTTTTAAAACAGTTTTTATTATTTTTTATTTTGTTGTGCCCATATTACGTTTATCACTATAATTTATTATTTATTTGTGATTCTTAAGCGCCCAGTTAAATTATTTTAATTGTTATTTCTCTTGATAGATTTTTGTAAGTGTAAATTAAAAAAATAATGTGTACTTAAATTAAAGAAATAGTTTTATAAAATATAACACTTATTTTGTAAGGCTAGTGAAAATGTTGTAAAGAAATGTTAACATAATAATACGCGTTGATTTTATATTATAGATTATTATCAATAAAGTTATATTTTTGTAATATTTTTTCGTCATTTCTCCGTTTCAATGATGATTTAGATTATTCATTATTAAAACCAATTTTAAATGGCTCCGACGATATTGTCCTTTTCGCGGGACGTAGGTAGCTGTAGTTCTCCAAACCAGACCATAATCTAAGAGCTGAGCAGGACTTTAAGGTGGGACTTACAAAAAATGTGTCTATATATGTGTCTGTGTAGGTATATATATTTTCGTCCCCGTTTTTTATTATTTTTAATTTCGTTTATTTATCTTTTTTAAATATTAAATACATTTTTAAATATTTCTTTAAACCTATCTATATATAAAAATCATTTAAAAATATAAAAAATAGTAGAACGGTTTCGGGAACAGGGTCCAAGCTACCGGCGGTCAGGGCTCCAGAGAGAGAAACCGCCTAACAATGCGAGCCGTGTCCAGAAGTACAGCTTTCTTTCAAGCCCTTGATCCAGCAGCCTAACGAGAACCTCCTGAGATTTTGGTCGAGGCTCGTGGCTATTAAGCCATTGGCTGACACGACTATCGGTACAATGATCGCTGAGTCCACATCCCACATATCGACAACCTCGCGAGCCAAGTCAATATACTTGATTTGTTTATCATTCTCGGCTTGCACGAGGTTCTCGTCATGTGGGACGGTAATATCAACAATCATTGCACGCCTCTCAATTCGGTCCACCACCACTATATCAGGCTTATTAGCTATAATAATCCCTTCAGTGATGATGGACCGATCTCAGTACAATGAGATATGACCATTATCGAGAACTGGGTCGGGCACATACCTGTAGTACGGCACTTCCGATTCCACAAGAGAGTATTTCAGAGCAAGTTGCTGATGGATAATCCTGGCTACAAGGTTGTGCCAATGCAAGTACTCACCGTTAGCTAGACGAGAATAACCAGAGATTATGTGGCAGATTGACGATTGGACGATGACATGCCCGACATATGTCAACCGTGCCGTCCTTCACAATAAATCTCCGGTAGTTTTTCGTCATGATAACTTCGTCCATAATTGCACAGACAAAACCTTCGGTTTCCCCAAACAGGTCACCGGCACGCAGCCAGGCTACGGACGCTAGTTGGTCTACATCGGACCCATGTAGGGCCCGGCAAAAGCGTCCGCGTTCCTTACTCTGCCACACTTCCTTGCGATCGTTAGTTTTTTTTATGTTTGATATGCTCGCGTTTGACCACTATCTCACCTGATGGTAAGCGATGATGTGGTCGAAAATGGAGCACGCTTGCCTAGAGCCCAGGTTGTAGCTTACAGTATTAGTATCAAGCACTAGAGGTTTGCGCCAGTTCTCGTTAGCCAAGGAGAGTGGGGTAAGGCCCCTGTTCACTGCCACTACATCTCGATGCATACCCACGTCAGCAGCTAGGAAATATTCCCTCAGACTGCATACCTCGCGGTTGTGGAGGGTCTTTGCATTTAAAAAGCCTCGGCCTCCACACTTCCGCGGGATATACAGTCTCATCACTGACGAACGTGGGTGATGCATTCGGTATGTAGTTAGTAGTGTACGGACCCACCTATCCAGGGCGTCAAGTTCTGTTTGAGTCCATTTGAGTACGCCGAAAGAGTACATCAATACCGGCATGACCCAACCGTTGAAGGCGCGCAGTTTGTTTCCGCCTGAAAGAAGACTATTGAATACCTTCTTCAGGCGGCCAAAGAAGCGCTCCTTCAACGATTGCTTCATGTCAGTGGCATTAATACCCAATGCTTCCGACATACCCAAATACTTATAGGTTTCGGTTGGAGAGAGGGATCTCAGGTTTATGTAATCCGAAAGTTGAGTTCCCACGGATTCCACAATCTCCCCTCGCTTTACATGCATGACTGCACATTTGTCCACACCAAACTCCATCCTGATGGCACTACTGAAGGTTTCAGTTACCTTCAGTAGCTCCATCAGTTGCAGATTGCTGGGGGAAAAAAGTTTCAAGCCATCCATGTAAAGGAGGTACAGCACCAAAATAAAAGCTAAACTAGCGACCTGTCAGAAAGCGATGGAAAGAAGTATAATGAAAATAAGAAAAGTTCAAAAGATAAGAAGCGAACAGATTAGAAAAAAGACAAAGTTAATAGATGCTCTCAAGTATGGTCTAACACAAAAGTGGCGTTGGGCGGGACATCTAGCCAGATTCACGGACAAGAGATGGACTCTTGAAACAACAACATGGGCAGGACCAGTGGGCAAAAGAAGAAGAGGCCGTCCAAGGAACAGATGGAGCGACGAAATAATAGCAAGAGCAGGAAAATAATGCAGAAACAAAGCGAAAAATAAGGAAACATGGAGCAAGCTGGAGGAGGCCTATACCCAGAATGGGGTACTAATAAGATTATGAAATATACTCGTATATGTAGTTTTAAGAAAAACAGGTTATGTAAGTCGTTGGTAATAAAAAAGGTTCGTTATTATTATTATATTATTTATGCCTCTCTTCAGCCTAGCCCTGAATTCTCAAGCAGTGTGCTTAGAGGATTCAAGTCTAGGTAAAATCAAAGCGGACTCAAACTGTCACCCTGGAATATACCCTTCTCGATCCTTATCGGTTCGATATTCATCTGGATTTGTCGACATTCTGGATAGCGAAGGACCGTCTTCCATTGCCCCATACATGACATCAGGAAGGTGCATAGTGTTGCATCAACTTAATACAATTCTAGGACCCTCATGAGCCATGTATGAGGAACTGAGTCATAGGCCTTCTTATAATCTATCCAACATGTCGACAGATCCTTTCGGTGTCGCCGAACCTGTTGGCTAATGGCCATATCGATGAGGAGAAGCTCCTTAGTACCGCGGGACCCATTCTTACATCCATTTTGAGAGGCAGACATGATACAGTTACTATCTATATGTGTGTTAATCTTAGCTCTCAAAATGGATTTTAGAACCTTATAGACCGTCGGTAAGCACGTGATCGGTCTATAATTTTTAGGTTCCGCAGTACTACCTGATTTATGGAGCAGGTGGGTTATAACTGTTGTAAGGAACTCGGGTAGCGAACCATACTCCAAGGCTGCCTGGTATTGAAATGCCAAGCGAGCGTGCGACCTTTGTAGCCACTTTATGCAAAAATTGTGCAGCCCGTCCGGCCCTAGAGATTTCCAATATGGCAACGGACAGACTGCACGGGCTACATCTTGGGGGCTGATAGTGATTGCCCCCATTTCTGATATTGGATCGCACGCTCGCTCGATCTCCCGAGTCCAGTCACCTTCGGTGTGACTGACAGGTACCGACCAGATGTTGCGTCAGAATGAACTCATGGGGTTATCATCCGGCAGACGCGTGTCAGTCACACCGTATTCCGGTCGCTCCCAAGACCTATAAACCCACCTTTCATTACTCCGGAATGTGCGATTCTGTGTGTGTGGCTCCACCCGCCGCTTATACCTACGGATGCGGTTTGCCCATGCATACACCTTCAGGAAGTTGATGCGCTCTGTGACACGGGACATATAATCTCGGGAGCTGACATCAGCCCCCGAAAACGCCCGTCTCACAAAGCGCATCACTCTTGGGCGAGTGTTGCCCTCCCTGAAGCAGATTATTTTTCCGGTGAGTGCTCTGGCCCCCACCAATACGACACTCGATCCTGCGCTGCCAGGTCGGCACGGCTGGTTTCGGTTGTGTAGCTCTGTCATTAGGGAATTTGACGTGAGCTACACGACATGCCGCTACAGCTGCGCAGTACATTATAGAGTGTGTGTCGGTGAGGTCTTCGCAGTTATCAAAATAATTTGACAACTGCGAATCCAGAGCAAACCAGCACATATGTGCCACCAGCGCCTTATTCCTATTATGCATGGGCAAACGAGGCAGGCGTGGCCTAAGTTCGGGTGGATATTCCCGAATAGCACACTCCAAAGCACTCCTCAATTCGTAATTGCACTGGGTACTTACGTTTGTAACCATGTCATTACACTCCTCGTCAGCGTGGCTGGGCGCTTGGTTAGACGATGGTACCACCACTGGTACCACAGTCTGCAACGGGGGGCAATGACATGGCTACCCATTTCAGTTCGGAGGCGATCAAGTACAGTATCATCCAACATATTATGATTGCGCTGGATTAGACACCTGATCCGACAGTCGTTGGGCCGAAACGTTGATGGCTGGCTCAAGCACCTGAAACAAAGAGAGCATCCGAACACGGTACGCAGTCAGGTTGTTGCCTCCCTCTGTAGCCCCATAGTAACGTATGAGCGCATGACGTTCTCATTGATGGATAGAGTCCATCGCATGCGCTGCACACTTCCGCCGAGAGCTGGGACCCTATCAGAGGGCGGTGGGCCTCGAGGTCCTATGCCGCTCGGCGGCCGGCGTCCTCCCCGCCGACGCGCAGGTGGTGGTGTCGTCGGCGGCGAGAAGTATACGTCGCTCGAGCTCGACGCAACTGCAGCGGCCGGAATCACTGGACTCACGGCAGGTGCGGGTCCCGGCGGCTGCGAGGCGGAGCTGAGCGACGAACCCGAAGACGTTGGTTGTGCTTTTTGGCAACGTGCCCGGCTTCTTGTTAGCATTTTTTTGTTCGGTCCATTATATTATCGCCATGTTGTTGTTTGTAATTTGGTTTAATAACTATTTTATTTTTTTATTATTACTTTGTTTGCTTTTTTTATGCACCTGCCATATTATCTCTCCACCATCCTTGGTTGACTGCAGAGAATGAGGATTTCCCATCCAAGAAAGAAAAAAAAAACGGTGAGAGGCTGGTATCATATGGGTATCATTCATTCGTGACACTTAACTATAAATATGTCAATGACTATAAAGCTTTTAGAAAAAAAAACTTAATAAGGGCAATATGTTTTTTTTTCTATAGAAAAGTTATAGTTTTTATTTACTATATTATTGACGTAAAAATAAAACCCAAAAAAAGACATAGTGAGTTAACCATAAAAGATAGACATACGCTGTTGCGGACTTTTTAACCGACTCGAAAAAGGAGGAGGTTCTATTTTTTTTTTTTTTTTTATGTATGTCCGCGCATTTCTCCGTCAGTTTAATGTGGCAAAAAAAAAATGTTCCAAAAAAAACGTGGAGGTTTGCATGATTATTCACATTTTGATCTTATCTGAACTTAACTTCATCTCAATAACAAACTGATTTCGCGGTGCCTTCACAGCGGCATACGAGTCTCCACTTAAATGCTGCCAAGTGAGACCAATTATTTTTGTGGAAGCACGAGTCGATGTCGCTCACATATATGATAAAAAGTAACGGACCCATCAAGGAATCTTGAGGAACAGCACTAGGAGCTGAGACCCAGCTCGACATGTAGTTAGTGATTCCATTAGCAAAACTCAAACTACGAGAGATTTTTTTGCAAACTGTATGCCAAAAACCAGAAGACCTTTGTGGAAATAACCAAACACAAAACCACAGAGTACATTGTCTATAATAATCTATAGAAACAAAAACCTACAGAAAAAGTACTCCCATCACTACTGTTATCTATTCTTGGTTAGATAGTTGTCTCTTTCTTATTCTTTAATAGCACTATTGGCTATCTCTTTTTATTGCTTTAAATAATCACAAATTTTATTTGGAACATTGCACCATAAATAAAAGTCTATAAAAAAATGGCGGGCACAGCGCATCGGCATAATATGCTAGGCCAGCAGCTGTCAAAGTCACATTCGTTTCATTCATTCACACCACAACGGCAGCGTCGCTTTCAATTGTTGAATATTATTTGTTTAGATATTTCGAACGAATTTCAATTGCAGTTTATTTATTTAGTTTTTAGTGGCATTTGATGTCGTTGTGTTAATTGTGCAAAATAAAATACTCTAAATATGGCTGGGCGAGTAAAAAAGGCAGCGCCTAAAAGAAAAGCCGCTGGTTATAAGATGCCAGCCCCTATTCCTATTGGAGAAGTTATAAAAGACAATATCTTCAAAAAGGAATGGCGGATAGGACCGTCTATCGGTGTCGGAGGCTTCGGAGAAATATATTCTGCCTGTGACCACACCTTGAAGGCTAAAGGATCTGATTACCCCTACGCCATCAAAATCGTAAGTAAACCCAAATATAAATAGAATTGACCTCCACATATTGTTCTATTGGTAAATATTAACTATGAACTATTTTATCAACAGGAGCCACATGAGAATGGGCCGCTTTTTGTGGAAATTAATTTCTATCTCAGAAACGCCAACAAAGATGATAGTGAGTACTCATTTAAATGTTTCTATTTAATACCAACTAATAATGTATTTGTGTATTTATTTTCTAAGTTACAAATGTACTTGAACTAAAGCAATAATTGATTTTGTGATAGAATACACAGTTTCAGCTTATCAGTATTATTGTTTAAAATGTAAGTACCTATACTTAAATCATATCCAATGGATTCATGCATGTGACCGTTGGTGCTTTGGTACTTGAGATGATAACTGTTCTCAAGAATAAGTTTAATAATGGAAGATTCTCAAGAAGAATAACAAATTCTTAAATTATTTGTTGAAATTGAAATTGTTTAATGTATTTTCCAAGAATATAATAATTTAAGATGATAGAAGTACATATTTCATGATAAAAGTGTAATCTGCTTGCAGTAGGTACACAATCTGATGACCCCATTATGTGCATTTGTAAACAGATAATGGTGCCGATTCTGTTGTGCATAAACTAAACTTAATTTAGGCTATTGCTATCTTTTTCTCTCTAATAAAAGAAGAAAGAGATTGATGTAAATTAGAGCTGTCATATTTAGTTGAACTAATATTCCCATACAAATTAAGGGTACATGTAAAAACATGTTGTCTAAAAACACAGTGAAGCGCAAGGCATACACTAGTTTGACATCTCTAACTTAGTTCATAGCTATAGCCTTCCTTTTCTCACACTGCCTTTTAGTAAAAGATAGCGATTCTCTAATTTTAGTTTAATTATTGAACAAGAGAATCCGCACCAATGTCAATATTCTGTTATCTTAATGCTGAAATAATAGTCAACACTTGTTTCAACAATATTGGAGGTTTTCTTTACTCACAGAAATATAATATTGGTTTACTGGTTTCTTCAGTGTATGTAGACTATTAATTACGTTACTTTGAACACTATCTGTGGATATCTTTTAACAAAACCTGTTGATATTTATTATTTCAATTTTCATAGGTGTTTAATTTCCATGTGTCATGTGAAGTTATAAGATCCACCATTTCTTATAAACAGTGTACCACTTGTGATTAAGGTGGAAGCGCCAGGGTAGCCTGCGAAATTCAAATTTTCTTATGTTTTTTTGCAATTTGCAGGTTAGTGTCAGGTTGTATGTTGGTAAAAATATGATTCGCGAACGTAGCAAGTATGTATTTATAGAATTATAATCATTAAAATCATCAATACTGATGATGATTTGAATGATTTTGACACTGACCTGAAAATTGCAAAAAACGTAAGAAAATTTGAATTTCGCGGGCTAGGGTGGAGCATTCACCTTAAGTCTAAGCTAACTGTAAATTCTACTGTTCAATCATGTTTCATTTATGATTATGATTGTCGTATTAGTATCATTGAGATGTACCAAATTCTACATTGAAGATTTGGCATTAACCCCCATGACCAGCATAGGCCAACAATTTAAATTAATAATCAATAGCTATAATTAGTCTGATATATTAGGAATAATTTAAGAATATTCGAAAATGTTCTAACCTTGAAGTAGTTTGTCAAGATAACAATTACATATATTATAGTGGTGTCACTATATCTTGAGCACGTAAAAAAAATAATGACACACAATTATTACCCAAGACAGTTTTTTTTTTGGCATGTCAGACTCTTATTGACTAAAATCCAACTCGTCCTTTTCTGCCCTGAGTGCCCAGGGGTGCAATAACTCAGTTTCGAATCTATCCACGACCCCTGGGCAGAGTTTAATCATATCTCTGGGATCCGTCACTTCATTGCCTCGGTGTTTTTCTGGTCTGTTGATTCAGGCTTTCAGAAGTTTCAATGTTTGGGAATAGTGTGGTGGGCTTGTAATAAATTATGATTTTTCCAATTTTTCAGTTGCAAAGTTCATGCAAAGCAAAAAGCTAACCAGTCTAGGCATGCCAACATACTTTGGCAAGGGGTCTCATGAGTCCAAAGGAGTTACCTACAGATACTTAGTGATGGAGCGTTTTGGCAAAGATGTGTGGAGCCTCTTCACGGAAGCCGGAAAGTCTTTCCAGCCAGCTACTGTCTTCCAATTAGGTTTACAAATGGTAAAGTTTAAATGTATTTTATAAAAGGTTTTCATGCGTTATTTTATCTAGGATTTTGTTATTTAGGTTAAGATAAATAGTACAAGTGTTGTGTACCCTGAAATTGAAAAATACCTAGGTTTTCCATTTTCGCAGATAAGACACACAGAGATGCTAATGAGTATCACTTTGATGTGTTATTCCGAAATTCTTGGCCTTGAACAGAAGCATTGAACTCAACATGTAACAAAAACTTGAATAAACTTAAACAGAATAAAATTTAAAAATTTTTCAACACATTACTTGAACTGTAAAGCTGTATTAATTTTTTATTAATTATTTAAATTTATTTCATTGGGGTCTTGTGAATCAAAATTAGCTGTTAAACAAATACTAATTACATTACTATGAAATCCTTGTTAGTATGCAGTTTTAACTAAAAGTAACTTTTTAGTTATTTCAAAGGACTACTAACTCGCAGTTAACAAGTATGCTCAGACCTGACGTGACGAAAAAGAGAGAGTATTTTATTGTCCAACTGGATAATATTTATAAAATATGCATGAAGCTGATGTTGCAGTGATTCTAGCTGCTTCTTAAAATATAATTTTTTAGATTATATCATAAGATTTAATCTTGGCTCTATAACAGCCTCGCCTTTGGCTCGGGCGTCTATTCCGCCTCGGCGGCAATAACAATGTGTGCACACTTTTATCAGAATCTTTTTTAGGGTTCCGTACCGGAAGGGTAACCTCCGCTGTCTGTCCGTCCGTCTGTCTGTCAGTGGGCTGTATCACATGATCCGTAATACGTGAACAGTTGAAATATTCATAGAATATGTATTTCTGTTGCCGCTACAACAAAAAAAAAATTAAAGGAGGTTCTCCTACTATAAACGTGTTTTTTTTTTCTCAATCTTAATAATGGCAACAAGTAGACGCGTATAATCTTGTGGGATGGTACGGAACCCTTTATGCGCGAGTCCGACTCGGCCGGGTTTTTTATTACCTGTGTAAAGCATACTAAACTTATTTAATATTTCTAGCTAGACGTATTAGAGTACATCCACAGCCGTGGCTACGTGCACGCGGACCTCAAGGGTGCCAACATGCTGCTGGGTCTGAAGAAGGCGAAGAACCAGGTGTACCTGGTGGATTTTGGCCTGGCTACAAGACTGAAAGAGGACCAGCCCTTCACTCCAGATCCGAAAAGCGCACATAACGGGACTATTGAGTATACTAGCAGGGATGCGCATTTGGGAGGTAAATCATTGATGACATTGTTCCTTAGTAAGATGTTGTAAATGTTTAGTTTTTCTTTTTGGTTGATGTAAGTCTTGTACCTAAGTTAATCTACGAAACTACTCATCTTCTCAAATTCTTTGACCATTAGAAAGCTACACTCTGAGTGAGTATTTTTTGTTCTGGAAAAATGTGCATAAACTTTCAAGGAAATGCCTTGTAATTTCAAATAAAACATTTACAGGCACTTTTGAATTGTCAAGAAGTCAGAAAGATGAAGCTAACTGCACATTCATTAACATATACTTTGGAATTGGCCATGGCAGTGAAGTCGGGGGAAAAAGCAAGTTATAGACTGATTCAAATGTTGCTGATAATGCCAGTGCTGCATTATCAACAATATTTGAAACAATGTCTTAACTTATAAGCAGAGGTCGGAATTAGGTACAGTTATTTATCTACTTCACTGATTTCATACAGCAAAATAATAAAGTGGATATGCCTCAAATCCCGAGATTAATTTTAAAGTGCAAAAAAATCCCGTGATTTATTCAATAAAAAAGCTATTTACTTTTACACAATTTAAACCACTGCACGCGCGACGTTGCCAAATTTACATCAACGACATCGGAGGTCCGAAGTTGTAAAATTCCAATGCGCACACGCGCGTTGTTGCCACATTTGTAGTTCACACAACATAACTTGTGAGAACAAAAAAAAACAATAGAGGTTTTTATTATTATTTATAATATTGTTGGCCACACTAGATTGTCCATTAGAAATCCCGGGAAGATCCATATTAATATCAACATTTCGTTGCAAGTACATAAATAACTCTACCTAATTCCGACCTCTGCTTCTAAGACAGGCCTCTTATCATAGTCCCCATGTTGGGCTAGTAAAGCAGTAAGCATGTAGTCAAGAGATCTTTAATATTTAATTTTATTTAGACTAGAAGAAGATTTTGAACATTTATTAGTCATTTCAGCCACAAGACGTTATACCTAACCCAATGTATATGTCGCAGCCATCTGGTCGCATTAGCCTCAATTCGATGCCTAGGCCGTTCATTAAACGCCGGCATTCAATTAAATGGCTGAAGGACAACCAGCCAAGTCATTGAATACAATGTTTAACCAGATGGCTGGATGTCGTCTAGTCATTTAGTTAAATTGGATATTGATGAATTTGTGTGTGTGTGTACAAAAAGCAATGTTAGGATGCAAGAATACCCAGGCCTGTGGACGGCGAGCAATGGATAGCTCGCCGTCCGATCAGCACCAGGCCCGTGGGTCGACGGCACGTAGTGTTCCACGCGCGCCTCAAAGAGATTAGTATCAGCCATCACTGACAGGGCCCATCGTGGCCGGTGCCTGCATGCCTAGGGGAAGCGGATCTGCCCGGGGGTTGAGGATAAACTCGAAACAGAGTTACCTCGCCCCCGGGCACTAAGGGCAGGAAGGAACAGGGGTGGGTTTTAGTCAGTAAGAGTCTGACACGCTCTCCCGCTTCACCCAGAGCAGGAGAAGTCATTGGATGATTTCCCACTCCCCCACAAAAAAAAAGGATGCAAGAATGAGCGAAGCGAGGTCGGGACATGGGGCACCCCGACTGGGATAGGTTAGGTTCCAAGAAGGGGATGGCGGGGTCTAGTGAGCGAGCGAACTCAAACCCCATCCCCTTCGTAGTTATTTTAATTTTAAACCATTAAATCACTAATAAATTATTAATCATTTTTCATTTAATTTGGCTGACTACTGATAAAAAGGCCGACTTACAATATGCCAAGTTGTTAAACTGAGTGATTCTAGTTCAATTAACTATCAATTTAATCCTAGTAATTTAATTGAATGCATTTTTCTCATTCTATTTTATTTCCGCTCCAGATCCCACAATGCGCGGTGACCTAGAGATCCTAGGCTACAACATGCTACAGTGGTTGACCGGCGAGCTGCCTTGGGAGAAGTCGCTCAAACAGCCCAAGACTGTGCAGTCCCTGAAGGAGGCTTTCATGAAGAATGTCAGGACCAGCATCAAGTCTAGTAATGTACCTGGTAAGATTTAGCTTTAGCTATAGACGAAATTCAAAGTTGAATTTTAAAGTTAGGAAGTTTGCAGAGTGACTTATTGCATAAAAACAGGGTATTCTCCTGTGTTTACTTTTGTACAATATATGAAACAACAAACAATACTAAAAATAATCTTTTCTGAAAACAGCATCAATAATCAACAAGCATTTCAAATATCATTAAATTTATTTATGAGGAAGAGTGGATGCATAGTGGGGACATCTTGCTATCTCTTTTGTTCGAGCGTAACCTAATGGCGTTGACGTCATACGTCAATGTGGACATACTTTTTAGGCTTCCGTACCCGAAGGGTCTAAACGGAACCCTATTGCTGTCACTCACTTTTGGGGGCCGAGTCACCCGCGTCCGTAGGAGTATACCCAATGAGTCCCTACACGTGGTCCCCGGGTGGTGCTAATCAGGTGGCAAACTGGTGGTAGGTTTCGACCGATGGCTTGCGACCACCCACTGGGCAAAGTCGTACCGTCAAGCGGCCTGGCCGTGTTCCGGTAAGATGCTCAGTGTAGCCAATCCAGAGGAGTTGGGTCGAAATAGTTGTTCCATTGCAGGCAGACCAACCGGGCTCGCGCTGATATGAATGTATCGAGAGACTAGTCGCGGAGGGTAGCGGGATCCGAGGCACGGTGCGCCGCTGGCCGACCGCAGTTAGTTGGGGGCCCAAGTAGTGTACTAGCCACACACGAAAGGCTGCCCCGCCAACTGACGAAAAATCCCGGAATTCACCATCGTGCTGGTTGGCGACCAGACGAGAGGGCCCGATGGACATTCCCGGGGGGGCTCGGGCGTCCCCGCAGTCTCCAGACTAGTCCCCCAATGATACCGTCCTGTCAGTGCGTGCCTGAAGGTAGCCAGCATGGAACCTCATTTCACTTCCTTCTCCTCTCCTTCCTTCACTCTTCACATTCATGAAAAAAGGAACTAAAAAGAAAAAAGCTGTACAGCGGCAGCACTCCCTCTCACACAAAGTGCACCTATCTAACATTCGAGGTCTGCACTCAAATCTCGCCGCAGTCCACCACCACCTAGAGACTGAGAGACCAGCTCTCTTATTCCTTTCGGAGACGCAGATCGGATGTCCGTCTGACGTGGCGTACCTATCTTACCCAGGGTTTACCCTGGAGCACAATTTTAAGCCACGCGCTGGTATATGCATGTACGCCCGGGACGACATCTGCTATCGGCGTCTCCGTAACCTTGAGGACTCCAGGTTCTCAACTCTTTGGGTCCTAGTGGACACAGGCCTAGATAAAATTGTCTACGCCTGTGTCTACCGTTCGCACAGCGGTGATCTGGAGACAACTGGGCTCACACAACACCTGAGTAAAGCGGCGGATGTGGCTCAGCAACGGTACCCTTCTGCCCAATTGGTGTTACTGGGGGACTTCAACGCCCACCATCAGGAGTGGCTCTTCCCATACCAGTACACAGACCATGCTGGACAAGAGACGTATAAGCTAGCGCTGGCGTTAAATCTTACCCAGCTGGTCCAGGGGGCAACGAGGGTGCCGGATGTTGATTCGCACACAGCCAATTGCTTGGACCTTCTGCTGACAACAGATCCAGACCGTTACTCAGTGTCGATTTCTTCACCATTAGGTACTTCCGACCACTGTCTGGTGAAATCTGTATCCGTCTACTCCCCGCCCGATCCTAGCCCTAGAGGCACCAGGCGGGTTTGGCGATACAGGTCAGCAGATTGGGATGGCATGCGATCTTTCTTCGCATGTTATCCTTGGCGGCTCACTTGCTTTTCTTCGACTGATGTTTCGTCGTGCGCGGACGCCGTGACGGATGTGTTGCGGCGGGGAATGGAGTACTACATTCCATTCTCTGACGTAACAATGTCTGGCGGGGCTCGACCATGGTTTGGTGCCGAGTGCAATCGCGCTGATGCGCTTAAACACGCGGCCTACCTGGCATGGGTCGACGCTCGGACGCGTAAAGCGAGTGACGTGAGTCAGAAGAAGAGAGCCTTCAACGGGGCTGCCAAGTTCTGCAAGAAGGTGTTGCGGAAGGCTCGGTTTGACCACATTGGCCGAATTGGGAACAAACTTGCTTCTTACCCAGCTGGTAGTAAGGCGTTTTGGTCCCTGGCTAAGTCGGTTGAATCGAACTTCTGCCGCCCCTCACTACCTCCACTGCTGAAACCCGACGGGTCGCTGGCCCACTCCGCTGAGGAGAAAGCAAGCTTGTTTGCCTCTCTGTTTGCGGAATCTTCGCGTCTAGATCCTGGTGGCGCGAGGCCCCCTGGTACTCTTGGTGGATGCGAGTCGATTATGTCAGACATTCGCATTCATCAGAAGGATGTCCGGAGGGTACTGCGTAACCTGGACGTGAACAAGGCTAGTGGTCCCGACGGGATACCGGCAATTGTACTGAGGACTTGTGCGCCTGAGTTGTCTCCGACACGCCGTCCTTGTCACGCCTATATCGCCTTTCGTTTGAGACTGGAAAAGTGCCGATGGCTTGGAAGCAAGCTAACGTGCAACCCGTACCCAAGAAGGGTAGTCGAGCTGACCCAGCAAATTATAGGCCCATCTCGGTAACTTCCGTTCTCTGTAAGAGTATGGAACGGATACTGAATGGTAAGCTCCTAGCATACCTAGAAGCTAACGATATCCTAAGTGACCGACAATACGGCTTCCGCCGAAATCGGTCAACAGGAGATCTTCTAGCGTATGCCATTCACATCTGGAGTGAGGCCATCGACAAACAAGGGGAAGCCCTTGCGGTCTCCCTTGACATCTCGAAGGCCTTCGACCGGGTCTGGCACGACAGCTTAATTGGCAAGCTTCCTTCCTTCGGTCTGCCCGCTGGATTGTGTAATTGGATAGCAGATTTCCTGAGGGATCGGTCTATCCGAGTAGTCATAGATGGCTGCTCGTCCGGACTGCTGGCTATTAATGCCGGTGTTCCTCAGGGGTCGGTGCTCTCGGCAACATTGTTTTTGCTGCATATTAACGATCTGCTAAAACCCGGTACCTTTGGGTATGCAGACGACAGCACTGTTGCCGAGAGATACGTGCCAGACGCACGAGTTAGTGGGTCTCAGGTCCGGTCTCTCCGAGAGGCTATGGTTGGGCGCTTGAACTTGTCCTTGCAGGCTGTCTCAGAATGGGGCGATGCCAATCTGGTTAAGTTCAATGCTGCTAAGACCCAGGCGTGTCTTTTTTCTGCTAAAAGGAGCCAATTTCACCCGGCTCCATCTTTCCGAGGTGTGACCGTGCCGATAACCGACCGACTTGATTTTCTTGGTGTTACTTTAACATCTACCCTCAATTTTGGTCCCTTCATAGAGGCTAAGGCTCAAGTGGCTGCCAAAAAGTTGGGGGTCCTCGCAAAGGTGAGACGATACTTCACGCCGGAACAGCTGCTCCAACTCTATCAAGCGCAAGTCCGATCGTGTATGGAGTACTGCTCTCATCTTTGGGACGGATCTGCAAGATACCAGCTTGATGCCCTTGAGTCAATTGAGAAACGAGCCAAGAGGATCATCGGCAATGATAGACTCGTTGAGTCAAAACTCCAAAGTCTTGAACATAGACGCCGAGTTGCTAGCCTGTCGGTTTTCTATCGATTACATTTTGGGGAGTGTGCGACGGAATTGCATGATTTGATTCCGCCAAGCCCGTTTCATCTAAGGACCACAAGACGTACGGCGAAGTGCCACCGGTTCATGGTGGACATCCCATCCATACGCACAAAGCGTTTTGAGAAAACATTCATTGCACGTACAGCTAGAGAGTGGAATTCTCTACCGGAGTCTGTGTTTCCTGTAAGATACAACCTGGGAGTCTTTAATTCAAGAGTGAATAGGTTACTTCTAGGCAAGCGTGCTCCATCTTCGACCACATCATCGCTTACCATCAGGTGATATAGTGGTCAAACGCGAGCCTATCAAACATAAAAAAGAAAAAAAAAAAAACGTGTCCGTCGTCTGTCACAAAATTTTGACCCGAAGAATTTTTTAAATTTTACTAACAAATACGTAATAGGTACGGAACCCTAAATGTAGAATAGAATAGACATACGACACGCACTTGACCGGTTTTTCTGTCAGTTGACAGTTTCCCCTTCCCCCAGATTTGAAAGGTTTCTAACTTACTTCATTTTGAACGGATTAGATAAATTCTTTCTGTTTTCGATTTTTAAATTAGTGAGCTACCCTATTGGCAAATTAGCTAAAACTTTTGTACTGACCTGGATAGCCTTAAGCGAAAAAAGGATTTAGTAGAATGCTACCTTCCCTACTAAATCCTATCCCCTGAAGCGAAAAAAGGATTTAGTAGAATGCTAAGAGCAAGCATAGTATACATTATTATATTTTTTTTTTAAAAGATGATTTTGACTCGAAAACTTTTTATAACCATATGAAGTTACTAACATGCCCTTTATGATTTTACAGAAGCCCTCATCAAATTCTTCGAATACATAAACACAATGAAGCCAAAAGAAGTCCCAGATTACAAGAAGTGTCGAAAACTTTTCGAAGACTACTTAAAGACTGAAGGCAAAGCTAGAAATAGTACGCTGGAGTTCTCTCCAAAGAAAGCAAAGTCACCTAGCAAAGCCAAATCACCCAGCAAAGCCAGATCCAGAGTTATTGCTGAGGACAGCGACCCCTCTGAAGAAGAATCAGAAGAACCGGTGAAGGTTACCAAACAGAATGGAGACGCACCAAAGAAAAGGGGAAGGAAGCCCAAAGTTGTAGAAGTGGACACTGAAAATGAGGTCCCAGAAAAAGAAGAGAAGCTGAAGGTAACCAAAAAAATTGTGAAAAGGAAATCATTGGAACCAGCCGTACTGGTCAAAGTTAAGAAGACGAAATTGAACCCCGTGTCCACGCCACCAGCTAAGGACAACCACACCAACATCGCCACTCAGACCTCCGTCGAAAAACTAAGATACAGTCCGAGACTGAACTCCTCCAGGCATGTATCCTTTGACAGTCCAATCAGCGAAATTGTCGGCGAAAACCATAAAGACAGTCGATCCATTAACTCAAGTGGAGACATCTTCGATGACTCGTTCACCATTAAAGAGATAAAAGTTAAGAAGCCTAAGAGAAAGTTGTTGTCAAATGAAGAGGTTGTAGTGAAGAGGGTAGTTAGGAAAAAGGTGACAGCTGTCAAAAAGCCGGGCAGGTCGTGGAAAGATACGCCCACAGTTGTCAACGGGCGGTCACCACCGAAGTAAGCTGTTAATGGTGGTAGTTAATTTTTAATTATAGTAATTATGGTCACATAGTACTTAGTTTTTAAACCCGCCATTGGCTGTGCAAGTGTGTAGTTGAGAAATAATGAGAAGGTAGGTTTTCTCAATAACTGGAGAAGTAAAGCAAATGTGTGACAAGGATTAAAGACACGAATCTTTTGTTTTCTTTAGAAGAAAAAAACTGACCAAGCGCGTGTCGGACTTCGCACATTTAGGGTTCCGTACCAAATGAGGGTTTTACCAGAGAAAAAATCAGATTTGTTTTTTTTTTTTGTCAAATTTACGTAATCATAAACATTATCAAAAAAAAAAACTTTGGAACTAAATTTTGTGACAGACGACGGACAGATGGACACGTCAGTGACAGCAATAGGGCTCCGTTTGGACCCTTCGGGTACGGAACCCTAAAAACGTTTTTTTCAAGTTTAAAAACAAACTACATATCAGTTGGTCTTTTTAACGCGCATTGAAAAAGGAATGGCGTTCAGTCGTTGGAATACTCTTGCATAACCAATTAACAAATACTGAAACATTTGATGATAACAATTAATTGATAGTTTGTGCCATTAAACAATTTAATCCCACTTAATTAGCTTTAAAATGTATCCATAATCTACCAGATACCTTGATTTTATTGATTGTTTAAGAACAGAAAAAGGATCAGCCCACATTTTCCAGATTTCTTGGCCACATGGAATAATGGAAACTCCTACGTCGTTAAGTCAATGATTAAAATGACTAACACTTTTGCTGCCCAATTCAAGTAAATTTTTACTCATATTGGCATTATATTGTTAGGCTAATTCTATAACAACCCGACATTCGAGTCGTATCGGGAATCCTACGCCCAAGCACCCAGAACAGAGTTCACTTTATGACACGCCAGCCGAGCTCAGGGCTGTCCATAATAGTTTACACTATCACTTCGCCCGCGACTTCGTTCGCGTGGATTTCGAAAATACAGCCCATATTTTTGAACCAGCCGATTTTGAAAATTCTTTCACTAGTAGAAACCTACTACTAGTGAAAGAATTTTCAAAATCGGCTCAGGAGTTTCAGAGATTACTATACAGGCTGTAACGGAAAGGTGTGGTCATATTTTAAGAACCGGTTCTGCTCATGGAAATGAACAACTTTATCTAAGAAAAAATAGAAAATTCCCAAAAAAAAATTGCACTTTCCATACAAAGTTATCATCGGCTGATCAAAATTTGTATGGGAAGTATTTTTTTTTTTTTTTGAGAATTTCCTGAGGTTTTCTTGAAGAAAGTTGTTCATATCGATAGGTAGATGCAGTTCTTAAAATATGAGCACACCTTTCCGTTACACCCTGTATAGGGTGACTGGTAATTAGTGACCGATACTTTAACACGTAATTGTACTCATGATAACAAACAACTTTCCGAAAGAAACATTTTTGAAGTGAAAACTTCTTGGGCGCGTCGGGCATTTTAGAGATGGGAATTAACTATTGAACTCGCGCGACACCGACCCGCGACTCGTAGCGGGTCGGTGTCGGTAGTCAGCATCGCGTAAGTGACCGACTTTAGGCGCGTTGGACAGTTTTGATAGAGGAAAAAACAATTGAACTCGCCACCGACACCGATACGCCGAATTAAAATTCATTGCGTGGTTTAGGAGTTAGCGAATAAACAGACAGACCCGAAAAGCGACTTTGATTTATACTATGTAATGATAGTGATTTAATTTTTAAAGCATATTTGGATTTGGACTAGAAAGTCCAAGTCGGGTTCTGGGCAAGAACACAAGCCAACTATAGCTACGTATAACGACGACTCGGAGACGCAGCGAAAGTGTTGTTCCTTAATAATACGAGTACGTTAAAATATTTTAATTTTATCAGCTCACTATTATCTGCTTCGTTGAAACAGATTGAGATTATTTTGTTTTCTTACTCGTACCATTAACCCTCTTAGTTCGCCATTTAACTGTATACTACATTTAAAAATCAAATTCATCTTATCTTAGACAATCTAGTATACATACTATTTATGTGATAGGATAATAATAATGAATAAATATTATGTAATGCCTACTTTCTGGAAAGATAATATCTGTAAAATAATGGGGTGATTTTGGCGATTTTTAGCCCCCCTCCCTCCCCCTTATCTCACGTGAGATGGTTAGAAATGCATATTTTTTTGTGTCTATACGTTAAATCTATGTTTGAATGCCTTGGATTTATTTAAAAAAAATATATAATTTGCTCAGTTATTTTTATTTAAGTACTAGTTAAGTTTAGAGTTTGAGAGGCCTATGTCCAGCAGTGGACTGCTATAGGCTGATGATATGATGAGTTCAAATTTCACTCAAATTAACCCACTTTTCGCGGATTTTACACGAAAAAAAAATTTTCGTGTAAAATCCGCGAAAATACTTCCCGAGACCCCCCTCTCCCACTCTCCTCCACGTGAGATTCGGCTCATCCAAATGCCTCCCGTAAACCCGTCACGCCCCGGAATAGCAGACACAATTAAAAACCTACTGTCGCGTCTCAGATCGGAGACGCGCGGAGCCTGACGGATGGTCACCCCCTTGTAACAAATTTCCAAGCGCGCGTTTGCTGTTGTGATTTGTTAAATGAGTTTCTAACAGTCGGTCGCATCATTTGACTTACGGTTAATTTGTGATGCGTTGATATTGTTGCGCGTGCTATCTATTAAAGGTCCTGATGAATGGAGATGCAAAGAACGAACTGAATATAATAATAGTTTAATCTTGCTCCACAATGATTTGATTAGATAATACAGCCACTGCTTCGTGTCCCGTTAAAATGTTGAAAATGAAATTCAGCAAATATTTATTTCCAGAAATTTAGGGTAAATATCGTAGTTACATTTTTTATAAACTTTATAAACAGATAATTAAGCGAACTGCATGACATATTTTAGTACCGCTTATTGAAAATAAATACTAGATTTCATAGTTATAGTCTTCTCTCTATTATTACTTCTGATGGATTATTAAATGGATGAACAAAGGGTTCTATAAGCACAATTTATGATTTTATATTTTCCACCGTAATATATAATAATTTATAGTAGAATTACAATTTGTACCTTCTGTTATAGTTTTAAGAGTCCAAATCCCATGTCACCGAGTTTCGCGTAAAAGAAATGCGCGAAATATGTGTCATTGGATTCCCCACCCTAATTGATACACTGATCTGTTATTATTATATAATTATTATTGAAAACAATATTAATATTTTACTGAATTCGTTGACAGTTACAACTCACTAAAACAGTTTGCAATCATTTGTATGTTATTGGATTGTTACAAGTTTAATTTGTTTAGAAGTTAGCGTTTTCATTATGGAAAGTTAATTGTTGATCAATCATATGCCCAAGTTTATCCTGTTAAACTTGGTTGTAAATTGAAAAATTTTCTTAATGTAACAGCAGAATCTGTCGCTAGAAGTTTCAAAATACTTGCGATTTTATTTCGTTACGCTAATTTCAGTCGTAAAGGAAAGTGCTAAAGGTTGTTTTGATTGTTGTCTAATAAATTACTATATACCATAAAGCTAATGGTCTGCTCTGAACCATTAAAGAATTAATGAAAGAAGTGGCGGACATTAAAAGTTACATCGCATAATAAGCTAGACTTAATCGTTACGTTTTAATAGTGGGTAGTCGTGTTTTATCATAGACACACTGTTTTAGTGGGCGGGTTACGTGTTTATAATTGTGCATTTGTTTTATTTGTGTGTGATCATTATGTAAAATAAACAGTATTTCTTTATTTTCTTGTTTTATTTTTATTGAGCTCTGGCCCATACATCTTTTTATGTTTTTTGAAGCCACGGACTCAAGCCTTCTCAAAGTCAATGAAAGTAGACTTTCTTGTGTTTTGACAGATGTACTTCGACTAGCCCATTTGAACATAAACGAAGCAAAAGGAGTATGTAAGGATCGTAGCAGGTGATTTTCTATAGTTTCTCCCGGGTCAAATTATCACTTTATGAACAAGTAAAAATATCTAGCTGTAGAAAGGACTTGAATGTCGCAGGCATTTTCTACCCCTCGACCATAATTATACGTTTGTTGTAAGTACTCAGGTTTTTTCTAGGAATCAAGAAGCCCTACTGTTAGTCTTTAATACAGCACTATCATACTATAACTTATGTTTACTTTTATTGTTGGTTCGTATGGAACGATGATAAACTAATTTGGTCGGGTTTTATGCGGAGATTTAGTATGGAAAGGAAATGAAAGCTAATTTCTTTAAATACAACATTCTGAATTATTGAACACTACTACTTCTTTTGGATTAGGTTGAGAGCTGATAGACCGATTTCGTCAAAGAACACGACTCACAACTGCGGGCCGGTGGACGGAGAAAATACAGCGGTTGTGATTAGCCGATGCAACAGACGACACGGTTGGCACAGTAGTTGAGCGTTCGGCTGCTGCGCTGCGTGTCGCGCGTTCGATTCCCGCACGGAACAAATATTTGTATGGCTGGGTACGGCGTCAGTTCTTTAAAGTATGTCCGTGACTACCACCGAACCACCAACGCAAATCGTTTCCATATTTAGTAAAGAATTGGTACTAATTAGTACCTACTCGAACAACAGAGTTGGTACCTTAGTACCTAGTTTTCGAGAAAATCGGCTTTGAAGGTGGTCCGGTGGTAGTCACGCTCCGTTCAGCAGGACCACCATGAGCGCCGAAAATGGGGGCATGCTACAGCTATTCTAAGTAAACAAATAATTAGTACCCTTTTATGTGATTCATTTCGTAAAAAAATCAGAACTGAACCATTTGTATTTACCGAGAAATCAACGATGATTACTTACGCGCGCTCGTTCAGCAGGACCACGACTTTTAATGTTGATTAAAAGTTTGAGGAGCTTAGCTTGTCGCCTTCCTCAAACCTACATAGAAAATTAGTACCCTGCAAGATAAAATTAGTACTTTTTAATTACTTTTCCACATTAAATCTCCGCGTATAACCCGACCAAATTAAGTTGTCAATGGTATTGAATTGTTAAGTAGATGTACACTCGTGCTCATACATTTATGGATGTCGGAATAGTAATATACAGGGTGTAATGGAAAGGTGTGGTCATATTTTAAGAACCAGTTCTGGCCATGGAAATTAACAACTTTCTCTAGGAAAAATTTTAAAAGTCCCAAATAAAAATTGGACTTCCCATACAAAGTTATCATCAGTAATTGATCAATATTTGTAAGGGAGGTAAAATTTTCTTTTGAGAATTTCTGCAGATTTTCTGTAAGAAAGTTGTTTATATCGATGGGCAGATGCAGGAGTTAAAATATGACCACACCTTTCCGTTACACCCTGAAGATATCGAACTGTTTGTTACTATATAGGGTCGAAAGTTTCAATGGGCCCTGAAGGGAAAGGACTTTAAATCCTTAAGATAGATTTTTTTTTTTAAAGTTAGATTATTTTACTAAAAGGAAACAGTCCTTTAGAACCACATGGTCTGGCTCGCGACGATGGTAAAAGACCGGACGGGATGTCGTTATTTCCGTGGAAGTTGGGTAGGCCTTTAGTGTGGGACGCTACATGTGTCGATACTCTTGCGCCATCTCATCTTCCTAGTTCGTCGTGCTGTGCCGGTGCTGCCGCTGCGGCTGCGGAAAACCTCAAGCGGCGGAAATTCAGTAGCTACATTTTCCAGCCGTTTGGAGTTGAAACCCTTGGGCCGTGGGGTAATATGTGCCATGGGGTCCTAGTGCTCACATATTATTTAAACACCTGTCTAAACGCCTTGTTGACACTTCGCGTGACCCAAGGCCTGGCTTTTTCCTCGGCCAGAGGTTAAACATTGCCATACAACGTGGCAATGCCGGCAATCTTTTGTGTACACTTCCAGTCGACAGCGATGCGGAGAAATTTTTTGACGCTATATTTTAAGTTTTATTTAGTTAGGAGTTTTTGTTTTAATTACAGTTACTTAAGTATTTTATAAGTTTTTAAATATATATTAAAAAATAAGTCCTTTATTTTTAAAAAGAAACAATACTGCATTCACAGATTTCTCGACAAGCTTACCTAAACCGGGAATCGTACCAGCTAAAAATTTAAAAACATAATCACTCGCTGTTTTATTTCGCTAGTCGATACAGTCAATGTTATAGATAAAATTTCTCAAAGAAATGTTAGGTTTATAGCGTCTGACAGGATATACCTACATTTTTTTTTTGGGGGGGTGGGAAATCATCTTATGACTTCTTCCGCTCTAGGATGGAGCGGAAGGGCGTGTCAGACTTACTAAAACCCACCCCTATTCCTCCCTGCCCTACATGTCCAGGGGCGAGGTAACTCTTTCGAATTTATCCTCAACCCCCGAGCAGGCATTGACCGTGGCAGGCCCCGTCCTTTTGCTGACAACTCTTTGAGGCGCGCGTGGAACACTACGCGCCGTCGACTCTCGGGCCTGCTGATCGGACGGCGAGTTACCCACTACTCGCCGTCCACAGGCCCGGGTAGAATATACCTACATGAAATCCATTGTTTATGTTATGGATGAGGATTTATTCCGACGTCATAAACTCTTTTTATAGACATATACTCTATGTACTCTTTAAAAGCTGTCGTGTCACTTTGTCAACATGAATGGTAACTAAGCTAGAAAATAGCCAAATATATTATACGTGTTTTACAAAACCAAATCTTTAATTCACACCTCAACAGGTTATAGGCCCAGGTGCGTATAAAAAAAAACGACCTTAATGTGCTACAGTGAATTAAAGTATGGGTAGGCAGCAATTAATATTTTTTCGTGAATCGAAAATAAAGGTTGAAGAAACTTACGTCATGGCTGCGACAATAAAAATTAATCCACTCACTGGAGAAAACTATGATACGTGGAAGATTCATATGCGTGCAATTCTGAAGAAGAACGACTTTTGGGAATATGTATCCGGGATACTGCCACGACCGCCTCACTCCGATCCAAAATATTGTTACGTCGACCGTATTACACTGGAACGTTCGAGAATGTGGTCGAAGTTTCCAGAAGTTTCCACTAGGTTCGAGAACATTCCATTGTGGTACTGTGTAGAAGTTCATAGATGTTTCTAGAATATTCCACTATAAGATAGTTCGACAATGTTCTGGAAACTTCCATGACTGTATAAATAGGCCGGACGGCGGGCGAATGAGTCAGTCTGTTTTCGACTACGGATGCGAATACAAGCGATTACCAAGAGAATAGTGATTATTAGTGAATTAGTGTTTGTTTAAATAAGTTGTTGAGTTAATAAAGGATATTTGGTAAATTAATTGGTGTAAAATAATTTATCCCATACCCAGCTCGTAACAAATTGGTGTCAGAAGTGAGGGATAAATTATGCCAATTTTACCAAAGGACGACACGGACGGTATTCGTACAAGGAGTCAACGGCAGCAAGACATGGATCAGAGGCGGTTTGGAGATTCTCCGATACAGACGGGTGGTGTTCAGCCTACGACAGAGCTAGTCGCTGGCCCATGTGGAGTTTCTTCAGCACCAGCGGTGCCAGACTTGTCTGCGCTAATGGCGCTGTTGCAGGAACAGGCTCACCGTCAAGAAGAGCAGGCCCGCCGCCAAGAAGAACAGGCCCGTCGAATGGAAGAGAAGCTTCAACAAGATAAAGAGGAGCAGGCCCGCCGCCAAGAAGAACAGGCCCGCCGCCAAGAAGAGCAGGCCCGCCGCCAAGAAGAGTTACAGGCCCGCCGCCAAGAAGAGCAGATGCTCCTCATTAAAGACCTTCACTCAACACTTGGCAAAGAGTTCAAGGTGATGAAGGAGCAGGTTCATCAGCATGAGAATCGTATCTCAGAAGCTGAAGTTCAGATTGCTGGGATGAAGAAGGCTTTAGGTGAACTTAGGGCTGGAGACGGGGTTGTGCCTTCAGTGGTTGCTGCACCTTCGGCACGTGGATTTAAGGTGCCGCCATTCGACGGAACATCTTCATGGTCGGCCTACAAAATTCAATTTGAAGCCGTTATGAAGGCGAATGGGTGGACCAAAGAGCAAGCTATGACCGCGCTAACCTTAGGCCTCCGAGACCAGGCCCTAACCATACTTGAGGCTCTTGGCAAGGATGTGACCTATGAGCAGCTGCTGGAAGCCTTAGAGTCCAGATATGGTGACGCGCACTTGGAGCACGTATTTCGCGCTAAGTTAAGAGATCGTGTTCAACGTAGTGCCGAGAACCTACAGCAGTGGGCCTTGGAAGTTGAAAAGTTGGTTCGGAAAGCATACCAGTCCGCCCCTGCACTCATCAATGGAAATCTGGTACAGGCGTTCATCGACGGAATACGTGACTTGGAAGTTAGAGCCGCTGTAAGACTTGGGCATCATGAGACACTGAAGGATGCCTTGGCCCATGCCTTGGAAGTAGAGGCAGTGAGGCAAGACCATCGAACACACCGTATCAGGGAGGTTGTGGCATCACCTCTACGCGATCGTCCGCAAGGATATAGCCCTAGATGTTACACTTGTGGAGAAAGGGGTCATCTTCGGTTAAGCTGTCCAAAGCGAGGCATACTGAGAGAAGATCAATCCCAGCAAGGAAAGGCGGCTCGGCCAGTTCGGTGGAGGAGCGCGAGTGGCGCGACATGGCGCACGACCGTGGCGGAGGCCCCTGAAAGCCTTAGTTCAAGTGATGTCGTCAAGGTCGGTACGGCACCTGACCAGTGCATAAAACAGAAGCAAGTGAAGAGTAAAGTGAGTGCAGGTGCGAATGGTGCTGCCAGCGCCGTGGCCTCCAAGAAAGACAACTGTGTGATAGTGTGCGCGCGCGATGCGGACGATAGGTCCGACCCGGGAATGAGCAGAGTGAGGATGCTAAGAATGGATGTCAACAATGAATGGAAGGAAATCCTACAGCTTGCTCAGCAAAATGACCCGGACCTTAAACCGATCTTCGACTGGATTAAAACTGGTGCTCCTAAACCCAAGTGGAGTGATGTTGCGGCGTTGAGTTCAATCACGAAAAGTTACTGGGCACAATGGAACAGCTTGGTTATCCAGGATGAAGTCTTGTGCCGTAAATGGGAAAACGCTCGAGGAGACAACTGTCATCTACAAATTGTTGTCCCCAAAGCCAAAGTACCTGATGTTTTACGGCTCCACCATGATGGATGTTCAGGAGGACATATGGGGGTAAAAAGAACTCTACTGAAGATACGAGAGCGGTTTTACTGGATTCACTGTCGAGAGGATGTTGAGGACTGGTGCCGCAAATGTACCAGTTGTGCGGCTGTGAAAGGACCCCAGACACGCAGCAGAGGTGCTTTACAATTATACAACGTGGGTGCCCCCTGGGAACGGATAGCACTAGACGTTGCAGGACCATTTCCGGAAAGTGAAAACGGAAACAAGTACTTCATGGTTGTCATGGATTACTTCACAAAGTGGCCAGAAGTCTTCGCCATTCCCAACCAAGAAGCAACAACAGTCGCAGATAAATTGGTTCAGGAAGTCTTCTGTCGTTTTGGAGTACCCTTGGAAATTCACAGCGACCAAGGGAGGAATTTTGAATCACAAGTTTTCCAGGAGACTTGTCGACTGATGGGTACTCACAAGACCAGAACCACTTCTTATCATCCGCAATCTGATGGAATGGTAGAACGTTTCAACCAAACGTTGGAGAGATATCTGGCAAAAGTTGTGGAAAGCAGGCAAAGGGATTGGGACAAGCACATACAGCCATTTCTTCTGTCCTACCGTAGTGCAGTTCACGAAAGTACGACTGTGACACCAGCCTTCGCGAACTTTGGAAGGGAATTACGGTTTCCTGCAGATTTAATCACCGGAACCCCCCCTGATGCCCCACGCAGTGTAACCGATTATGCGAATGACTTGCGTAACAAGTTGAATGATGTATATGAGCATATCAGACAATCCGGCCAACAAATGTCTGATAAGATGAAGACCCGATACGACCGGAAGGCAAACCATAGAGGTTTTGACGAGGGTTCACTGGTGTGGTTGCATAACCCAGTGCGCAGCAAAGGGAAGTCTCCCAAATTGCAAGCAAAATGGGATGGACCATACCGAATCGTGACCAGGATCAACGATGTTACCTACCGAATACAGAAGGGTCCACGAGGTGCGCCTAAGATAGTCCATGTAGACCGATTGGCGCGATACTACGGGACTAATGATGCTCGGGACGAGCATGTCTAAGGAGGGGGCAGTGTTACGTCGACCGTATTACACTGGAACGTTCGAGAATGTGGTCGAAGTTTCCAGAAGTTTCCACTAGGTTCCAGAACATTCCATTGTGGTACTGTGTAGAAGTTCATAGATGTTTCTAGAATATTCCACTATAAGATAGTTCGACAATGTTCTGGAAACTTCCATGACTGTATAAATAGGCCGGACGGCGGGCGAATGAGTCAGTCTGTTTTCGACTACGGATGCGAATACAAGCGATTACCAAGAGAATAGTGATTATTAGTGAATTAGTGTTTGTTTAAATAAGTTGTTGAGTTAATAAAGGATATTTGGTTAATTAATTGGTGTAAAATAATTTATCCCATACCCAGCTCGTAACAATATTCTGAATGGATCAAAATGGATGGAAAAGCTGAATCAGACATTTTGTTAGCTATCAGTCCAAATGAATTGAGTTCTCTGGATGGCTTAGAAAGCTCAAAAGCTGTATGGGACAAATTGATGTCGATGTACCAGTCAAGTGGACCTGCGAGAAAAGCCTCATTGTTAAAGAAGCTTGTATTAACACGTATGCAGGAAGAAGATGACCTGCGGAAGCACATCTCTGATTTCTTCGATGCTGTGAAAAAGTTGAAGGAAATTGGTTTGGTAGTATTAGAAGAACTTCTGGCCATTTTACTGCTTTACAGTTTGCCTGACTCCTTTGCTATGTTCCGAACGGCAATGGAATCGCGAGACGATCTACCTACAACAGAATTGTTGAAAGTAAAGATTCTCGAAGACTATGAAGGTCGCAAATCTCAAGTAGTGGACCAGGGAGCTATGCTTATCAGACGTACCAAAACAAATGCCAATCAGATAAAAAAATCAAATGACGATCAAGGACATACAAGGACGATTGAATGTTATCGTTGTCGTCGTCGTGGGCATTTTGCAAGAGAGTGTAGAGTGAAGAACATATATAAAGGAAAACATAGTGTGCAAAACCTGGATCGATCAGAACGTAATAATGATCATGTACAAACGTCGACGATGTTGATGTCGTTGAGCACCACTGAAGAAGTGATGTTAAATGGACATAGTAAAAATATATGGTGCATTGATAGTGGTTGCACGGGACATATGTGCAACAAAAGGAGTATGATTAAGGAATTCAAGGAAATGGATTCTGAGCTGAATTTAGCTAATAATGGGAAAACTAAAATAAGTGCAGGAACCGGAAAGGTTAATATTTCAGTAGATACAGGCAGTGAAATTCGAAAAGTAAGCATTGAAAAGGTGTTCTATGTATCGGATCTGCGAACAAACTTACTTTCAGTATCAAAAATAACTGATTATGGATATGAAGTTCATTTCAGGAAGAAGGATGCTGTTGTTATAAAAGACAATAAGGTGCATATGCGTGCGGATCGCATAGGAAATTTATACCACATACGTATGAATCAAAATAATGTTAATAATGCTGAAGTCAAGAAACTCATAGACATATGGCATGAACGTCTGGGACACTTAAACGAACGTGACTTAAAGGCTATGGCGAAAAGCGGTCTTGTTCACGGAATGGAACTGGATGATGAAAACATGTCTGAGTGTGCGATATGCAGTAGCGAGAAGCAGACCTGCAAACCATTTCCAAAGGGTAACGCAGATCGTACCAGCGATTTATTGGAAATAGTACATACGGATGTATGTGGCCCCATGAAACATGAATCATTTTCAGGAAAGAGATATTTTGTCACGTTCATAGACGATAAGTCTCGATGGTGTGAAGTTTATTTTGTACGTAATAAAAATGACGTGCTAAATGTTTTTAAAAACTATAAAGCTGAGGTGGAAAACCTCACTGGGAAGAAGATTAAGTCTTTACAATCAGATAATGGGCGAGAATACATAAACAAAGACTTTGAAGACTTTCTGAAAAAGAATGGTACTATTAGAAGGTTGTCGGTTCCATATACACCGCAACAGAACGGGGTAGCGGAGAGGAAAAACAGGACGTTAACCGAAATGGCACGTTGCATGATGCGACAAGCCGGAAGCCCTCCTATATTTTGGGCAGAAGCAGTTATCACTGCGAATTACATTCGGAATCGATGTCCGACTGTGGCTTTGAAGGGTGAGATACCGTTCACTGTATGGAAAGGAAAGAAGCCTACTGTGATATACATGCAAGTTTTTGGATCGAAGGTGTATTATAAAAACAAAGGCGCGAATAAAGTCAAAGGGAAATTTGACTCGGTTTCCGAAGAAGGTATTTTCTTAGGATATGACATGCAATCAAAAGCATATCGGATACAAAATCCAAAGACAAGAAAAATAGTTGTGACCCGTGATGTAAATTTCATGAATGATATGGCATTCAGGCGTGAAGAATATAAAGACGTGCTTGTTGAAGAAGAAGGTATTGATGACAAAAATGTGACAGTTCAGTTAAATACGCCTAAAGTCAATCATGAAGATAGAGAAGAGCACAGAGCTCCTCTGAGTGATTCAAGTGGAACATCATTTGAAAGAGTCGAAAGAGAACGAGAACCTGATGATAATGTACATATTCAGCGAAAAGATTTAGTCCCTTCAGTTAAAAGAGGAAGGGGAAGACCAAGATTGGTTCGAACAGGTTCAGTGGGAAGACCACGTAAAGTATACACACCGGCCAATGATAGTGCTGACAGTGGAACTGACTCGGAGTATGAAGATACGAATGATCAGTTGACAGCGGGAATAGCAACTGTTGACCCAATGACATGGAGTGAAGTTGAAAAGACTAATGATGTAAACGCATGGCGCAGTGCCTTAGAAGATGAGTATTTGGCACAGATTAAGAATGGCACGTGGGAAATTGTACCGCGGCCATCTAAACGAAAAGTAAAATGCCAGCAGATGTTTTGACCAAAGGTTTGAACGGGACAAAACACCACGAATGTTTGCGTAGACTAGGCATGACGACATGATTGTGAAAATGAAGAGTGTAAGAAGCTTATGACTTCGAGGGGAGGTGTTATGGATGAGGATTTATTCCGACGTCATAAACTCTTTTTATAGACATATACTCTATGTACTCTTTAAAAGCTGTCGTGTCACTTTGTCAACATGAATGGTAACTAAGCTAGAAAATAGCCAAATATATTATACGTGTTTTACAAAACCAAATCTTTAATTCACACCTCAACAGTTTAGTACACAAGGGTTCTAATCAACGTTACCTAGACTAGAACTGTTCACTTTCAACAAGTAAAAGACACATTTTAATGTTCTAATAACTCTAACGTCCAAAGACGTGATAAGAAGTACAAGCTTAGAAAATAAAGGAATGTTTCCTTTAAGTAACATAATTTATCTTCAGTGGTTTCCCTTCAGGGCCCATTGATATTTTCCACCCTGTATATAAATATGGAAGCGATTCATGTGACTCAGGATGGCTGGACAAATCTCTTCAAAATAGCTCGCATTTAAGTAGGTCAATAGAGCACTTTATGTGACGGCTAAACACCCTTATTTCAGAATTTGTGACGCAACAGAATCTTAGATAATCAATCGAAAACGTGTCCAGCCATCTTGAAAAAACACTTTTCGCTAGTCTCTCAATCTTGGTAACGGAAGTGATTTTGACGACTTTTTGCATATCAACAGGCAGCGGAGATACAGGTGTCCAGCCATCTTGAACTCAGGTCACTCTCACGTTACAAATTCTGAAATAAGGATGTTTAGCCGTCACATAAAGTGCCCTATTGACCTACTTAAATGCGAGCTATTTTGAAGATTTGTCCAGCCATCTTGAGTCACATAGCGATTCGCGTAGGTGGTCCGGCGGTAGGTAGTCACGGACATATTTAAAGTTCTAAAGCGTTCAGCTATGAAATGCCTTGAACAAAAAACGCTATATTTTTTGGAAACCAATTTTCCGTGTGAACTGCATTAATCCACTTTTGTTTCAGTTCCGGAATATTTGAAAATATTAAAACACTAAGTAGGTAATATTACTTTTTTACCACTAAGGAAAATCGATAATTTCGTCATATCGACTTTTTATACCATCTTTTTATATTTTCCGTAGTAGGTAGTTGTTTGAAACTGAGGTGTGTACATAAAGGGTATTGAGGTAAGATGCTAGTCAATAAGGGCATAATAAATAGACAAATGCGCAAATCCAAAGCTTTTATTTTTCTTTTTATTTACAATAATATGAAAGTAAACAAAATTTAACGTACCAAAGAAATTAGATTTAGATACTTTTATATAATTTAACGGCGGACACGCCGACCGAGTGGCACGCATCGATCAACGAGTCTATAAACACGATTGACATTGTGATACTTTATAGTGCACTGACTTGTAACTGCCAACTGGACTCTGACATTCCGAGCTGTTGACGCACAGTGCGCGTGGCGTACGCACTGAGCTACATTAAAGAAATATTCCTTTTCAGGAAAATGTTCGCAAGCCAGTTCGCAGGTTACAAGTGCAGGGGTCGCGAACAACGTTGCAAGTTACAAAAGCTATGACTACAGCTAGTCTTAACGTACGCTCAGTGTGGTGATGTTCACTATACTATAACAGATTGTGATATGCGCGCGCGTCTCACGCGCCACGCAGCGATACTTCACATTATCTACATGGCAGTAGGAGCGGCTAAGCTATCATCGACTAAAACACAAAACGGTAGCACCATTTGTAAAAAAATATAATTTTTTTTTTCCTTTTCAAAACAACAGAAGTGCCTCATCGTGTGGTGATCGCGTCTTGTGACGCCGTGACTCAGCAAGCGCTCGCGGCGTAGCGTGGCGACTCATCCCAGGTAATAAACCAGTATTATACAAACTGTTCTAGACGTTACAATAGTTAAACTTATATTTAAACCTTATAAAAACTTTTACGCCGTTTACAGGAACATTTTTATGCAAAAATTCTGTTTAACTTGCAATGGGACTAGTATAGATTTCTTAAAAAACAACTCCATTTGTCATGACGTAACACGCGGAGTTTGGTAAATTATTTTGTATATTTTTTTAATTATAAATATATTAAAATAAGGCCGCATTCACACTAGCTTTCGATGTCGCATAATACAAGTCTCACCAATGTAAATGTAGCCAAAAGCTCCTTTTAGAATATGCTGCGCGTGAGTTTCTCTTGTACACCTGCTTTGTGACCTTGCTTTGTTGGTGAAGGGCATGCCCGGCCTCACACTGGCAGAGAACAACATCCTAATTTACAAACAAACATACAATCAGCTACAAAAGTATTACTGAGATTATAAATTGTAAAATGCAAATCAAATATTTTTTCTAACTTAGTAGGTACGTACTTGTTTTATACCTCATCTTTTCATAATGAAATTAAATTTAAAAAAAAATATGATTATATCATTTGCTAAAAAGCAAAATAAAATAGAATTGAATGCAAATCTGCCAAACGTAGTTCGAGAACATGCCCAAAATCGTGCTTCAATCAGTTTAAATTATCGAAAATTGGCATATTTTAAAAGGAGATTCTATCCAATGTTCTACACAACGCTATCTTCTGTACCCGTCTATCCTTACACCTATGTAAAACTCAACACTTCTTATGCTACGTGGAATAAAGTAAATGTATAATATAATATACAATATATATAATTATATTAGTGTTACAATATGCATCTAAACATGGTACTACGTAACTGCGAGGTGGAACTAGCAATCTGCGAATTGGCTTATCTAAATTAGCTGGTTGGTGTCGTGGAGGACTTTTGATTTTAAATAAAACTGATATTTAGATACTAATTATCTTCTCGTTTATCGTCTGGTCTTCTGTCTATGTAGAACTTTGACGTTCAAAAAGTTAGGCAGAGAGCCATCTCTGCCTAATTTGAATAAATGGCTTTTGATTTTGATAAGAAAAGGGAGACAAAAGCATTAGCGATGGAGGGGGCAATGTTCATTCATAAAAATCTAAAATTTAAAATATAAAATCATAACTGGTAAAATTGAGAAACAAAATTTGTTATTTTTTTAACAGACTTCGCAAAAAGGAGGAGGATCTATGTTCGACTGTATGTTTTTTTTTATGCAATTTGGTCAAAGAATCAACCCCAAAAATATTAAAATACCACACAGGTATTTGGTATCTTTCCTTTTTATTACCCGACTGCGGCGAAGCCCAAAAGGAACGTAATGTTTTATTAGTTTTAAGTTCAACTCCCAACCAGCATGTTATAGACATCCGCTCAAACAAAGAGCGAGTAATTCGTCCAAAAGGAACAGTAAAATACAAAAATTTAAAACAGTGGCCTTGCCAAATTGTACTACACTACTATACGGTCCGTTTTATACAACGTTGATAACAGCGATGATGAAGGGACTAATATCGTTCGGGTCTTAGGAATATTGGGTCTTTATGTTGGTAGTTTTCTTTATTATAAGCAAAAAAATAACCGATTTGCAGAAGCACTTGTGATCTTGATTGTACTAGGTACTAAGGTTTCAAATTTCGACTTCATTGTTCTAATAAATTGAGTAATATTTTTGTTTATATACTCTGTGTCAGAACTTTGAAGCTTTTTAATTCCCAATAAAGAAAACTCCCAATTTACACAAAAAAGAACACATTTCTAAGCGACGTAAACTATTTTTCTATAAAATAAAAACTTGTGCTGATTTTCATCTGGCATACTTAAAGCTTACAAGTTACAGTACAATCAGAAAGAGAAGTCTTCCACGTTTTACGAGACTTCTCGCTCTTACTTACGCGGGAATAAATAACATTTTTATTTAATATAAAAAATTTGGTGTTGACTCAGTCACTCATTATTATACAGGTCCCATTACTTTTTTTTTTAATCGAGCGCGGGCAAAGGAAGCTTCTTTTATTATTTGCTATTACTATGATACATTGGTTTTTAGGAAGTATTTGAACACAGGAGGCTAGTCAATTGTTTATAAGTCGGAATGTAGAACATTCTGTTTTTTTTTTCTCAATTGCATTTTCGTGAGGCGCGCTTGTTTTGGTGTGGACAGTGTACTGAGAAATGTTCAGTTTTACCAGGAACTAGTATGGCAATTGTAAATTGAATTATCTCTGAGTCAGAAATTGTCATATGATTGACAATCATTACTTCAATATTTTTTCTACACGGAGACAATTTTTTTTTAGTTATGGTATATTTTTTTATAGTTTTGTATATTATAACTTTTCTCAGCACACCACTCCTATAATTGCACTTATTTAACGGAAATCGTCGAAACTTGAACTATGATACAACGATCGTCTACAGCTATGTCCGTCATTAACGATACAATTTCATCTACCCGACAACGAGGTTGCGTTGTCGCTGCCCTCTCTTGTTACCGAAGCTTCGCGGGTTTGCGGTTAACAAAGACGTCCATACACGCTCATGCAAGCGTCAGTCAATTTCAAAAGTCATGACTGATGGTTGAATGATGCAAAAATCAAAGTATCCATCAAGAGTTACCGTGTAATGGGCGCCTTACATACAGATTTTTGTTACTTTATTATTTACGTGGATTACAAAAAAAAAAAAACTTTCTATACAGTGCACACCGATATGAGATTTTTCACAGACAATAACAGCCGTATTGCCTAATAAATATCTAAGTAGAGATATTTTAAACTAAAATTGAGCACCTCCCCATAGGGTTTACGAATTAATGCAGAATAATTTAACTAACGAATTATGGTGTGTGGTGCCCTATTTTAGTTTGCAAGTCTCACTTGTGTGACCAACTATACAATGAAAAACAAATATATCTAATAAACAATTACACGAAAACTCGACTTCAACACAATTAAATAAAGAAAAACAAAAAAAAAAAAAAATACCAACTCGAACGTAAATATCTTTAGCCAACAAAATATAACATTCGACTTATTTCAGTGTTAACGTCCATTTAAAATATAACATCGCAGCGAAGCCTCGTAACAAGATAATAATTAATAGTAAAAATAATAATATGTAATATCGAGCTATGTGTTAAAATGTCAACGTTTATGTTTCTTTAAAAATATTCCTATAATGTTTCGGATATCAACAGCAGTCACAAGATAAAAAAGATTTGTATTGAACACATAATTTACATACAGGTTATTTGAGCTTGCTATAACAAAATTAAACACCGACACTGTACAACCTTGTTTATAAAGCTCACTAATCATATGCTTAAGCGCTTTATTCACGATCCATACTGCTGTACGTCCCGCCAAGGATAGGCTTGACGTACGTCGATTAATAATAATTATCTATTATAGTTTAAACACTGATTAGCGTATTCTAAACTCAAAATAGCATCCGTCTCATTTCATCAAATTCAACTGTCTATTGGACAGAGCAGTGGTGGCCCAGTGGTTTACTTTGTGTAAATTATTCCATCACCACATCACCACTGCTCTCAAAAACGGTGAAGGAAAACATCTTGAGGAAACCGGCATGGCCTAGAACCAAAAATTCAAAGACATGTGATAGCCACCAATCCGCATTGGGTGATTACGGCCCACACTATCTCACAGACAGGAGGCCTGTGCCCCAGCAGTGGGGACATTAAAAGGCTGATGATGATAGGAGAAAACCTTCTTTAACTGATTAGTCAGCCCTTAGCCACCCACATCTACCCTCCTCCGGGTCGAAAATGTTGAATTAAGATCCTGCTAATCAGTGTTTTAAACTAATCACAAGGTTATTTTACTTTTTTTTTTTTTTAATATGACCCATAATTTTATACACATGCATTTTACGTAGCTATAGCAAGTTCTGTTGCAAGGGTGCTAAGGCTTTTGTGCAGTTAAATTATTTGTTTGCACGAACTTTAAAAATATTTATCTTCTTTTTCTGTTATTCTACGTATCTGATAGATGAGTTACTTCATCACATACTAGTGACTTTTTTTTGTTTCTAAATGTTTCATACATGCATTTTTATCCGCAAGCTCAAATAACCGAGTCTAATGATTGTCTAAGGGCTGATTTTTCAATAGTCAGATAACTTTTAACGGAGGAATAAAAATTGCGGTTTGACATAATTTCTATACAAAAACTGTCAAAATGCCATTTTTATTCCTCAGTTAAAAGTTATCTGACTATTGAAAAATCAGCCCTAAGTTGACTGTCAGCTCGACAAGCAATCGTTAAGTAAAACACGATTACTTACCAAGCCTTAGCGATGTTCCGTTCGGGATTATCTTTTAACTTTCAAACATTACATGAGAACGGATATCTAAATATGGACATATTTAACTTTATTAAAATCTAGTAAAACTTTTGTATCGATTTTTGGAATATTAATTTTAAATATAGGCTAACATCAGAGGGAAACTCTTTAAACGCCCGTTTTGACAGCTCACTTCATAAACAGGTCAAAACGTGCGTTTGGTTAGTTTTCAGCTGATTCCATGCAATTAAACATGGACTATATCTCAATAGGGATGTTGCTTGGGTACAACAATAATAATTCTATTTAAATATAGCTTACGGACAAGTTAGATTATCAAAAAATATTAGACACGTATATTTTGCTTTATCAAACCAAAAAAAAATGAGAAAAATAAAACGCATCAAAGTTCAGGAATGGGGGGCTTGTTACAATCACTTCATGGTAAAGTGTACCACGGCGTGACGTCACGCACAATTTCAACGTATTGTTTTTATTTTTTGTCGACGTGACAAAAGAAAAAAACGCGTTCAATATTTTTTTGGAATCAAATAGTTATTTTTTAGAAAAATACCCTATTAAATATACTTTAGTACCCGTATAACCTCGAACGGAACACAGAACTGCAGATAACAAATAAATAACAGTGTAGAAATAACATTTATATCGTGTTTAAAATTGCACAGAGTATTCTAAGAACACAGTAGGCAGTATGTCTCGGAACATAAACGTGTATTGTACCCACTACTGTTAGGCCTCTCTCACAACCGTGGCATTACAATTATTAATAAAATTTACTTTAAAAGATCACGACGGAACCCCATCAACATGTCACTGAAATATTTCCGTGCACGAATATTATAATTTTAATCCCTTAATGATTTCTTCCGCGATTGTACTAGAGAGATATACTAAGATCTAAAAAAATAAATATTTAATTACAAATGAATAAAATAACATGATAATGTATTAATTAATTTAGCGAAAACTTTCGGAGTTAGACTTAGTATAATTTCTTATAATGTCACTATCATATATTTATATGTTTGCTATACAAAAGTATCACTGAAGTCTCATAACAATAAGAATAAAAATGAATAAGAATAAAATTAATAACAAAATGTATGTACTATATTATATAGTAACAGAAGCAAGCGACACCGAGTCTAATACAAGTTACAGGCAAGCCTAGAAGATTGTATACTAAATTATATATTTTTACCACTATGTATCTATATTATACATTCTTAACGACGGTATATTTAGATATATATCTTCTAGACTCGCCTAGAAAATAAGTGAAGGATATCGCTCTGTATAATAATATACTACACTTCTAAGACAAAGGCTGACGATGAATGACAAAGCAGCGGTGATCTCATTACTCATAACCACTGAGGTGGACCATACCTTACTAACATTATTTTTTTTATATTCATCATTCTTTCTCAAAATAAATTAGTAACTAAATAAAAAACCTAATTCAAATATCTCAATTAATATTTTCATAAATCAACTAGTATTCATAATTTATTTACACTTTTCTTTTTGTTAAAATAATTTGATAACACACAGTCTTGCTGTTGCATTTTCTAGTTTACCTTTCTTGTTTTAATAAAACGGTTTATTACTTTTTTTTTACACATATGGCCCACCTCAACGGCCACAGTCGTTAATGCGACGTGCACGCCGGTCGTGAGTGCTATCCATCAACACTGCATCTATAACGCACAGCGTGCCTACAAGTCTCATGTCGATAGGTCGAAATTGTCAATCAAGCTTTAAAAAAAATATGGAAAGTAACAGGAATCGAACTTAGCACAAATGAAGACATTTTCTACAATATGTGACTAAAACAAACGCGGCAGGCTTCAAAAGAGATGGCGGATTACCTAACGCCACCAATAATTGGATAATCTTCACACGTAATATGTATGAAGCAGTGCAGCCAATGATTGTAGGCATCACTTCCTAATGAAAGGTTGTTTTATTTTAAACTTTCTCAATTCGACTTATCGACATGCAACGTCAAAACCGCGACAAAAGATTCAGTCTGACGCATTAATTTGACACATTCACAGCTTAAGGATACGGCAACCGAATTTCACTATCGCTATGGGCCATTGCGGGCCTAATGTCACTAGGCTTAACTTAAATGGCAGTCGGCTACATAAGTAGAAGCGTCTTTTCGCTATTGCGTCACACCCGACACTGGCAAACAGTCGAATTTCATTCAACTGTTGCTAAACACTTCACTTTCGGTGATGATTTCAAAACTGTAATGTCTAGTGTTGAAACTTGTGGATAGGTGCTCGGATTTCAAATTGCTCGTTCTTTCAGTGCATTTACACATATGCAAAGTATGTTTTTTATACTCAAATTCGTCACTGATGGTTATTCACTTTACCGTTATTTACGCTCGTCTCAACGTTGAGAGTCAAAAATTTAATGGTCACTTTGCTGGATTCTCAATGCTTGGCTCAAAGCCGAGAGTTTAAAATCCAATGCGCATTTTTCTAAGGCTGCTGTCGGCAACGGTGCTTGTTACCATGGTAACCATAACGCAGGAACTGAATAACCAATGACTTTGCTCGAAGAAACGAACACACTTTGCACGTATACGCAAAAACAATGGCCGAAACGCGCAATTTAAAATCCGAGCACGTATACCATGAAACGTTGGTCAGTCGGAGTGCGTACGCGCTCGGCGGCGGAGCACCTATGTGGCGTCGGCGGCGTGCAGCTTCTCGCTGCGGATGAAGTCTATCTGCGTGTAGGCGCGCTGCGGGGGCGCGGCCGCCTGGCGCCGCGGCTCCAGGTCCAGCGCCGCGTAGTTGAGCGGCGCCAGGGGCCCGGCGAGGGGCCCGGAGAGGGGCCCGGGCGACGGCGGCGCGGGGCTGAACCCGTCCAGGCTGAACCGCGCGGGGGCGCCGCCGCCCGCCAGGACTAGGGTCGCGGTGGCTGTTGTTTCAGCTGTGAACATACTTTTGTTGAGTGCGGTTTCTCGTCGTAAGAGAGCGCTGAGTGTTTGTTAGTTATCGAAAATACAGCTCTAGGGTAGTAAGAAAATCGATTTGCAACTCTGCGTAATACATTTGTATTACGCAGTTGTTGTTTTTTACATTTGTAAAAAACACGCGAAACTAATTTGACAGTGATCTCCCAGAGACCAGGCTATTTTTTGTCAATCTCATTTCCTTCTACATTTCTTAATTCTTAATTCTTAATTCTTTATTGTACACCAAATCTTAACATAAAATAAAGTTATTACACAGTTCATGTACAAAGGCGAGCTTAACTCAAAGTTGAGTTTTCTCCCAGCAAACCTTTGAGTGATAGAGTTAGGTCACATTCGAGGGTAAGATTGTGTACAATATAAACTTATATAAATAAGCCCTGTATATAAAATACATACAAAATACTATATACTAATATATACAAATATACACCAATATATACCCCAATAATATGTCATTGAGAAAGGAAGTGCTCTTTTATTTTCCTCTTAAAGACATTCAGAGAAGGGCTGTCGCGTAGAGAGTGTGGAAGAGAGTTCCAGAGACGCACTGCAGTCACTGAAAAGGAGCCATTATAGCGGCTGGAAGTGTGACGCGGAGTACGAAGGAGAAGAGAGGAGCATTTCATTGCCTTTAACTAATTATACTAGATTAATTAAATCAAGAATATTATTAACTAAGCTAGACTAAAAGATGTCATTGAACACATATACAACCCCTACTATGGAACTAATCCTTTTTTTTTGTGGGGTGGGAAACCATCCAATGACATCTTCACGCTCTAGGGTGGAGCGTGTCAAACTCTTACTGACTAAAACCCACCCCTGTTCCTTCCCTGCTGGATGCGGTAACTCATGTTGAGAATTTATCCGCTACCCCTAGGCATATAGGACTACTAACCCTGAGATATATGTAGGTAGTTAGGTAAGGTTTATTTTTTGTTTTAGTATAGATATAGTTAGATAGGTATGTTATAAATATGTAAATCTAGTTTCCAAATCAATAAATAAACTAGAAAAAAGAAAAAAAATCATCATCATCATGTGGTATTACTTAAATGAAAATGTATGGGACAGTCATAAAAGCTGCCCGTGAAGACCAATGTTGCTTTCAATGACCCCTTTTCAGGTTTTTAGTTATTTTAAATAAACCTTGTACAAAAAAAATAGGCAGTCATGGGGACTGCCGACAGAGATGAAAACTGTGTGCTCGCGTCGTAGCACTCGTAGCGGTGTCGGTGTCGCGCAAATTTAATAGTTTTTCCCCACCTCAAAAATGCCTAACGCGCCTAAAGAAGTTTTCACTTCAAAAACATGATCTATAGCAAGAAAACTCACCTCTAGTCTCAATAGGGTCAGGTACCCTCGCAATAGTCTTGTTAGCGGTGGGGTTACAGGACAGCTCGTCACCGCAGGGCTCCGGCGTCTTGGGCGGCGCCGCCGACAGGGCCAGCGTCACGTACTGCGGCGACACCGACACCTCGGGGCTCCGTCGCAGGGCTACAGCACTCAGCTCAGGGCTCCGTCGACCGTCTTCGGAGATCTCTCTCACTGTAGTTAATGGGTGGTGAGGGGGGTCTTCTTCGAAGGCTTCGGTGGTGTCTATGAAAGAGAGAATGAAACCGTAAATAACTTCAATAAAAAAAGTTAGCCGTCGCGGGACGCCTGGCAGATGTGAAACATCGAATTTTCTTTGTACAGATAATATGCTAAGGATAGTTTATAAAAGGAAATAAATATGGCATAATCAGAAATAAAATCTTCAGATGTTTTTAGAGAAAAAGATGATTGTGACGATGTGAAAATGACGAATTAATACCTATTTATAGATATATTTATTATCTAAAATAATAAAATAAGTCTTGTGTATCGATGTGGATGGCTATAAGAGTAGAGGAAGGTCGAAGAAACGATGGTTGGACTGTGTGAAAGAGGATATGGGTAAAAAGGGGGTGACTACAGAGATGACGAGTAATAGAGGAGTATGGAGGAAAAAAACATGTTGCGCCGACCCCAAATAAATTGGGATAAGGGTAGGAGAATGATGATATAAAATAAATATTTATAATTTAATGCATAATCATATGACGCTATGGCGTCGACAGTCGATCTGACCCACCGCATTAGATGTTTTACATCAACAAAACAAAGACTAGGATTTTAATGTGGCAAACGGAGTGGGCTCAGCAAATGCTGAGCAGTATGCAGGATCGCCACAACGTTAGTCTATGCTGATTTACAGTGCGTCCCATGACTCATGACTGTAAATTAACATAATTATAAACTACGTAACACGAAGCAACTGCCCCTATTTGACCTCCACAACAAAGTAACTGGTCTACACGATACTCTTGATAACTCCCCTTGGTAACATGGATACCCGTAAGGGGCTATACATAAATTACGTCACACGTTAAGGTTCGACGAAGTGTGACATTGCGTGGTAAGGGGTGGTAGAAGTCATAAAGTGTCGTGACGTCAGTACATATATGAATCACTCCATGTACTTACGCGCGCTAACTGCCTACCGGCCGCCGGGCCGCCCGCGACTCACTTCTCAGTGGGTTGCCGACAGCCGCGAGGCGCGTATGTTCGCATTTGGTTTACTATCGTTTTTTAAACAGATAAATTCAAAACTTGCATGTTTCGTTTTTGTATTTTATACGCCAGGCCGATGGCGATGTTAACAGAATGCATACCTGTGTTGTCTTGCGGCGACGCCGGCGAGTCTAGCGACATGTCGAAGAGCGTCTGGTCGGCGAGCGGCGTGGCGGCGGGCGGGGGCGCGGGGGCGGGCGCGGGGGCGGGCGCGGGGGGCGGGGCCCGCGCCAGGCCGATGGCGATGGGTCGCGTGGCCGCGCGCCCGTAGTTCATCTCCACGTAGCCGTCCGGCGTGGCCGGCGTCTGCGGGACAAGCATATTCTAAATTTATATTTATACAAAATTTATACATCGATATTTATCAGTCAAACGATCGCGAGTCTAGCTAGCAGACACAAGTGATTTTTAATTATTTACGCCCTATGCACTGGGCCGGTAGACGCGGGAGGGGTTAAGAGGGAACAGGGGCTGCGATTCTCCATACAAATGTATTCCACTTTTTTCTTGCTGAATAATGCCTCTAGAACAATCATTTTTTTTCATACAGTCAAGGTCTGCTGTAGCCACGTCCCTGTCATTTCCTTTTTTATCAGCAATTAATAACTCAAAAAATATGGCCCTCCAAAAATGCCAAAAAATGGCCTATTTTTACCGCCGTTATTAAAGGGCAACCAGAGAAATTAGAAAAGTTTTTAACATAAAACATTTAACCTAGGAACCTAGATATACTCTTTCTTAAAATTTTTGTGCTAAAAATAATTAAATCAGCTCAGTTTTTGAGGAGAAAAAAGGGGAATATGAAACGTCGATCTCGTCAAAAAATTTGTGAGAAATTCGGTCTGATCTGCAGCTGTACCTATCGCACTCTACGGGGGCAGGCTTGAGGCAGCACGACAGCAAGTTTCTTCAAATACCTATTTTTCAAATTCCTCGCAGGCCCTGTTCCCTCTTAACTAGCTTAATGGACCCACTATTTATAATCATAAAGTTCTGATGGGTTCGCACGGTTTGTGCATTTAGCCAGGTTTAGAAAGTATTTAGTTTTTACTTAGTTAATACAGTCATTTTGTTTTTAGGTACAGAATACAGTCACTTTGTTTTCCAATAGAATGCGGATGTAATGTAACACATTCTAATGTCTTTACAGTATTTGGCAGCAAATGTATTGAGTTACCGTCTCGGTACGCTTTGCTGAGGTAGTTGACTACCTCAGCAAAGCGTACCGAGACGGTGACTACAATAAAATTCTCAGCTCCATTTTACCGAGATCACGCATATTCTAATAATTCCACATATTGTCCAGTTGTGTAGAAATTTCAGATACCACCAATTTTACATCACTAGGAATCAATTTACGAATGATTAAATTAGGCACTAAACTTCACTCGAAAAAATAAAAAAAACAATATATAATAATAATATATAAATTAATCTCTAGGGGCATACCGGCGTGGCGGGCGTAAGGGGCGGTGGCATGGCGGCCAGGGGCGGCGGCATGGCGGCCCGGGGCGGCGTGCGGGGCCGCTCGCCCGGGCGCATCTCCACGTAGCCCGCGTTGTTGCGCGGCGACATGTCCACGTACTCGTCCACGTTGGTCTTGGGCCGCGGCTCCATGAAGCTCGTTATCGGCGGCGTGCGGGAGATCACCTACGGAAAGAAACACATTCATTCATTATTCAAAGAGGAATCAGTGAAAAAAGAAATTTTTATTAAGGTCCGGGATCATCATCATCATTTCATAAACACGTCCACTGCTGCCTTCCAACGCTGCATCTTCCAGTTTGGGATCATTTTGAGTCAATTAAGTGTAAAACCCTCAAATCGAAATGAGACTCGACGAAGTAAAGAAACTATTATCAGAGTGATGAGTGAAATGAGATTATGAAGTAAAAAAAGGTTTCTAAATATGGACTGTAGTTTTCTAACAAAAGCTGTGAGCCCACAAACGCTTTTCTAACATGGCGTTAGAACGCGCACAGGATTTTGAACTTTCAGTGTTCAGCCAAACGTAAAGAATCCAACAGACCGCATCCCAAGCGAGTTATAAAGTACTCTATAAGATTTTCAACTCTCGACGTTAAAGCCGAGCGTTGGAAATGGAAATCAGTGTGCGCTTTGAAGGCATCGGAACAGGGTGTAAAGTCCTGCAAACCTCCATTGAAAAAGGGAGGATTCTCCGACCAGACGGGTGTTGTCTGGTCCGGGCAACTGTCCGATGGTTGATTTCGGACTGTTGTATATGTTCGCACGAAGAACTCTGCTAGCGCGATGCAGGATTTGTTGTTTAGTTCGTTTGTGGCATCATAGATGTCGCTACATGCGCTAAAATCAGCCTTGCCAACTTGAGCTACTGGAGAAGCATGATGTAATTAAAGTGATCACTCACCCTATTGGCGGGCGAATTGTTTGAGAAGTCGATCTCCATGTGGTCCTCCGTGGAGGGCCTTGCGTGCGGGTGGCGCGGCGGCCGCGCCCTCGCGCCCACGCTGTAGGCGCGGTGGCGCGCCTCGGGGGCCGCCGTGCCCGCCGGCCGCGAGCCCACGCTGTAGGCGCGCGGCGGCCGGCACTCCATGCCGATGTGCGACGTCGCGGGCTCTAGTTGGTACTCACTAGAATTATAGCAATGTATTTTTTTTAAGTGAAAACTTCTTTAGGCGCACCGACCGTCGTAGCACTCGTAGCGGATTGTTTTAAACCGACAACGCTACGCGATCCGCTACGAGAAGCAAGTGGCCAGAGCACTTGTAACGGATCGCGTAGTAGATTGTGTTCAAGTTTTCACTTCTATCGGTACTGCCGGAGTGCCAGTTTTTTTTTGTCTTCTTACTGTTTGTGCATTTAGCCAGTGTCAAGTTTAGAAAATATTTAGTTTTTAGATACAGAATACTGTTACTTTTTACAAGCTTTTAATTAACTTGCAATGTATGTATGTGCATAACTATGTTTGTTATGGTGGAATCTTAACTCGCCGTCCGATCAGCACCAGGCCCGAGAGTCGACGGCGCGTAGTGTTCCACGCGCGCCTCAAAGAGTTGTCAGCAAAGGGAAGGGGCCTGCCACGGTCGATGCCTGCCCGGGGGTGGAGGATAAATTCGAAAGAGTTACCTCGCCCCTGGGCACTCGAGGCAGGGAGGAACAGGGGTGGGTTTTAGTCAGTAAGAGTCTGACACACCCTTCCGCTCCACCCTAGAGCGCAAGAAGTCATAGGATGATTTCCCACCCCCCCAAAAAAAAAAAAAAAAAAAGGGGTGGAATCTTGCAACTCAAATTAGACCCACTTCCCGATGTCAATATAAATATTAATATCACCAACATACAAGTTATAACGAGTCGTCCGTTTAATGAACTTACCTAAACCTCGGGTCAGTGGAAGGTGTCCCGCTACACAGTGAGCCACTGGAAGCGGAGATGAGCCCGGCCATGTGGTCGTGTCCGGGCGCCATGGGTAGGTAGCCCGCACCAGCTTCGCCAACTGATGACGTCCGCGAGTGGGCTACTGAGCCGGCACCCATTAGTGACGAACTGGGAATAATATCAGGTAGATTTCTTGCAATTTTTTTCACTGCTAATATGATACTTAACAGCCACCGTTTAGGATTGTATTTACAGTTTAAGTTGACTGTGATCTTTATACTAAATAACTGTTTTAAAATTCCCTTGCATGATTTGACCAACGATAATATAATACTAGCGTACAGATGCGTCATCTCATACAAAGAAACCGTGACCGCCCTAACTACAGTTTTTCAACCGGCAGCAGGATATTTATTCCGCGTTCTTGCCCGAATACCTCGCTAGATGGTGTTAGCGCGACGGCTTACAAGTTGAATTAATTTACTTACAGCCCCACCATTATTTTATCACACATTAAGGAATTGTTTTTGTAGTATTTTTTGCAGTTTATAACAGTTTCATTGTATTAAAATGTGTTACTATACAAATTTTAATGAGGCGAATTGAAAACCTTTAAACTTCAAACAGCGCCATCTATTTGTGCAAAAAGAAATCGGTTCTCTTCTAAATTTGAATTAGGAGCCCATTTTTCTACAAATTTGTGCTTACTCGTATTTAACGCGTCAAGTCCCTCATTAGCAGACACAATTAAAAACCTATTGTTGGTGGCGACGCAGGGGCCTGACGCGTTAAATAAGAACATATAGTAGATAGCAGAAATTTTGTCAAAATCTTAATATTACATAGGAATTGTCTGACAGAAACAACTTTTTGGCAGTCGGAAGTGGAATCAAATGTAAGCTAACCTCATGAAGTCTCTGGATATGTCGCAGCAGTCAGGTTCCTCGGGGATGCGCGGCGTGCGGTACCAGTCGGTCACCGCGTCCACCTCATCACGTGATACCTCCAAACCTGCACATTTCAATCAATTATACAGGGTGTAACGGAAATATTATTTTAACACGTCGGGTACCAACGGATAAGGTAACAATACATTTTCTCGCTGGCATTCCAACAAATTTCTTATATTTAGGCATTCATAAATGGGTTATTTAAAAAAGGCCAAAATAAAGGTAATTACCATCACTTTCAGGATACCTCGGTGGCGCCCTATCCACCTCAAACGACGAGCTGGCTCGGGAAGGCATACTAACGCAGCGGTTACGTAGCGTTTCCGCGTCTGTAGGCAAACGTCATTCATGCTTAGATATTAGTGCTGGTGGGATATGAGCTCTATGTTGTCGGTGTAAAGATTAGTTTGCTCCGTGTTGTAGAATATAATGTTGTAGATGTGAAATGATTTTTATTTTTAAGTGTTAGAGCTCAATTTTGTCTGTGGTTTTACAGGTATTTGTGTATGGTTAAGATAGATTCGCTTTGTGGTTGTTATATTCTATAGGTTTGTGGCAGGCAGATGCAACTTAATTTGGAAAGATTGGGATTGTGTAACATTAAAATTGTTACTTTATTTTAACGTCATGAAAGCCTTAATTCCCGCATTATTTGGTTCGTAAACTAGACAATGCTATTTAGCGTGCTTGTGTCTTCCTTTAAGCACCTACGAAAGTGTGATAAGCCAATTGCAACTTTATGAGCACGTGATACAGCCCATATTTTAGGTAAAGTATAATTTTGGAGAGAAGAGTTTGCAAAATAGCACTTTTTACTACAACTTTTTTTTTTAATCTTCGATTTATTTACAGATACAGTCTTCGGAAATGCTTTAGCATACTGTGTTATTCTCTATGCGATCCTATATACTATCCTTATTTAAAAATGTTGTTTCATAGCTATAACAAAATAACCTTAAATTTTATTTGTATTAGGTAAAATTAATGAGAAGGCTGTATTGTATATCGATTTACAAAAGATTATTTTGGACAAGAAATCCAAAGAATTATTTGCAAGTTGATTCCTACCATGTTTTAGGTAAACATGTCCAAAAAGGTGTGGTTTTAGTCCAAAAAGGTTTTCTACAGGGAAAAATATTCTACATGTCTCAAGTTTGTTAATATTGACCGAAAGAGCAAAGCATTAAAATATGGAAACATAAAGAGTCATAAATAATTGGTAAAGAAATATAAGAATAAAGAAAAGTAGAGTAAATTAGCAATCAGAAAATAAAAAAAAAACGCTTATAATGTAAAAACAATAAAAAAAGGTTGACCAGAAGCACCTTTTCCGCAGCACTTTCAAACAGAAATATATTTTTTTTAAGGTAAAATAATAAGCCAATAATACTATTATCAAGAACAGTCTCAAGCATTTCAGTGTAGTTTCTTATACTCACCTGATTTTACTATAAATAATGTTGTACAATACAGTAATTAACATTACAATTACAACGACACAAGAAAGCAGACAGAAAGCCATGCACACACACACAGTATGTCTGTCAGTCTGTCTGTTAGCGTGCTCACACAACGCAACGAAAACATTCCAACACAAGAGGGTTGCCAGGTGACAAAATATTATTGTCATCTGGCAACACTAGACGAAACAAAACGAGGTTAGTAATGTGCAGTGCGATGTACGGTTAGTATGGATATGCATGAGGTACGGGAGCGTCCATATTACACTAACACTTTAATACATTCGTACTTTCAAAGAAAAATTATAGCATAATATAAAAATCACATCTATAAGGTATTGAAACATTAACAATAAAAAAAAAAGTCGTATGAACGCTCCCAAAAGATACATACTCTTAGTATGAGCCGGCGACAGTTTATGTAACCGCGTCCCCGTGCTGGCTCGACGGGACCATTGCGTCTTCTTCGCCACCGAATCCGTCCCATTGATCGCCTTACATGACGAATGGACCCCTTTCTCTACCATCACACGGTCCACCTCCTCACCAGTCAAAGGCTCAGACCTTGTCCTCCCATGACAGATCTTCAACGGCTCTTGGAACAGTGGATAGCCAGGTAATGACTCCGTTCGATGGTGTTTGATGACCCGGACTGGGTTCGGGTTGTCTGTTTTATCAGTTAGTGGGTTATTCTGGCTGTCGGCTGCGAAAGACAATGATAAGCGACAAGTAAAACATATGGCACCCTGCTGACCCGGTGCGGTTATGTACGGATGGTATGTGGTGTGAACGATGGCGGTTTAGCTTACGATGCAATTTCTATGATTTCTCTAGCTTTAATTTTTAGGGTTCCGTACCAGGAGGGTCCAAACGGAGCCCTATTGCTGTCACTCACGTGTCCGTCTGTCTATCTGTGCGTCGTCTGTCACAAAATTTTGTTCTGAAGAATTTTTTAACTTCCCTTAGACCTATGAACTTGAAAGAACAATGGTAACTCAGCTAACATGCTTGGACTAGTAAAATCTAACAAAACGTAATTCTATTAGTGGCTAACCGTAGTTTAATAATCAACGTGAGTTTATATGGTTCACATTGCCTGGGATTTAATTTCGATTAATCCGTCAGGCCCATCTCCCCTCAATAGGTCGATTGTGTCTGCTTAATGAGGGGCTTGACGGGAAAAAATTAAATAGACTTAGGCTTAAGAAAAAGTATGGACTTCTCTAGTAACGTAAGTGATTACGGATGCGTTTAAAGTTAGATATTCTAAACTGCGTTCTATTAATTAAAGTAGTATTTTTAAACCGAATATCTATATTTTCCCTGCTTTTAAAAATAAATAGTATCCAATAATTACATTAACAATGCACTACATATTGGTGACAGTCTCACCTCGGGACAAATTTCTATTTTTTCATTGTCCACAGTGACCATTATTCTTTGGCGATAATGTTTATTATTTCGTATATTTTACTAACAAATACCAATAAATATTGATAAACCAGATTTTTTCTAATTCCCTCATTAGGTAGGTACGGAATCCTAAATGTGCGAAGTGGAACACGCACTTTGCCGGTTATTGTATTTTTTGCTTTGATGAATGATTGAGGAAAAAAAAAACTGTTCTTATTTTAATTGATAGCCAATTAGCGCAATCTAGTAGCGAGGTATTCAACTTAGCGCCATTGCTCACTCATATATGGTTACAATGATTTCACAAAGATGTGGTATATTCTTTAATTGTTTTAATTCGTTAATTATTTCATCAGTAAATGAGACCTGTAAGGTCTATTAGAGAATCATAATTTTATCAGTTTTAAATTATTATAATGGAATTAATAATTAATTGAATATAATAATAATAATTATTATTATATTCGATTCCAAGACTATGCCACATCTTTACAAATGTCACAATGAATAATTTTGGGAGTCTGGCAAAATTACAAAACCTACCATCAAACATTGTCATAATGCCAACAGTAATAATGTCTCAGTTATTCTACAAACACAGAGACATAAAAATTAAGACATTTAAAGCAAATTATTCCACAAACAGTGATTACTGTTACTTTTTTTGCATGCTTAATTTCATCTCAAAATTTTGCCAGACCATACTGTAATCTAACATTAATGTATATGATGTATTGATGTATATGACCCCCACCCCACCAATGTATATGATAATGTACAAAACGCAGACAATACGACATCAGTCCAATACCCCACATCATGCGACAAATAACCATACATGATGCTTCGACGTTGTCATGCAAGCCAAATTAAACTTAATTTCAATCAACATTGAGTTCCGATTCATGTTTTATTGAGACTTTCTGTCCACTATAGCGTTGCGCATGTATCAAATCTTATGTTCTGCTTTCTATATGTAATCCGTAGGTAATCAATTTGTATCTTCATATAATTTTATAAACGGTACACATGATCAATTAAATTAGACCAGTGAATCTCCGCAGACATAATACGCATCGGTTTAATAAAAAAAAATCTAGACTATTAATTTCAAGTAAGTACAGCCACAGAAAATATAATACTAGCATAAAAATGCCGGATTGGTTGAAATAAACTTCTTAATTTGAATTAGGAGCATATTATTCCACAATTTTGTGCTAAGGGGATTTTATTTAATAAGAACCTAGTTCTTACCAGCAATTTTATCAAAGTCTTTTTCTCTCGCGGTTCGGTCCGAGTGCATTTCCGAACGCAACCTTGAGAGGTGTCACACCCTTTCTTTTTATACTCTATGATTTTTTTCTGTCATCTGTCATTAGTTGTTTTCGACCGTAGTGAAAAAACGTGTTGAAAATGTAGATTCTGGCCATGGGATTCAAATCTGGCTGAATCTATTGTTTTGGACCTAATTGTTTGCTATTGAACTAAATTTGATTGACACCCCATTTGGCGTAGTAGTGAAACGGGTTATTTTTGAAGATACTTGGAAGTTTGGTTGGTTTGCGAGAGACTATGCGCTTTAAAAAAACTTTACATAGGGTGACACAATGGGCGGCCTTATCGCTAAAAGCGATCTTTTCAAGACAACCTTTGGATGGATATTAAAGAGAAAGAGGAAATACAGTACTGTAGGTAGTCTTAGGTGTACTATTTATAATAATATATACAATAAATAGATAAATATAATAATTATGAAACAAAAAGTTTAAAACCCTAATAAAAACGATTAAAGAGAGAGGTAGTAATTTATGACCATTGTTTTAAAAGTGGAACACACATAAATGTTAATGTTAAGTATTTATACAGTAAAAGTTGCGGATTTCACTCACTAGATGACAGTCTACGTTATGCGTGCTGCATGTGCGCATGATGTGTGCGTGTATACATACATGGCATGGAAATGTCAATGGCAAGTTTTTAAAGGGTAAAAGTTTCGAATTTACTCCACTAGATGGCACAGACTACGCCGTGCACGTTCCCTATAGCTGACTACGGGGTCAACGGCCGCTGGTATTGCACTTACTTCAAATTTTACCTAGTTTTTTTTTTGTATTATCGTAATAAAATATCAATCACCATCATATCTGCGAAATAGCGCTAGATAAATTTATTTGATTGAAATAAAAAGGATGAGCTGTTAACATAAATTAAAAGTCTCCCAACAGTCTAATCGATATCAATAAACACGCACTTCAATACCCCGTCTCAATTCGCTTAAGTGGACAGAACCCTATTAGCAAAAGCTCATGAGTATTACAGCATTTTGAAACTAATACAACTGTCTTAAGGTTCATATTAGTACGTCAAGTTTTAAACTATGTTATTACACATTTGGTAAGCACATATTTCGTGCGATCGGTATAATAAGCTATTTATATACGACCCCGTCATATTTAAAGCTCTTTTTGTTAATTACGACGGGCAGATTGTTCATTCATATTGGGTCAATAATTCCTACGGTAGAAACTCACAATATGTCAACAAACATTTATTTTATTTAATATAAAGTTCGCTCACAAAACATTCGATTCTGGTTTTCCAAACTGACACAATTTTCATAGAATAGCCTTTTGCTGCTTTTATATCTAAACATAAACATTATTATGGTATAATTTTGTAATTATTGACCCTAAAAGCTTATATTACAGAATTAGTAGAGCGCAAAATAATTAGTATAATACTGTAAATTGGAAAGCAGCAAGCGGCTGGTTATGTGCAGGTTTGACACAATGATAGTCGAATGTTAGAGACAATACACAGAGTAAAGATACCGAATGTCGCAGGTGACAAAAAAAGTGGGAATCACTCACAGTAAATGATGTTTTACTTTGAAAGAAGATTTTACTGATATTTTTGAACACAATACAGGCGTACTCTACAGTGTGTAACAAATGTGGGTCATAATTTAAAAACTGCTTCTGGCCATCACAATGAACAACATTCTTCAAGGAAGTCAATTAATTTTCCAAAAAACATTTGCTCTTCCCTTACACCGTTATTTTCATCAGCTGATGATAACTTTGTACAGAAAGTCCAATTTTTTTTTGGGAATTTTCTATGTCTTTCTTACAGAAAGTTGTTTATATCCAAAAAAAAAATATGGCCACACTTTTACGTAACACCCTGTATAACGAAGAGAAGAATATTTCAGAATTATGAAGAGTCACACCAAAACCAAGGACGTTCACAAGAACTCACATTATGTGAAGAAATGTACTACAAATACAGCACAAATACAAAAACTTTTAAAAAAAAATAGGAATGGAAGAAAGAACTCTTGTAGGATCGACAGTCACAGTGAAAAAAAAATTTTTAGAGTGTAGTTATCATTCAACTATCAATTGATCAAAATCCACACACGTCCAGTCTCGTCGGGTCCTATCGCCAAACTGACTATGTCAGGGAGCATACTCATTCCACTTACTGAAGAACCTCATATTCAGACGCTACTGGTTTTGCTTATACTGTTAGAGTTACCGTGTACTTATATAGCAGGCCAATATTTGACAAAATGTGTCAAAAAGTGAAGTTTATTTAACTATGATCGCGGCTCGCGCTTGACCACTCTCTCACCTGATGGTAAGCGATGATGTGGTCGACGATGGAGCACGCTTGTCTAGAAGTAACCTATTCACTGTTGTATTAGACCTAAATGAATTGTCAAGCGATTTTGAACCTTGTGCGGTACAACTATTACTGGCTCCTCGATATGCCTCGCAAACTGTATAGGCCCTCTTTATTATTGTTCCTGAAACCTCTAGTACTTTTGGCTCGGAACTAATTACATTGAAACATTACCAATCTTTTCGCGGTATACATACGATTGCAATTTTAGCAAATAAATTTGTTATAGCATAAAATTTAGTAAAAATATGTTAGGCGTTTACTTTACAAAAAACTTTGCACATTTTAAATTGTGTATTACATTTTTCAGTGACCTTATACTTATTTAATGTAGACATTCGTCTTATAGGAGTCAGCTTGGGGAGTGCAGAGGGCCCAGAGTTTCATTAAAAAGGGAACCTTAAACCACACTTGCTTTGACCTATGATCAATTTTGGTGAAACCAGTAGTATCTGTATACAGAGTGCTCCAATAGAACAGTGGTACAGTTATATACAGGGTGTGTACCGTTGAGCGGCGGCGGCAGCGGCTCGTCGATGGAGTAGGAGGCGCTCGCACACACACACTGCCTAATGCACGAGCCAACGCACAGGCCCTTCTCTGCAAGAGAGCGCTGCCAGGTTAGCCCTTACATCCTTACCAATACAGTTCAGTTTTCTATGACTCGTCATTGTGATATGTGATGTTTTGGAATACAAATAAAGGTGTTTTTTTTTACCTTTTGTTAAAAGTCGATACATTTTGTGTAACTAAACAAATAAAGAGGTTATATATCACAAAGTACACACAAATGTCTTTCTACTCCTATCGAAACTCACAAATACAATTTGATTGATTTTTTTTAGATGTAAGGGCTCATTTCTGCTTCATAATAATCTTCACATTTTACACACAATTTTATTGACAAAATTATTTTCGTTGAACAAAATGTTAGTCACTGCTCACTACAAGAGATCTAAACTAAATCAAGCATCAACTTCTACATGTGACATGAATGCAAGCAAAAAGATACTAAACTACAGTACTAATGTTTTGTCAAAGGAAAGTAGCCCTTAAGACGACCATGATACAAACTAATGTGGACTAACTAAATGAGTCACGAAATATATGGCCAATTCACTAGTTTGTGTACGGAGCGAGATTTAAAAGAGAACATAATAATAAAGTTACACATTTCAGTGAAGTGATATAATTCAAGGTCAATAAGGACTGAAACGACAACGGGCCGCGGTTGGATCGTTACAGATTTTAGCGAGCTCGCAATATGGCTAAGTACTTTATCCGCGTTATGAATTCCTATCGCGTCTTTGAGCTTCAGTTCTTAGGACTCAAAACTCATACCCCTAATTAATAAACACGCAGTAAAGTTTTGCCAAACTCAATCCATGAAAAATATATAACATAAACAGATAATCTGATGGTTATATCACCGGATTATTGCAAAAACAGTGAGTTTATAAAATAACAATAATTACAAACTCTCAGTAAATTGTGAACAGAAACAATCTTCTACAATAATACGCATCAAAATGCGATAGTTTATAAACTGTCCGTATCGTGCCGAGAAATTATGAATTGACATAGCAGTTGGAACTTTACTCAGTGTTTATTAATGAAGCTTTATGAAACTTAGAAATCTTCGTAACGGCCCATTCAAATCTTAATATTATACAATAAATTCCCAAACTAGCTCCATACACAAACCCCGTCCCCGTACATGTCCCACCCGACGTACCGTTAGTGAGTCCGGCGCGACCGGCCCGGCCGTCCGAGTAGGACTGGCGCCGAGCCGGCGGCGCACTGTCGCCCGACTTCGGCAGCACGATGTGGTCGCGCTCGTTCTCTGTCTCTTTCGCACAGTCGCGCATTGCACTGGAACGGCGGGAAAATCAGTTAGAAAAAGATAAATATTACAGTCAATTTTGGGCACAGGGGCTTTTAACAAGTTGTCTCACAATACTGTATTCTCTTTCATCCACATCTAGATAGTCAATCTGCCTAACCTTTTCCCAACTATCTTGAGGTCGGCTTCCAATCTGACCGGCCTATCTGACCTCCACAACCCAGTAAGTGGGTAATACAATACCCCTTGATAAGACTGGTTGTCAGACTTTCAGGCTTCTGACGACCCGTAACGACTGTCAAAGATCCGCGATTGACAGCCGGGACCAACGGCTTAACGTGCTTTCCGAGGCACGGAAGAGTCTCGGTATGTAAAGATGATCACCAATCCATGGACCAGCCCCGGCAAGCGTAGCTTAACCTGATGGATCGACCCGTGCGGCTGTTATTACTTTAGCTACGAGCTCCTCGTGGCTATCCAGATAGTATGTTACAAAAAAGCAGTTTCGGATTCTTGGATCTTAATGTTTTATGGAGGAGCTTGGAACCAATGAACCATCAAAATGGCAAAAGAAGAAAATTGTTGCAGATCTTGACTATACTCCTTCGTTTGCCTGACAATCGGTCGGAGGTTCGGACTTTGTTCTGATATCATAAAACCTCCTCTAAGGTTTATGTCAAAAACAGATAAGGAGGGGTGTATGACTAGAAACCGACGGGAGAACGTTCAGGGGCGTATGACCATAAACCGACGTGAGAACGTTCACTCTTTGAAAGGGTATAGGTAGAATACTGTTTATCTGGGTTCATGAATTAGTTTTTCCTCAAAGATCTGACTGAAACAATGACCAGCAATTAATAATCTATTTAGTAACATACTGATAAATAGTGGAGTGCATGCTCTGTGCGATATTGGAGTCATCAGTGTGCATCCACAGCTCTCCCGCGCCGGTCGTGGTCTGTCTCCCCACCTCCATGTAGAAGAAACGTTCGGAATCGCCACATCTGGAAGACAAAGACAAAATTCAAAATAGATACAAAATTTTTACATAATGTCATGGTTTAGCAAAATTGGACCTTAACTAAAGCATTTAAGGTTCAATATTTATAATACGGTTGATGCACTTAAGACTTTGTGAACATTTTAAATAACACTTATTAAAGACGAAGCATCAAAAGTTTACCCATTACCCGTAACACATCCCGTCCTATAGTTTTTGCCGACCCCCACGGGGACAAGGCGTGAGATCACGTACCTATGTATTTATGTAATTGAGATTGTGTTTCTCTGTATATCCAACCACAAAACGTACCTAAACTCTTGCGGTTATCGTTATATTTACGCAGGTAAAACCTTGTGAGAAAACGAACACATTCATAACAGACGCACGCTGGTGCAATTCCGAGGAAACTAACGTCATCCGGTACACAAATAAAACAAGGATTTGAAAACAATTCATCATCGTTCTGAGAAAAATGCATATTATTACATAATTTATTTGAGTGGTTTATATGAATTCGAGTTTTGTAAATAAACTTAGATTTTGATCTCGTCATTTCAGCCGAAAGACGTCCAGCGGACATAGGGTAAAACCAGGATGTATATCTCTCACCACAAAAACAAAATAAATTATTTGTAAAAATGGCCGGTACTCTGGTTTTTTATCTACAAATTTATGAAAGTACAGTTTGGGACATCTATCCCACATACGGGATAGTTGCCCAATCCATATAAATTACGTTTAGGATAGATGCCCCGCCGAGAGACAGGCCATCTATTCCGTAAAAACTTTGATCGTATTTTGCGTTCCCATACAATCGCACAGAGACATGCGACACGGTCAACTTAGTGGTAATTGGAGTCTTTCAATAGATTAATAAAATAACATGCGATTCATCCACGAAACTAGATAATTACAATCGGGGCAACTATGTATATTGAGGTAGCTATCCTTTTTTTTTTTTTTGGAGGTGGGAAATTATCCAATGTTTTCTCCCGCTCTGGGTGGAGCGGGAGGGCGTGTCAGACTCTTACTGACTAAAACCAACCCCTGTTCCTTCCTTGCCTGAGTGCCCAGGGGAGCGGTAACTCTGTTACGAATTTATCTGCTACCCCTTGACATGCAGGCACCGGCCATGATGGGCCCCGTCAGTGGTGGTTGACATACAAATCTTTGAGGCGCGCGTGGAACACTATGCACTGTCGACTCTCGGGCCTGGTGCTGATCAGACGGCGAGCTACCCATTACTCGCCTTTGGGGTACCTATCCTGGAATTACCCTAGGCCTCCCCCAAACGTAGAGACATAAACTGGCCCACTTTTTTCCCGACAATAATAATAATGCTTGCTTTTCCATAACGAAAGGTAAAGGGGTCTAAATATTTCATAAAGCACTCATCGAAAACCCATGGCCATCTTGCCAAATAAGATATTGCCCTTTTTTTACGGCCCTGTGTTTATTTTTGTTTGTACAAATCCAGTAGAATAACCTATACCTATTGTATTATCATCAGTCTTTCAATGCCCCCACACCAGGGGCATAGGGCTCCTCTCACCTCATCCACCACGCGGGCCCAATGCGGGTTAGTGGATGTCACATGTCTTTGAATTTGTGGTTCTAGGACATACCGGTTTCCTCACGATGTTTTCCTTCACCGTTTTGACAGCAGTGGAGAAAATATTTTAAAAAAATATCTGGAAACAGCATCAAAATTGGTTATAAAATGAAGCAGCAAATAGCATTTCAAATATTGGTATAAGGAATAGTGGGGGGGTATGGTGGAGACATTTCGCTACCTATCTCTTTAGTACCCGAGTAATCGAATGGCGGTGACGTCATACTTCAGTGTCTGAATCCTTTTTATGTTAGTTGACAGTTTCCTCTTCCACCAGATTTGAAAGGTTTGTAACTTACTTAATTTTTGAACGGATTTGAAAAAACTTTCTATTTTCGAATTTGGATACTGTTACTTTTTAACCCCCGATGCAAAAAGAGGGGTGTTATAAGTTTGACCGCCATGAGTGTCTGTCTGTGGCCGGTGCCACAGACAGACAGACACACCGTTGACCATAGCTCTTAAACGGGTGAACCGATTTGAATGCGCTTTTTTTTAATTTGAAAGCAGGTTTTCTAGTAATGGTTCTTAGATAAGTTTTATCAAAATCCGTTCAGCCGTTTCAAGGTCATCAGCTCTTGTGTTTTTTAAATGTTCGCTTTTCTTTTAAGCGTTGAGGGTTTTTTAAATTTTTAATGTAATATCTTGTTGATACAAATAATAAAAAATGAGAACTACCCTATCAAGTAAATCAACGTGCTCATAATATTGCATACAATTTGCAGTTAGGTATTTATCGCTTACATTGATTTTATCAATCAGCTTCGGACGCAATCACCCGCGTCTAACCGCTGCGCTATCGTCACTAACTATGTAAATAATTACGAGTAAACAATAATCAGTTGATTAATCATATGTTTATCACTGCAACGCTGGGGGTTTACGAGGTAAAACTTTATAAATAAATAAGGACAAATAGTTAAAAAAAAAGATGTTTTTTCCTCAATGAGATTTAGTGCTTGAACCTATTTTGTACTTTTACGAAATTGTAGGATAGTAGCTTTTTATTTATTTAATTCTATACCACAAGTACTGAGGCTGACTTAATTTTTTTTTTTTGAGGGATGAGGATGGGAAATCATCAAATGCCCTCTCCCGCTCTGGGTTTAACGGGAGGGATGTCAAAATTTTTTATGACTAAAATCTACCCCTGTTCCTTTTTTTTTATAACTTTGATAGACTTGCGTTTGACCATATCTCACCTGATGGTAAGCGATGATGTGGTCGAAGATGGAGCACGCATGCCTAGAAGTAACCTATTCACTCTTGACTTAAAGACTCCCAGGTTGCAGCTATCAGGAAACAAAGACTGGCAGGGAATTCCACTCCTTAGCCGTACGCAAAATGAATGTGTTCCCAAAACGTTTTGTGCGTATAGGTGGGATGTTCACCATGTACGTCTCGTGGTCCGATGATAGAACAGGCTTGGCAGAAGTAAACTATGCAATTCCGACGCACATTATCCAAAATGCAACAGATAGAAAATCGACAGGCTAGCAACTCGGCGTCGATGCTCAAGACTGAAGCTTCGACTCGATGAGCTTACCCTTTAGTTCATGCAGTCCTGTACCTAGGACCACGGTAACTCGCTTTTTAAATTTATCTGCGACCAAATATTTTCTACATGGCAATATTTGGGTGATGCAGAGACCAATAGTAGTAGGTGCCATTAAAAAAAAAATTATCTTCATCGGAATAGATTCTTCTCATGTCGTGTTTTTTTTTAACTTTGATAGGCTCGAGCTTGTTTTACTAGAATATTATCTCATTCCGTGTTAAAAATATTAGTCAGTTAGCAATTCAGTGCAGCTGATATCCGCATACCACCTTCACTCGTGGGAGCAATAATTTTAGTGCGAGTAACTGGAATTTATAATAGTTATAAACTTTTACTTTTTCGCAGAAAATGGTTAAGGACAAACTTCAAAGTTCCAATTCAGTACAAGCGTCCGTAACTTTTTAACATCGAGTATTATCCCGCTTCGATAACGGCTCCGGTATTTGCCCCGCGATTAGGGATAAAACCGCAAGGCTACTGAATATTAAAATTATTTACCATTCTGAGAATAAGTATTAATCACTGAAAAGATAGATTAACTAGAATTTTACATTTAAAATTACACCTAACTTTACATGGATTAATAATTTATATCCTTGTATGTAACATTTTGTTAATTCTACTAATATTATAAATGTGAAAGTTTGTGAGGAAGTATGTTTGTTAAGGTATGATTCCGAACTCAGCAGCACGCAGCTGTAGTGCTGCCGCAGTACTCGTCTCCATATATTCTCTATAGGTTTCTGTAAGATTACATTCCGAGGTCGGCAGCAATGTAGCGGCAGCCCTGCTGCGCAGCAGTGCTGCCTGCCGCCGCGACAGACCAGAAGTGACGCGTCCGCCGCAGCGATACCTAACGTGAAGATGAATGTTTCTGATTCAGAAGAGGAACAATGAATTTAATTGATGACTTTATATTCAACCTTTTACGATAGCACTCACACTAATTATCGTAATAATTTAATTAAAGACAATTTATGGAAGGATACACAGCACGACACCACGAACAGCAGCATTGCTGTCTTGCTCGGAATCAGCGCGGCAGGCAGCACTGCTCTGCCTAGGGGTTGTGGATAAATTCGAAACAGAGCTAACGCGCCCTTGGGCACTCAGGGCAGGGAAGGAACAGGGGTGGGTTTTAGTCAGTAAGTCTGACAGGCCCTCCCGCTCCACCCAGAGCGGGAGATGTCATTGGATGATTTCCCACCCCCAAAAAAAAAGGCGGCGCTGCTGAGCAGCATTGCTACGGCAGCACTGCTGCGTGCTGCCGAAATCGGAATCATGCCTTTACTCTTTCACGCAAAAACTACTGAACGGATTTTGATGAAACTTTACAGTAATATTGCTTATACATCAGAATAACACATAGGCTATAATTTATTATAGGGGGAAGTACTAATACCACGCGGGCGAAGCTGCTAGCAGGAGCTAGTATTATATAATGACGAGGAAGTATGGCTGATAAAACTTTTATCTTTGTGCCAAAACAGAAGGAAAAGTCGTAAAACAGAAGCCAGAAGATACTAGAAGTATCGAAGCTTCAAGGCACTAAACACGCAGCCTTGGTTGAACGCGCGAACTTATCCTTGAAGCCAGGATGCTAACTTGGTCAAGTTCAATGCTATTAAAACCCACGCGTGTCTCTTTTCCGATGAACGGAGCTATTCCTACCCATTTCATCTTTATTCGTTTTGCGGGACTTCGTTGCGTTTCATTGCTTCTTTTATCAGGTGGTCGTCTAATAATAATAAATAATAAATTTCAATCATTTAAAGCCGTTGGTCCCACTTGATATTTCCCCTGTCGTGTCAGATTGCCGTCCCATCGGACTATGACAGTAAAGGAACAAAGAGTGCACCTGTGTTTACGCACACACTTCACTTGTGCACAATATATTTTGCGTACTTGGCCACCGTGATAGTGCACTACCACCATGTATCCCCCGTGACTTAAGACGAAGAAGGCGACAGCGAAATAGAAGTACAGTACCAGGCTGTACCGCAGGAGACGCCCTGGGCGTCGGGGGTCGCGAGACGTTCTCCGGCCACCGTAGACGCGGGCCTGCGGACGGCGAGTAATGGGTAGCTCGCCGTCCGATCAGCAGGCCCGAGAGTCGACTGCGCGAGTGTTCCACGCGCGCCTCAAAGAGATGTCAGCCACAACTGACGGGGCCCATCATGACCGCTGATGCACGCATGTAACGTTACCGCGCCCCTGGGCACTCATGCAAGGAAGGAACAGGGGTGGGTTTTAGTCAGTAAGAGTCTGACACGAAGAGCGGCAGAAGTCATAGGATGATATCCCGCCCCAAAAAAAAAAGTACCAGGCTGTAAGCAGAGCGTCGCTCCTACCGCTCAAGACATATCTGACTGAGTCTCTTTTTATAGCTGAAAATGTGATAATCATTGACCACTGGGTACAGTTCGTCTCCAGACGAATTCTACCACAAAGTTTGTCCACGAATAAGTAAGTAGGTATAGTCCGATTCAAAGTTAATGACGTATATGAAGTTTCGCTGCGCATTAGACCCCTCAACCCCGCTGTCACATGAATTTGCTACTGCGTAGCGACCCGCGGAATGTTCCGTTCCGCCATAAGCTTTGATTCTACCTGTAAAATACTGACTAAGGTCAAAAGTATGTGTACAAACCTCCGAATGTTCTTCAAGGAGTATTCCACTCGCTCCAGCAGCCCCAGGTCGCTGATGACGTTGTTGTGACTCTTGATCTTGACGAGAGTCAGCGTCTTGTCGGTGAGGCACAGGTTGTACAGGCCCTGGATGTTCTTCGTCGCACCAAGGCCTTTCTTCTGGACATTCACTTGCCATACGTGTTCTGGAAAGGGAAATTTCGGCGGGTAAGTTTGGCCTCAGAAATAGAAATCGGAGAAAGGACTCTTAAACTTTAATCATATTATCAATGTCGACTACAATGCCATCCATGTGGTTTAGCAGATGCATGCAGCATGTGTTTTCACTACGGTATTAATTATTCTCGATGAGTACCTCTATATAGGTCGTGCTGCTTCATGTTCTTTTCGTTTCGACCGTACATTATTTAAATGGTCTCGTTTATTTTACCCCAAGGTGTCGCTCAGGTCTTCTAGGGTGCAGATGAACGTAAATTTTGGATACTCCAGCAAATGGTTATAGCCTGAACAGTGCACCAGGAAGATAAATCAATGAAAATAAGTTTTTAGCACACCAATGGTGCAATTTTATTCAATATCACTCAGGCCTAAATCTTTTAAATCCAGTCTTCCTATATATTACGTAGGTAAGATCGTGGACATACCACCTAAAAGGTACTACATGGCATGCTGTGAAACCCATGAACATTATCCATCTCATTAGTAGGTAGCATTCAGTGGCCACACGTTAATACATACTATTTATTATTTACCTATAAACAAGTGCATATTAGGAAAAAAACAACCTACTTGGGAAACACGGCGTTTCGAAATTGATGAAATAAATATTTAACAGTCACGTATTTTTTCCTGTAAAATTTGTTTACTTCAATCTACATGCCTATTTTTTTGCTCGTAGGCTTGCAAAATATGGTTTTGTTCATTTTATTTAGTACCTAAAATAACGTGCTTAGGAATAAGGTTTGTATTTTACCTGAACAGCAAATAAAGTAATTAAGGCGTCCATTACACGGTAAGTTTTGCTGTCAGTTTTACCACAGTCAAGGTTGTATTGTAACTGACGGATAACTGATCGTCTAATGCAGTGCAGTGACTGATGCTTGAATGAAGAAATCTCGATACTTAAATTTTGGCATCATTCAAACATCAGTCATGACTTTTGGAATTGACTGACACTTGCATGAGCGTAATGGACGCGTAAGGCTTAGCTTTTGCAAATGAATTAATGAATGACGCACGCAAATTACAAAATAAAAAATAAAATATCCTACTAATATTCAATCTGCCCGCGCCTTTTCCCAACTATCTTGGGGTCGGCTTCCAGTCTAACCGGATGCAGCTGAATACCAGTATTTTACATGGAGCGACTGCCTATCTGACCTCCACAACCCAGTTACTGGGTAATACGACACCCCTTGGTAAGACTGGTTGTCTTTCGGGCTTCTGACGACCAGTAACGACTGTCAAACATCCACGATTGACAGCCGGGACCAACGGCTTAACGTGCTTTCCGAGGCACGGAGGAGTCCCGGTACGTGAAAATGGTCACCCATCCATGGACCAACCCCGGCAAGCGTAGCTCAACCTGATGGTTCGACCCGTGCAGCTGTTGTTACTTTAGCCACGAGCCTATAATATTACTAAATATATCCTACTAAATATTATAAATTGAAAGTTTGTGAAGATGTATGTTTGTTACTCTTTCACGCAAAAACTACTGAACGGATTTTGATGAAACTTTACAGTATTATTGGTTAAATACATCAGAATAACACATAGGCCATAACACACATACCTAATATATCGGGTGTAAAAAGACAGTTTCCGAAGCCGAAAGCCACATATTCTGCCCATTATTTGGTTCATTTTTTTTCCCTAGACCTTTTGTTTTTTACTAAAATGAATTCCAAGTAAGTAAACTTTTTTCCAAATAAACATTACCTGAATTTTCGTTTTTTTTTTTTCGAAATTACGCATTTGCAGTTATAAAAACGCAATGAATATCATACGTATCCGACAAGTACCTTCGTGGCTTAGAGTGAAGGGGTGGGGTTTAACTCCACTTGCATGGGTTCGCGTTACATTGCGCGCAATATTTTTTTTTTCATACCTAATATGAAAGTAGTTTCCCAGCAATAATTTTTGCGCAAAGCTACTTCGTTAGATGTACAGAATGCGTAGTTTATGGCTTTGTAATGTGTCTCTACACCCAGTATAATGGGGAAAAGTACTAATACCACGCGGGCGAAGCTAGTATTATCTCATAAAACAGTTCACATACTTGAGCTAACAGCATCATACCAACATAGTTAATTAATTACTTATTAGCAAGAAACTTACGGAAACAAAGATCTAAACATCTGAACTATTCGAACAAAAACTAGCTCTGATACCTCGCAAAACATTCCCAAGCGCGCCAGTCTAGGTATAACTATACAATGCCTAGGTCATTAGCGTTCAGCTGTGACCTAATGACCTACAAGCTGATTTAGACTTATTCATCATCGTGTTTTCATAGCGAGTCCGTTTATAGCTTTGTTGCGATAAACGGATTGGTGTTATGGAATAGATAGTGACAGGGAAATGTTTCAAACTTAATTTCACGACTTTCGTACGAGTTTGCGCCTCGTTTGTGTATGAAGGAAAAAAAATATATACATTACAGACGAACACAGAACCTCCTCCTTTTTCGAAGTCGGTTAAAAAGGAATCTTAGTCTACTAATATTATAGATGCGAAAGTTTGGATGGATGTTTGCCAGAACGGCTGAACGGGTCTGGATGAAATTTAGCACAGAGATAGATTATAATCTGGAATAGCACATAGGCTATAATTTATAATCGGGGAAGTACTAATTTCACGGAGGCGGCGACGCCCGCAACTGCTAAACGTGTCCGTGACCAGAACCAATCTACTGGCGAAAGCACCCCTCACACGAACAATCCGTGTGGTGAACGAAGTCCATGAGAGACAGGATAATAGTTTTATTTTCGTGCTCTTTGAGTGAATTCCCCAGTTTTATTAAATGTAGTTAGTTATATAAGGTAAAAAGTTATATTATTTGTTGTTAGGTATGTAAGGTTGTCCAAACGCTTCCTGCCGGAGGCTCTATGCGGGGTCGTGCGGTCCATGGCCCTTTACGGGGCACCGGTGTGGACGCGTTCCCTGAGGCGGCGACCAGCTCGCACGTTGAACGCGTCCCAAACGGTCTCCGGTGAGGCGGCGAGACTCCTTGCCGGACTATCGCCATGGGATCTGGAGGGAAAGGTCCTCGCGCACCTCTGGGAGTGGCGCGAGGAGGCTAAACGCCGGAGCGTAACTCCGCTGCCGCGACACCTCACGGCTCGGCGGACAGAGCTCCGGTAGGATCTCATGGCGACATGGAGAGCGACTGTCGCAACCCAGCGCTGGGCACGCGACAATTGCGGAGTTCTCACCTCCCGCCTGACGCAGGTCCTCACCGGACACGGCTGTTTCGGGAGGTTCCTGTGTCGGATAGGGTGGGAGGAAACGCCTGGGTGTCACCACTGTGCAGATCACCCAGAGGTCACGGTGGAGCTCTGTCCCGCTTGGGCGGAGCACCGCTGTGTCCTCGTGGAGGCGATCGGCGGCAGCGACCTCTCGCGCCCGGCCCTGGTCCAGGCCATGGTACGGAGCGAGAGGAAATGGAAAGCAGTCGCCTCCTTCTGCAAAGCAGTAATGCTCGCGAAGGAGGAGGCAGAACGGGTGAGGGAGATTCAACAGAGTCACCCTCACGCTCCCAGCAGCAGCCGCCACAGGAGACGCCCAGGCCAGGGATAGCGGATAAATTCGAAACAAAGTTACCACGCCCCTGGGCACTCAGGCAACTGAAGAAACAGGGACGGGTTTTTGTCAGTAAAAGTCTGACACGCCCTCCCGCACGACCCAGAGCGGGAGAACTCATGGGAAAAATAAAAATAAAGGGTAATAAAGGGCTGGACGTGGACCTGTTCCAGTTCCTAACAAGTTGTCATACGGAAAAACCTGCAACTGTGTTGTTTTCAACTATTACTTACTTGCTTCGTCAAAAGCTCATCTCAGACATGAACGTACATGGTTCTCATAATATCGTACCAGTACAGATTGTATGGACATTAAAAGGGACTTTGACCTCTGAGTTTGTTTCGGTGTTTCTTCTCAGGGTAGTCAGCTAGGAAACACCGGCCTCATCTGCTTAAACTGACAAAAAAAAATAATGACGTGTAAAAGTATTGTTAATAATAGACTTAGTTACAAAAATAAAATCATTTATATACTAAAAATCCACAGTTTTCGAAGATGGGTGCCCTGAAACCGCAAGACGAGACCACGAAGCCTCACGAAGATGGCGGGATGATTTAGATGTCTTCCTTGAGAATTGGAAAGAGGTACACAGAACCGAGAACAGTGGAAGGAATGGAAGGAGGCCTTTGCCCAGCAGTGGGACAGTATAAGCTAGATATAATAATAATAATTCGAAGATTTGAACAGGCAACACCAGCTTCAGTGCGTCATCCACCTGCCCTACGAGTGATAGTTATCTACGCCATAGCTCTGGTACTATTGTTATCTGAAGCGATAAGTTTAACCATCTACGACATACGAGTAATGGCGCAGTTATAGCTTCACCTGTACCTAACTATGTAAACAAATCTTAGAAGTTTAATTTGACCCAATTCCTGGTTGCCGATTGGGCTGAAATTTTTCGTATGTACACGTTTAGTTTAGATGACAATGCATGGTCAGCCAAAATTCCAAACTAAACATGTACTTATGCGCTTAGTGGTGTCATTCTTAATATATGGCGGACTCCCAATAATAGTTTATTTTTTAACCGACTTCGAAAAAGGAGGAGGTTATCAATTCGGATGTTTGTATTTTTTTTATTTTTTTTATGTATGTTCGGGCATAACTCCGTCATATATTGACGGATTTGCAAAATTCTTTTTTTGTTCGAAAGGGGTTTATTCCGAAATGGTCCCATTTAAATTTCAAAAAGATCTGATGATGGGTTTCGGAGGCAGACAACGGAACTCTTCAAAAATTGACAGCAAATCAACCGCGATTGCTGCTATCGTATGTCTATGAATTGTTAACACAGTTTAATGGGGAGCCACAACTAAAAAGTGAAAAATAAAAAACTTTTTTACAAAAAAATAGAACCGACTTCCAAAAAAAGTGCAAAATAACTTTAATTTCGGAAGTCGGTGTCAAAAAACAAAGACACAAAACAGGAACACCGACTTCCGAAATTAAAGTTATTTTGCACTTTTTTTGGAAGTCGGTTCTATTTTTTTTGTTATACATTTCTGATTCAGTTACAGAAGAATATGAAAAGCGTGTTTGTTAGTTTTTTTAACTTTATTCATAATGTTGATGAACCTTTGTAGTCTCGACGTAATCTTAGAAAGAACGGTACATACACACACGTTAATTAGTTTAATAAGTTACTTTATAAGGTGATTCGGCGACAAACATATGACGTAATTGTTGTTGTTATTACGCTTCTGTTTACGCGGCCTAGAATGGTGTGAATGTGTTCGGAAGTTTTCTGTTTAGAAAGGTGATAAATACGACAGTAATACATAGTTGCTTTGGGTTGATCCTTAGCCCTCTGGTTGGAAAAAGTGGAGTTTTGGGGCGGGTCACGGGATAAAATTAGCTTAGATTTGTTGCAGGTGCAGGGAGTGGATCCCGTTGTCATGGCTTGGGAACCTTCAGAACTGAGAGTTTAAGTCCATATTCCCTGTGGTGGAATAACAAACAACTCGAGGAATCAGTGGTATTCGCATATATCTCCTTTTCAAACTCAAACTAAAAATATTTTTTGTCTCGATGCTTATAACTGTGAAATACTTATAAAAGAGCACATATAGAACGTCAGAAGCTAACATTTCAAAACAAAGACCGAATTAATAGTACCTACTTATTAAGGTCATCATGGATGTTTCTAGGCTTTACTAGGATGACAGTACGGTTATGAAAACGTTACAGTACACACATCAGCTTACCCTCTTTAAAATCAAAAGCGTAACAGTGAGTTGCGAGCGATAAGATAACAATGTATCAGCTGATTGTCCTTGTGCAACGACTCTTGAAGGAAATTATTTGTTATTGTAGTTCATTATCATCATATCAACGCATGAACGTTACAAACATTTATTATGGGCCTCCTCCATTACATTTTCAAGTGATATCATGTTTCTGGCACACTCAAAAACTTAAAAAGTATTGGTCATACGGAATTAGTGTTGCCATCTCTAAAATCTGGCAACCAGGACAAGAAGCATGAAAACCCCGGATTTTAAAGCTTAGAACCCAGACGTGTCTAGTTTTTTTTTTTATATATATATATTTGCGGGGCGCCGAATATAATAGGAAAATGTCGCGTTGCCGGTAACTTGAAAACTTTTATACCCGGACTACAAATTAAACCCCAACCGGACGCTCCCCGGACGCCCTCTAAACTTGGACAGACGGATGGCAACCCTATACGCGTGTTTAGTGGCAGAAAAGAAAGAAGAGCTAAATGGTTTCACCCAACAGAGGGTCGTATCACTTGCCCAGTAAGTTCCGGAGGTAAATTAGGAAAGGCTAGGCAAATGGGATACAGGTTTTGTATTACAAGTTTCATAAAGTACACTGGAAAGAAGAAACAGAATGAAATATAGGAACTATTCACGCTTCTGCGCATCAATTCGCAACAAAGGTCATCCGAAGCGTAGTGCGTAGGCAACGGAACTGCGTGCAGAAATACAAAGCAACAGTTTGTTTACAACTGTGAACATTAGTGATCGATGACTGTGAATGAACAAGGCAACACCAAGGCCTATGCTCTGCTGACATTGTGTACTATTTCATAGAAATTGAGCATAATTATAAGACCACACTGGCTGCATTCGGGTGACGGAAATGCGTCATCATATTTTATTTAATGAATACAGGTTGCTCATAGAAATGAACAATATTTCTTTAACAAACACTCATCATTCTCCTGCCCTTATCCCAATTTATTTGGGGCCGGCGCAACTTGTCTTTTTCTTCCATACTTCTCTATTAGCCGTCATCTCTGTAGTCACCACCTTTTTACCCATATCCTCTTTCACACAGTCCATTCATCTTTTCTTTGGGCTTCCCCTACTCCTATAGCCATCCATACACAGGACTTTCCTCACGACATTTCCTTCATTCCTCCGCATCACATGCCCATACCACGACAACTGATTTCTATACAACTTTTCAGTCAGCGGTGCCATTTTCATACTTCCTCTTATAAATACTCATTCCTAATTCTATCCATGCGCGACCACACATCGCTCTTAACATTCTTATCTCAGCTGCATGCAATTGCTTTTTATTCATCCCTTTTGTGGCCCAACATTCTGAACCATACAAGCAGGTCTGACCATTGTTTTATAAATTTTCCCCTAAGTTTAAGAGGAAAGTGGGAGTCGCAGATAGTCCCGGTGACCTGCTGCCATTTCATTCATCCAGTGTTAATTCGATGCTTAACATCCGATCTATTTCACCATCAAGAAAGACATAAACAGTTAGGAAAAAAAAATTGGACCTCGCCTCCCATACTATTTTTAATCAGATGATATCTTTGTACAGGAAAGTCTAATTTGTAGGGTTCCTAAAGTCCGAACAAAAAACGGAACCCTTATATGGTCACTCGTTGTCTGTCTGTCCAATTGGTCCTAGACCAACTGAGTTGTTTCTAGTGTAAGCCTACCGGGCGTTCCTGTCTTCGGTTCACAGAATTTTGACTCCAACATTGGTTAACTGTGAAGTGCCGTGCTTGACTGACGCAATTAACGCTTGGAAAATGGCTTGCCTGGACACGGCGCGTTGCCCGAGAACCCATTTGCCCAGAGACAGTGGGTTGAACCGCTCTGCAGGTTGGTACGGAATATCTCTTCAATACGTCAACAAATACTGCAGGGTATGCTCGCCTGCTGGCTTTGGGTGAATGGGAGTCGGGCCTACAGGCACTACCGTAACCCAAGATATATGTATAGGTATTTTGCTGATTGACACCACCTTCCGGATCGCTACATGTCAACTTCTGGGTGCTCCTAGCGGAGCTCCCATCGCTACCAATTCGGTGAAGCAGTCGACTACGTCTACCACCATGGCCTATCCTGCAATAGGAGCGCGGGTCGTATGGCACGGCACGAAAGCATTAATCACATCATCCGTCGAGCTCTTGAGCAACGCCGGGTAGACCTCATGGCTTGTCACGTGACGATGGAAAGAGGCCAGACGGGATGATGCGGCGACACCCTTGCGCCATTCCATCTTCTTAGCACGGCAGGCTGTGCTAGGCGGCGGCTGCATTGAACCATTGGGACCATAGAGCCAAGTGCTCATCAAGTTTTTCGTGACATCAGCAAGCAGTTAGTCGACTCTTCACGTGACCAGAGAGAGGGCTGGCCCTTTTTTCGGCCACAGAATCAGCATTGCCATTCAACGTGGCAATGCTGCCAGTGTTCTGGACATTTTTTTCCAATGATAGCGATGTGGACGAAATTTTCGATGTCCAATGAGTTTTACGCCTCCCTTTTATAAGACGCTTGTACATATTTTATTTATTTTCTTGTGGCGTGTTTAAACTTTGTAAACAATAACAATAAATAAGAAAAGAAAAACTAAAAAAAATATATGATTTATTCGGAACCCTTTGCGTGCGAGTCAGACTCGCACTTGGCCGTTTATTTTTTTTGGAAGTTTGACTTCCGTCAAGAAAGTTGTTTATTGCCATGGACAAAAACAGTACCTATCTAAAATATTATTTCAGTCGGAACACGTAGCTACTGGACATGGTCTTCCTCAAGGTTTGCAAAAGTGACCGCAGCTGCTTAGCGAGCATCCAGCAGATTCCCGCGACCTTTATTAGATCATGGGTACACGTTGTTGGGTAGCTGTAGCCTACATAACTGCGCCGTTTGAGTTACTTAGACTACTTGGGAAGCCAACTTAACAATAAGTCGAAAGGTTAATCCTATTCCTATCCATCAATTTATTAAAACTCCTTATAAAATATGAAGTCTACGTCTTCAATTGAAATGGCAAACGTATCGTCTAGGTACCTCTCTACGTACTACACGTTGCTATGTTTGCAGTTCACGTGCTACGTACGAACAGTAAACACAATCGTTTACGGACATCACTATAAACAATACAATTAATCATTGCACTGGTACCTACACACAAATTAGTTAGCAAACAAATATGAGATCACGCGTTGACCTATGACTGGACAGCAGTTTGTGTGTGCGTGCTCTTTTATTTATATTTAAATATTGTCCTTGAATTCTGTAAAAGGGCAATTTTGGAGACAGCTTTTCTAATAACCACTACCTATTTCTAATGAACAGTCGGCAGGTTACACAACTGTGGGGAAGGTCAGTAAGATTGACGCAATACAGGAATATGACGAAAAACCGGCCAAATGCGAGACGAACTCGCACGCGAAGGGTTCCGTACTATACCACCACTTAACTGATAAATTGATAATAAACACAAATAATTACAGATCATGAGATACAGCCCGCTGACAGACGGACCGACAGCAGGGTCTTAGTAATAGGGTCCCGTTGGTTACCGTTTGGGTACGGAACCCTAAAAGGAGAAAACCTATGCCCTGTAGTTCGTGAAAGATAAAGGGGAGGATGACGAAAACAATCCAAACGAATTGGTAATCGCAGTTTAATGTTTTAAACGCAGAAGGAGTTGGAACTTCGAGGAAGTAGAAGTCTCCCCAATCAGAAAACTGATCGCCTATTGCTATCAATTCCAAGAGCGGTACTAGTCCTAGAGGAGACCATAACGCCGAACTTTATCCATGAAATATCATATTCAACCGAAACCAGACTATGATCTCATGGTGTTTACATATCGAAACCGTTAGGATCGCCACGCAGTGCAGTCTTCAACAGCTGGGTTTTCCTTATGATGCAATGGCAGGGGCCAACCCAGTCAAAAGATTGCCTATTCTAGGTGAGGATTACACTGAGTAACGGTTCTAAGAGAATGAGGCAACCTCACGGCCGGGAGGCCTCAGAACAGAGCCGAAATTTAGGCGTAGTTTATGACTCAGACTAGAAAATATTAGTATAGGAATTGTACTAGCTCAGTCTCTCGAACAGTCTAAAAATCTTGACGTCAGCGAAAGAATCGAATTCGCCGCCCCTACCAAGGTAATGAATGACGAGTATTGGGGCGAGATTCGAGAGACCTGTGGACTGCGGTAGGCTGAGTTGATTGATCGCTTCTTACGTTCGAGTAACCGTGGGGCCCCGAGGCTAGACCGCCTGCTACGTCACAAGTGCAAAAACCGTAAAAACACCACAACACATCGGACGAACCGCGTCAATGTAGTCTGCTAAAGTACTAATAAAAAAATCCCCGTAACGTAAACGTGGAGCAACTAATAATGACTAATGATGACAGAATGATAATGATATCAGCATTTTTCAGTAACCTCGCGCGGCGAAAATTAAAACAATCCACTCGCAACTCGATCTGAAAATCAAAACAACCGGTGACCCAAACAACCCTACAATCGTATCGTGAGAAAAGGGCCGTCACTCGCTTCCGACGAGCTCGTATTAAGATTAATGATTGTATTCGTGTGTTTACCCACAGCATCACAATATTACCGGGGGTCAACGACTCCCGCTCTTACGTACGCGCCTAAATTTCCATAGTACATGATCGTACTGTGGCCTTTTTATGGCATGTTCGCAGTCGCTTATTATTGTCTGTATATGCGAAGTAAGTTATTAGGATTTTGTTTTAATGTTTGTTTATTATCTATCTAACGGCGCCCGCGGCTCCGCCTGCGAGCCGTGCTTTTCCGCTAAGACGCAATAGATTGCGAATAACGTTTCCTACGCAGTTTTGTCGCTCTTAATGGAGTTTTGAGATTATATTTCGCTATGGGGCTATTACAATCAATGTTTTATCATGATTACTGTACGGTTTAGTACATACTCGAGTAGTAGAATAATTTAAAAGGATCATCCATGGACAAGTCTAAAAAGAAAAGTCAAAGCATTCTTTAACCCTTAAGGATGAACTGGAAAATATATTGGACAAAGTCCTTCCATGTTGCTATACCTACCTATTTATTTTCTTAAGAAGTTCAGTTAGTTATTAAAACTTAGTACTAATAGTACTTTTCACGGAATGATTTATATATGTATAGACCTTCAGATTCACAATAGCATACCTAATAAATTCAACATTTCTTAATCAGAACAATAACATAGGTAATTCTGAAGTTATGTAGTGTCCAGTGTTAATGATACACATAATATACCAAAGAATAAACAGGATTTTCGATTGTGATCTCTCTCTCTATCAGTTAAAGGTTTGCTGGGAGAAAACTCAATGTTGAGTTAAGCTCGCCTTTGTATATGAATTGTTTAATGACTATGTTCTATGTTATGATGTGGTGTACAGTACAATAAAGAATTATGGGCTTGAACTGTAGCTGTAACAATTGATTACTTTTCAGCTGCTTTCAAGTCTAGTACTTACAAAAGTAACTTGTTCTATCCTAAAACAGTGTCAGAACAGACATTGTTTAAAACTGTGTAATTTATTAAAATGTTGCAAATTCCTCAAACAAAAACAGTATATTATTTTTTATGGGATTTGAATTACCTCCTAGTTCTACACTCATTGATGGTATTTATTATGAGTTCCTACGACAGCTGGATAAATCAAACATAACATCAGAAAAATAGGAAATATGTAAACCAAGTTAATTATATTTCCGTAAAATTATTTCATACTGTATAGTTTGGTTATTCAATGAGGTAGGAATTTCATTCTAACTCTCAACATATTCATAAAACATTTGCATGTGGGATCTTTGTTTCCACATTATTTTGTATTATGATTGATAAAAAATATAATGAGGATCCCACGTGAAGCATCAACTTGAGGACGAAAATCTAAATTGCTACTTGGTATGTTCGGTAACTTCTAGAAGAAAATTAAAATGGTGGACTTGAGTATTTAGCTAGCCGATTCCCAACATGAGTCAATAGGGTGATATTATTCACAATGATTGTTTTTATGTTATATTAAACATGCTAACAAAATTGGAAATATTTGTAGATTATCATTTAACATAATATAAATAGTATTTTTATGATGGGAATGACTTTGAGCCAGTTGCTACTAAATCATGTTTTTGTATATTTAACTATTAAATAAATCAAGAAATTCAAACAAATACTGATTATGTGTTGAGATAAATCTACATAACTGCGTATTTGTTTAACTTTTAAGAATTTATGTGAGATTTTGCAAATAGTTTAAGCAAATAATTAGCATGTATTTGCAAGAACAGATAAACAATATTATTTTATTTGTACACAAAATAATTGGAAACTAATTTGATAGAATAAAGTATTTAAAAACAGAAATATTAGCATGGTTTATATTTGCCAAGGCAGTCCCATGATGAATAGTGAATGTTCAAAGAAGTTTACACTTGAACATGACATTGTTACCTACATAACCTTAAACATTCCAGCATGTACTCATGTTTTAGTAAACATTGTGGGAAAGTTTCATGGATAATGTTGACACTTACGTATGGGGTGTAGCAGCTCGTCACTGGCGTCCTCACTGCGGTGCTGCTTGAGGATGGCGGTGAGCCAGGCGTGCAAGTCCTGCTCGTTCTCCGCCACCACGCAGAACTGCTCCTCACGCGTGAACAGCGCGATGACGTGCTTCTGCTTGAGGTCCAGGCGCCGCATGATGTTATAACAGCTCTTCAGCGGCAGTACGCGCCGCGGCGCCACTCCCGCGCGGAACTTCTTCTCCGATTCATAGTACTCCAGCCGCGCCGAGCACTCCGGCGTCTCCGCGCGCAGCACGAAGTACTTCTTCTTCATCGTCTTCAGCTTCCGCAGTTGCCCTTGGCGCACCACGGCGCCCGCGCTCCCGCCTCCCACCGCCGACATTACTCCTGCATCCCAGTCCCGCACCTAACGACTCTGGCACATGCCAACCGATAACCTTGAAGTTGTTTACACCAATGATGAAAGTCACCCTAATAAACGACAAATAGTAAAACACCGTTGACGGACACGCGCCACGACTAAAAATACTTAAAATAATCACCATATAGTGCGTAAATAGTACCTCGTTATGATAAATCGAACGGCGTAACGAATCCGACGTAGTACCATAAGAATTTATTCCGTGGGCAGAGCCGCAGCGACTCCTCACTAACACGATAACACTGATGTTAAAAATCTTATCTTAGCGAAATAATCATAATACATCAACAATAAACACTATTTCAATCCATAATTTGGTACGCTCGCTGTTACACTCGGTCATTCACAGACACTCGAGTTTAGAAAGAGATAAAATCATTCATAGTAAACGTAATTCGCACCGCACGCCCTTCCGTAGGCACGCAGGGCATGGAAGTCATGCCGTGGTCATGCCTCGCGACATCAAAACATTCGATTTTCACGTTATCACTCACTGCTAAGACATACCACTGTTTAGCAAACCGTTACAAATGATATACGAGGAAATGTTTTTGTGTTTGACCACTTAATTTATAAAAAAACACGTATTTGCGCCTCGTTTTTTATTGGTTCTTCACTATTGCGTGTCATTTATTTGTACGACGAAATAGTACTCCATCTAACTATGTATACGGCGTGTTATCTTTATATGTTTGTCGCGTAACCACTAACCAATCATAGCACAGTATTCCGCTACGGAATAAAACATGTTGTATTTCGTCTAATAGATAGTCTGTGCTATTTTATTATTCACCAATCATAGTCTACGATTCCCGAGCTGTAGCATCGATTGTGATGAGACCGTATAGGTACTGCAAAAGTATAGACGATTGTAGTACATTGAACAGTTCCGTACAATCGGTCTCCCGCGTTTTTTAAAAAACACGCAAGCTATAACTTACAGCTAATAAAATAGGCTTGAGAAATGATTCCAGAGCAAAAAATTAATTGTTTACGAACAAACTAAAACAACAAAGTAAAAGTGATTTCTCAATTAATAATATCGGCTAATTTTAGTAGAAAAATAAAATAGTTTATCGTTACTTGATAAAGAACTAAGAAGTAGTCGTCGCAGTAGAGTTGAAAACGAGTTTTTTACTCAGTGCTCCATTTTTGGTCCTTTTTCGCTAGTTTGTTCAATGGTCTTTTTGGTTCTCCCGAGTTTGTTAATAAAAAATGTAATGCAATTTTTTCCAGATTTCATAATATTTCCGACCTGGAACGTTTTAATTGACAGTTCCGCTGACAGCTCTGAAAATGTTTGTTTGGATACATCATTGACATCATTCATAGATTATTCACTGAGATACATAGACTGGGTTTTCATGGAATTTTTTTTCCATAATGTGAATAATCTTTCAAATTACATTATTACCAAAACTACGGCTAAATACTACTTAGATTCAGATTGAATCTCTTAATATAAGTAGCAAAATACCTTATTTTTCACTCGAGGATTCAGTTTTCGTAAACCTTTTTTTTATCTATCCGATTATTGCTGGTGACACTGGTTCAATATGTCCGACGACGTCCGTCATTCATTCATTCATTTGCCTTGCTAAAAAAGGTATAGAAACGAGAAATGTTGGCAAATTAGTGACGATAATACGTGTTATCTTTCTTGTTCAAGTTATTATTGCTTTTGTTTTACACAAATACTCGTGAATCGGGACGAGCATTGTTGATTATGAGCCGCTTTGGTAATACTCAATATGTTTACATTGTGAAATAAGTTCGTAGACAGTTCTGTCGCCGTGAAAACCATATTCATAGCGAAAGGAGAGTTTTTGTTGCGCTTGCTGTGTTTGATAAGTGATTTGGGTGTGCGGCGACGTTGATAGACCGTGTCTGTGTACTGTTACTACTGTTAGTCGATAATTGTATGGTGTGAAGGTGTTCCATGTTTCGTTGTTCGTCGTGTGCACTCGCAACAGTCCCCGCTTTGCGGTGCAGTTTTGTAATAGTCATTAGAGCGTAGAAAATATGTCAAGTGGATTGACCCCAGTAAATATTCTAATTTTACAGTAATCTCGTTTACCAGGCAATACTGCTTATCTGTTTATAATCATACTATTGTGGTATACCTTATATCTTGTTATATGTTACACAGGGCCCAAAGTATAGCTGTGAAGTGGAACAATGGATGTAAAATTCTAATCAATAAGGTAATAATGATTTGTTTTTACTGGCTTCTTATTGAATTGCTCAGTGCTCAGGGACACTAACAATAACTATGTCTATGTATAAAAAGTGATTGTCTGTCACAAAGTTAATGAGAAAAATGCTAGAGTTGTTATGCTTAGTATGTACACAACATAACAGGAAGTAAATGAAAGAGTAATGATGAATTAAAACTATAAAATTAACCTTTATGCTATTGAAAATACCTATTGACAATTGATTTCCTTTTAAGATTGTTTTCATTCATAAGGTTACTAATAATAAGGTACTCATATTTGCACATACATACGTATATAATATAACTTTTTTTTTAATAATAGTTTCGCGTTTGACTACTATCTCACCTGATGGTAAGAGATGATGAAAGTTGATAACAGTCTTAACTGACTATTAAGTCATGTAATGTAATTGATTATTCCAATGAGAATAATTTAAAGAAAAAATAGGGTCAACCAAGGATTGTGATTATTGAATAAAAAGAGAAAGACCTCAGTGGTAATGCTTTAATACTTTTGATTTACCATTGATAGATTTTGAATCAATAACAACCCAATTTGGAAACCTGAGTTGTTATTCAACATGTCTGTGTCTCGTGCCCCAGCTCTCATGAGCTGAGAGTTAAACCAATGGTTGGTTGTGAAACACCATAAGGTGTGTAACACATCATCATTCTCCTGCCCTTATCCCAATTTATTTGGGGTCAGCGCAATATGTCTTTTACTTCCATACTCCTCTATTAGTTGTCATCTCTGTAGTCACCCCCTTTTTACCCATATCCTCTTTCACACAGTCCAACCATCGTTTCTTTGGCCTTCCCCTACTCTTATAGCCATCCACATCCATACACAAGACTTTCCTCACGACATTTTTTTCATTCCTCCGCGTCACATGCCCATACCACGACAACCGATTTCCACACAACTTTTCAGTCAGCGGTGCCACTTTCAGACTTCCTCTTATATACTCATATATATACTCATACAAGGTGTGTAACACATAAACACAGTTATTGTTCTTTATTTTGATAAAGTTGTTTGTCATTGTGAGTAAAACATGGATGAGACTGGCCCAAGAGTGTAGGGATTGACAGGAGAAAGACCCAGATGTGGGCTAAGTTGAGTTGTGGATGATGACAATGTTGATGATTATTTTGAAAGTTCAACAAGAGTGTTTCCAGTGGTAGTAGAAAATGAGGATTTTGTAATTATAACTGTATTTAAAGAAGTATGAAACTTAATGCTCTTGCCTGTTCTTCACCATAAAGATCTCTTTTTTGGAATGAACAAATAGATTCAACTTTCTCACCACATCCTTGACAATTGAAAACGAAGTTATTATCTTTATTTTCAGATATATTATGGCATCTGGGACATCATCTTTAGAGAGTAATGGCAGTAATGGTGAGTATAAATATTTCTTCTTATGAATACTCTATTATTTTCCAGTTTTTAAAAATAAGTTAATTCTTCAAAAAAAAAAATGAAAGTAATTTATTCCAACAAAACCCGAAATAAGGACTACTTTGGCATTGCAAATAAGAAACCCTTAGGTTTAGGTATTATCTGAAGCAGAACATTTGAGTTTGAAAGGGGAACTATTTATTTGTTTATTGTAAGGTACATAGGTTTTAATTTAATTTTTTATCTTATTTTATTTAATGAATGGAAATGATGACCAATTGTTTTTATCCTATCCTATATTATATCATGACAGTTCCTTATTTATATAGCAAAGGATGTACACCTGATAAACATGTAAAAATTAGTACCTATTTTTGTTTTTAAGCTCAGTGGTTTGTTTGTTATTGTGACACTGTAGCACTTTAAACTATTGAATTATTGCTGTGTCCTAGCAAGGTTCATGTATGAAACCTATATACTTGTAACAACTTTTAAACTACATGAATGCAATGAATGATGATTATGATAATAATTAGGAGATAATTTGAGTGCTGGTATGTATGCCTATTAAATAGTATACACAACTTATGCCCTAAAAATAAAAACATACAAACTGGAATACAGACATAATTAAAAAAAAGTAAAAATGTACAAAAATATCAAGTTAAAATTACTTACCACAGAAATACTTTAATTAGAAAAAGTAGAATGAAAGAATGTGTAATCTGGTCCTTTGAGGCATGGTAAAAAATAATTTAAAAACTATATTAGATTTTTCTTTTTTTTTGGAGGGTGGAAAATCATCCAATGACTTCTCCCGCTCTGGGTGGAGGGGGAGGGTGTGTCAGACTTTTACTGGCTAAAACCCACCCTTGTTCCTTCAGTTGCCTGTGTCAAGGGCCTCGGTAACTCTTGCAAATTTATCTGCGACCACAGGCAGATACACTTTATCCTAAAGCACAGATAATATAATACTAGCGTACAGATGCCTCATCCCATACAAAGAAACGGTACCGCCGTAAATACGGGTTTTCGTCTGGCACAAGCAACTTTTATTCTCGCTAGATGGTGTCAGCAGCGACGGTTTGCAAGTTGAATGTGTTTACTTAAAGTCCTACCAATATTTTCTCCCACATTTAGGAATTATTTTGTAGTATTTTTGGCACTTCATAGCAGCTTTACTGTATCAAAATGTGTCACTATTCAAATTTTAAAGAGACTAATGGATAAACTCTAAAATTTTGAACAGCGCCATCTACTGGTACAAGAAAAATAGATGTCTAAGGATTCGTTCCAATAATAGGCTAAATTTGAATTACAAGCCAGTTATTCCACAATTTTATGCTAAGGGCAGTTTATTAAATAAGAAAATACAGTTTTTATCATATTTATTTTCAAAATATTAATATTACATAAACTTCAATAAGAAATCGACGCATATTACGCCATCTATTGAGATTTATTTGAACTAAATTTTCTTTGTTCGAGATGAGACCCCGTGTCCTAAAGTAACATTTGCGTAATTGATTCATTAAAGTGTCTGTCTGTTTCATGGGTTTTTGGACAAATTTATTAAAAGCACTAGCATCTTAGCTTAGCCTTAGCGCTTCGCCCGCATGGAATTAGAACTTCCCCCATTATAAATTATAGCCTATGTGCTATTCCAGACTATAATCTATCTCTATGCCTAATTTCATACAGATCTGTTCAGCCGTTCTGACATGATTGAGTAACAAACATCCATCCAACCAAAGTTTCGCATTTATAATATGAGTAGGATATCTGTTCCATGATGAGATAAAGCAGTTTGAAAAATCCACCAGTTATTAATCTTAAGGTTTTTGATTAGGGCAGGCCCTCTGCGATTAGATAAGTCACTGATATTCTTGTAGTACATGGAATTATCTAATCTAAATCAATGTATGTACTATAGGTATGATATTTGATTTTTTTAAAATATCCCTACTGACACAATAACAGGTGTTTTTCCACACTTGGATAAAATTCCTTAATGAAGAATTTGCTATAGTTTTATTGATTCTTCCTTGTTATTTATTGAATCATGGGTTCAGAATGTCCACTATAGTTTTCATCTCTACAACTTGAGTATATTACAGAAACTTTCAGTACTTACCAAAAAAGTATAACATATAGTCAACTACAAAATTTGGAACTTTTGTTTTGGTTGCCTGTACTATCTGTGTCCTGGGCGAAGGCCTCCCTCCACTCGTCTAATCTTTTAAGATTCGCCTTTTGTCTTTTTTGGGGTGGGAAATCCTCCTATGACTTCTCCCGCTCTGGGTGGAGCGGGAGGGCGTGTCACTCTTACTGACTAAATCCCACCCCTGTTCCTCCCCTGCCTGAGTGCCCAAGGGCGCGGTAACTCTGTTTCGAATTTATCCACGACCCCTGGGCAGAAGATTCGCCTTATTACCATCATTCAAGCTGTTTCTGTCACCAATACCAATAAACCAACATTATGTTGGTCTTATCCCCGTCTTCTCTTCTGTACATCAGTCACTGAGCATCAGATCAGCCTAGTCTTATTACTATCATGGATAAAAGTCAGCCGTTAAACATAAAACTCACCAAACAGTTTAATTGTAGTGCTTGCCTGAAATATGTATTCCAGCACTTTGAAATTCCGGGTCTGATACGGAGCGAGAGGCAATGGGAAGCTGTCACCTCCTTCTGCGAAGCAGTAATACTCGCGAAGGAGGAACTGGAACGCATGAGAGAGGCGCAACGAAGACACCCTTACGACTCTACAACCGCCGCACTTGACGCTCTAGGCGTCAGGGGTCGCAAGCCGATCTCCAGCCACCGTAGGCGCGGGCTTGCGGATGGCGAGTAATGGGTAGCTCGGCGTTCGATAAGGACCAGCCCCGAGAGTCGACGCCGCGTAGTGTTCCACACTGGCCTCAAATAGATGTCAGCAATAACTGACGGGGCCCGCCAGGGTCGATGCCTGCGTAGGGGTCGTGCCGCTGCACGTCAGTTGGCACAGGCAACTGAAGGAACAGGGGTTGGTTTTAGTCAGTAAAAGTCTGACACGCCCTCCCGCTCTGAAGTCACTGGATAATTACCCAAATCCCCAAAAAAAAAGCACTGAAAAAAAAAGCATTGAAATTGTAAATATTAAATAAAACAAATGTTGCTTCAGAATCAATATCCCACAATTACGTGAGCACAGAGCGCCACACCACCGCTCAGCTGCCGACCATCCCGATCCCGATCGAATATGACGTGCT